>CM060819.1:2476666-3715000 GCA_030704555.1 Heliconius charithonia | reverse complement strand
GGGCTCTGAATGCAGTCCGACTAGTTTCTCCTTTGCAAGCGGAATGTCACCTACATGCGATATATTAAATCAGCTCCACGCTTTATCCCGCACACAGCGGGATAAGCAGAAGGAACCTAGTATTAAGACACTCCGTTCCCCCTTGTCGAGTGCTGATCGAACCCACAATCAGTCACGTTTAAGACTGGCTTCCGTTAAGTCGATGTATTATAGATTTAATAGTCTATTTAATCGTTTAGGATGCCATTTTATCGGAAACATTAGAAAAAAGTCATCGTGTTCTTTCTTGTAGACCAAATCTATTTTTTTTCAATGTAGGTGCCTACCCACAGTTCAGGCCATGCGACAAGTTGTGGGTTCGATTTCCAATCGAAGAAAATAAACATTTAATATTTTTATTTTCTTTGCTCTGGTGTCCAGGCAAAGCTCAGCGTTAAGTTTCGAGAGAATTCGGTGACAAATAGGGAACGCAGTGTCTTAATACTAGGTTCCCTCTGTCCACCCAGCTGTGTGGGATACAGGTTGACGGTAAAAAAAAATTAAAAGACAATATGGTATACAAAACCTTTGTACCCAAATATTATTTCAATAATAAATATTTTCAGAAACATAAGACCACTAAACATGGCACTATGACACTAACCGGCGTCTCGTCTTTTTGATGTGTTATATATACTCGTAGATACATAGTCCATACGTTTTAATTCATTGTTTTGAGTTTACAGACTATTATACATTCAGTTGTACGGATCCAGGTAAAAACAGTACTAAATTGTGAGATGTCGTTTAATGTCAAAGTGATTACATCCTGTGTTTATTTAGAGATTGTGTTCCAAGATGATTTATCCAGTTAATCTGAGTGGTCAGGGATGTTAAGTGACCAATAATGACGATTTTTGCACGCCCACATTAATATGACAAAATGGTAGAAGTCCTTTTGACCTTGTTAAATGTTTCTTTAATTATTCCTTTTTTTCAATATTTGTAGATTTATTTTAATTGATATTTTGTAAAGCCCCTTGTGCAGAGGCACAACTTACAGTGTGACTGTAACGCGACGATTGTGGGGTCGATCCCACACGGGAGGATGAATTCTTATAACTCCAAAACAAAAGTCCGCCTATGAGTTCCTCTTGAAAAGCCTTGAAAAAGTGGAGAACGGAGTGTCTTAACATTAGCCACGACTGCTTAAATAATGACTTATTTATCTATAAATATTATAAAATAGAAACGCTTTTTTTCTCTGTCTGGCCTTTCTAAGCGATCTTCGTCTAAACCACCCAACGGAGTTTGATGCGGTTTTCACCATGAGGTAGAGTTTTTCTCAGAGAAGGTTTGTGTATGATTTATTATATATATATTTTAATGTAATTTGACATAAATATGATAAATGTGCATAAAGTCCTACCCGTTGCGAAACTTTCACGCATGCGCTGCTTTAATGGTAAGTTTTATATGAAAACAATGTACTAGAGTATTATTCCGCTTAATAAGATCTACAAAAAAGTCAGCGACAGCATATTTGTATCTTCTAAGGATAACATACAGTGAGCATATTTCTGTCTAAAAATAATAATTTGAATATTTTTTTTATTGTGAGGGATGTTTGTCCATAATGATATCAATCCTTATCCTTTTAAATACTTTATAAATTTTCTACGTTTAACGAAGATAAAATTTGCTTTTTACACTAATTGGAAATTACGAATAGTTTTAGAGAAAAACGCATTTAATTGTTGACACATCACGCCCGCTATAAACCGCAGATTTGGCTCATGTTTCGTTTATCCCTTACTCATAAAGCATATAAATAAGTATATTAGTTACGTTGGCCATTTAATGGAGATGAAAACTGTCTTTTATTGTTTTTCATTTTAATAAGTACTTTAGAAGTTGTTACAATATCAAAATATCCTTGCTGCGAAACGGCTCACCACACGCCGTGCGTCCGCGCCACGCGACGTGTCCGCCGCGCCCGTCTCCCCGCCTGTCTCTGTATCGAAGTAGATTTAGATGCGATTGTACGTATTGGATAATTAGAGTTTTATGTATTATTTCAGCGCGATATATTTAGTTTCATCTTTTTTGATTAATAGAATAGTAGGTAGTCTTTCGTGTAAGTTTTTTAGGAAGAGAATAGTAGGTAGTCTTTTGTTTATAATTTCTTTCGTTTAAGTATCCTGTTGTTTAAATTGTTTACTCTCCTTCTTTTTATTATTTTTTTACCTTTTTAAACATTTCCTTTTTTAATTTAATTATGCCACGAAAAAGTCGTTCATAGGTCGTAGAACAAGAAATGCAAATAACAATCGTTTAAATCTTACTAATAAAAGCGTAGAGGAGACGAAAATTAGACGGCAATTTAAATATATTTTCTTATCGTAAGAGATGTGTGTCCATAATGATATTAATTTCTTATCCTTTTAATATATAATCTTATCCTTTTAAATAAGTTATTAATTTTCTACGTTAAACAAAGATAAACTTTGCTCTCTACCATATTTTTACTTTAATTTACAAATAGTTTTAGAGAAAAGCTATATCATCCCTTACTCTCAGTATATAAATAAGTATATTAGTTACCTTTTGGCCATTTAATATAGATCAAAATGTTGTTTACTGTTTTCATTTCATTTCAAGGTATAAGTAAGTACCACAGATTTAAGTAACTAAGTAGCACAGATTTAAAATTACCATTACGGTACTAAAAAATTCTTGCTGTGTAACGGCTCGCCGCCCACCACGCGTCCCCCCGCGCCCCGCAACCTTATATGCTTATAACAATGGATCCGCCGCACCCGCCTGTCTTCTTTCCCCCGGGCATGCAAGGAAGGCCTGCTCATCATGTTGCCCAAGGCTGGGAAGACCCCGCAGCCTGAAGGATACCGATCTATAACCCTCCTTAGCGCGGTCGCCAACGCTCTCCTCCTATCCTCTCACTTCTCCAGTCGCACATCCACCCACGAAGCGAGCAGTTTGGCAAGCGGGTATACCACTCTGGTTATACTACGCCGCAACAGTGATCAACCGAAAGGAGAGTGCAATAGTAGTCTTCTCCGACGTAGCACGCATTCGACCGCGTCTGGCACCCGGGCCTACTTCATTAAGTGCTCAGAGCCGGAACCCCCCAGCATGTCGCGCATGTCTTTACCTCCCTGCCTTAGTGACAACATTTTGCGTGAGAGTTGAGAGTTCGAGGTCTAGCAGCGACTCGATCGCTGCCGATGTTACTCAGGGCAGCATTTTATCACCTGCTCTCTACGCACTATACACTGATGACATCACAACGCCATAGCAAGTATCACAAAACGAGAAATCCTGCAGGTAGTCCACAACCTCATCCTCCGTCGAGTGCCTCCGCAGGCGCCATACTAAGTGAGGAACACCACGCATCATAGCAACATAAAAATAGAAAGCCTGGAGGTACACATTGGTCGTCTCGCGTTCAACGCATTTCGCTGCGCCAATGTATCGGGTCACCTGCTTCTAAGGAGCAGCACTCCGTGGCATACCCGGCCGCCCGAGGTCAGACGTAAGACTACTTCCTAGGGACTTTCTATCCTTTGATAATCCTTCCAATACTGTGTCAACGCCCAGATGTCGTTCGGAGCTACTACGGAGATGGACGAGAGAATGCTTCATTTCTGCGCCAGGCTCTATAGCAAAGTTCATTTAGAAGCGTTATCCAATAATTATAATGTATTTCAACGCGACATAGCTGGTTACATCTTTCGTTTAAGTATTCTTGGGTAAGAGAATAGTATCTAAGTGTGCTGTTGTTTATAATTTCTTTCGTAAAAGTTTTCTGTTGTTTGTGTCATTTGTTTAAGTTTGTTTTTTTAAACAATTGGAACACCCTTATTGGAACTACGAAAATGTGAGTTGCATTAAGGTGTAAATAATTTTCACATTAGTAACCTTAAGTGTTTTGCAAACATAGGTACATTACATGAATAATTCAGTAGTGAAAGCGGGCGAAGCCGCGAGCGGGTCGCTAGTATAAACTAATTTGAAAATTAATGTTAGCTACTAGTTTATACTTGTGCGTACAAAGTATATTATAAAAAAGAATTAAACAATAATTTATAAGACCAGTGTTTTTAAGATAACAACGACATTTTCCTTACTTAAAAAATAGTTATATATTTAAAGCTGACTGAAATCCTAAATAAAGCTAATTCGCGAAGATTTTTCTATGTATATATATTAATAATATAAATATATGTAATTATCTATTAGTGTCACTTATAAACATATATATAATTTATAATTAAATATTTGAAGAGCCATGCGGAGATATGAATGTTGGTGGAGCCGTGGAGCGGTGCAGAAGACATAATGCGCGCGCGCCGTGACGAATCCAATATGGCGGGCTCGCAGTTTGGCGGTCGTTGACCCGCACCCGGTCGGAGCTCGGATCGCATGCGGCCGCGTTACATTTTGTTAATTTTTAAATAGTGCACGTAATGTGTGCCGAGATTTATTTAAAATTTATAATCGCAGCAGCCTCACGCTGCACGGCAGGGTAGGCAGAGCGAAGATAGTTTTGGGACACTCCCGTCCCCATTTTCCGCCAAATTCCGGGGTCGGTGTGCGTGTTTACGTATTTGAATTTGTTAAATAGCTTAAATGTACATATATTTTTAAAAACTTTATATATGACTCATAGAACGTAGCATCCCTGTTAGAGTCTAATTTTTGACAACATTTTTGTTAAAATAAAATTAAATCAGCTTCACGCTGTATTCCGCACACAGCAGGGTAGGCAGAGGGAACCTAGTGTTAAAACACTCCGTACCCCACTTTCTGCCGAATTCTGGAGGCATTGCGTGTTGAGTGGCAGAACTCAACGCCGCGCTTAACCTTAACACCAGAGCGCAGAAATGGAAATATAAATTTAATTAAATATTTTATCTCCTCGAGTGAGGATCGAAGCCACAACCAGTCGCTTTCACAGTCACACCTTGTGCCGCTGCGCCACGACTGGCCACATTTTTGTTGCCTGTCTTTTATCAATTTGATTACGTATAACGTATAAATTAAAAATATGTTGTCATTTTAATTATATTATGGTCATCATATTATAGACATGGACATCATATATACATAGTGGGAATTATTATAACATTTTATCTCTATTTTTCTAGCATTCAAATCTTTTTTGTTTTCTTTTAAATCCTCTACAATATCTGTTATTTATCATGATTATTATGCAGCTGTAATTATCATCTTTATCACTACGGAACGTTGCGATCATCAGAGTTTTATATTTAATTAAGTAAATATTTTTTTATGTTGTATTTATTCAAATAAAATTTATTAAATAGTGTATGCACTAAATATTGATCTATAGTATAATCTTTGAGCAATTCTATTTAACTAAAGATGTAACTATTTCTGTGAAAGCTCATTACAATTATTCACCGAGTTGAGCTGTTTTTAATATAAAATCATGACAAGGGCGACTCGGACTCGCCCACCGAGAGTACTATAAGAAATTTGAGGTCTTGAGTATTTCTTGAAATTCAGGCATAGCTTAGTTTAATGCCAAATTTTGCCCTGTTTTTAAGACTATATTTTTTTAGTATTTTCCCACCTGTAAATGCTAGCTACCAGATTTCATAATTCTAGGTCAACCGGAAGTACTCTAAGTTTTGATTCCGAAAATGATATATATTTTAGTAAGTAAATATAGAAATATGTTTTTATTCAGGAAATCATGGGCCCGTAGATCAGAGTATATAGTTTGAATTTAAACTTGATATCTTCAAGTGTGTCTGTGTGTCTTGACAGACAGACAGACAACAAAGTGATCTAAAGGGTTCCTTTTTTCCTTAAAAAGTTAAGTTTAATAATTAGTACTACGTAATACAAAGCATACCTACTAAATCTTACCTTTTGATGATAGGTTTGTGATAATATTGCGGACATTCGTGGCGTAGGGACAAGCAGGGAGGCAGGGACGCAGGAAATTTCGTGACTCCACACGCAATACCTCCATATTTTGGCGGAAAGTGGAAACCGGAGTGTCTTAACACTATGCTCCATCTGCCTATACTGCTATTTACGGAGTACAACGTGAAGCAGATTTTTTGTTTTAAAAAAAAGTGAAAATCATTAGGTAGATACACAAAATTCTATGGATCGTCTATTCTACCTCAAAACATTTATACATCGAAATGACGTTAGCAATACTAAAACACTTTCAAAAGACGATAAGCATAAATATTTTGTACCGCCAAATAAATGTCAAACGATATTTATAAAGTCAATGGCATTTCTTACTTTCACTAAACGAGCTAAAAAATTATATTAGGACCTTATTATTTCTACATATAATAATTACAGATGGTAACTTATCGTCATATTCAACACAAAAATAATGCTATGATGTTCCATATTTTTATTCTTTTTTTTCCTCCTTATTGTTAGTATGCGCTGTCAATACTAAGAAAAAAGGGGCTGGCAGCATTGGTGACCAATTATTGGAGCTGCTAACATCATTCTTAACAAAGGAAACTGTAAACATTTTTTACAATAGCTTTTTTTCAACCAATCATGTTTCATTTTGTTCAGACGCTAACGCTAACAGACTATAACCCAGTGTCTAAACATTCCGTTCTCCGCTTAGCTAATGAATTCGAAACATTGCATTTTGAAATACGGAATTCCACACCGAGATTTGTCTAATAGAGCAGGGAATATAACGCGTTTCTAGGCATACCTACTGCACCAATCATGTTCTCTACAATGTTGTTAAGACAATGTAAGTAATCATCGGTTCTTAAAATGGTAAAGTTAAACAGTAGAATTGTAAAATAATAATACGCAAATATAAATAAAATAATTAAATTATTGAAAATTGAACTTCTTTCTGCATCTTCTTTTGCCTGACGCTAGTCTCGGTATTCGTCATACGGGTTTGCCTTTTGACACCACTCTGTAAAGTCTTCCACTTTGTACAATGTTCAACATCCTCATTGGTTAGTCCAGCTTAAAAATGATACATTACGACAATGGCCATGGCTTTTGTGAACTAACTCCAGGGAAAGACATAACAACGCACTTTCTTCATACATAGTTTTTAGGTCATGGAATAACGTGGCCATGCCTTCCTAAGACCATACTCTTGGAACTTATCCAGAACGTGCTGGAACCTAGAACTACCTGGAATTAATGTGGTGTTACTTATGCGGTCAGACTGATTTAGGTCGCAAATTCACTTCTGCTTTCTCTCTAATGTGAGATGAAACTTCTACGTGGGATATTTCTGACCAGCATTGGCTGCCATATAAAGAACTGCTCACTCAGATCATGGTCGTAAGCTTGGGCGGTATTCTGCAGTCGCAGATCACAGCACTAATTTCCCGCCTTATTACTAAGCCTTGGACATCGTGACGAATGCCTCAGGAGTCTGGATACATGCATAGAGGATTCGAGGTTATTTCTAATTTTTATTACTTTTACGTACCTAACGTAGCATTATTTAAATCCTATATAAAGAGTATCTACTAGGTGAATGTTGCCAAAGCGTGAAATGCTGCTGGGTAATGCATCATATCTGATTTTTTTCGACTAAAGGCTGACACAGAGTCTATATGGAAAGGACTAGACTGCGGGCTCTCGCAAGCCTGCTATGCACTTAGTCTTTGGCAGATTTTGTTTAAGACCAACGTTCTTAAAAATTCCCTTCCAGATAGGGTATCGTCAACTGTGAGTAAATGGACTCCTATAAAATCCTATCCTATTAAATATTGAATTTCTATTCTTATAATTTATGATCTTACTTAATATGGAAATGTATAATAGTGAATCATAAAATATATTATTTTGACATAAATAAAGTACGTTCTTATTGTTTATCGCTAACAGTTTCCTGTAACAGTACACCTTATCAGGATATCACATTTCTAGTAATAATTTAGACTTATCATTTGTTAAGTATATAAATATCCACTGACTATGAAATATATGCACAATTGACTAAAATATTTTGTTAATTATGCTATTGAGTAGAAATAAATAAAAATCTTATAAATTACATTACATATGTAGATATTTAATAGAAATTGAATGACATTATTTCTAGAAATAACATCGAATATTATATTTTATAAAAAATAAATAAAAATCAGCTTCACGCTGTATCCCGTTTACAGCGGGGTTGGCAGATGGAACCTAGTTTAAAGACACGCCGCGCTTTGCCTCATTACCAGAGCGACAACATTAAAATATAAATAAAAAATACACATACATATATTTCATTAGAACGAGGATCGAACCCACAACCAGTCACGTTTAGTCTTTGTGCGCCTGCACCACGATTTGCCTCAAAATTTTATATATTAAAATGTTCATAAGCCATTTATTGCTCACGGATGTTGAAAAATTTCAAAACATGATTTGTACACAAGTCTATGCATGACTCATCTATCGGCATTGAATATTGGCGGACCAATAATAGAAAAAAAAAATCACGTTTTTTTTTGCACTGGACACGCTTAATTATATCTCACAGTGCAATAACATACCACGCCGATGCGAACGTTCGAACGAGACGATCTGATAGAGTGCTCTGCCAGGAGTAATTAAAATTAGTTTAGTTATAATAAAAGCTTTGACAGCCATGACGAAACCGATCATACTTTACAAAGTAAAGGTAATTAAACAAAGAAAAAAATGTAATAAAAATACATTATGATTGTGCACCCGATGAGGTCACGTGGTGGAGGCGCTTTGTTCAGTCGGCGACGACGCAGGCGCACCGGACGATGGTGAGTCAGGGGGCGGCGCTAAGGGCGCTACGCCCTGTTCTGCCTCGCCCCGCCCAGCCAGCCATTATTTTGCCGCGCTTTTTTCAATCACTTCTTACCTGCGTCACTCCTCGTGTGTTGTCAAATAGTGGAGTGAATGACTTATACAGTTCGTTATTCAGCCTGTTTTAACTCGTAGGCAATCTTATTGAAGTTGTGCGTTGTCTATTGCGTGGGCAAGAAAGTTTGATATCGCCGCATAAGTGACAAGTATCTCTATATAGCAGTAAGTATTTTGTTTTTATATACATGTTAAAAAATCATTAATATTCAAGAATGCCTTTGAAATATTTTTAAGAATTAATAAAAGTAGAGTCAAGATGTTGTCTATGTCTATTTACAATACATTTCGTTCATATTAAACCAGAAACGAATGTTTAAAATAATACTTGAGCAAAAAAAAAGAAAATAAAATAATCTTAGCTGTTGCTAGGTCAACAGCTCAATGTGAATGTCCACAAAAGGCGTTCGCGATATGTATCCATTATTATTGATAAGCGTGAGGAGCGAATGAGTGAGACGGAAAAAGTTACTAATATACATTAAACTATAGAATGTTTTACTTTACTATCAAGAACATATTATTTTTTATATCTTTTTCAATGTAACTTTCTTTACAACCAGTTATATCTAATTATTAATAAGTATTTATAATGATTTTATTGTACCCATTGCTGATATAAAAGTGAAAGAGCAAGACTATATGTCATGTATTATAATTAAATCATTTTCAATTTTACTGATAAAAGGTAAGTATTTGAATGTTTTAAAATATTTTTTTTATTTCATTTTACGATCTTTTCTTATTAATTTATTTTTGGTATTCTTGGGTACATATCATTTCAGAAAAACTTATTAATTGAAAAATGTAAAAGTAATGATGATGATTTGACTAGACACTACTTCAATAGTGACCAAATACTGTGTGTGTTTCGTTTGCGTTCTGGTAGTTTCTATTTCAGTAAGGGACCGCGTGGACCATTATATAAAATTTTAACTTAGTACTCTGTAAAACTGTACGATATACACATATATTTATGTGATTTGTGTAATAAAAATATGTATGTATAAATATGAAAGCAGAAGCGGAAGAAACCAGAGACATAATGAAGACAATGCATATTTACGTGCCTATATCCTAAAAAGTAAATAAGTCATTGTAGTATAGTAGTAAGTATTGGATAAATCATATTGTCCTTTATAGAGATTAAGAAATTATAAATATGTACTTGTGTGGTTTTTGTGAAAATAGCAATTAAATTAATATAAATAAGTTACTTCGAATAATTGCCAGATTTCAAAAAAATATAGTTAGATATAAATACTTTACAATCAATATATTATTTTAAAAGTTTAAAGAAATTTGATTCAGATTTATTTAGTTGTTTTTAATCAAATAGGCTACTTTAAAATTATGAAGTGATTAACAAGCGATAAAGTAGCAATTTACATATTTTTTTCTATTTGTATAAAATACATTTATGCATAAGATTTTATTTCATGTAAAAAACGAAAAGCAACATCTAAAACGGAAAATAACGAATTGTTTATTTAAGTATTATTCTGTCTCATCAGTATAAATAAGATTCTGTAGCTGGAGTTGTGGTCTGTGCCTACTTCTAATTTTTGTCATTTAATTCCTTTTTAAAAATTTTCAAATATTGCTTTAGAGATTATTTAGCTAATTCATTGATCACATGCTCCATTTACATGAAGGTTTGATTTGATGGACAAATTGTTCTCCACGATGACTTTTGTTCATTCTTACCTTACCTTATAGCGCGGTATAGTGGTAAGAATGATCTGTGACTGACTGATAGTAGGAGCATACAGAAGATGCGCGCGAGACGCTGGCAGACGCAATTTCATCAATTCAACATCTTCATCTTGTGTTCACTTATATACAGTTGCGTTTGTCAGACCTTCTTCGTACTTCGTGGATCGTACTTCGTACTTTCGAAACCATATTAATCTCGTATATCCAGTTGGTGATGAATATCTTCTCCTAATGACTTAAAATGATGAACAGCGTTTCTCTTAGATCTCATAGTACTAGTACAGTCTTATTGTGTTCTATTGGCAGGGAGTGTAGTACTACAGTACATACTGTTGTTAATCGTAAGCGACATCCGTGGGGCTTTCTTCTATCGGTGCGCTAACTAAATGATTTTGATTTATGTCTATGATTTCTTAAGATTCTCGATCATTATAACTAACCTCGTTTATATCAGCGATTAATAGTGTTCCACTTCAAAGCCATTCATCAGGGCTTTATCCACAGTGACTTTTTTAGAAGGCAAGATATTTTTTTGTGGTTACTGAGAAAAAAAAAAATATTGCCAAGAATTCGCTGTCAATTGTATTATGAATTTAAATTAAGTTTAAAAAATTCTATTATTTTAGAAGTAACTTGACATTTTATTTTGTACAAAATAAAAATGATTACAAATTTCTACAAAAATGTCCTATCTTATACTTATTACTATTATAATATACTTTCAATATATTGGAATGCTGCGCGACAACTAGCCATGATTCAGTTGTCATCTCTATAATTTTTTACCGAGTATCGAAGTCGTCAAGTTTTTTTGTAATTTTAATAAAATATTTGATTAAAACTATGTCAAAAATAATACAATATTTTACATATTAAAATATTTTCAGTAAACTTTCAAGTGT
The DNA here is from genome assembly GCA_030704555.1 of Heliconius charithonia. Taxonomy (NCBI): domain Eukaryota; kingdom Metazoa; phylum Arthropoda; class Insecta; order Lepidoptera; family Nymphalidae; genus Heliconius; species Heliconius charithonia. The sequence continues at coordinate 3,703,508 of CM060819.1, read as the reverse complement.
TATCACTATCGACCGAGAGAATGGAGCCACAAACGTTACTATGATGACATACTATACTTTTTATATTTAAGTCTATATATGTGTGTGATACCCACTCGGGGGAATGAAATATTTAGTATTATCATTTCCTACTTTTCCGCTACTCAAAACGCAATGTTTCTATAATTCGGCAGAACGGTCTTAGTGGGTTTGTTTTAATTAAAACATAAAAGAAGTATGCTATAATGATAATATAGCCTAATTATTCAACAATATGTTAAAAAAATCACTGATACGGCTTTTTTTATTATAAGCACACAACGTTTTTTATCCGATTATAACCGGACAAAAATGCTTACGTTAAAAGTTTAATACGAAAAGAAAAAAAATATTATTAAAATATGTATATATTGATTTATATTTCGAAAAATATACATAATGTAAAAATGCAATCGTTCACTTAAATAAACCAAAAAACACGTGTAACTTTTTTAAACCGTTCACTTCGCGACCTCACACGAAGGTCATTCTGTCTAAATGAATCACTAGAACGCATTCCACATTTTTACTGAACTCGAGAACTTTCCCGTTCTAATAGACAAAGTGGCGCCGGGAATCGATTGTGAATGAATATATACAAAATTTAATTCTCAGCTTGATCGGTGAAGAACAATCATAAGTTATAACAAATAAACATCAATTAATTATTAACGATCCATTTGATCACCTGTCCGGTTTTTTCTTGTTTGATCTTTTAAAATAAAATAAATATGAACAATATATTTTATTTTATCTTATTTTTCGTTTATGTCTTGGGATCTCAATATTAAATTAGATTTTGTTTACCTTTTAACGCATATAATACGGCTTCAGGTCCAAATTGGCCTCAATATACTTCACGCCGCGCCGGTGCAGCGCGTTCAAATCGAATTTTCCCAATGATACGGGAGATGTCTACGCTCAACCATTTGATTTTGACAAATGACAAAGACAAATATAATTTTCTTTATGACTGAGAAACCTCGACTCATTATTTTTTTTTAAATTGAGGTCCAAATATATAAATATGTTGTTTTTATACTATACGGGTTGAGGTCGATTCTAAGCGGTTTGGGGCGTGTGGCGCGGGAGTTCAGTCGATGTTAATGCTACAATATACAGTTAACATTGAGCGTCGACGACACTCACAATGTTTGTGTCAAATGATTTTTTTTGTTAAAAATATTAAGTACAGCAGAGAGTTAAAATATATTTTTACAGACTTGTTTTAACTACCAATCGGACGTTTATGTATCAGTGTTTTATCTACATTTAAGTATTTACAAAGTGTCACTCACAAATGATTAGTAAACCATTCTGTATTTGAAATTTGTCGAAACTTTCTCGCTTTTATTTTTTTATTGGAATCAGTAATTTTTTTTATTTATTATCATACGAAAATGATTATTTTACAAATAATACATCAATAATACACTGAAAACTAGTTTTAGCCATATCAGTAAAGGAATTATTTTAAAGCAATTTTGTCGTACAAAATAGTCTAAATTGTTATAGCTTTTATTTTCTTGCAATGCAACAATATTAAACATTAAGCGAAGTTTTTCGAAATACAATAGGGAACATTGCATTTACATCGGTTAAGTTTGATTGTACACGATTATTTTGAAAGCACAGACAGACCATAAATTTTTATTTATATGTGTTTATTTTTTAGGTAATTTGTGTGAACGATGTTGTTGATTGTTGTTATTGACCAATTCCCGCGTGTTTTTTTGGGGTTGATACTTTTTGAAACTTCGTTACTACCCGTTCTAGGCTTTTCTCTCTCTCTTGAGGCCAATGAGCGAATTCGTCGGATTGAGGAAGAAGAGTCGGATAGAGGAGTGAACGAAAGTGTTTTAATGGGAACGGAGTATCTTAACATAAGGTTCCCAGGTTCCCTCTGTCTACCTTGCTATACACAAAGTACAACGTCAAGAAAGAGAAAGACATCAATTATGTCCGTTAATGAAAAGATAACTCTACCTGAAAACCACCCTGCAGATTTGTTTTAACTACTGGTAGTCAATAGACTGTGCCTGTGTCTTCATAAGCGAGTGCGATTCGCTCTTGACCGGTCTTTTTATTTATGATCAATATGACCGTTTGAAATCATATCCCTTTATAATTTTTCGGGGATATTCTCTACAGACGTCAAAACTTTTCAAAATTTTCGGATAAAATGACATAACAGTTCTGAGAACAAACAAATTAAAATCATCTAAGGTTGATTTGAAGTAAACTAGTTTCTTTTACGCAGGTGATTTAAAATTGTATTATTTGTTACAATTTCTTTTGCTGACGGTATTTAATTTTGCTGTGACATTTACTAACTACAGATGACAAAGTGTGAGCTATTTTAATTACATTTATTTATGTATTTATAACTTCAGTTTCACAATAGACGGTCTATACTCTATACAGTCAAACGCTTACCAGCAGTACTTCTTAAAAAATATTTGATCATTCCACCGTTACCATTATATAGCTTTAAAAAAATGTTACAACATTTTACAAATAAACTTTACTAAATGAATCTCAGAATGTTACAACATAGTCGTATTTATTATTGTCCACGCCGTCGCCTGCGTCAGTAGGAAGCATTCATAAAACACGCACGTACATACGTATGTATGTCATAACTATGACTCATAAGAAAAGATAAAAAGATAAAATCCCAAATCTATTTTCTTTTATTTAAGATTTTTACTTATTTCGTTGCCTAACTTAATTTAAAAAAAAACACCTGAGCGCGTTCGCCACACATTCTTCACTTTGGCATTTTTACTTAGGGACCCAGTCCGTTCAACGGCCGCAAACCGGGGTGTGAGTCCCGCTGGGGATGCCGTCGGCATCCTTATTACAAGCAGCCACAGCTTGCACATTGCTTGAATTTTTTTCAGGGCTTACCTACCGTACCTTTATAGCGGTACTTACGCGATGTCGCTGTAAAAGTCAGTAAATGAAAAAAAAGATTAGGTAATATTCTACTACTTTTTTTACTACTGGTCTACCAGAGACTATTAATCTCCTGCCTGTTGGCCCAGGCAGGCGTACCAACATAACAGCTGGTTCTGGACCTGTATGAACAAAGCTGGAGTACGAGATCCCACAACCCATTTCATCGTCTTCAACACTTTTAGTTTAGACCCACTATTCTCAAGGGCACCCTCCCAGGGATTTATTTTAAGCTTCAGCTTCAGTTGGCTCTTATAAACGAGTATCACATAGGCCTACACTCACATCAATAAGTAAGAGCCCCGTAAAATCCTACTATAATTAAAAGTTATTCTTATGAAAAAATGGAACCCTTATAAGATATCCAATTTTTGTACATAACCCTCGGTAGAGAAAGAGATAAGAGAGAGAAATGGTTCTATTTTATATCTCGAAACCAAATTCAAGTTATTATAATTTATAAATTGTGTAAAACAATTAATTTATTTAGTTGTAAACACTGCATTAAACTATCACGTTTAACAAGTTATATTTTCTATAACATAAATGACATTGTATTAGTAGTTCAAGTATCTATAGCACCGATAATCGGGTGAAGGTAAAGACAAAAATAATGAACATAAAAATTATACACTGACTTATTTATTTTATAGGGGATGACGATTGATTTTTTTTTTAAGTTATAACTTTAATGATTAAAGGCCAACACGTGAGTTTGCCAAAAACAAATCAAACAGAACTAAGTACATGTTTTTGTTAAACGAGATGACGGCATATCGTTATCTTGTAGATTAGTTGGACTCCAATAATTTCACGACAGGTGCGCCAGTTGTCAAAATCAATTATAGCCTAAATATATGCAAAAAAGTTTAATTCAAATCTGTCCAATAGTTCCAAAGATTAGCGTGTACAAACAGATAAAAAAAAAATCAGCTTCACGCTGTATCCCGCACACAGCAGGGTAGGCAGAGGGAATCTAGTGTAAAGACACTCCGCTCTTGGTTTTTTATTTCAATTTCAACGCCGCGCTAAGCTTAGCAGATCTCGACACCAGAGCGAAGAAATGGAAATATAAATTTAAGTAAATATTTCATTTCCCCGAGTGGGGATTGAACTCACATCCAATCGGTTTTACAGTCACACTTCGTGCCACTGCGCCACGACTGGCCTAAAAAAAATTAAAATAATGGATTATCATCATTGAAAAATATAAATAATTATTTTACAACTTGCTATATTAATATTTTGGAAATAGATTGAATGTACAGACACATTTTTTACCATCTTATTATAATAATAAAAAAAAAAAAATCAGCTTCACGCTGTATCCCGCACACAGCAGGGTAGGCAGAGGGAACCTAGTGTTTTTAGACACTCCGTTCCCCACTTTCTGCCGAATTCTGGAGGCACTGCGTGTTGAGTGGCAGAACTCAACGCCGCGCTTAGCCTCGACACCAGAGCGAAGAAATGGAAATATAAATTTAAGTAAATATTTCATCTCCTCGAGTGGGGATCGAACCCACAACCAGTCGGTTTGCAGTCACACTTTGTGCCACTGCGCCACGACTGGCCTCACAATTATAATATAAATATATAAAAATAAATTACGTTCTCCGTAGAGCTAGGCTCTACGCTGCCTTACTATGTTTCTCTGCAAAGTATCATACTTTAAGACATTTAAGACTAATGTCTTAAAGTATGATAAGCGTTATCGATATATATTTTTTTAAATATTCAAACAACAAGTGCGAGTTGCAAGTATTTCAATGCAAATGTTACCAAACTTTTGAATATATTTGTATATTCTTCTTTCTAAAACTGTAAATAATATTTTTTGGAAACGACTCTACAATCTATTATCAGAGTGTACTTACGTACGTAAATTGAACTTTAAAAACATACAAATATAATAATAAGTAAGAGCTTGTTACAAATACTTGTGAGCGAATAAATTTTATAGAGCAATCAGATTACGACGTGAGGCTTTTTGCAAACTATCGTCGACCGCCAAAAATCACGAGCAAAATTGCGCCGCGAAGCACATTGGTGCGCGTCAAGGAGGGAAAACGCCCGCGTCGATGAAACATATTCGCGGGACGCCAATATTTCAGAGGCGAACGTGTGCCGTGCGCCGCCCCTCCACCGACCACCGTATGACAGTGACCCAAATGGGACGCCAGCGCAGTCAGTTCCGTGAGCGCGCGACGACTCGGATGACGCACGCGCATGGTGAAGCGCACTGCTCACTCGTCATCCCATTCTCTTTCGGTCTTGTGTGGTTCTCCATTGGATATTGCGTGTTCGAACAAGTGAGTGAGCTCCGTGTGGATCGCTGATCGTGGAGGACGCTCTCCCTGTTGGTGCTTGACCTTTCAAGGTAAGACCTATGAAAGTGCATCGTCACCTTTAGAAGCGACATTTTCAATGTGCTGAAAAGTTAATTTACTTTAATTGGAAAATATATTGTGTTGCTAAGCGAAATATGACATCAGCGTCAGTGAGGCAATGAGTCAGCCGCATCTCGAATTTTCCTTTTGTGCAAATAATGGCATTTGAGAGGGCTGTGTCGATAGAGACCGCGGTGGCGGACCGACGTCTGCCCGGCAACAAGTATCTAGTTTGTCGCCACGCCGCGCGACTCCCGGACTCCTCTGTACCAGCGGCTCTCTCGCACTACAACCTAACGGAATCGGATTCCTCACGGCCGAAATTCCGCTGCGGACATTCACGCCATGACTGACTGAAATAAATCGCTCGTTTAACACAAATAGCACCGCATTGTCGTCACATTGACAGACGAACGAGTATTTCCGCTCCTCTTTTTTCCATCTTATCCTGGTCTCCACTCTCAGCCATTAAAAAAAGGCGCTTCCTCTGACGCAAGCGCATCTTCCGTCACACTTACAACTTATACATGTCTCCGTCACGTCATCGGACACGCGCCGTGACTGCCGCCTCTATACCTGATAATAAAAATAATTAATTATCATATTAAATAGTGACAAATTGAAACTTGAAAAATATTACTTTTAAATGGATTTTGTAATATTTTAAAGAATACAATTTTTTACCTTATATGTAATAAGTCGCTTGATAGTAATAATTAGCGTTATAACCTATTGACATTTCTCCACAAGAGTGATAAATTTTAATCGTGTTAGTGACATGTAGAGTTTATCTGCAAATATATTTTCTAAGGTCAAGTACTATTTTAATAATTTTAAATGGCGGCAAAAAAATCTTTGTAGCAGTAGTAGATCTAGATGTTTTTGGAGAATCAAATATTTAGAAAAAAAATGTTTCATGCGTGTGACGTCAATCGCGATTGCAGGTCAAAAGGCCTGCGCCTCCACGGTCGCCGACGCCGGCGCAGTGCGATCACTGAACTATATGACAAGACAATGTCTTTGATAACACTAAGAAATCCTAGACACACAAGTACTAAGGAATGAGTTGTAAATAAATATTAAATGGCAAAATGGCCGTTCTTTATGTCTTATCAAAAGTGATAACATAGTAAGCTATTTTCTTGTTAGTATCAATATACCTATGTTTTTTAAGAAATTTTGATTGCTTAAAGAAGCTTCAAAATAACAATAAATTAAATTAATGCTCTTTTAAATTAAAAATAAAGAGAAGATGTATACTTCGAAATATTATATAAATAATTAAATATCGTTAGTTAGTATATCGTTCATTTGAATACCATATCGATTTCCGTAATAAATTTGAACTGTGCTCCCACTGCGCTCCCCCTGTGGTCATTTTCAGCTGCAAAATGCATCGCAATCTGTTGCTAACTGATTCAGAAACATGTCAATTCCTGTTTCATCCGACACTTGTTCGCTTTTGCCTGAGGTCATTACACACACGGCCTTAGCACTTTTTTTCTCAATCATAAATGTATCTTTTTAACTTTTTAATTGAGTTATATTGATATTAGCTTAGCTCAAATAAATATTAGACATATTGGTAAAAAGTATCTATTTTTACATACATTTTTAAAATTTAGTATTTCAGTTTAAAAAAAATAATTTACATACATTTTTAAAATTATACATGAGTATATAATATTGCAAAAATATGATAGTAAACATAAGTGTGACCTTTAAGAAATTAGATATTTAAACGGGAAAGTCCCATTTTAGTTTTTCTTTATCACAAAACAGTCCTATATTTTATTGCTAACGTTTGTATATGTAACGCTATTTACGTATTTTTTATTAAAATAATTAATATAAATGGAAGCTCTACAAATATAAAACTTAGGCAAGCGTAGTATAGGACGCCCTGTAGCACGATGGACATACGATTTAAAGAAGGTGGCTGGCATCGCATGAATGCGAAAAGACCAAGGGAGGCCTATGTTCAGCAGTGGACGGCGATAAGCTGATTAAAAAAATATAAAACTGAGCGATTGCGTATATTTTGTTTTAAGGTGGGTCAACTTTGGTGGTTGAGTTTTCTTGTTGTTCAATTATGAGTAAGGAGATGTAGACGGCTCTACATAAATCTCCATTTGTAGAAAAAAAACACTTATTTATAAAAACACTTTGATTTTTCTTTTTTTACTTATTATTTTTTTTTTCTTTTTTTTTCAAAATCTTTATGTAACCGGAGTGTCTCCACACTATGTTCCCAGGTTGCCTCTACTCTGCTATGTGCGGGATACATTGAAAAGAAAAATATCTCTTATTGTGTAGCTAATTATATTTTATGATGTTTGAGGCCAGCCGTGGCGCAGTGGCACAAAGTGTGACTGTAAACCGACTGGTTGTGGGTTCGATCCCCACTCGAGGAGATGAAATATTTACTTAAATTTATATTTCCATTTCTTCGCTCTGGTGTCGAGGCAAAGCGCGGCGTTGAGTTCTGCCACTCAACACGCAATGCCTCCAAAATTCGGCAGAAAGTGGGGAACGGAGTGTCTTACACTAGGTTCCTTCTGCCTACCCTGCTGTGTGCGGGATATAGCGTGAAGCTAATTTAATTTAATTTTAATTTAATTATATTTTATATATGAATAATATCTAATGAAGCAATTATTTCTTCATTCGTCATGTTTGTTCGGTGAACAAATAAATTAAAATAAAATTGGCGGAGTATTTAATTTTACTAAAATATAATGTGCAAAACAAAGAAATAATTAAAAATAACCTCTATAATATGAGGTTGCCGGGCGAATATGTAATTTATATTATTTACACAAAATCAAGTAGGTACATAATGTAAAATAAATCCGTTTTAAAACGCATTACCACCGAGGTGGCTTATAACCGGGCAGAGGTTATCGTGCGAAGTCCGAAGGGCGCTCGCCTTGCTTTCAAGTTGAGACTTGTCCAGCTAATGTCTAGCAACGATTAGTCATTCTTTACATATTCCAGAAGTTAAATAGATAGACCGAAGAAAGAGTATACATATATGTATACAGGGTCGTTTTATATTTTCACTTCAGATTTATAACGTGGTACAAAGTAAAATAAAGTATTCTTTTAGTTTATTTTTGATGTGATAAACGAAAACTATTTAAAAAATACAATACTGTATCAATCCAAAGTATCTAATTGAAATTATAACTTTAAACTATTTGTCAATGTTTATTTTTTGTTTACTTAGAAAAAATAAACAAGAATATTTTGAGGATCGGCGGTAGGAGGGAGGGTCCAAGCTCGGATTGAATGAGTCACAGAGCCGGTTTGCCGGTATCCAAGAGAACTGCACAAGCGGGCTTATTTATGAATTTAAATTTCATTCATCATAATAACATACATGTGTATAATTCTACATCTAAAGTAACCTCCTAAACTGTAGTTAAAGGTTTATGTTTTTGAATACGTTGAGGAGTACAGCGTTGAGTTGCACTACTCAACACGAAAAGCCTTGAAAATTCAGCTGAAAGTCAGGAACGTCTTAAAACTAGCCTACTCTGCTATATGAGGAATGTAGCCGAAAACTGAAAAAAATATACATGTACTGATTTTATACGTAGACATACATATATACCAAATATATGTTTTCTTGATAAAAGTCTGAATGTAAGTAAGATAAAGGATCTGTTATTAGGCAGAAATGAAGAAAGGAAGAATGCAACAATTAATATTACACTTGTAATATGAGAAAAATATTAGAACAATTGAATGAAGTTATATATTTGGAAAGTATGTTTAATAGAGACGGGAGATATGAAATGAATATGGAAAGGTGTATTGCTGTCAGTAACCGAATTAACGACGGTGCTTTGCCCGTATGATGATGAGAGTGAGACAGCCAAACGTTGAAGTTGTAGTTTCAACATAGCTGCTCGTTTGGCCAAACTTAATACATTGCCGATACCGGCACTATCGAACAAAAAAACGGTCGAGAGAATGAGTGACGACAGATGGGGAAAAAGACTTGTGAAAATAGACAAGAGTGGTAAGAGATGTATCAGGAGCCTCGGTTGACCTTCGAGAACACAGTATTACTGGTACTAGAGGAATGTTATGGAAAAGTCAGAGTTTATTTTTACATGTTATACGTACATATACAATAACTGTACAATATACTGCTTTTTAGCATAAGTTCCATGAGAAAAAAAATCATTCAATATATATTTTTTTCTTCACGCTGTAGCAATGTAGGCAGAGAATACCTGGGAAACTAATACTAAATTAACACTCCGATCTCATTAATAGACTTCTGTTCCCCACTTTCCACCCAATTCTAGAAGTATTGTGTCACGAGTGACGAAATTCAACACCGTTTCACCTTGTTACGTCAGTGAAGAAAAAGTAAAAAAATAAATGATGCCTAGAGACTAACTAACTACTCGCTACTGTTGGACCAAAAGATATTGCATAATAACGAAAATTATAAAAAAAAAATCTATAATTGTAATTTTGCATGCAAAAATATGGTATGAAAACTTGCAATAAGTAAGAATGCAACAAAAATATATTTCTATATAATTGTATAGATTGTATATCTTTTTCAATCCGTTATCACATTATTAACTTTCTTTGTAGAGTAGAATAGGTTATCAGATAAAGATAGTCAGCTTGCTCTTCGATAACTTGCCCAAGTACGCCGTCTGGCACTGATTATATAAATTACATAAATTTCTAATATAGTAAAAAAATCTCCTCCTGTAAAAACTGAAACGTCAATGCATATATATGCTAATGAAGAAATATGTATATTAATATGTTATAATAATGAATTGTAATTCACCAAAAAAAAAGATGTAGATAAAAGTCTGTCGGCATATCTTCTAAGGAGTTGTTATCATAATATCATTAAAACAAATATAATATAGGAAGATATCACAGCGAGTACCTACAGTAAAAAAAGCCAAAGCAGTAACAAGCAAGTAAAGAAAACAATTCATCAGAGATATCGCTCCGTGTGTCGATGATGGCGGTACCTTGGCGGTATCTTGGCGCGTGATTCAGTGGGTGCTAACCGCTGACGTGGGCGCCGCGTCAGCTGCAGCGCGTCACGCGCCGTCACACGTATATTTAGATCGGAATGCGCTAAATTGTGTACATCTTATATGATTACATTTTTTAGGAAAAATTGGCACAGCCGCAGCATTTCTCCGCGATTATCAATAACGTTAATTATGCTGAAAAAAGTTGGTTTTCGTTATTTCACAAAATATTTTTGCTGCAGGAAACCTGTTCTTTGGTTTGGATAGTGAATTTGAGGTACATTAATTATAGACATTTTGTTCTGTATTCTCATTACATAAAATTTTGCGAATTGTAGATACGTGTATGATAAATTACATATTATAGAACTTATCTGAACAAAGATTCAGAACATATTGTAATACTAGTACATGTTGTAATATATAAATATATGAACTCATTATCCCAAGATCCCAGGGTCCCGCCAAACCTGTGTCATTTTAGAGAATAGATGTCATTTTAGAGAATAGATAAAGGTGATTTTTTGAGGACTATAAGTCTAATATGCAGTTATGCGTACTTACTAACTTTAAAGGGCCCCAGCCTTTACAGAAGTAGCGCCAAATAAAAAATATCTCTGTCTGAGAGGATGATTGAGCCATCGAATTGGTATGGATACATAAAAGGGATCTTAAAATAGTCCGTAAATAATATATTTGAACTTAAAGCTTGCTAGTATAACATATTTTGCCTCAATTTTAAACAGCCTTTAAGACGTCTGGCAGGAGTAAAGTAAAATTTCTACTTTAACGTAGGTTAGCGTGTACCTTAATTGGCGCTATCTCTAGCTACCTTCAATCCACAAAACCACTAAAACTATTACTATTAATCCTCAAAATTTCAGCTTTGCTGAAATTACGTAGGTCTGGGGGCTCTGGGATCTCTGTCTACATGTATTAATTAAGTTAAAATTAACGTACTAATGACAACAAGATAAACGGTTCATTTACGATAACCTGTGTTCATATAAAGTGCTATATAGGTATATAAGGCTTTTTATCATACATAGTGATATATTTTAAATATAATATAGATCTCTACAAAAAAGTTATTTTTGCTTTTTACTCAAATTAATATTTTAGTTCCTTCATCTATATAATACAGAGTTATATCAATTTAATTTACTAGTTAGATAGGAAACGTGATAAGGGACGAAAGTTACGATGTAACAGGAAGTCAAGAAATGTTTTATTTTTATAATCTTATCACTTATCATACAGTGCCAAGAAATTCTTAATTAGAACATTGAACTATGAATGATTATGTGACATCGATTGTGTATGTTACACCTTTGTTAATTAATGACGTTATAAATTATAGGGTATTCCAAAATTGTAGTATAATCTAAACTTATTAAAATACTAACAATTTCATTAGCTTCACGCTGTATCCCGCACACAGCGTGGTAGGCGTCGAATAGGGAATTGATCCCACCAAACAGCCGGGCTTACAGTCACACTTTGTGCTCCTGCGCAACGACTGGTCTCAACTAACACTCTTTATGTTTTTCCTCTAACAGCAAATATAACGGTAAAAAAAGAAATTATCAATATCATAGTTTAGTTTTTACACAGTGAATAAGCATTTAAAGAATGTCAACAGCACTGGAGTGATAAAAGTCCAGTGTCCAATATAGCATACGCAGCATACACTACATTCTTAGCGACATCGTTCAAGGTAATTTTGTTGAAGCTCGGCAGGGTAATTAGACTTCATCGTTCGCGTTGGCGTTCCCTCAGGAATGCAGCTCGAACCTGTTTACAGCTGTGACTGTGATGCAACGATAACTGTTGTGTCACTGATCATTTTTGTCCTCGACCTTCATTATGGTATTCTGTAGGTTGTGGTCAAAATATAGTTTTAAAATTAAAAGTTGTTTAAAATAAAGAAATCACATCACACACGCTTCACACTGTAGGTATTGCGCACACAGCAGACAGACAGAGCGTATCTAAGACACTCCGCTCCCCACTTTCCACTAAAATCTGAAAAAATTGCCTGCTGACTGACGGAACTCAACGTCGCGTTTGTCTCGACACTGGAGTGATCAAATAACAATAATATAATTTTAAATGTGGCGTTTACAGTTTAGGTTGAGATAAAGCGCGGTGTTAAGTTCCGCCACTCAACACGCAATGCCTACTGAATTCGGTGGAAAGTGGGCAATGGAGTGTCTTAACACTAGCTTCCCTCTTTCTACGATATAGCGTAAAGCTAATTTAATTGAGTTAATTGAAAATGATCATACGAAATATGTACTTGTGTCTTTATTTATTTTTATTTTATTATTATTAGTTTTAATTTATTTTTAGGCTATACGTAGAAAATATCTATAACATATAAAATAAAAAAAGTTGCTGACATTAACAATCAATCATCACATTAACTTAAAAAGCAGTAATAAAAAAAATGTAAAAACTTTTTATGAACAATAATTTAATCTTCTCACAAAGTTATTTTACAATCACTTGAATGTTGTAAAGACGTAGGTAATTAAATATCTTTTCTTATAGGCACTATTAAAAATGTTAATATCAGTTATTGAAATGCATACAAAACAACAAAATGGTTTTTCAATATTTAAATTTTTATCATAATATGTTCAGTTGTTTCTTATATATTTCTTTCATATATTTAGTATACATTCTTGTATAGATAATTGAGTACTTGGTGTCTTTCCAAGCATTGGTCGACGTTATACAAAATTTTCTTCTTGGCTAGCACAAGCTGACAGCTTTCGTGGTATAATTATAGTAACCACTATATCAGTTATTGTTAACATTGTTATTAAAAAAAATATTTTTAGAAATTTAAAACAAAAAGGGGAAGGGAAAAGGCCAAGTCCATCCCAAAATGGTCCCCAAAATTTTTAGTAACTACAAATGAAATCCCAAAGATTAAAAAAAAAACAGAAAGATACGTTTAAATCTGAAATTAAGCCCCCCATGAAATATATAAAAACACTTGTATATTCTTAAATATTTCAACTATCGATGAAAAAATCTACATTGTCTAAACAAATATACGTAGAACTAAAGTGAATCCAAGACAATTTATATATTTTTTTTATAAAACTAATGTGTCATATTAGAAATAAACATTACTCAGGTGACATCATAGTACTGTGTAGAGCCCAATGATCAAATTGGCACTCGAGCTGTCAGCAGTTCCGAGAAATCCGTCAATTATATATTAAATTCTAGAATAGGTTATTTATTGTTTATTTAAACTGAACAATTAAATATAGTGGTTAGCCTCGATTCGACAAAATGGCATGAATAAATAGCGTTACGTTACATTCGTCATCCATAAAACATTGTCACATTAAAATAAAAAAATCGGTTAAACTAAACGTTTTTACTAATATAAATTTCTTTTGTTTCAGATGTACACGAACAGAATATTGGTTTGAAACATGAAATAAATGGAGCATTATAAGTATTAATAAAAATGTATATGAGTAAGTGTAAATTGATTCGTTGTATTATCTATGGGATATTTTGACATACATAGAAGAAAAAACAAAAAAAAGCATTAAGATTTTAATACACTAAAATCAAAAAGAACTTAAGTTAAAACTTAAGTTAACTCATTATGTAATAACTAAAATTATTTCGTATTATAATTTCTATTCAGTTAATTACTTACAATAAGAACATGCTTTAATATTCCATCTTTTTTACCCATGGCCTAACATTAACGTACATTAATAAGAATATAGTACCTAAATTATATCCACTAGAAAAAACTGTTGATCCGTGGGATTAGGGAAACACTTGCAATGCGCTGTAAAGTACAAATAATAATAATATTTATAATAAAGATGTCTTCCGTCTTTGTTATTATCCAACAATCAATGAAGCTTATGATTTTGACTTTTACATATATAAATACATTTATATCTGAAAAACAATCAACAAACAACGAAAGTACTCTCGTAATTGTGATAATAATAATTCTATAAGCTTAGACCGTCACGTTACGAAGTAAGCATACGAAATGGTTTACTCGATAGCTGTGTACTGAATACCGAGTAGTGGTTGAATAAACGGAAGGACATCGGCAAAGAGGTCAATGTTGTGTATAGATTATTCTCAGTTGGGAACTATTAAAAAATGACGCACGGTCAAGTGGCCTATTGTTGGACAATGATTCATATTTACAAAATTCACAATTTTAGCTAAAATAATCCAGATAACTTTTTTTTCGATTTTTTTTTACTTGCGCGTTGTATTAAGAAAGTATTGTTAAATTAATGTCTAATTAAAGATTTTATTATTATTTTTCCTTTAATATTGCTTGATAGCAGTAAAATACAGCGTTATTAGTATAGTTATTATAACACTAAAAAAATAAATAGTTTTTCAATTATTATTTTAATTTTAGTAGGTACAATTGACCTTTTATAATAGTATATATTTGGGAAGTAAAGATGGAAGATACGAGATGGATGGGGAAAGGCGTATTGCTGCCGGTAACAGAGTTAACGGAGGCTAAGCTGCATTGATGAGTTTGGCCGTACACAATGCAGTGTTGCTACCGACGCTGTTATACGAAACGTGGGTATTACAGAAGAAGAATGAAAGAAAGATGAATGCTGTGGAGATGCGATCTGTTTGTAGGATATGTAGAGTAAGCTTAGCTGATCGAATTTACAATGAAGAAATACACAAAATAGCAGGTACTAGCGATAATGTCACAGTAAGAATGAAAAAAACGTGCTCGGCTGGTTTGGGCACGTCGAATGAATGAGTGATGAAAGAATAGCAAAGAAGATTTCTGATGGAAAAATGAGCGGTAAGAGAGCTAGGGGAGACCTCGAAAATACAGTATCAAAAATACTGGAAGAAGGTCGCGTAAAATGTATGACATGCCCACATGCCGACATGCGTTCGGCGCTGCGTTCTCTTTGACTATCCCGCTAGGGACAGTGTGAAGTTAAGTAAGTAAATATAGAAAGTAAAAATGTTGTCGTTTACGTTGTAAAATGTGTAAATTAAAATTATTTTTAAGTTTGATTAGACGAGCCCTTCAATAATACATTTTATAATTACAACAATATACAGTGACAAAAGCAGATGCCACATATCATATTATTAAGATAAATGTTAATGTCCTCCTATTGACAAAACAATAAAGGAAAACAAAATGAATCTGTCTCTATACATGTATTAGAAAATTAATTGACAAGGAGTTATAAATATTTTTTAGACATCTACTTTTCTCATATATAGAATTAATTCAATATACCTATTTAACTTGAAAATTTATGAAGTATTTTTAATGCCAAAATCTGAATGAAGTAGTTGTACATAATATAGCATTGATAATAAAATAAAATTATAAGTATAATATAAATCATTATAGCCAATGGCGCAATGACTCATATTCCGGATGCATGCATATTCATTGATGATTATATTTTAAATATGACTATTCTATTAGGGACATCTAATTTCAACATCCCCTTTTGAATGATCAGTAGTGTTTTCCTCGTCAAGGTTACAATAGAGAAGACAATCACTTATTTAGTGGCGCACTTGGGATAGCAACACTGAGTATTTTTATTACTATCACTTTCTACAGCTGTCTTCAAATAAAAAAATAAGTATTAATTCATATATATATATATATATGCCTACCTAACGTAACATAATACTTAGGACGGTTTTTTGAAATATTTTCGAATAAACATATAAAAGTTCGACTTTTACACAGTTACAGATAAATAGAAACAATATCGGAGAAATTAAATGTGCGGAAAATGGCGTCAAATATAATAATTGCAGGCGAAACTTGTGACGCGCATCGGGTGAACGACACCTGACTCATGTCGACGCAACCAACCCGCTGAAGTTATACCTATACACTGCCATTTGCTTACCAATATTGTATTTAAGTATGTAATTATTTATATTACTAATATATTGGACAAAGATTTTAAGACATCAACTGACATCGTTCTTTTTAAAATGAAAAAAAAAGCGGAAATGTACAGATAAAATATTTCCACCACAACATTTTTTATATAAGTATACTAATATATATAATCATTATATGAGAATCAATCAATATAACAGCAGATACGTATCTTTACATTAATATTTAAAGCGTATACAATTTTTATAAAATAAAATATTTTAATCCGCATGGCTCACCATGCGGCCCGCACAGCCTGTTTTTATGAGTCACTTTGCCAACCTGTCAGTAGAGGTTGGATCTTATTTATTGCTTGGTAACATGATTGGATATACACGTTTTGACTAAAATAAATACAAAATCTGATATAAAAGTTAGGTACTTTAATTTTGATGTATTATTTTTACTTTCAGAGACTTAGTAAGGTAAAATGGTGACATTTTATTATGTTCTTTTACTTGTCCCTTAAATATGTTTTAGTGCAATAATAACAAGAGTAAAAAGACTATTCTCTACTTTATACAAGTTACCAATTTATTACCCATAACGAAAAGGACATCAAACCAGTAATACAAAATAATTTAAAGACATTAATTATTTCTTATAGATTAGAATAATTTGAAAATCAACTGACAAATTATACTTAAGTTATAATGACCATATCCGATTAAACAACGAGTGTTGAATGTTCTATTTATTTTATTGTAATTTTAGATTTATATTTCCATTTCTTCGCTCTGGTGTCGAGGCAAAGCGCAGCGTTGAGTTCCGTCACTCATCACGCAATACCTCCAGAATTCGGCGGAAACTGGGGAATAGAGGTTCTCCCTGCCTACCCTGCTGTGTGCGGGATACAGTGTGAAATTGATAGGCTAAAGTTATTATTAAGTACATTTTGTTTGAAGTAACATTTTTATCTTATCGAAAATTTATAAAATCTTTTATCTTTATTAAAAAAATAAATGACATCCCAATTATTTTAATGAAATAACAAAAATGAGGCCAGCAAGAAACATTATTAGTGTGCAAAATGCTTTATTTATTACGAATCATCATGGATGCAGTAACTTCAATATATATTGAAAAAGAATGAGATGATATATAACTAATTGATAAATAGATCGCTTGTATATTAATTATTTATATGTAAATAATAAAAATGAAGCAGCATTTTTATTATTGTTTATATGCTACGACGTAGCACTTGCTCGTAGGACTTTATCAATATATGTTGTTTTCTTAAAAAGTTATCAAAATATAAATTGCAATAGATTTTTTTACTGGTTATTAAAATTAACTACTCCTTAATGCTATATATTAGACATTTACAACGATATTTTAATATTATATTTATACTACAAAATTTGTAAATAATTGCATATAACTGCTAAAATTTTCCTATTAAATTATTTTAACAGACAAATATCCATAATATATAAACAAATCTTAAAACGTGACTTTACAGCATTTGAAATAATAACAATTACTTACTTTTTACTAACCATAATCCTTTTATTTTTCCTCAAAATTTTTATTATTATAATGTTTAAAAGTTACGTAACTTTAATAAAAAAAGCATTATTTCATCTTATATGGATTTAAAAATCAATTACTTAAGACCTAAGGCGTCTTATCCATTAATATTATCGACAGCGAGGACGATTGAGGCCAGTCGTGGCGCAGAGGCAAAAAGTGTGACTGTTAAAGCGACTGGTTGAGGATTCGGTCCCCACCCGACAAAATAAAGTATTTATTTATATTTACCTTTTCATTTCCTCGCTCTGGAGTCGAGGTAAAAGCGCGGCCGCACCACTCAACACGCCATAGTTCCAGAATTCAGCGAAAAGTGGGGTCACGGAGTGCTTTAACACTATATTGCCTTTGCGTACCCCGCTGTGTGAGTGATATAGCGTAAAGCTGATTTAATTTTAATTATCCATATCAAATTTCCACGAAACGCGGCTTCTAGCCGTACGCGCTGCTGACGTCACAACCTAACTTGCATCCGCCATTTTGTTCATAAAATGGATAATTTATAAACTGATATAGTCCTAATTATTTTTGTCGACATAACATTTAGTAACGCGATACAAAAAAATGTAATATAAGAAAACAATAACATAATTAATATCAAGCTATCTGCTTGACGTGCAAATAATATCAGTGAAGGTATTTCAAGTGATATGCGCGTCTATACATTTACAATGATTACTTTAGTTACATGATTGAATTAAAATTCGGAGCATTTTTTTTTTTTTTTAGTTTAAACAATAAATGTAATATAACTGAGGTGTGTATATTGTTAGTCAAATCATTGACTAATAATTACCATTGTTTCATTATTAAACATGACCTTTTTACCTAAAAAAAATGTATTGCTTGCTACTAACTAAATAACAACCATTTACCAACCAGATGCCGCTACTCTATAAAAATCTTAAAACAGTCCTTAAACCGCTTCTAGAAATGTTTTAAATCACATTTAACTTAATTAAATATAATTATTTGTTAGTATAAAACTCACTCAAGCACGACCAGATAACCTCCACAATTTATTCATGGCAATATGCACACTATTAATTGAATAATTGGTCGGAGCTTCAACTAGTTGTTTTCATAATTAAACATTACAATATATAGTGTTGCTATGCGCGTGTCAGCTTCTCTAATAATGCACTGAACTGAAGTAGCATTTGGGTCTGTTTAGATTTAGAGCGAGTTTCGAGTTCTCAATCTCAATTCTCAAAAGATGACGTGTGGAAAGGTCACGCTGAAAGCGCGCGATGACACGCACACGAGCGCGACACGAGGCGCTGGCGGCGAGCGGTTCCCGCCAAAACTCGAGCAGGCTGTGGCGCGAAGGCGCGCGATTGGCGCTCGCCGGTGGTGGCGGCGGTGGCGGCGCGGAGGCGCGGCGCGGCGAGGCGCAAGGCCGCCGGTTTTCCCGCGAACAATGCCAAATGGTGCATTTGTCAAGGTGAGTTCGTTCACCGCCGACGCCGGCGCCGCGCCGCGCCACGCCGCGCCACTCCGCGCCACGCCGCTCCGTGGACAATCGCTCACTCGGTTCGCGCCAAGCGAAGGTCGACGGAAGGCAGCGCGACCCGTTCCGAAGACACACGTCGTTATCATACACTCTTATTACATACAGGTGAACTTATTTCTGTTTCATATGTTATTTTGTTATTTACGCTTTGTATTTATTATATTTTTATTGTATGTAGAACTCGGTGTATAAGCAATGAGGTGATGCATCGTATTAATAAACAAACGCTGGTCAAATAAATAGATTGTTATATTAACTTTATATTTCATTTTGGAATGTTTTTTTTTTATTTTTATTTATTATACTCCATAAGAATGGATCAAAGAAATATATATAGAAGAATGAAGAAAGAAGAACAGTATCAAGTGCTACGCCCGGACGAACTTCCCAGATCGGCCGACACAAAGTGGTCGGTGGGATCTTCGTCCGTTTGTATCGCTTATACGTGTATTCATCACACAAAGTTTCATCTACCACACTAAGAAGAAAATCAACGTGACATCCAACTCTATACAGTACCAAAAAATTAATACTAATTAAAATTTAATTTTCCTTATAATTTGTAATTGGCGAGTCATAATTACTGTATTTCTGTAAATCCATGTCAGTGACTTACTTTTGTAATGTACATTAATAATTTTTGCTGTTTAAAATTTACTGAACGAATTGTATTGCTAATATATTAACATAATGTGAAATTTAAAGTAAATGTTCCTTGATGATTAAAATATGTTTATATTTTGCTATTACAAATTATGCATGCAGTAACTTATATTCCAGCTTGATGCAACTTCAACAAATTACATTAAATATTTTCACCTAGGTAAATAATAATTATACATACCTACTACATATAATTCTACATATTATAAATATACAAATAGTTAGCATATTTATTTAATTAGTTATCTATAATTATTCAAGGTCAATTTTATTATAATTTTTTTTTAGAAGCCGACATTAACTCAAGGTCAACCAGTAACTAGTAGGTTATTGAAAGAAATTGCATAGGTTGTTTGTATAAATTTCTCGATATAGGTTTTATATAATATTGTAAATTTTATATTTATTATTTATATTTAAAATATTTATAATTATTTGTGTGTAAAAGAGGTGGAAGAGCTAAGTTATTTGCTTATAACTTCGAAATAAATAAAGGAGGGGCCTATGCAATGCCGATAAAAGTAATATATGTACAGTATTTATATTACATACTTAATAATAATAATTTCAGTTTTTTAGATTTTGAACTTCTAATCCAGACTTATAAAAGGCATAAAATATAATAATATTATTATTAGAAAAATCGCAGCAGTAAGATCAAGTTTACTTTTTTTGATTGCGTATAAATAGGCCTACAGTAATAAATTAAGTAATAAAACTTTATGAAGAAAGCAAAAATATTTTTTGTTTAGCAAAATAGAAAAAATTGGTTATGTACTATTTGGGTATTACATAATATGTAATAACACGAATTTAATATATTACCGAAAAAAATATGTTGAAATAATATGTTTTAGTATTAGTTTAAAAGTGACAAGCTTCGACCAACGTCTTAAGACGTTATCGCTTATCTGTTGGATCAGGATACGGTTTCTGATTTCAGTAGCAGCAGGAGCAGAATTCAGTATTGCTTGAGACGGTGTGTACAACTGTATTGGTTCCTCATTCTGGAACCCTGGCCACGGATGGCCTAAAGCTTTGTGCAGCTGTAACAGTATATTTTTTTTATTTGTTTAATGCTTTATTACACCAACTTAAACATAAAACAGATAGATGATAACACAAATAAAAAATGATGTAAAGGCGGCTTTACGTGACCTTTCTCAAGTGTATTTAATACTGTGTTCTAAAACACAGTATTAAGGTCAACCAAGGTCTCCCCATACCTCTCTTACCGCTTACTTTCCTGTCATAAATTTTTTTTTCTATTCTTTCATCACTCATTTGTTCAACTTGCTCAAACCAGCCGAGCACGTTCTTCATTCTCACCGTGACATCCTTCCTAGTATCTGTCATTCTGTGTATCTCTTTATTGTGGATTCGATCAGCTAAGCTGACTGCTATGAAGAGATCGCATCTCCACAGCATTCATCTTTCTTCTACCATACCCAAGTTTCGTATAACAGCGTCGGTACCAACACTGCATTGTGTACGGCCAAACGTGCATCTGTGCTGACGTTTTGCTTTCTCATTGATGAACTAAATTGAACATACTTCCCAAATATATCATTCACTTGTTCTATTTATTACCATTTACAATGATCATTCCATCCTTTCTTCATTTCTTTCAAATACCAGAACCATTGTCTTATTCTCATGTAGGCTTAGACCATTACGTTCATGTGAGTGGTGACTAATGTCCGCAACTCGCATTCTGATGGTGTAATGAGCACTGCATCATCTGCGTACAGCCGTTTCCTGATATCCAGGAGAAATTGCACAAATGCCAGAACAAGATGCCTGGCCCACCATATTTTATCATCTCGGCAGTAATTCCATCTGCTCCCATTGCCTTGCCACATTTCAGAATTCTTATTGCAAACTCAACTCTTTCAAACTGATTTCACCATGAACTACATCAAGACAACGTTTCGCTGTTACTTGAGACTGAGGCATCATCACATTCATACATCATCTTGTAAAATTCCGACCATCATCAACATTCTGACCCTTATACTATATAACCCGTTTCATTCCACAGGTTAGCCAGCAACCTCGAGAAACACTAACTTCTCGCCAGCAAAGCTTGGTGTGTTCCTTGAGGTTATTCGTCGAGTTGTAAGCTTTCCAGCCTCATTTATTCTTCTTCACCTTTCTTTCTTCTCGCCTTTTATTCTTCACGTCACCATACCGTACTAGCACTTCCTCGTATCCGCTTCCCGCAGTTTCGACCCATCAGTTCAAATCACCACATATTATTAATGTTTCATTCCCTCTAACGCTACATAGAACGTTCCTGACACTCTCCCAAAACTCCTCGAGTTCATCTTGTAATCCCCAGCTTGAACCGAACCCAAAGTAGTCTCGATTTTATCGCCTTGTATTTTACACAGCCCCACACGCTCTCTGGTGCGCCGACCCAGAAAGCTCCAGACTGCTCGGTAAATCGGTCGTGTCATATCGCTTGGTCTCAGTCACACAAATAACATCAAAATTTTTGTCATCCATCACATGTAATAATTCATTCATCTTTTCTTCCATCTCTCCTCTTACATTCCACGTAGCTATTTGTAGCTCCGTCTTCCACCTCCCGCCGATCCGGACATGGCGTGTTGGGTGGCGGTCTCCAACACCGTATTCGTTGCCACTTGACACACCAGCGGGGTCGCACTGGTGCACGTCGCCTAGCGGGACGCCCTAGCAGTGCTCTCTCACGAATTGCACGAGGCGAATTAAATGTAAAAAAGTGAAAATGAAAAGCCATCTTAGAATTGTCTCTATTTTATATTTCCTCCCGTATTATATTCTTACATGTATTTTTTTATAATAATATATTTTAAAAAAATATAAAGCTTTAAGTATTTTGTTTTATGTCTAGCTCGTATTTTAGAATTAACAATTTGTTAATAAGTGTTTTAATTGTAAATTTAAAGTTTATCAATGTGAATTTGTTGTAAAAACCATCAAATGATTGTCATATAAATCTAATTATAATACAATATCATGCAGTTAGTCTTTAGTTCATTATTCCAAAGTTAAACACATATTTTTGATAATATATGAAGTAAAAGGAACCCTACGTAGAGCTTTATAAATTTGGTCTTGTCATTTTGAAGTTTTCATTTTATGACAACTTCATTTACTTTGGTTAATAATTTCGAAGTTGTTGTAGCATTAGCTTGACACCGACTTGAAATTTAATAAAATAAAATATTTTTATCTAAATATAGTAATAATAAAAAAAAAAATTTACAAAGTACGTTTCACTTTATGTATTTTTTTTTACTTTTTTCTTTAAAAAAAAATAAATCAGCTTCACGCTGCATCCCGCACACAGCAGGGTAGGCAGAGGGAACCTAGTGTTAAGACACTCCGTTCCCTACTTTCTGCCGAATTCTGAAGGCATTGCGTATTGAGTGGCAGAACTCAACGCCGCGCTTAACCTCAACACCAGTCATTTATACATCTTCTTGTAAAATATGGAATTATAAATTTAATTAAATATTTCATCTCCTCGAGTGGGGATCGAATCCACAACCAGTCGGTTTTACAGTCACACTTCGTGCCGCTGCGCCACGACTGGCCTCTACGATTTTAATTCGTTGTTTGAAGTTTTTTTTTTTTTTTAAATGAATTTATTTCACGATTTTAAGTGATGAGTAGACCTTAAAGGATACTTCTCAAGTTAGTGGTTGTCCTATGTAAAACTTCAAACTTAATTAGGTATTATGTGCATACTAACATTTTGGCATATTGTTGTCAATGTGCCAAAATTTATGTTCTTGTGAACATACATAAAAAATATTCGGGCGAATTGGGAAAAAAAAGGGGAGACGCCTTTTTTGAACTCGGTTAAAAATGAGAACATTTTCTTTTTGAAATTGGTTAAAAATAAATGCAACGATGAGGAATTTCGCTTCCGACACCCATTTTATTAACAATATTTTTCCGTGTGACTATTACATTATAATTATATTTTTTACAAAAAAAAAACCAACTTGTCCAATTTCAGTCGGATCCCGTAATCAGAACCTCACCAAACTTTCACCAAACTATCCTTGATTGTCTGTTTTCCAATAATAAAAAACATTGCCGTCTGTTACCATGATATTGAGTTATTCGTCCATTTGTAGCGCACATACCTAATGCAAATTCAAAACTTATGTGATTTTTATATAGATAGCATTGTCAGAAATGGACAAAAAAGCGACCACGCTGGAAGCATTAGCTTTCGAACGAAAAACAATCATCAAAATTGAAAAAAGTCTGAGATAACAAATATAAAAAAAATAATACAGTAGATAACCTTCTTACAGAAGTCGTTTAATAAAATAAATAAAAACTCGTTCTGAAACATATAATATGCCACAAATTGAAAAAAAAAAATAGTTAATTTAGGTTAGTTATTAGGTCTTCCATATGTCAATCAAAATACATAAATGTTACAGACAATTGATACATATTTTGCAAGTTATAGCAACGTTCATAAAATAAATATATTCGTTATATTATTAAAATACACCTGCTAATAAAAATCAACTTCATATTTTTTTTTTGTGGCTTTATGGCGGTAACTCAAAACAACTTAAACAAAATATTTTACCCAAGTGGGAATTGAACACACTTCATAATCAAGTTTTTCCATAAATAGACTCCTAGTCTATCCTAGTACTTATTATAATCTAATAATACGTAGCTCATGACTTAGTATTGTAAATAGATTAAATGTCATCGAATGATTCAAATGTTTAAAACAACGCAGTAATTAAACTTCTGTGTAAGTAGAGATTAATGCCAAATAGAACTACGTGGGTGGAAATCTGCATTCTGAATGCGTTACTGGTTCTAGTAGGTGTTAGTGATTAATAAGTTAAAGATAAAAGTAAAAATAAATATTGTTATTGCCACTGTTTGACTGTTTGTAAAAATATAAAATACCGGTAGGTGTGTTTTGTTCTATATATTTATTTCTTCTATAGTATGTTCTTTGATTTTCACGATTATAACACCTTTTAAATGAAACTATTTGAACCGGGTTTATCGCGTATATTTAAAATTATACATTTTTGGAAACCCGATATTTCAAACGCTTTGCAGTAGTCCGTGGTCACGGGTAGACTAATGACATTTGTCTGTCAGTTGACATAATTTTTATCTCTTCTCATTCTAATTTATTTTATTAATTAATTTTAAAACTACTCTCTAAACGTTTTATGTAACTTTTTAATTTTTATTTAATTTTGTCCAGGTTTACTCATATTTTAAAATAGAAAAAATTCTATATAAGAAAAACCAAATAATCAGAAAACAACTTTCCACTTCGTTAAAACAAGAAACTCAATAAAAAACAACGGAATCACAACTGTCTCTTAAACAGGCCCGATAGTATAATATCACTTCTTAAGGTAAGGTAATGTCAGGCCCTTATTTTAATAGCATTAAAATGCTTCTCAAGTTTGAGAACAACTTGGGTGTTTTCAATTTTTTTATTCATTTCAGTTTTTCAATTCATGTCAAGCATTTAAATAACATTATAAAAATAAATTATTTTTACACAAAAAAACAATAACATTTCACCATTTCACCTCAAACAACAAAAGTCAAAAAGTGAAGCTAATGAAACCTTACTACAACATCGAACTACTGCACCTGTTTGCTTTACTTCGCACCGACTTCAAATTATTTTTTTAACAAACTCAATACTTTGAGTTTTAATTTATGTAAAATTATTTTTAACTTTTTAATTCATTGTCATTAGTTCGTTGTCTGAAGTCGGGATTAATTTTTGTTAAAAAAATATTTTTTACGACGTTAAGATGGCTATGGTTAGATCTTAAAAGGATGCCTCTCAAATAAGTAGGTAGTGGTCTTCCTATGTTAAATTTCAATCTCAATGAGGTATTATTTTGGATTTTTGCTATACATATTGACAAGAACATACATAGAAATTATATATTCGGGCGAATTGGGAACCTCTACCTTTTTTGAAGTCGGTTGAAAATGAGAACATCTTCTTTTTGAAAGTTGGTTGAAAAGAAATGCAACGATGAGGATTCTCACTTCTTACACCAATTTTAACAATGATTTCCTTGTGACTATTACAATTACCAAAAAAACTTGTTTAATATCAACTGGATCCCATAACAAGAACCTAATTATACTTTCACCAAACCATCCTTGAAGATACTTCAAATAAAAAAGAATCATCAGAATCGGATGACGTGATATTGAGATATTTGTCCACTTGTCGCCCACATGAACCTAATGCAAATTTAAGACTTACTTCATAAATTTAAGATTTTCTCATAGATACCCTTGTCAGAATTGGACCAAAAATACCTTTTTTCTGTTTATTTACGTTTTATCCCATCCCTTTGTGAAAAGGATATAATTTTGTATATATTTTGAGTATATAGCCGCACCTTACACAAGAATCGTAACACATATTGTACTATTGTAAAATATTTTGTATTCATAAAAATAAACCTCTTTGCGTACCCTTTTACGAAGCGTGGGAATCTAATATTAAGATACTTCGTTCTTATTAAAACACTTCCGTTTCCCACTTTCTATCGAATTCGGGAAGCAGTACCTGAATATATATACGTTATTACAAAACTTATTATGTTCCACGGCACTTGAGTATCTTTATTTTAGACCTTTAATTTTTCGAACTTTAGCACTCCTAGTATTTAGAGGCCAGTCGTGGCGCAGGGACACAAAGTGTGACTGTAAAAACGGCTGCTTGTGGATGCGATCCCACTCGAGAAAATATTTTTTTTAAATTTAAAACATTTTTTTAAATTTAAATTTTCATCCTACTCTACTCTGCCTACAATGCTGCAAGCGGGATACAACGTGAAGGTTACTTATAAATGTTTCAAATTTCACTTACTTTATAAAAAATATACATTTTGTAGTCGCAGCAAGATTTCACTAAAATTCTAGTTCTACAACAAAAGTTCATTATTTCTTATATTTATTATTATTTCTCAAATAATTAAAAAACAGTAAAATTATTTTTGATATGATCTATATTTTAGTGGTGTTTTTTATTTGTAAGTACTTAAATAAATAATGTTGTATTTTTTATCTTGTTTAAATAATTAAATATATTATAATTGATATTTTTATTCATTGATCATTCCCACCTTGATTCCTAACCCGACAGTGTCCTGACCTCATACAAAAACTTTTAAAGTCAGTCAAGTATTATAACAAAGCAATTATGTCATGATAGTAAATTTGATTTTTATGGATGATTATATTTTTTATAGTAAAGTTCACAATGACACAAGCTATAATTTTTTTTGTAAAATTAAAGGAAAAAACAGAAAAAACTTTTTTTTTAAACAAATCAATATTATTTCCAATAAATTTATCATCAGTACATCCACATTGAATGCATTATTATTTATACTATAAAATACAACATAAAAATCTTCGACACCAAAAAAACTAAACATAGGGCTAAAATACGAGCTATGTACAATAAGGTGGTTTAAACACAAAATAAAACATTGAACGTAACAAAAATCAGTGCAACAATAAAATAATAAATATTTCTTTATAAGATAGTGATTCAACGTGGTATAGTTACGGTTAATCTAAAGATATAATTAATTTGTTAGTTATACACGTTTTATAAAATTACCTATCGACCTTCACATGAAGCGAAGCGATTTCGAGACCAACGCAATTTGAAGCCGTAACAGTTTCGCTTTCCAAGACGCCAATCAAAAGAGCCCCAAACCAAGCAACGAGGAACGTTTCGCATCTTATATTGAACTGTAGTACAAGAAATTCTATCAAAAATTACTTCTTAATCCTTTAATTTTACTAACTTAAAATTAAATGATGTAGTCTTTATATAAATTTTATCATAATTAAGGAATAATATCCAGAAAAATAGTGAAAATAGTGAATAAATTAGAATTTCTTCATACATACAGTACAATGTAAGATGCAACTAGAATAATCCGGAATCCAAAAGAAGCTGTGAGCATTGCTACTTCAAATAATCTCTCATTATAATATGCAACAGTATCAAAATCTACGAAACCCTTAAAGTGTATCAGTGCGTAGTTGAATAAATAAATATGTAGGCATTACCCATAAATCACGAAGAGACCTCCTAAAGCTCAGTTCGATTTTAGCTAAACTTAAGCAGACTAATACATAGATATTTATAATTTCGTTATTTGAACTATAGTTATGTAATTTAGACTATAGTATTTAAAGTTTTAAGAGGCGCCAAAAATAATGTCATGTAACTAAGTCGTTTAAAAGACTAGAAAAATGCCGAAATATTAGATAATCCGTACGGTAAAATCGATACAACACAACAAGCCAACATCCTGACCGTAACCTACACAAGTGATATGTGTCGAAAGCGAAGCGATGCGATGCAATAGTCAGCAACTAAGCTGCGGTCCAGCGATCAGCAATAACATTATACAGAACTTATACATTCGGAAACCATTTGTTCCTCTTTAATCGAACGCAACAGCAGCAAAAATTCGAGAGAACAAGTTTTTTTTTAAATTTTAAATATAAATTTGTAACAATGAACACACTATTAAGTTTCGATTTAAAATATTTAAAGAGAGAGAAATCGATTTCATGTTCTCTGATAGCATCCTTTAATTTAGCTCTCACGATTACAACACAAGACAGTCGTTAGGCCTTAACATTAAAAATGTACAATTTTTATTATGGCAGATATCAACAACAATTTTATATTTATTTATCAATAGGATACTGACACTTTTTACACCAACAACACTAGTATCTTGCATGCGTTAACAACGTGCTTCGCCTTTACTTTCAATGGCACTTGCGAGCCCCGCGACGTCCACCGCCGCCGCCCTCGCCGTCGCCGCCCACTCGGCGCACACCGACTCTCCTCAAATATCTATATCGTACAGTAAACTTTATATATTCTCTAAATTATTCTATGTCATAAAAACGTTGAACGTTCGGCGAGGCCCACGAGAGAGACGACACGGCGCGGCGCTGCTTCTCACGAGCCGATATAATAGTTCTTTAAAAAAGATAGAGGAGTGAGCAAAAGGTGTGGAGGTGTCCCCTCGTGCGGGGGCTATGCGTAGCCGGGCGGGTCCCAGGTGGCCGTCAATCAGGAGACGTAGGGCAGGAGGTAGTAGAGCAGGCACGCGAGCAGCAGCGGCACGGCGAGCGCCAGCTCCACGCGCAGGTGCCGGCCGCGCCCGCAGCACGCGGCCAGCTGCGCCGCGAGGCGGTCGCGCTCGCCGCACACCTCCACGAGGCGCTCCTTGGCGCGCACCAGCTCCTCCTCCTCCACGAGCACGTGCAGCGTGCCGTTCTGCGTCACGTGCAGGCGTTCCTCGTCGTCCAGGCGCACGTACTCGCTCACCACGCTCTGGTTGACCTCGGTGGTGGTGGCGGTGGTGGCGCCCGAGTCGGTCTCGGTCTCGTCGTCGTCGTCGTAGTCGAGGCGGAACATCTCGTCGATGTCGGCGGAGATCTGGCGCGCGTCCACGTCCGCGTCGGCGGTGAGGTCCTCGAGCGAGGGCGTGGTCTCGACGGCGCGGTCGGCGGTGGGCGGCGCGGGCGCGGCCTGCAGGCGCTCGATGGCGCGGTCGCGCGCCAGCAGGTCGGCGCGCAGCTTGCCGACGACGGCGGTCAGGTCGTCGATGTCGGCGCGCGTGGGCCGGAACGCGAGCTCGGCCTGCATCTCCGCGGCGTTGGACGCCAGCCGCTGGATCTCCGCCGCGTTGGCCTCCTCCGCGACAGTCGACCGCGTCAGTTGTTCCTTTAATTGTGAAACATACTTAGTAAGCTAAATGAATAGACCTCGACAAGCAATGCCAGCGTGGCGTGTAAGCACCTGCAGGTCGGCGATGCGCGCGCGGTAGGCGGCGGCGTCGTCCAGGTCGGGCGGCGCGCGCTCCTCCTGCGCGGCCAGCAGCTCGTCGCGCACGGCGCGCAGCTGCTCGGCCTCGGCGGCGGCGGCGCCCACGCGCGCCCGCAGCGCCTTGATCTCCTCGTTGAGGCCCGCCATCACGCGCAGGATGTTCGCGTACTCCACGTTCGCTTTGCTCTGTTTGTATGACCTAGCGTTTTACTTATAGTTTTTTATAAAACAAAACTAATTCAGTTTAATTTAACCTTTTGTTCATTGCATTTTTTTTATATTAAATTTATTTTTGATAAAGGTTTTTATATACACACTTTGACAATTAGATATTAAAGAAATTGTTTAACATCAATCGTCTTTTATTTATTTTCTATCTTAAGTTTTAGATGAAAGTGTTTTATATGTAACAAGTAAAAGTATAGTCCTCATATTGAAACTTAGTAAACTTTAAATGTTATTTTTATGAGGCCATTGTAGATAATCAAATAACTAAATGTGAATGGCGCCAGTTGTGGGTTTGCTTCCCACTTGGGGAAATAAATTATTTTCATTTGTTTGCTTTGGTGACAAGACAAATGATAGTGTTGTGTTCCGCAATTCAACACGCAATATCTCGAAAATTCTGTATAAAATGTGAAAAAGGGTGTCTTAACAATACTATCTTGATATATGTGCAATATGTGTAAAGATAATATATAACATTTCAATTATAAAAATAAAAAATCGAGAAGGATTTTTTGGTAAAAAAATTTTCTTAGTGAAAATTTATAAATTCTTATAATATTTAAATTGTTCTACATTATATGTTATTTCAATCTACACTAGTATTTAAGATATACAAACTGGCGACTCTTCTTTGATGTCTGGCTCGCTGTAAGTTGAGTTCGCATTGTTATCAGGACACAATTCACCATCTAAAGGGCTTAAAGATTCATTTTCGTGATCAGCATCTGGAAATTTTAAAAAAAATTAAATATATATTTTCAAATCTTTTAAATAAAAAAAAACATATACAGCAACAAAACAAAGAGTGCGGTCGACAAGAAGTGGCCTCCCAAAAGTAAGGGTATGGTTGGGTAGAGCATAGAGCAAAAGTTCAAAACCTATAACTCCTGAAGTTATATTCTTTTATGCCCCATACCATACTTATTCTGTATTCAATTAAAAATAACTTATGTAACGTGGCCATAAATGATATTTATTTGATGGGATCGTCGTAGCACAGGGGCACAGCTTCCGACTGTAAACGCGACGGTTGAAGTTTCGATTCCCTAGTGGAATCGAAACTGCAACCGTTAGAATTAATTATTTTTTATTTTTTCGGTCTTATAAATAGACAAAGCGCATTTGGCACGTCTTAAAAATTGGTTTCCCTTTGCTTACCCTACATTACGTGGAATACAAAGTAAAGCTAAAAAAATATGATACAACTTAATGACTTCATGATCACCTTCATTAGGGCCATTTTCCTTTTTTAATGTAAGCAATGAATTGTCGTGATTGAGCCGCAAATGCTTCTCGTCATCAGTACAAAGGTCGGCGTCGTTACTCTTCTCTCCGCTGCTGCCAACGTCGCCTTCTTCCGTTACTTGTTTTTCTAGAATATATTTG
This sequence comes from Heliconius charithonia, assembly GCA_030704555.1. Taxonomy (NCBI): domain Eukaryota; kingdom Metazoa; phylum Arthropoda; class Insecta; order Lepidoptera; family Nymphalidae; genus Heliconius; species Heliconius charithonia. The sequence continues at coordinate 3,671,947 of CM060819.1, read as the reverse complement.
TATATATTACATATCCATATAAATGTATACCATTAAGGATGTGTCAGTTGTGGCACAATTTGGCACGTAATGGTTCGATTCCCACTCAGGGGAATGAGATATTTTCATTTCCTCAATCTGGTAACAAGACAAGTTGCGGTGTTGTATTCCGCCACTAGACACGCAGTAAGTCTCTAAAGTTGTGTGAAAAATGTACAATAGGGTGATTTAATACTCGATTTCATGTGCTTACCTTCGTACTATAAGCGATATACAACGTGAAACTAAAAAACCTTGGTAAATAACAATTTGCATAATAAAGACGTCTTACTTAAAGAATATTTTTTCTCTAGTCATATTTTAATCTAGTAGAACTATTTACATATTCAATACTTATACTAAGCATTCAGGCTAGTGACACACATTAAAATCACCTACCTCTTTCTTCTGGATATATATTATTTTTCTTTAATATTAACTCAAACTCCTTTGCAGACTTTCCCTCTGCTGATATAGCTTTAATTCCAACCTGAAATTACACAAGGATCGAATTTAAAAACAATGTCATACATTCATGATCTTTGAACCTATAGAAAATTATAAATTTTTGAACGGTTACAGAGTTGTCTACTAAATGTTGATGATGCTGATACTAGAAAATTGTACAGTTTTCAAGACTTAAGCTGAGCTATAAGTTTGTGTCAGCGTTCACATAAAAGTAAAAGATAAAGTTGGCACTATCACTGTACTTGAACGGCCCCAAAGTTACATAAAAAAATTTAAACAAAAATAGTGAACACTAAGCTTCATTCAAACGACACATCAGACGAACGACTGAAAATTAACGACGAAGAGCGAGCCTCACTTACTTTGTTCAATAAATTCTGTGGAAGCAGTAGTTTGATATAGTCTGGCAGAGCCCTGATCGCGTCCTCCAATGAACCATTGCGCTTGGCCTCTTGTAGTTTATTGCTATCTGTACTCACTATCAGCATTTTGGCTTCACCATTTTGCACTGTGTACTGTAATTGAATTACATATTTTTTAATATTCAATTTATTTTGAATTATAGATTTTGACATGTACTCGTGTATTGTTATTATGTAACATAGATAGTATATTTTATACATATACATGTACTAAACTATATTATCTTAACATATTTATATACTAAACTATATTATCTTAACATATCTATATTTCCTTAAATTTTACTATTGCACCAAAAGCTTCTCCCTGTATCCCGCTATTTACTTTCCATCCAAATTTAAGATAATCCTTGTTGATTACTATAATGCCACGCTTTGGCTTAATAAAGCAGGGAAATGAAAATACAACATATATAGTAAACCAGCTTCACGCTGTATTCCGTACACAGCAGGGTAGGCAGATGGAACCTAGTGTTAAGAGGACACCCCATTCTACATTTTCCGCCGAATTCTGGAGGCATTGCGTGTTGATGGACGGAACCCAACGCCGTACTTTACCTCGACACCAGAGCGAAGAAATAATTGAGTGAATCTCAACTAATCCATGCTTGCACTTTTCTTTGTCAAAGTAAAAAACGATCAAAGAAATCTTCAATACGGACAAAGTGGCTGTTGATAACGTATTGAACACGTAGAAGAAACGTGAACGAAGGACCCGTATCCGTACAAATGTAATATACTTTAATAAAGGTTTGATAAGCTTTGTTTGGTTTGTGTACATTTTGTCTCAAGCCTAAGTGAATAGACTATAGTAATAATGTGACATAACAAAATCTATATATGGGATTATTATGATAGAACAAATCAACATATTTTTATAGAATTTTTGGATATTTGGATAGAATATTTGGATAGAAAAATATTAATTCATTAGAAAAGTTTGACTCACGCTTTATGGAAAGTAAGCGTCATTTAACTTTTTAATTTTTTTTTTGATAATAAAATATACATTTATTAACTTACAGCAAGTGGAAGGTGTTTCCGTAATGTTAGTTCTCGTTCCTCAGCAGCAGCAATGGCCAGACGAGCTGCACACATTTTGCGATCGCTACGCGCTGCTAATTTCTGTAATACGATAAATAACAAAAATCTTAATTACCTCTATTATTTTTTATTTTTTTATTTTACCATATCATTGTGCATATAATTTCGATCGCCACTCGAAGAAGTGAAATATTTATTTACATTTATATTTCCATTTCTTCACTTTTGTGTCGAGGCAAAGCGCGGCGTTCAGTTCCGCCACTCAGCACGCAATACCTCCAGAATTGGCCGGAAAGTGGGGAACGAAGTGTCTTAACACTAGGTTCCCTCTGCGTACCCTGCTGTGTGCGGGATACTACGTGAAGCTGTTGCTTTTTGGGTGCTTTCCCGTTTGTTTGATATTTTTAACGACTGCTGCTTTTTTTCCACAAATTTCTTTTTAGTAATCACTTATTTTATAGAGGTTAATTGTGCTGTGAACTTATTGTGCTAATAACTTTTACCAATTCTCTAATAATTCAGCCCTCGGATTGCCAAAACTGACACAATTTTTAGGGTGGGAATGATGGTACCTGAATCTATTAAATCATACCATCTTTATTTTTTTACCCTTTCCGCCGAAGAATGAACGCAATCGTTTCAGTCTCCTTTAAAAAAACCCCACCACCAATTGTCACACAATGTCTCCTAACTTATGACGTAATTTCTGTATTTATGTAGGCTCTACAGTAAAACCGACTATTTAAATGAAACTATACACGTCCAGAATCCATTTCCTGTTCTAGAAGGAAAATGCCATTAACCTGCAGCTCTTGCAGCGCGTTGGTGGCGGCCAGCCTGAGCGCGTAGTTGTGGTGGTGCAGCGCGGCCGCCTCGCGACTGCGCCGCTCCAGCGACTCCTCCAGCGCCAGCCGCTGCTCGTGCGCCGTGCGGAGACTCTCTTGGGCCACTTCCTAGAGATATTATAGCAATATATTGTAATTGTACTAATAATGGAGACGTCGTCGTGGCGCAGGAGCACTAGCGTGCTCCTAGTTCACTTCCCACTCGGTGGAACTTCCTCGCTTTGCTAACAAGACAAAGCGCAGAAGCAATGAAGCGCAAATGAATTGACTTAGCACTACCTCACAGGCTCCCATGTTTCCCCTGCCTACCTCGCTAACTATAAACACAACGGTTGTGGGTTTGATAATTATTTGGGTTAACGTATTATTTTCAGATCCTTAATCAGGTAAGAGGACAAACAACGGCGTTAAATTTCGCCACTCAATATGCAATGTCACGGAAAGTAAACAACAGTGCAAAAGTGCATCTTGCGGTAAATAAATAAATAATTAAAATAGTGAATATAAAAAAGTATGATTAAATGGATGGGATATATTAGCTATCCCATTTTGTGATTGACACTACTATTACAAAATTGGATAGGATACCTGATAATTCCTCTTGTCGGACAGCAGCTGCGCCACGTGGTGCGCGTCGGGGTGCTTGCCGGCCGCCAGTATGGCCTCCAGCGTGTGCACGCGCGTGAGCAGGCGCTGCTCGCCCACGAACAGCTCCCACGACGCCGCCGCCTCCGTGCGCGTGCGCTCCACGCACTCGCGCAGCGTGCGCAGGCGCGACTCCAGCGACGCCTCGCGTTGGATCGCTTCCTGAAAAATATTTTAATACAGAATAGCGTAACATTATGTACATTTTAATTATTATATTATTCAGTCGAATACATTATGGTAATGGTAACAAATTTGCCACAAACCTGTACAAAGTTATTGAGCTGGTACAGCTCTTTGAGATGAAGTGGAGTCGTCATTGTGGGATTAAATGATAATTTCGCTTCCTTTCCATCTGGGTGATATAATTTGAGAAGTGCAACCACTGGAGGAAATGTGTTCTGTAAAATTAAGTTTTATTTGTTAATTAAATCATAATAAAATTAAATGTATAAGGTATTTTTTATAACAAAATTATTGCATGGCATTTTATTGTTGTTGATAAACTTACATATAAATAACTTAGCTTTTTATCTTCTAATAATATAAAATAAATCATTCCTTATAAATATAATTAATTACCATTTAAATTAATTAAAATTGATAAGTGTTGAATACAATAACTAAATTGCAATACTAGAATATATAGAAATAATTTATGAGCGCATTAATGAAGAAAGTGACTTATATTTCTTATAAGAGTTTTTGAAATAAGTCATAATTAATAGAGAATGATCAACGAGTCGTGACCACCTTGAAGGCTTTCCAAACGTTTGAACAGTGTTCACTCAAGACAAAAATAAACAAAAGAAAGAATAATCCTAAAATCAAATCTGCGTAACCATCTACAACTAACTTCAGGGCGGCTGCAACAACCGTACGGTGGTAAATATTAACTTACCTTTTCCGAATTACCAGCATTCTCGACAACCGGAATGCCGAATTGGACAACATCTCCCGAAAACACCTCGTGCGGTTCCTTCGTCAACGTCGATCGGTTGTTGTTCACGAACGTGCCATTACTGCTTTGGTTATCCTAAGCAAAACAATAGACACACTGTTTTACAAAATATATTTAATTGCAATGTATTTTTACGATATTACCATGTATGCAGAGCAGCAGTTATAAATATAACTTATATAACTGAAAAAAAGCTAAACTTTTTTGCCCCTTTTTTTTGTGTTATTTTTACGTAATTATGTCATGAAAGACTTAGAATCACATATCTTTAGGCAGACTCTTATACTTAATATGAAATATTTATTAGAGTGTCTTGACAAAAATTCTCTCCAATTATTATTTAAATATAAGAAACGAGCAATCGAACCTACAACCATTACAGCCAGACTGAATCATCATAGTTAAATTTATTTTTCAATATTCATAATGATGTTTGATTGATTTATGTTAATTTATAATGTTTTACTTGTTTCCCATGTTCATAAATTATCTTGATTATTATTTTTTACAAATATTTCTTATACAACGAACGTTATACAAGAAATGGTACTAAAAATAAGTTAAAAAAAGGTGAAAGGGTGACGGGTGACATAACATACATGACATACATCGATGGGCCGTAAGTAAAGTATCGAAAGCGATAAATCGCAAATGTTTTTATCGCTCTTTTAAACTACTAAGAAATATAATTTTAATTAAAAAAAAAATTTATGCGTATTTTAAACGTGTATAAACTACACCTGTTAGTAGTAAAAGGGGGCAATAAAAGATACTTGCAATTTTTCACTTTCGAAACTTTACCTAGGGACCGTCGAGGTGATCGTGCATAAAAAAAGCACCACCACCACTACCACCACCGCTATGACCGGCAGCCGTATAAGTACAAACAGCAGCTATACGAAACTATACAACTATGTGGATGTTGACAAGTCGATCGTATCGCCTGCTGTGGTGTAACGTTACGTCAATTAATAAGGATGTTAAACCTGTTTTTATTTGGCACAGCGAGTACACCATATATATTTCTACTTGGACTATAACACCGTAGAATTGTAGAAGATTGGTAAATATTATATTAAATTAAAACAATATTATATTTAAAGATATAAATAAGGATTGATAAAAAAATCATTGCTATTTAAGTATTAAGAAAAATTTCCTGAGGTAAGCCTGTTTTATACATATGACTGAAATATTTTTGTAGCTCTTCCGTCTATTTTTTATTAAAAAAAATGGAATACTTAACCTAACAAAGAATTCCAATTAAGTTTCTCATATAACTAACATCTTACACAGAAGGCATTATGTTTGACAAACAAACAAATAACCAACATTTAAAAATATATAGCCACTTACGTATAAAGAAATCAACTTTATTTGCATTGAAATTACCAAATAAATTCTCTCGTGTAATTAACTAGAGGCGGCGAGTTCCCAAATATTTTAAGCTTTATAGCGCTTTCATTTACATTTTTAAACGTTAAAATGATTACATACAATTATACTTAAATATGTATTAAAATACTTTTAAACCTATATAATAAAATTACACCAGAAGAAAATAAAACCAGAACAGTTACAAACACCTATAGGTATTTCTCTGCCGATTGTACATATTTTAGGACCACTCAGACTTAGAACGAGTCAGCACTACGTGATCAACTATTGTTCTTATGCTTGTATTGATTCTAAAATAGTCATGTTTACAAAGACGTTATACTCTTGTTTGTTATACATATACATTTCGTGTTATTTGTACACACATCTAATTATTGTAAACTAGTACAGTATGAGGCCGGTCGTGACGCAGAAGCACAGAGTATGACTGTAAAATCGACCGGTTGAGGGTTCGATCCCCACTCGAGGAAGTGAATATTTAATACGTTTATTTCTTTGCTCTGGTGACGAGATAAAACGCGGAGTTGAGTTCGTCTCAAAACGCAATACCTACACAATTCAGCGGAAAAGGATGAAAGAGTCCTAATCGGCAGCGTGTCTTGCTCAGGTTCTTAGGTTTTAAGGACACAGCTTAAAGTAAAAAAACAGTACTTCATCGTCAAATGTTCCAATATGCATGTGTAGAGCTAACAATTGCGGTTCAATTGCTAAGAGGGAAATGTTAATAATAGGTATTCCCACACTGGCTAGTCAAAGTGCGACATTAAGTTTTGGCGAGAGCACACAAAAATATTTCTAAGTGGGTGGAAAACGTGAAACGAACGACGTAACATTACGCTACAATTTTTCACCAAGAAATGTGAATAGAATTTTGAGCAACTAAATTTTATATTAGGGTTGAAAGTCAGCAACAGCCCTAAGCATGTAATAATTATTTATATACTAGGGTTGAAACAGTAGCAGCCCAACCCTAAACATGCGCCTATTAGTATCATAAATTCAAAGGCATTTATCAATAAAGCGCAATCGAAGCAGCCGCACGACTATCGCGCATAATGAGGTCACGCCAGGAGCATCACTGTGCTTGATATAAAAATAATCGCTACTGTGATTTAATTAGCTTACATTATCCTCACCTCACCGTAATGTACTTATGTACGTTGTTGATATCGTTATATAAAACGAATCTGTTTATTTGTAAACTGTTTATAAAGTCACATTGAATAGTTGAGAAATGCTAGACATATTTCTCTTACTCTCTCTCTCTCTCTCTCTCATAAAATTAAAAATATTTTTTGATTGTTTTTTCCATTATAAAAGCAATATTATTTATATTACTATCTGATAAAAAGCTAATATTTAATAACTTAGTACCTACTATTACATTTGTTTATACTTTATACTAACAATAAACTCTATATCTAGTCTAGTAGTAGACTATAAGTATATCAAAGCTACAACGTATTGGAAGACAATACTTCAATCGTACTGAATTATTGTAGACGATAACTATAATTTTAGTAGATTTATTGTTTTAACTTTTAAAATATATAGATATGTACGTATGGAGCTACCTGTCAATAAATATTACATCTCAAAAAACCTTTCAACGGTTTCTTCTTATTTCGTATGAGTTCCATATAAGAATAGCGCCATAAAATATGCTAATCGACTAAATCATAAAATAGATTGCGGAATTGGGTTGTCGAGCTCTTGATAGAAATCTATCGTAGGCGTAAGCGAGAGTCAACTGATGGAGAGTACTACGATACCATACCAACCAACCAACCTCCATAATAATATTACGAGATGTTACTTAAAATACTTTTTGATTAGATTTTTTTAGAAAGTACTATAGCAACATTTTAATATATTTTTTATATTAGTCTTTTAGTTGAATATTTCAAACTCTTAAGCGTTAAGATTTTTTTAATTTATATTACGTCACTTGAGGTGTTTCTACCAATAAAAGCCTGTTTAGATTTTTTGCTTTTCATATGTTACATACGAACTTTTAATACAGATCCAACTTCTTAACGCTGTTTTGATTGAGCTTTTATACATTAACAACTTTTACCTACGGCTTCGCCCCGTGTGCATATAGAACTGAATTGTATATGACACAAATTTGTGACGTAACATATTCTAAAAAATATTTTATTCATCCGAGTGGGAATCGAACCCACAACCTGTCGCATTTACAGCCGCACCTTCGTGCCCCTACCCCACGACTGGCCTCAATCAATCTTTATAATATTAGTGAATAACTAAATAGATGTTCATCCAAAATAATCTAGTATACTGCAATTTTCGTTTAGTTTTTATTACTTCATTTTAATAGCAGAGTAACTTACCACTAAATAAAAACGTCCTTTATCGTAATAGATAGTTGCGTGGTGTCGGGATAGCACTCTACATTCAAATATTGTATTTGTCGTTGAAGGCGTCGCGCGATATACATTTCTTCCGATCTGCAATAATAAATAAACACAGTTAGTGAAGAAATTAAATCTTTATAAAAACTGTCCTTTTACCCGTTTAATTGGAAATTTTAGCGGATAAGACAGAGAATACAGACGATAGAAATTTTAGCAAAGCAAACCCTAGTAATAAAAATATGGTAACAGAACCAAGATCCTTCACGTATCTATGAAAATTATATTAACACATCTTAATTTATACTTGTTTTTATAACAAAATCGTACCAAACAATTATTAAGCACACAAAACAAACTTTATCTAAGACGTATCCTCAGCAATATTTCATAATGATACAACTGAACTTCCTGTAACCATAACATAAACCTGATAAGAATCAGCTTCCGTTACAAGAGTAGAGCAGATGGGTAGCTAGAAATAGCACAATTTAATCTCATTAAATTTAATTGCCAATATACAACTGTCCCGTCTCAAGTACCACGGGTCACGCTGACTAAGTCGACGCACACGCGACTGACGGCAATACCAATAAATGCACAGGACGCGTTCTGAAACCTTAACTAGCTTGCTCTTCTTTTTATTTGTAAACATTATTGCAATACACAAAAGTACTTGTGAATTCTATTCTATAATATATTGTGAATTGTTTATAAGATTCTTTGTAACATTTTACACAAATGAGCAAAAAATTCGAGCTTACACTAAATAATAATAACACAATCACATAATAATAATAATAATGGAAAATAACAATAAATTAATAAAAATATCTAATATTAATATTGTTTTTAGCAAATTATTTATATTGACAATATTTAATTATTTTTTAAATAAAATCCCATAAGGATATGTGCACAATTTCTAAAAGCTATATTGAATTAACTATTGTTATTATTATTACAATATCTATATTTAATTTAGGACTATGAATAATTTCTTTTTAAAGACGTACAAAAAATCTTATCTCAATGTTTGAATTAGATTCTGAGTATGAAGGTGTTTTATCATCGAGGTAGGACATTTTTCTATATTTTAGAAAAGTAGACCCATGTGGTCTACACAGGTTGAGTTTACAATTTGATGGAAAACTAATATCTTATACTTCAAAAGCATGAAGAAACTGACCAGGAATAAGTTTAGAGTTAATTTGTATATAGTAAAAGTAGGTACCATAGCTGTAAAATCTGTTCCCAATTAGCTAAAAGATTTTTGCCTGCAATGAAGTTCTACTATTATGACTTCATATCTAGAACATACTTTGAAAGCAGCATTCATAGAATCTTCTTTTAGAGAGGAGCTTGGACAGTAGAGGAAGTTAATGCAGATTTAAATGGTATTTTAAACCGACACTTGGATTGCTAGTTTCAGGCACTGGTCTGAACACCAGGCATCATGATGGAACTGCCACTTGCACGGCAAATCCATGAATTACTAAGAAAAAATCTACTTGAATAACTACTGTATAAATATTGTTTAATTGAAATAAGTGCATCCAGAAGTAAGTGAAACCCAATTATCTGCATAATTACATGAAGTGTGAAGAGGTTTTAAAAATATAGTGGACTTAAAAATAAAACAAAATATAAAATAATGTGCATTTGTGTCTATGTATGTATTTAGGAAGTATCAATGTCTGATTTTTTTTTATTATTAAATTTAATGCATCTATGTACATATAATGTAGCTAGTTTACATAATACCAAAATTGTATATCAGACTGAGGTCAAACAATTTAATCTCTATTTTAATATTTTTTTATTAAATAAGGCAAAAGCAAAAGAAATGGCTTTAATAAATAGCATATTATGCACCTAAATCTCCCGCAACAAGTAACAGAATATATTACTAGTTGTTAAATGGAATATATTAGTAATGGTTGTTAAGTGTAGAAACAGTTACTTAAGGCTACGGTTCCAACTACAGTACAAAACAGAATGCTATGCTGCCTAGTTTACTATAGCTAATAGTTGTATTTGTCAAAATATTTTATGTAAAAAGAGTAAGGAACAAAGTTTTAACCTAAAAATGAAACAATCTGTAAAATATTAATGTTTCTGTTAAGTATTTATAATATATATTTTTTAAAAGTATATTACAGTTTAATAAAACATAAGAATATAGAATGATTTATCTATATGTTTACTATCAGCTCTATTTTAAACTGAAAAGTCTATGAGATGAAGATCAAATATGAGATAAGTATAGTTTCTCATGTATACAAAGATTATCTTATCTTTGAATACTTGAGATACCTACCATCACCATCTAATACCAATGCATCATGTCAGCTTAGCTTTTGTTATTATTTTTTTTAATTGATATCTTTTTCAAAAATGATATTTATCATTACAAAATAGTATTTTATAGTCAGATAAACAAAATAGAAAATATTTTATAAAAAAATTGTTAGACATTTAATCTTTATATGCCTTGACATATATGCATATTTTTATAAAATGTTCTAACTACTCATTTGCATATAATATAATTTTTAAGAAGAATCAATAATTTACCATACAAAAAAATATAAGTGACCATTGTACTATGAACTTCTGAACTTCAATTATAAGGATTTGGATGATTACCTATCAATTTTATATAAACATTACACTTATATAATAAAATAAACAATAGAGATACCTAAAATTGATAGTTTTATGTTTAATATAGCGCTTAGATAATAATGACAGCGGGAAGAATATGAGTAATAGATAATGGGTAAAATATAATATGTATTTTGTGCCATTCTAATAGGTTTAAGTAAGAAAAAATTACATCTCATATAAATAATAAATCTATATAGGTGACATTTAACTTTTACCTTGACTGGCTGTTCCAAAGTGACGCGTCTTTCATCAAATGGTAAGGAATTCGAATGTGGAATAAAGATTGCTTTAGGTACACCCACATCTTGGTTATTTGGAGGTTCTGGACCAGGTGTCCAATTGTAATCCATATTCTTAATTGTGTTGTTCATTAATGGCTTAACTTTCTTGCTTTTTGCTATCACCATCGCACAACTTGCTCTTCAAAGTAAGCATTCGTGCTTCGTTTATTAAATGACTATCTCCATATCAAATATAAAAACAACCATAACATTGATCTTATGGTGAAAGGGATGCTTTATTCCTCGTCATTTTTAAGTTGTGCTACAAAATAGCAAAATTAACAAATTCACACAATGTATCTTCAGTATATTAGCACTCGTCAAAACATTTAGAAAATAGCAAATGAAACTTGATTCCTTTGCCTACTGGTTCATTAGTTATAAAGAAACCATGAAATTCTGGAATAAGTACAAGATCTACAAATGGTAAACTATTTATAGACTAAAAGTATAAAATAATTATTCTACGCCCAAGTGTATCAAAATTATGTTTTAAAGGGCGTTGATCAAAATTATCGTTCGAAGAACTTACGAAATGGGCGCACGAATCGGACATTTGTTTTGTTGAGTTGGGTACCTACCATCTCTATCGCTCACAGTTCAATTGTTTCTTGAGCAAAAAAAAACATTGTAAAGTTAATATATATTTATAAAAAAAATAAAAAAATATTGATTTTGTACAATAAATAAAATTATAAATAGTTTTTTATTTTTCTATATTTAATAGAACAATAAATGTATGTCACACACTTCCGTTACTCATTTTGTGATAATTTGTGTACGTTAAATTTTTTAAACTCTATGTTATTACATAGAGAACAATTGAAGAAAATTTGAATTAATATATGACGTACATAAATTTTATACGTGGAAAGTACTTTAATATACTACTAAAGAAATTGATTCGGTCATTTACATTTAAAATGTATAGCTTAAACAAGGCTTTATATCTTATTTTGTCTGTGTGTAAAGATCAACGTAACAACGTATTTAAGATGCAAATAACGTAAAATGAAAAATAGAAGAACAAATTGTTTGGCCGAGAGTGTGTTCAGTCTTATAGAATCTTTTGTTTTTATTATAAATATGAATATATATTATATCGAGTATTCTATTCTATTGCATTATTTTAATGAAGTTATAAATGTTATGTTAGTAATGTATTTATATATAATGATTATTAAGTATTATTTTACTAATATTTATTAAAAATATATTTTAATTTGTATAGCAATAAAATACATCTGTGGACGCTAGCTCATTTTGGCATTAAGCTATACTATATTCGTATCTCTGTCTAACTTGAGTGTTGCTACTTACATAAAATAACTTTAAAAAACGAAAATAGATGGCGCTGCTCACTTTCAATGTAATAGGACAAGTAAAAGAAAAATCGAATCTCCCAGGTCTCATACTCGCCATTGTAGTAGTATATTGAATTGAGTGAATTTGAGTCATTGCAACGAAACGGTTTTCTGCCTCGGGTCTTGTGTGTGCTGTGTTTATTTAGTGTGTGATATTTTTTTAATCGAAGTGCATTTTTAGTGATTTTATAATTTGTAAGTATATGTTAAATAACGTTATTCTACGTTTAAAATAGTAGTTCGCGTGAATCATCTATAGTTTCTGTACATGTCTGTTCAATATGGCCGTTCCGCTATTTGGCAAATTTCAGAAATCTAACACAATTTACTATAAGATTAGTCGGGACCATTTTGTCTACACCACGTTGAGATAACTTATGAAAAATATTACGTTGATGTGGCAAACTGACAGTATGGTTTTTGACGTTTTACTGAGTCATTTATGGATTCATGATATTACATTTGTATTTTATTATTTCGCGGAAAATTTACTAACAAATTTTGTCTGTATGATGTTGTTTCAACTTAATTTTTTGTTTATATGATATAATTGTAATGATCAGATACCACATAATTTATTGATATAGCTAGTATTATTTTACTCATATTGCTATGCTTGTTTTCTTTCTTGCTATTTAGAAAAGCAATATTTTTGAACACTGAAATTCTATGAATGTATAATTCAAGTATATAAATCACATATCACATGGTGCTTACAGCATTTTAAATTTCATTACATTATTTAGGTTTAATCAATACTAACAAATGTCACTGTGTTTATAGTATATCATGTATGAATAAGTCATAGTTTGGTTATTTAAATTATTGTATTAAACTTTATTCTAATTTGTGTTTAGAGAGCTTAATTTGTAAATCTTTCATTAAAACAACAATTCCTAAAATACTGAAGAAGTTAATGAAAATTAATTCTATAATGTTACCTTTGCCTAGAAATTTCTATATATTTTGACCAATTCTGAGAATTTGTATTTACATCTTATTTCTGTTGAGAAGCTATAATATGAATAAAACTTTGCTAGTGGCAATGTTTTTGTTAATACATCAATTTTGCTGACTTGAATATTTGTTGTTAATTTCAGCTTGATATCTACAATTGTTGTTATGAGAGATAGCTTTTTGTTGTTGTGGTGTGAAACCCTCAGAATGATATTTTCATTAATTCAAATAATTTACTTTATATTTTACAATAGATTGTGAATAAGTTAAATAATTAACTTTATTCAACAATACACACACACACACACATATATATACATACTAAATTATGTCTTTTAATTATAAGTTGTATTTGTTTCATTACAGTTCCAAGCTGTTAATTTGTAACTTAAAGTCCAGATAATCTCTTAAAATGCTTCTGTTAAAATACTGCTTACTATAATATAATAAAATATATTTTTTTATAAATATAGATAAAAAAATATTTTTTATATACTACAAATTACTTTACTGAGTAGGATGTTGCTTAATTTTTTTTTGCTTGGTTTATGAACTTAAATAGCTTGAGTTTAAACTTAAGAATCCTTTTGCAGGTGTGATAATGGCCACGGCGCTTCTGCCGTCGCCCGCGTGAAGAAGATAAGACTCAAGTGCAGTGAACCTCCAGGGCTCGCCGCCTCAAGAAGTAGCCAACCACAATGAAAATGGTGTTGTCACAACGGCAACGAGAGGAGCTGTGAGTAATTTTATTGATATAATTGAAATTTTCTACAGTATTTTAATGGTTGGTTGTGCCTATGTAACTCGGTTATTATTAGCAGATTCAAAGGTTTTTTTTGTCATTTATTATTTTTCTTTACACATATCATAAGATTTCCCTACTGATTAATCTGTTCTCCATAAAACATGATATTTGCTTAGTGAATCTAACCGGCATGTTCACAACAATAACTATAGTTTTGTGGGGCAAATAAAAAACTATGTTGTTAGTGATAAGGTAGTATAACATTGAGACTGTTTAAAATTGGAATACTATACTATTTGTGATTGTTTCTTTTGTCAATTATAATTGGGCTACTAGTCAGCAGAAAGTGGAGAATGAAAGTGAATTAATACTAGGCTCCCAGGTTCTGCTTACTCTGCTATGTGCTAAAAAAAATGTGTGTTTCTTTACAATATCAAAGTCAATATTTCTTTACTCTTCTACTGATGCACTTGTCCTTATAAATCTTATGTGTATGTAATGAGGTATTAACAACCTATTATACATGCCTTATTAGACTTTGATATTCTTGCTCATTTAAATTATTGCTTTACTATATCTTATTTTACACTGGCTTAGTGCTTACTCTTTAGAAAGTTTTATGTTCTACACAGGCTTTATAAGTGTATAAAGATTATTAAGATTATTTTCATAGCAAATTAAGTCTTGTAAGTTGTAGTCTTGTTTGTTTGACACATTTCTTTACTTATTATACACATAATAAGTAAAGAAATAGTAAGTTAAAGAGATAATCATTATTTTTCAATATAGAAACGGATTTCAGAATTATACTTGTATCAAAAATAATGATGTACTAGTAGAGAGACCAACTGACATTTACAAGTGCTAAAAATATTTGGACTTCGATTTTTGTATGTATAGGTATGTGTGTGTGCATTGAATATATTTTTTTAACTTCACACTGTTTCCCAGCACACAACAGGGTAGTCAGATACAACCTACTATTAAAACACTGTTTCCCATTATCCACCGAATTTTGGAGGCATTGCTTGTTGAGTGGCGGAAGAGAATTTTAGGGAACAATATTTAATGAAGTGTAAATAAGTAAAAAAGTAAATGGTATATAACAAAAAGTTACAGTGCAAGGGTCTTTAGAAATTAATATGTGGATTGAGTTATTGAAGAACAAAAACAATCAAAGCAGTACTTGAGTATTTATTTAATAATATTCTTTATATTTAACAAACCAAAGTAAAAAAACCGTGTATAACGTTAATGATTTTTTAACTTCACGCTGTATTCCTCAAACTGAAAACTTAAAATAAATATTTCATACCCTTGGGTGAGAATCGAATCCACAATATTCGCGGTTATAGTCACACGCTTGTCCCCCTCCTACATCATGACAGCTTCTATCTAGTTAATATTAAATGAGGTAATATAATGTTGCAAAATGACTAATCTCTTCACTTTTCTCAATTGTCAGTTGTATGATGTAAGCTCATATGAACATACGTAAGCTGAAATACAACCAGTTCAATACTTCCTTTTAAGTTTACGTGTGACTTGTTCGAGTCGGACCTAGCTTTCGGCGGGACAGGTACAAGTCGTGTTACATATCGTCCGAAGCGTCAGAAACGGATGTTGTGAAACATTTAAACTTATATTGAGTTGTTTTAACATTTTTAAAGTATTATTCCACACTTAGGAAAGAAAAATATTTTTTTTTAGTTTTCTAAATTAGTATTTATTTATATTGTGTTCTCTATACTAAATTTGATTAAGATCATAAATAACACTTTTGCATCGGTCGGCAAATCGGCTTCACGCTGTATCGTACACACAGATGGTTAGGCAGAGGGTACCCCGTTTAAACTCTCCGTTCCCTACCGTTCATTATAACGTTCATTAAAATATATACTACTATAAACTACAATCAACGGATCAATATAACTTTTTATATCACGTTATTTTATCGCTTGCCTAGAGCCCTTAACGTCACGACCTTTGAAAGTAACAGTGTACCTAGAGTACACAGTCGTTGACCCCGTTGTTGACGGCTTCCTTCATTGGATTAGGTATAAAACTTTCTTTACAAACCCAAAACATTTTCTATTACATCTAATACCTAATTGGGTACACTGTTTTCATAGTAAAAAAAGGTTTTATATATATTTAACGTAGAAATATAATTTGTCTCCAGTGACTTCAAGTGGCTCACTCAATATATGTTTTGGTGTAATAATTGTTAATAACTATTGAAATTCCTTCGATTGTTATTATTTTAGTTTACTATTTTCTATTAATATTCAACAATAATAAAAATTCCAATAATTTTTTCAGCGATAACCCAAAGGGTACATATGGATAGGTTTCCGCATATCTTCTTGTAAAGTGTAAACGTACGCATAATGTAATCATTTGCGGTTTTATCTTGTGTTCGTTTCATTGTACCGACATGACCCCTGCTACTCTACTGTACTGTAGCTTTGATATATTCTTCCAACTTATAGCGACCAAAGTGAAAGGAAAACCACGACCTATTCAACTTGTGTTAACGCAAAATAATTGACCACGCCTGGGAGTCTGCACGTTACTTCTTGTTGATAGATTTGATTAAATTAAATTACCTTCACGCTATATCCCGCACACAGCAGGGTAGGCAGAGGGAACCTAGTGTTAAGACACTCCGTTCCCCACTTTCTGCCGAATTTTTGGAGGCATTGCGTGTTGAGTGGCAGAACTCAACGCCGCGCTTTGCCTCGACACCAGAGCGAAGAAATGAAAATATAAATTTAAGTAAATATTTCATCTCCTCGAGTGGGGATCGAACCCACAACCAGTCGGTTTTACAGTCACACTATGTACCACTGCGCCACGACTGGCCTCAATAAATTACTATAATAAATGTACGAATCAGCTAAATAATAAATGGATAGATTTGATGGTTCATTTAATTTACTATAATTAGAATTTATTTAGCTGATTCGTACATTTTTATTATAACTTACTATGTATTACATAGGCAATGATATTAAGTTAAAAATATACGTAATATTTAACTTCGACAACATGCTCGTTAAGAGTTAACTTTTTCGAATAAATTATATTTTAAAAATATATTTGGTAACAGCCCACTAAAAATACTATATATAGTGATTAAGTTAGCTGTAGTTGTGTAAATTGACACGATTGCCGCCAGTATAATACTAGAATTGTCTTTAAGTAAATTATGTTATGTATATAAAGAAAGTGTATCTTAAAATTTACGTGTACATTAACAATAATTCGACGGGAAGTATTAAACGCAGAGTTTTTTAAACACTAGGTTCCCTTTGTGCCTACCTTGCTCTGTGCGGGACACCGCCTGAACTATTATTTATACAAACCTCCCGTAGTGCAAAGGTGCAGTTCGTTCGATGGCCGTAAGTCCAGGGTACCGAGTAGAGGAGGTACCCTCGAGCAGGGACCTGCAGGGGACGCCGTTATCGTCATCAGCATCCTCCCAAGCAGTGTTTGCGAATTTTTCGGGGACAGATTGCCCTCTTTCCTACCGTTAGCCATTAGGGCTAATAGCAATAACCTCGAGTTCGACAAAAAAAGATTCCCATAGGACACACGGGATTGAATATAGAAAAGTACCTTATACGGTTTTGCACAGAAAAAAACTTACGTCATATTAACATAATCGATCAACAGTTTTAGTTTACTTATGCAACTGTGTATGAGAAAGCTATTTGCTAACACAAAATATTTGGCGCAGATTTTACACACAGTTGAATCCCACAACCGAGACAACTTTGACGGAATATTAATAAAAAAGCGGATAGAGGTCAATCAGCTTCACGCTGTATCCCGCGCACAGCAGGATAGGCAGAGGGAACCTAATGACACTCCGTTCCCCACTTATAGATTACGCGGATAAATGTGTTACTAAAATAATCCTTTCGCTAAAAATTTGCATTGGTCTCGTGAACGGCCTTGATACACCTTTATTTTATTTTTGACATAAATATTTAAATTATCGAAATCAATAACAATGTATGAGTCATTCTGTTTGTTATTTTTATATTTAGATAACGTGACCATGCTTTTTTGGCCCAAAACGGGATATCGTTTTTTTTCGTCCTACTTCCAATTTTTATTTAACTAATATGTATTTAAAAAGTAACATTTGACTATTACATGTATAATACGACAGTTTACGTAATTTTGTGTACCATTCTTGTTTGTTTAGGTGCTTTCCTTTTATTGCTAATGCTGCCTTTAAATGCTGTTACATGCAGACCAAATTTTAGTGTCATTTTAAAAACGGTACTCTATACGACAACGGGAAATATAAGGGAAAAACGGGACGGTCCTGTTCAAAACGGAATGTCTTGACCAGGCAATTATATTTATATCGTACAGACTTGTGAGATTTAATTTACGTAACTTTCTTGTTATAAAAACATCTTATTTCTATAATTCAATATGAATGATACGAGTGTGATGTGTTAAGAATAAATAAACAACTTGTGGAGTTAAGTAGTTAAGGCATAAATTAACCTTCACGTCAGTTTCCTAGTAGATTGTGCCATTTAGCTGAACCTAAGTATAGACATTGTAAGGTCTAAGAGCCGTTGTCCGATCGAGGCTGTCGCGGATCGTCCGGAATGCAGTCCACACCGGTTAAGCTCCGTCCGCTGGTAATTCCGCCGCATGTCGCATTTCTGCAAGCATCTTCATAAGGAATTTGCACTCGGAGTGTGTATATGTTGTACAAGTTTACCTCAATTCGGCTATAGCTAATTATTTTGAAAAATACGTTGACCGCTTTAAATTAGGATTCTTTTGCGTAAAATTAAACTTGGATATCCATACCTCCGTGTTGAATAACCACAAGTTTTCAGGAACTTTTTATAGCCGTCTTATATTTATTATATTTACTAATAAAGAGAAATAAAATGAATGTTTGGTGTCTCTGCTTCTTATCAAATTATATATTTGTATTATTTTAGTACGTATACATGTAAAATAGAGGCCAGTCGTGGCGCAGTGGCACGAAGTGTGACTGTAAAACCGACTGGTTGTGGGTTCGATCCCCACTCGAGGAGATGAAATATTTACTTAAATTTATATTTCTTTAAGGCTAAGCGCGGCGTTGAGTTCTGCCACTCAACACGCAATGCCTCCAGAATTCGGCAGAAAGTGGGGAACGGAGTGTCTTAACACTAAGGTTCCCTCTGCCTACCCTGCTGTGTGCGGGATACAGCGTAAAGCTGATTTATTTTATTTACATGTAAAATAGATCCTAACTGAATGCCTAGAAAATATGTTGGTATTCTGTAAAATATCGTATTATACAGCCTTGTTGCTTTGTACACTTAATCGTTTTCACCATCATTAATCTTCGTTGGATAGGATTAACTTTATGTAAGCACATTAAGTCCCTCTGTTAGCAAAAGTTATTACTGTCAGTAGTTAGTAGTCATTGACACAAAATTATAACGATATTTAAATATATGAAGATAGCATAATACAAAAAATCCGATTTGTTTATGAGCTTGGGATCAAATTTCAACATCTAACCAAACTAATATACTATATTGTAATTTAATTATTACTATATTTTGATTAAGTGAAAATGTCTATATACCATATAATCAACCCTTATAGGCGTTTTAATAAAAGGGGAATCGCAATGACGCAGCGTTGACGTCGACGGCTGGCGCCTGTACTGGATCGATAGCCCGACCGTGTAGGCGACTACCCCTCATTCTTAGCAACGGGACTGGAATGAAAATGATGACATCTTATAATTTAGAAAATTTTATTCTTATAATTTTCTATGTATTTTATAATAGTTTTCTTTGACATAGTACCACAAAAAAATAAGACAATATTAAAATTATATATATTATATAATTTTAATAAGAAGGCTCTTATACGAAAACACCTTGTATTCTTAGTGATGTCACTATAACGAAAAAAATGTGCAGATATGTAAATAAATATTCAATGTGTAATACTGACGTAACTCCGCAGTCCGCACTATTACAAAATTCAAGGATTGAGTTTTTGAGGGTCATTTTTTTATATGTTTTTACATACTAATATTGAAATATTTTACGAATTCCGAATGAGATAATTATAATAAAATATAAACAGCTACGGTCGTCGTTCCACTAAGGTTACACAATAAGAGTACTGTTAACAGTTGGTCAATAAGGTTCCTACATTCCGAGGTTACAAACATTTTCGGAAACACTCTGTTGCTATTCATTGTAAAAAATATTTCAATCACGTAAAGCTATGTAAATTCGGTGTTACGTGCTTCCAATACTAACTTCTTTAATTGCATTAACTGTAATACGTCGTTTATACAAAACCATTTGTGTTTCTACTACCTGTGGTCCTCTTTGTTGCTAAAGTCTAATTCAAAGTAATTTTTTGTAATCAATCTGTATCTGTACTAGTCTTTCCTTAAAAAAAACCCTAAACTAAATAGATATTTGCGGATTTGAAGTAACATGAAGTCCATATTTGATAATTTATTTCCTTATCAATGAATCATATGTTATCGTCTTATTGCCTATCTAGTTGTTTAATTACGGTATGCCATTAAATTTACATGACTTTATAACCATCGCACCGGTCTTATAATTAGTGTTGTGACGGCATACATTGCATGCGATACAAAACACGTTCAGACGTAATGGCTGCCGATGGACAGATGATCACAACATTTTATAAGTAAAGCTTTGCTTAAACAATTATTAATATTAATACAGTAAAATTAAAATAAACTCTGGGGAACAAAATGTCCTAACACTAGATTCTATCTGCCTACCCTGCTGTGTGCGGGTTACAGCGTGAAGCTCATTTATTTTAATTTTGATTGTTAATAAAAAAAATCAGTTTCTACAATTTATTATTAATTACTTGCTTGTTTATACAAAGTAGCACTGATACGGCTAAGAAATGATAATACCGTGTAAGTGCCCTTCAATTGGATTTATATCGACGGAAATGTAGCGTGAAAGTTATTTTCTCAAGCGGCCCCCGTTCAGCCCGCACCTCCACGCACGAAACCACTTTCGCTAGTTCCACCGACGCTACTGATCTCCTTTGCTGTCCAAAGACTGATCAGCAGCGTAAGAGGTTTAGGGTAAAGTTCGTACATGTCTAATTACAATTTAATAAAATCTATAAATTTTGTAACATGTTTTTTGTAATTTTAGCAATACTAAAAATATTGCCGCTTGTGAAAATAGATTAAAAATAAAAATTTTGCTGTTCTAATACAATAATTTTAGCTATAGCCGAAGTGACCTTTTCTATGTTTTCTCTGAAATCATTGTCAATTTTTTAATTTTTAAAAGTGTGTATTTGTTTATTTGAAACTGCAGTTAATATAAATGATTGAAACGCTAATATCTCTACACTTAAAATCGTAAGGCCTAAGTTGATTGTTCCCACGCAAACAATGGGAACACCTGCTATGCCGATTGTCTTAGAATCGATTTAGTTTCTCCGTCTCGATAGGTATCTGACACATAAACCGTACACAAGTTTATTCAAATGCTTGTCAAGTGCCTGCTGAGCTGATGTTGCATCTGTAGTACCATATCTTGAAACCTAATTCATGTCCAATCGTGGCGCAGCGGCACGAAGTGTGACTGTAAAATCGACTGGTTGTGGGTTCGATCCCCACTCGAGGAGATGAAATATTTACTTAAATTTATATTTCCATTTCTTCGCTCTGGTGTCGATGCAAAGCGCGGCGTTGAGTTTTGCCACTTAACACGCAATGCCTCCAGAATTCGGCAGAAAGTGGGGAACGGAGTGTCTTAAGACTAGGATCTCTCTGCCTACCCTGCTATATGCGGGATACAGCGTGAAGCTGATTTTTCTAATTCTTAAGTCTTCGCCCCTGCGTTCTCAAACATGTACTTAATTATTTCCGAGATAAAATACAATATTTTAAAATACGCAGCTATACAAACAAATACATTTTTATACAAATGTCTAAATTTTCTAAATCTACCAGCGAAATGAGACTGACATGTGACGGTCCTTAATGCATTTGACTGTTCTGTCAAGTTCAATATAGGAAAATGTTAATTACGGTATGGTTTAACAAAATTCCTAAGAAAAAAAGAAACTAACATTATTAGTCTTAAATAACTACGATGGGTATAATTAATACAAAGGTATATCTATATTATGAAAACTAAATAATTCTGATATTAGTACTGATGTCGAAATTAATTTATGTTGTTGATAAATTCGAAAGGTTTTAAGCGAACACAGTTTTTTAAATTGAGGTACAGTATTTTTAAAATTAAAGTTTATGGATTACTTCATCATCATCATACGAAATAAGCTTTGTGAAACGAACCACCTGGCCAATTTATGGCGTCTTTAGTATACGTGCATGTCATTATGCAACCACTGTATTTATTGAAACTAAAATGTAACGTGCACTTGGGAAAATAGAAACAAAAGAATTAAATTATTAAATGCTTAAAATATTGAGGTTTCTCATTTCTATAATACGCAGTAGTTACCTCAAATTTGATATTCCTCTCTTGTACCGTGACCGACTTATGGGAGATTTTTTTAGAATTCTATGTATTTATTCTTTTTAGTTTCACGCGGTATCCCTTACATAGAGAGTAGGAGAGGGCACCTGGACATCTAGTATTAAGACACTCCGTATTTAGGCACTTCTGTCCCTACTTTCCTACGAATTCTGGAGCCCTTGCGTGTTTAGTGGCAACTTAACGCCTCAGTTTGCCTTGTTAATAGAGCGAAGAAATGCATATAATATCTTTGCCTGTAATGGGACTCGAACCAACGACCGACATTTACGAAGCTTTACTTACTGATGACTGCTTAAAATTTTATATTATATGTAGTTGGCCTGTAACAGTGTTTGCGGATACGGGCTGTAAGGTATCAAGGGCAACTTATCTATTTGGCACAAGTTCGACGCTACATGCAGCCGACCTTTGCTTACGTGGATTGTTTAAATAATAAACATTTTGTTGGTTTTACTCTAATAATTATAACTTTCATTACCCTTCCCCGCTATTTTTAATATGTATATGCCACATTTGCCTCTATATATATATATTATTTTCATATTGTTACTTTCTCGTTTTAAAGTTTCCAAGCCTTTAAGATTTTGGCGCTTGTTCTTAAATACTTATTGCTATTTATATAATAACAGTCATATATATTATATAGACTGGATCCCACTTCCCTCAGACCTATGTAATTTTAGCAAAGCTGATTTTTATTTGGATTAATAGTCGTAAGACGGTACGTGCACTTGCAAAGTGGGGTATTTTCAGAGGTAGCGTGTAGGTTTGGAAGGATGATTAAGCCATTGGATTGGTCTGGGATCTTGTTTTAAACTAATTCATAACACATGATTGTAAACTCTGTCAGTCAAATTAAGTATTTTATATATTGCTATTATATATAAATAAGTTAATTAATTTTCACAATTGTTAAAAAACGCGACAAATTGAGAATCGTTTTTGAATATAGTTGCGTCCATATAGGTATACAATTTGGAGGAATTATATTTACCCATTGTAACGATAATAAGTAAGAAAAACAGCTTTATGCCGGAGTTTACGGTGTTGTATCTTTATTTGTTTATGAATTCTTATGTGATATAATACTTATATAATCTTAGAGGTCTTAAATATTATCGTAAGACACGTACTGTTAAGTTATTCTGATAAAAAACTGAAACTTGGAAACTTAAACGGAAACTGGAAACTTAAACGAACTATTTTGGGTTTTTTTAAACGGCTCGTAGAAATCTAGTTAAATAAACTACGTCGCAATTTTTTCTATATTGGACATAATTGAATTCTTCTTCATTAAGATGCTATTGAATTCAATGAAATTTATATAATTTTCTTACATTTTACAGGAATAAAGCGATCGCCGATTATCTGGGCAGCAATGGCTATAACGATGCGCTGGAAGCATTTAAAAAGGAAGCGGACATGTCCGGCGAGATGGATCGCAAGTTCGGCGGCCTCTTAGAAAAAAAATGGACATCGGTCATCAGGCTCCAAAAGAAGGTAAATTAAATAAAGTCAAATATAAATCAGTTTCACGCTGTATCACGCACACAGCAGGGTAGGCAGAGGGAACTTAGTGTTAAGTAACTCCGTTCCCCACTTTCTACCGAATTCTGACGGCATTGGGTGTTGAGTGGCGATAAATTAACATTAAATATACTAAAGGAAAAGTAAGTATTTGATGTATCTGTACTGTATTTTGAATTAAGATATAAACGTCGTCCTCATCGTTTAGATCCCATCTAGGCATTGCGCTATCGATCGACGCTGGGAGATTCTAGGTCACAGGCTAGATTTTTAAAATTGAATGTTATAGCGTATTATGAAAAATGTATTTGCTTGCTAGTGTAATATTACTTAAATCTTACACTAAATTACATTATTTAATAACGGAGCACTTTGAGGTACTGCATTTAGTACATACACTGCAATTGGTACGTAGAGTACATACTGTTACTAAGAGTTGTGAAGAATCTATAAAATTAACTTTATTATTTTAATTAATTACCTATTTTAAATTTGAATTTATTAAATAAATATTCCTTAACAAACTCTGATCTTTATACATACACAGCATCACGTGTCCCGAATATAACATGGTAGACAGAGGGAACCTAGTGTTAAGACACTCCCACGTCCTGCCACATTTTCAAGATATTGAAAGTTGAGACTATCAGAGCAAAGAAATGAAAATAGTTATAAATAATAATATATTCTCCCGAGTGGAAATCGAACAGCTTCAACTCTGAGCAGATTAAATAAAAGTTAGATTAAGTAAAAGTCCTAAAATACAAAACTCAATTTTTTCAGGTCATGGAACTAGAGTCCAAGCTTTCCGAAGCACAGAAGGAATTCATAGAAGGAGCGCCAACACGAGCCAAACGCACGCCGACCGAATGGATCCCGCGTCCCCCGGAAAAGTTCTGCCTTACGGGACACCGCGCCACTATTACAAAGGTAACACTTTACTTAACTTTATAAATACGAAATATTAGTAAAGGGGAGTTAATAAAGTATGTTTTTTTAATTAAAATTAAATTAAAAACTACGAAAAAAAAACATCTGTTGAATTTCAGCAGAACAGATATTCTCAGAGTAAGAGAGTCCAGAGCAGTTTCTTGTTCATTTGATATTTAGATTTTTTAATCATTATTAATAAAAAAAAAACGATATAACAAAAACATAATGAACATTGCAAAGCAATCAACCGGAGTCTATGCACATTATTGCAGAATATTCAATGTTTGGCCATATCCTTGTTAATTATTAATTTCCAATAACTGTGTACGTACTTTTTTACGAGAACAGGGAGACAAGGTCTTGGCACTTACTAGTTCAGGCTTCCTGCTTACATATGCTTTTTAAAATTGCTAGTTACCAATTAGGGAGTTTGTGAGTAATTAATTGATTACACTCAATTATGGATAGTGTATAAGTATTGGATATTTAATAAATGTTTTATCAAATATCCAATGAAACAAAAAGTATATTTTGAATATGTAATAGTCCTATAAATTTCTCAATCTTATTAAGATATGAAAAAGTCCTAAAGTATTAATTAAAAAAAACTAAACTATATAATAAACTGCTTTTAAATCTAATTACGTTTTTTTTACAGTAGGGTAGGCAGAGGGAACCTAGTGTTAAGACACGCCGTTCGCCACTTTCCGTCGAATTTTGGAGGCATAGCTTGTTAGGTGACACCAATATCTCATTTTCTCGAGTGGGGATCGAACCCACAACAGTCACACGTCACGACTGGCCTCATTTACTGGCTTAATTACGTAAAGATACAAAACATTTAAAAAAATATATCTCATCATCTTAATTTAACTGGTCCACAGGTAATATTTCATCCAGTGTTCAGTTTATTAGTGTCATCGAGCGAGGACGCCACCATCAAAGTGTGGGATTTTGAAAATGGCGACTATGAACGATCTCTTAAGGGCCACACTGACTCCGTTCAGGACATCGCTTTCGACCATCATGGCAAGCTCCTTGGTAAGTGCAAGCTTGGAATGATTTTAAATCGTATATACTACATTTTAGGCCTTTTAATTTTTTTTACATCATAAATAATTATCTCTAACAAATACTTTCGCTTCAGCTATTGACATACGTATTTTGAAAATACCACACATTACACGTAGTGGTATTTTCAATTTTTATCTCTAAGCAGTGTTTGATTACCTGAAATATTATAATTAATTAATAAGTGTGTGTAAAGTGAAGCTGGTTTTGGCAGTACAGTTTGATTTTTAGCCCAAACTGTTCAGTTCTTATAAACAAACAGTTCTTATAAACTCATTCTTAAAGAATTGGTCACTGTCTGACTGTAAACAGCAATAGTTGTGGGTTCAGTCCAAATTGACCTGGAGGGACGATTATATTGAAATTGTATTATTTTCAATTCTATATTATATATTATTTTAAAAAAAAATACAAAAAACATAACATAGCTAGCTATATTTGAGTTCCTTCATCAATGTCACCAATAAAATTGAACACAAAACTCACGTAATCTGCAGTATCGTGCAGCGCGGACATGTCGATCAAGCTGTGGGACTTCAACCAGACGTACGAGTGCGTGAAGACGATGCACGGCCACGACCACAACGTGTCCTCCGTCGCCTTCTCGCCCAGCGGCGACATCGTCTACTCCGCCAGCCGCGACAAGACCATCAAGGCGTGGGAGGTCGCTACCGGGTGAGAAGTGAATGCTTTTGCAAATTGCATTTTTGTACTGAAAAAGAGAATGGAATGTCTTGCCACTTAGGATCTTTTTGTTTATCCTACAATATGGTTGGATAAAACGAGCTGTAAAAAATATTAAGTCCTGTCCATATTAAAATGTATTTTGAAGGAAGGTAGTATAATTCAAACTTTAAAAGGAGATTATTTTTATGTATGGAGGAATTAATTTAGAATAGTACAATTATTTCAATTAGCCATTAATACAAATAAATAAAGTATTGATTTACTATAATAAAAAATACATACTTTTATAACATAAGCGAAATAAACTTGACATTTTTAAATAATAATTGTTATAAAAATACATTAAAAAATATAAAAGAAAAACGCTTCCGAGGGTGGAACAAGGGTCCAGGCCATCGGTGGCTAGGGCTCTAGAAATAGGAACTTCCTCACAATACACGTTGTCTTGAGTAAAACTGCCTTCTGCATCGGGTCCTTGATCCAACAGTTACACAGTAACCTCTTAAGGTGTTAGTCGAGGCTTTTCGCTATTAAACCGTTGACTGAAACCACTATGGGCACAATGATAGTCGCATTGACATTCCACATGGCAGCAATCTAATGGGCTATGTCCAAATGTTTAGATAATTTATCATTTTCGGCCTGGAGGATATTTTCATCATGTGGGATAGTAGTTAATAACGATTGCGCGGCGCAGCACTCACTCTACTAGGAATATATCAGGCACCTTTTTACCACCAAATAAAAGGCTGCCAACCCCCTCCCCTCCACCTGAATCCCCTAACAAAGTGCTAAGAGGATTTAGAACTGGACCAATTGACGCTGCAGGAAAATCACACTCCCCTAGGTGACGATGGACATTTATTTATTTCCCATACAAGCTTCCAGAAATGATTTCAAAGTCATATTAATCTTATATAACTCCAAGACCTTTAAAAGCCATGGCAAAGTAAAGCAAAGCAAAGTAAGTTCGTATAATATCTATCCAAGCAGTATTAAGATTTTTCATGTTCTGTTGGCTCATAGCTGTATCAATGAGAAGTTCCTTGTACCACGACCATCAGACTTTCATTCCTTCTGAGTCGGTACCAAATATATTTTTATGGGCAAAATGATTATTTAAAGGTTTTTTTTATTTTACATTGTTTCTTTTTGATACATTTTAATTATTCACATTTGAGTATTAATGAGTTTAAATTACTTCAAAATAACCTAACTGCATTTATAGATACATATTAAAATTCTTGTTTAATTTAACATCTGCAGCAGCTGAAAAACAAGTTTTGTTTTATAGTTACATTTTTAACATACTTCTGTTTTTATCTAAATGGTTTAATGACATTTCATCACAATTTTGTATATTAACTAAGTAAAGGTACTGGTAATTTTGCTTCTTTAATTATATTATTAAAAATTCAAGTTTAACACGTCGTAAATAATTGTTAATTCAAGTATAAACATGTTGCAAAATATTTTTTCTCAGCTGACACTTTATTCTGAATTACTATATAAGTAGACAGACCTGCATGTTACGACGCTCCTAACTGCAGATTTTGCTTGAAATTGAGACATTTTTTTAGAAATTGTGAGTGGTGAAATTCACTAAAGAGACTGCCTAGAGAGGAACCAGCGCAAAATAATCAGCATGACTTTTGTATGATATATAATTACATAATTTGCTCATACCGCGTCCAGGTACTGCGTGAAGACGTACAAGGGGCACCGCGAGTGGGTGCGCATGGTGCGCGTGTCGGCGGACGGCGCGCTGCTCGCGTCCTGCTCCAACGACCAGACCGTGCGCATATGGAACGCGGACACTAACGAGTGCAAGGTTGGCGCGCCTATTTTCTATTTATATATATTTTAATGTAAAAGTTCATTTTTCTATTTAATCTTGAGATGCCGTTTTCGTTCATGAATGGTTGTATAGTTTAAAAATACTAATGTAGCATCAACGCCTTGCTCTTTCTTGTTACCAGAGCGAGGAAAAAAGATTTTAAAGGGTTCGATAATTACAACAGTTGCGTTTACAGTGACACACATATGCGTCTCCTCTTATTATTTATAATTAGTTATTTAATTAATTTTATGGTCATAGAGATTATTATTATTAAATGTATTTTAATATTGGAAGATGGAGCTTCGCGAGCACGAACACGTGGTGGAGTGCGTAGCGTGGGCGCCGGAGTCGGCCGCCGCCGCCATCAACGAGGCGGCCGGTGGGGACAACCGCCGCGCCAACCATCAGGGGCCTTTCCTTGCTAGCGGATCACGTGATAAATCTGTTAAGGTACGACTTCAATCGTATAATTAATAAAATTGAATAGTGTCCTACTTCTGTTAAATTTTCTAGTTTTCGTTGAGTGGCAGAACGCAACGGAGCGCTTTGTATACCAGAGCGATTATATTAATTATTTTAATTAAATTTATTCTCACGAGCAACCGAACCCACAACAATAATCCACTATTCCTGCATAAGGTGAAATTCCCTAAGCGTTATGAGATATTTTATTAATTACAAAACAATATGGGCTGTTTTTATTACACCTTTTATTCAAATTATCAATTAAATCGGAGTTATTATTGACAACATGTGACATTTGTACATTGGCGCAGATCTGGGACGTGAGCACGGGGCAGTGCCTGGCGACGCTGGTGGGGCACGACAACTGGGTGCGCGGCGCCGTGTGGCACCCGGGCGGCCGCTACCTGCTCACCGCCTCCGACGACAAGACGCTGCGCGTGTGGGACGTCGCGCACACGCGCTGCCTCAAGACGCTCTACGCGCACCAGCACTTCGCCACCAGCCTCGGTACGACGTTACTACGTCCAAATTGTTATATATTACTTATACGTTACTTTTATTTACGTTTGCTTATGACCACAAGTAACCATTATTAGTTAAGATTTTGTGGACAACCAGACTGCAGCTAGCAGGGTAACCCCCCGTCGGAGTTACCAATGTGAGATGACAATGATGAGACGAGACTCAATATCCAACTCATTTATTATATATTTGTTTTGGTTATTTATACGCTACAAAACAACAGCGGGAAACATTTTCGCAATTGCATTTGTAGCGAATAAATTTAGGGCGCTGATATAGCGTGTTTACAAATGTTATTTACCCCTACAATTTAATATATTTAAAGTATTGGTATATTAGTGAACAATCGTGTATGTAAATTTTCACAGGGAAGACTTGAATTTAAAATATACATTGCTATGACTATTTAGTTTCGTAACTTTAATGTGTTTTCTGTTTTCAGATTTCCACAAGAGCTTGCCATACGTGATATCCGGCAGCGTCGATCAGACCGTCAAAGTTTGGGAGTGTCGCTAAGAGCATTGCCATTTTAGTAATTCAAACTCACCGATGATATTTTTATCATTATTTTTTCACACATAATGGAGCTGCAATGAGACACAATTGTTTCAACTTGGATGGTGATCATATAATGAAACAAATAATAGTTTTGATAATTTATTGATATTTTCCTTTCTTCTGTTCATCGAGATCTTATCTGGTGTACAAGACAATGCTATGTCCACATCCCGAACTCCTTGCACACAACGCAACTTTTATTTTATCGATTAGTGTAACACATTCCATTAAAAATTAACGGCTCCTAGTTAATTTCTGTATATGAATAGTTTAATTTTGTTACGTCTGATTTTAGTTCAATATCATTGAGTGACGTAGCATTCGTCGCGCACCCGATCGAATCGAAGCGAAGCGAGGAGTAAAAGCTGTGTTATAATTTAACATTTCTTTATTCTATTTTATTTTATAGTTATTGTTTATTCGTAAGAACGTTTAGATGTAACTTTTATTTGATACGAATAGTTAATGCGTTTTCTTACATTATGTCCAACGTAGAAATGTACCTTACTTTGTCTATTTGATAATTTTAGTTTTATTATGTTAGTATCAATAGTTACTCATGACAATCAGTTGGAATGTTCACATCGAAAGGTCATTAAAAATCTCCTTGTATATAACGATGCCCTTAATTTTTTTTCTTCTCGATCGATCCTCATTATGTTTGTTTGCTTTTGTGCCAACAGCATTAATGGATATCTAAGGAGATAAGAAACTGGATTTATAAACTTTTTTTTGTAGTATTCTAGTGTGTTGCTTGTGGAATATGCTTTACTTGTAACAAATTGCGGTTATAAATGACTTATTTTAAGTTTTGTCAATTCAAAACTTTAACTATAAGTTAGAGTGTTATATTTTAAAGATTTTTTTTTACTATTTATTTATATCTTTAAATTTTTAATTTGTATGTCTCAAACGAAAAATAAGAGATGGTAGTGCTGTAAATTACTTTTTAAATGATTTTTTTGCAATCTTACAATAAATAATAATAATATAATTTAAGTTGTTTGAATTTTAACATATAATGTTTTCTTAAACTGGAATGTGTGATATATGTTAATTATATTTTTTTTAATAAATACGCCGCTTGTGGTAGCTAGACACAAGATTAGTGATACGCCCACGATGATTCTTGTTATTTATTATAGATATTGAAAAGTTTGGTTGCCTGGTATTTTTTTAGAAAGTAGCAAGTAGATGTAGGCTTGAATATTGTCATACTATATAAAAGCTTTGCAGTGCTAGACATGGATGTATAAACTACAATATCAAAAATGCTGTTGTACCATGCTACATGTGATATAATAAAAACAACATAAATATAAAAGTCAAAAATATTTAAATATATCATTGCATGGTATTGCAGCGATTTTTTGCTTTATCAGTATAGCTGTAATAATTTTAACAAGGAGATTATATATTTAGCAGTAGATAATCATATCAATATAGATAGATCTATCTAAAATTACTTAACTAGATTTATAGAGAGACTTTTAGCTTATTCTTAAATCTGATATCTAATCTATAGTCCTTAAAACTTACACTTGTTCTAATATTATATAGAATGTGTATTTTGAACAGTTTGATTCTGAAATAAAAGCTGCAAAACACAAAGCTCATTATTGATACATCACTATAATATCATATATTTGATAAGGCTCTATACATAATCTCCTTGGTTGAACAGTCACGTATCTAACGCTTGCAAAACTATATTGTCTGAATTATTATATAAATAAGAATTGTATAACTATAATAAAATTACACAGTATTTGCTGTTGCGATCATTTTGCTTATCATCAATTGAATGTATATCTGTAAAACAAAGTCCTCTATCTTCTCGTCACTTTGTCTTTGATCTATGTGAACATACTGCAGAGGATTTTGTGCATGCCCATTAACCGCTGTATTTTGTCTAAATTTATATAGAAAATAAACTACCAAAATTTTAATAGAATTTGGTGAATTTTTTCTGTAAATAAATCAATTAAATATGTAATTTATGAGATCTTTTTCTTCAATCCTTTTAGTGTAAGGTATATAATCAAAATATATACATAATAAGTCTATA
Source organism: Heliconius charithonia (assembly GCA_030704555.1). Taxonomy (NCBI): domain Eukaryota; kingdom Metazoa; phylum Arthropoda; class Insecta; order Lepidoptera; family Nymphalidae; genus Heliconius; species Heliconius charithonia. The sequence goes on along the minus strand of CM060819.1, from coordinate 3,639,516 downwards.
AGAAACTAGTGTGTAACTCTCATATTTTTGAATTAAAATTATTAATTGTATTAGAATTAATTGTGTTATATATAACATATATTAGTTATGTAGCGTTAAAATTTAAGCTACACATATCTCCATCTGATAATAATGTGTATTCCCATACTAAACCACTGTAAATGATTGAATTAGACTTCAATAATCTAATTTCATCTAAATAACCAAACTGAAAGGAATTTACAAACTACTTGTTAAAAGTACAATATGATAAAGTTATCAACTTAAATTTCGGCAACATAGAGTACAGCAAATTAATTTAACAAGAAATTGCGCAGGCACTGACTCTCTATTTTGTCAACTAAATTCTTTAGTTTCCTTTCTTAAATGTTTCTTTTCCATCAAGGAACTATTGGAATTTAATTTCCCTTCTTTTTGATAAGATGAAGCAATACTTGAGAAGTTACATTGGGTAGTACGTAAAGTCGTCTAATTGATTTTTGTGAGGCAGATGATAGATTTTCTTTTATAATATCATCAGTTACTTGAAAAAGATGATTCTGAACTGTACACTGTAAATAATCTTTAAATAATCTCTTCATACCTCATAAAGGCTAAATTAAGTATGCAATCATTTCTCTATACAATTGCTCTAAAGCTATTAAAAATAGTATGTAGTTGTTCATCAGTGTCCTAAAGGAAGTATTCCGGAAACTAGCTGCCGGCTGGGGAGATAAGGGTATTGTCATTGGTGAAAATAGGTTAACAAACCTTCGATTCGCTGATGACATCGTCATATTCTCATCATCCGTGTCAGAGCTGCAAACTATGCTTGAAGACCTGAGCAAAGCCAGCCTTGTGGTTGGACTAAAAATTAATATGGCAAAGACCAAGCTGATGACCAACAGCGTACAGCAAAAGGTGACTGTAGGTTCAGAGGAGATGCAATATGTCCAAGAATATATCTACCTGGGTGAAATAGTTTCGTTTCAGTGCCGACAAGACAAAGAAGTCGAAAGACGAATAGAATATGACTGGAGGAGCTATTTGGTCTATGGGTGATCTCATGAAAGGAGACCTTCCCCTGTGACACAAACAACGACTGATGGATATGTGCATCGTCTCTGTACTCACCTATGGTGCCCAGACATGGTCATTGACAAATTTACAGAAATCCGCTCTCAAGGTTTGCCAACGTGCGATGGAGCGAAGCATCTTAGGCTCAACACCGAACTGCGCTCTCGCACAAAAATTGCTGACGTGGGTTCTAAAGCCGCTATGCCGAAGTAGGACTGTGCCGGACACGTCTGCCGCATGGCTAAAGAATATTGGGCGAAATCTTCTACCAGCTGGATTCCAAACTCTAAAAGGAGAATTGGCAGACCGAAACGGAGACGGCGAGACGAGCTGGACCATTACAAGCCTGACTGGTGGTCAATAGCACAAAATAAATAGAATAGAAGAAATGGAGAGAGGCCTTTGCCCAAAAATTACCATTATGAGTTTTAAACAATCAATCCTCTATCTGAACAGAGGTTGTGGCAACCCTTTAGTTTGATTCATTTGTATAAGAGTATTATTTATTTACGTATATAAACTTGAAAAATAGTTTAGCTTTAAAATTGTCGCCTAGGTTGGTCGCGACAAATGTGTACTTCTTTATTTGGTGGTGATGAAGCGCAGCTCTCATCCTTTAAGGACGAAGATAAACTATTGCATTCTCACCTTTATTGCATCATAATCGCATTGTACACAAAAAAATAATAAGTTACAAGGCATTCTTAACTATTTAGAAACACTGTGAATTATCTATTTTAGCAAAATAAAGCATATGGCGATAATTATTTAAGCTTTGTAAACCTTTAGTATTTAGACATCAAAAATTACAAATGCTATGAAATATGAAAAATATATAATGTTAAAAAGATCCAATTTCTTAAAATACTATTATAAAGTATTGATATTATAAAGCTGCTACTTGACAAAATCATTCATCAAGAATTTGTCATATCTGTATACTTTATTATTTAGTTTTATCTGTAGCGGAAAATCTACATCGAATTTTTGATAGATGACATAGACACAAGACAGAAGGTCGTTAAAATTATTGTAACCCGTTTTATTTCCATTTTCCATTGATGTAAAATTCAGTGTTTTTGCCGCCCTGAGTCGTATCGCCATGAATAAATTTTTGCTTTTTTAATTTTTAACATACGCGTTTTTTTTACGTTTGAAGTATTTACACAGCTAAGTTCGGAACATGGAGACCGAAGAGTGTCTAAAAGAGTGGGAAGATCTACTAGCGGATTATAAACGTTTAGACGTATGTTCAATCTGATTTTTCATATTATAAAGTAAAACAAAAATAACAAACTTCTGTAGCTTTAAATGTCGTTTATAATCATATTATGATAATAAGGATAAACACACGATAGCCTGAGGCTAAATTTAATATTTATTTACATTATGTTTCTATTTGTTGGGAATTATTGTTCTGGTTTTTAAATTTGCCTAGTACGACTCTAATTTATTTCAAACTTTATTGCAGTTGATAGTTTATCTTAAATTTTTCCTATTTTGGAAAAAAATAAGATCCTAATGGAATGGAATTCTTTTATACATATAAGTTCTATTTCTATTATGTTTTTTGTATAAGTTATGATTTGCAATCATAATACATAATAAATGAAAAAATTGTATTTAGATAAAAAAAAATCCAAATTTTTATAAAACTTTACATAAGTTTGTTATTTTAATGCTATATTTCCAAATAATGATGATTTATTTTAATGTTTACTTTAGTATTATAAGTACCAAATGGTTATAAAATTGACCATGTAGAAATATATTGAATTCTTTGCAATTTGAAATTAAAGGTAATTTTAAACATGAATATTAAATTTAAAAATATCTTTTTTTAGTCAATAAATAAGGAATATGCAACTAAACTTGAAGAAGTTGGAGAATTACAAGCATCATGTTTGAAAGAGTTGAACCATCAAAGATATCGGATGTCGATTATTACAACTGCCCTCAAAAGGTCAGAGATTCTTTGATTATATTATTTTGTTTTGATTGTAGAAAATAACATGTAAGCATATTTACATATTAATTGTAAATAAATTCAAAACTAAGTTATTGTTTAAATATTTTTGTAGCTTTCTGTGCTGTATCTCACATATATTTATCCTTCCATTTCAACAGTGCATATTGAGTGTTAGCCTTTATTCTAATCTTTGTGTTCTTTTGTTACTATTACACAAGAGAAAATATAAATTCAGCCACTTTGTCACATATATTCAAACAAGATTTTTTTTATAGTTTCTTATTGTGTTTGTTTGTGATAAAAGAAACAATAATTTATATTCTAGTCTGTCAGTACACACCTTGGAGGAATACATTCTTTGTGTTTTGCATGTCCTTTGCCAATAAAACTTTTAAATAGAATAATATGTTTTGATAATTTTGGAGTAATTATAACTCAATGTAGTACTACTACATTAATTATTCACTATAAACCTATTTCACAACTTTTAACAAAATATTTGTTAAAATAGCATTTTAAATAATCCAAAAAATATGATTCTTTTTTAAATTTACAAATGGCACAACTGTTTTAGATTTTTTTGGCTTTAATATGTTGTGATGGAAAAAAACATTGTGCAAAAATTACTCATAAATCATAATTCTTTTTTATCACCTTGTAATCATTGGCATATTACATAATAAATGTTGAACAAATTGACCTTGGTAATGTAAATGTGAGTATATTTTTTTCAGCACTTAGCTTTTTTATATATTTATTTACAATAAATGTACATACATCAAATACACAGTGAATATGAATATTGATTATTTATTCCCAAAAGATTTTATAAAATTAAACTTGTTAAATAAAGATCAATAATTTTATCTTTAAAATTAAAGATAAAATTACTGATTTAATAAATCCTATCTTTTAGATTAGATAAAAAAACTGACAACCATAGGTCAGTGTGGTACAAAGCAATAAATGTAAATAATTATATGTTATTGGTTAATAAATTGAAATGGTTTTCGGTTTTTATTTAAATTAAAACAGTGTTTATTAGTTTTATATAAAAAAATATTAATGATTTCAATTTAATCTTGCATAAAAAAAATTAAGTCAAAAAATTCTAGGTATTGTATAGTAACTTAAAAAAAGTTAATTTGATCATGCACAAAAAAAGTTAAATTTCACAGTAGCAATGATTGTTGAGGCTCAAAGTCCACTTTTGGAAATTAATTACTTTCATTTCCCTGCCATTCAATAAACAATGTTTTGAATTCAACAGAAAGCAGAGATCAGAGAGTCCCGTAACTAGCCTAACTTGCTATACTCACACTTAAGCTAAAAGCAGAAATACAGCTAAAAATAAATAAATATATTGAAAGCATAGTAATCAGCTTCACGCTGTATCCCACAAACAGCAGGGTAGGTAGGGTAGGTAGAGGGAACTTGAGGAGGTATTGCATGTTGAGTGGCGGAACTAAACGCCGCCCTTTGCCTCGACACCAGAAAGAAGGAATGAAAATATAAATGTAAATAAATATTTTATTTCTTCGAGTGGGGATCGAACCCACAGCCAGTCGCGTTTACAGTCACACTTTGCACCGTTGCGCCACTACCGGCCTCAAGCATAGTAATAATATCACTGTTTGAAAAATTGTATGAGAATTTTGGACTTTAAACAAATGCAACAGCAATTTTCAAAACAATGAGGTCAGTGAAAGTCATACAGATGACTCATCATTTCAATAGATGTTATATCTTTAAAAAAATTATTATAAACTTAAAAATCACGTGTAATAAAATTTAAACCTTTTGATTAGGAAAATATATTAGCTATTGTTTTATGCTATACGCTTATCATTTTGTACCTTGCCCTCTGATAGCGGCGACCAATTTAAAGCAAGGGTCCGCTAAATGCCGGATCCATGTAGTTAATGTCGGATGTATACTTATAATGATGTAAAGAATAAGCATGCATTGATGCAAGTCAATCATTTTAATTATTGAAATTTGAAAAATGCCTTGGCGACGATTACACGATGGTGACGGTGACGACACATCGCGTCCCTGTTTACACTCTAAATTAGAGTCATAATGCTCTTGCACACCCCAAAGACTTTCAGTCGATTCTGGAGGCATTGCGTGTTGAGTTTTGGAACTCAAACCCGCGTTTTGCCTCGACACCAGAGCGAAGAAATTAAAATATAAATGTAAATAAATATTGACTTTTCTCTAGTGAGGATCGAACTCACAACCATTCCAGTTTACAGTACGACGTATGGAACTCTTATAGCAGAGTTAAAGAAAATAAGGTCACAAGGTCTACATCGTCGCTTTTTCTGTCACCTTGAACTGTCACGGCGCGATGATGTACCTACATCATATTAATAATATAAATAGGTTTGAACTTAGCGCACCTGTAACTCGATTGCATCTAATCTGTAATTATGTTATGGGACAATGTGTACGCTTTTACAAAAGGATCCCAGACGTTAGAGAATGTTCTATATCAGAAATAACATTTTTAAAAAGTTGTGAAAAGACGTTTGTGTGTATCATTGTTAAAAGTAATTAAATATTATATTATTGTTAGAAGTATATTTGCATAATAAAAATATTATAAGTGGTATGCGGGCAAAGCCGCGAGTGGGCCGCTAATAATTAAATATTTTAGAGGCCGATTTTTACAAATAACTAATCGTAACGATTTTAGGCACCTACCTGAGTTATTTCTCTATTTACTTATTACATTTTAAGGATGGAAAAAAAGGGCGTAACAAAGGACGATCGGGTGGCAAACCTTGAAAAGGAAATCATGAAGAGGAAAGCAATGCTGCACGAGATCGAAGCGACATTGCCGAAGCAAAACAGTTTGTATCTTAAAATCATACTCGGTAATGTCAACGTGTCGATACTCAACAAAAATGACAAGTTAGTAATTAATTATAAATTATTATAACTTTATGTAGGTATATTTTTGCAAGCACACATCTTTACTAATATAATAAAGCGAAAGATATGTTTGTTTGTTTAAACGCTATGATCTCTGAAACTACTGGCCAGATTTACTTATTTTTAGATTTTGTTGTATGAAAACTACATCCCTCAGGAGTACTATAGGCTATATAACATTACGGTTTAATTCTTAGTTAGCCTGAAATAACAAAATAACAAGAACTGGAAACACCATCGTTTTACTTTAACCGCGTGCGTAGTGGCGAGTGGGCCGCTAGTAAGTTATAAAAATAATGATGTATATATTTTTTTGTAATATTGTTTCAGATTTAAATACAAGGATGAATATGAAAAATTCAAACTAATACTTAGTGCGATTGCTTTTGTTCTCGCTGTTGGTAACTTGTCGATAGATTTTAGGTAATACTTCACATACATACTTTCTAGTACTTTTGACACAAAAAATATCAAAAAATTAAAATTTCTCTATATATGTAACATACTAGTACATTGGATTTTTTGTTTCACTATAATAAAATGAAATATCAATAAATATCTGGAATATATCTGTTTCTAAATAAACATGAACGTTTATATTATATAATCACCCAAGAGAAGGATTTTTTTTTTAGTTTCAATTGTCTTTCGCTTATATTTCAGGCCATTGCAACTGATCCTAATATTTCTGCTGGTCTGGTATTACTGTACTTTAACAATTCGAGAGAGTATATTGAAGGTGAACGGATCAAGGATCAAGGGTTGGTGGAGGCTACATCATTTCATTTCAACAGTAGCCTCTGGGATTATACTCATTTGGCCGCAAAATGAGCCCTGGAATGAATTTCGACATACTTTTATGTGGTTTATTGCTTACATAAGTAAGTATTGTGCTACTGTTCTATCTTTAATACATGCAGATGTATAAAGGATACACCAACACATGAAAGAACTACTACATACAAATAAAAGAAGAATTAAGAAGCTGGTTTATGATATCTGATTTGCCTGTTTGTTACCTGGTTTTCGAAGCTGCTTCACATTTCATTCCAAACAAATGGGGAGAGTAGCCAGAAATTTTTGCATTTTTTTCCGTATTGTTAACTATATCTTTATTCTATGTCGTTGCTTAAATTTAAAAAAAAATTAAATTAGCTTCACGCTATATCCCGCACACAGCAGGGTAGGCAGAGGGAACCTAGTGTAAGATACTCCGTTCTCCACTTTCTGCCGAATTTTGGAGGCATTGCGTGTTGAGTCGTTACTTAATTTTTTTAAATAAACTATATATATTTTTCACATATTTAAAATGTGTTATTCCATAGTAAGACTATTTATATTTCAGGCGTGGTACAGTACATGCAGTTCAGGTATCAAAGCGGAGTGCTGTACAGGCTGAAGGCGTTGGGCGCGAGGCACAACATGGACATCACTATCGAAGGTTTCCACTCATGGATGTGGCGCGGTCTCACATATCTACTGCCCTTCCTCTTCGGTGGTTACGTGTTCCAATTGTATATAGCGTACACTTTGTACAACATTACCTACCACCCAGAAGCTACGTGGCAGGTATGCGAACAGTTTTGTATATTTTTGTTTAAATTTAAATTACGGTTGAGGACAGTCGTACATACGCCTGTGGCGCATGGGTACAAGTGTGCGACTTTAGATGCGACAGGTTGTAGATTCGATTTCAACTCGAGGAAATTAAATATTTAATTTTTTTTTTCTTACTCTGGTAACGTTGACATTGGGTTCCTCCACTGAACACGCAATGTTTCTACAATTCGGCGGAAAGTTAGAAAAATAAGTATCCTGATGAAAACGGAATGTTTCAGCACCAAGTTCCCAGGTAATTCAGTTTACCCTGCTGTATATACAGAATAGAGCGTTAAGCCAAAAAAAAAATTAATTATTGAATTTTTTATAAAAATTGTTATTTTTATCTAATAATTGAAATTTTACTATGAACTTGTATAACAAATTCAATATTTACAAGATTGTCTTAAAACATCGCCAAATGCTGGACAAATATAGTGTTCTCTAATTAAAATCGTAAAATAAAAATAATTTAACAATTCCAAAAAAATAAAACGCGCACACACAAATACAAACAGGTGGCAGCTCTAAGTTTATCGTTTTTGACGATCGGCATCGGCAACATAGCTACCACCATGATGGTCTTCGCGGAGAAGCTCGGCAAGCAGGTACCCAACTGGGGACAGTAGACTAAGGGGTACACAGTGGCATGATTTAGTTCAATCGTATGTTATAAATTTAATTTAGGGAATGCAATCCTATAGGGAATTGGCAATCCACGAATATGCGGGACGGGACATTTTCTTATAATTTCTTAGGGCACTTGAATTAAACTAATTTATTATAAAATTCATTTATTTATTTGTAATTGAATGCCAAAATCAGAAATTACATTATTTTGAAAATAACGGTATAAAAACGTTAAAACGTTTATACTTTAAACAACTTCTCATATTACACCAGCCGAAACACATTAGCAGAAACCCTTCGTTTTGCTTGCTTTACGCTTGTAGGAAAAATCTATATTAAGGTATTAATTAAAACAAAATATTTTAGACAAGCCATTTAGTCAATCTGACTCAAAATAATTAATTTACTCGATCGTTTATTTTTCGAACAGAATTATTCCCACACAGAGAATAAACGATCCTGGTCTACCCATATTGCGTTCCCTAATTTAATTGAATACATCTGTAGATAGAATTTACTTATTTATTTTAATTTGTCATTCATTTTGGTTTTAATTTGTTTTAACCTTATATACCAATCAAATATTATATAGCTGAATTAGTTAAGCTTTTACTGTTTGTTATTTTTATGATACATACCCGATATCATAGTTTTTACAATTTCCAGTTGCAATAAGAGTTTGTTCAGGTCTATATCTTAAATTATATGGAGTATAAGTATTTAAAATAATATAAGTTCACGAATTTAAGTTCCACTTAGACAAATATTAATATATAAATTCGAAATTCCGTGGCGTTATTTAGGAAATAATTATTTTTATTAGGTTCTGCCGTCTACAATCTGAAAAACGGAACGGAAAAACATATAAATGAGTGATTTTGGTTTTCGCTCTCGCCTCCGCTACATTTTTGTTTAACATAATCAATCTACTTGACACATTTAATTACATAAATATCGATAAAAATAAAATACCGAAATCGCTTTTAAGAAAACGATAATCGTTGAATTGATAAGGTTGATTGCATTTTTCAGTTTTATATAAAAAAGTATAGTTACTTGATTAATAATATCGTGAAACTCATACAGATCTTTTTCTCTATTTTTTGTTGCTATTGTTGTAGTAGTTTGTTCTAAATCATGTCACGCATTATGAAAGGGCCACTTTATTTAGGACTTGACAATCTTGTAACAAAAAAAAAAGATTTTATCAGCACCATTTTCTTTATTTCTATGTGAAATATATTTTTATATAATATTTTATAAAGACATCGCAATCTAAACATATTTAATGGATGGTATAGTTATCAGTTATACATAAAATCTTAATTTTGAAGTTATACCTTTGTCTGCTACTAAGGCAGATTAGAAACAATTTTTGCATTTTTATGTATTAATTATTTTTTTTTATAGAGGACCAAAACTTTTTGAAATTAGGTTTATAATTGAATGCAGTTTTACATCTTTTGTGAAGCAACATTACGTCTTTTAATTCAACATAACCTTAAGAATCTTCCATTTGTAAAATTGTTTTCTTAAAGAAATCCTTTTATAAAATTCCAAAACTTCTATTAATCTTTTGTTGCTAATAACTAATAGACTTCCCAAAAACTCTTTTAACTGTGTTATATATAATAATAATTGTATACATCGAATCGAAATGTACTATGTGGCAATAATATTAAGGTATTGTACATAAATATAGTTTTAAATTAACGGAAAATTAAAAACAGTAACAGGTTATAAAATATTTGAAATTCTAATTATGTAAAGTCACCAAAGTTTGATAAGTGGTTATTAACTTATGGACTATATGCACATGTTTCATTTGTAGCGTTCTTTGACTGAGCATGAACTTATCGACGAGTGATATATACGTACATGTAATCAAGAAGGCCCAAAGTTTATTTAATTTGTAAATTGTTTGTTGTTTATTGTAATACTCGCTCAGGCGAAAAATATATAGAAATATTATTTTAATCAATTTCACTGGGATATTATTGTTTGAACAGGAAATAGCCATTAGACAAAAAATAATAATTAAAACAAATCTAATGTACCCATCAATGTTCTGAATTATTTGCCACATTTGAGAAATCAGCCAATCATAATTTGTATTAAGCTCACTTATAAATTGTCAAATAGCTGATCGTAATTTTTATGGATTTTTTTAAAAATACACACAGACAAAATCACAGGCGAAACGCAAAATATAGAAATAATCATAGAAATGTATACGATTAAAGTCACATTACAAGAACGTTGCATTGTTATGAACAGTTTGTCTAAAGCGCCCACTACCACTACTAGTGAAGTGCTTTAGCACAGTGCTTGCCGAATTTGAAAGCAGTGCGAAGTACGTGGCCACAAACTCTATCGCGAGTCATTTGCGAGTCTTTTGACTCGCCCAAAACCTATTTGACCGAAGTATGGCGAGTTGGATATTGTGTGGCAGACGCTTTAGTTCGCCTCTTGTAACTTATGACCACCCCGCAGAACTTGGTATCGGTTTTTGCACCCGAGTCAAAGGACTTCGTGACGCGCGACTGAGCTGCTCGCGAGATTGCTAGAATCTATGCCCACGACGCACTTCGCACTGCAACCCACTTTGGAGTCGTTCAAGTATTACGTAAGCACTTGAGAGGGGGGGGGGGGGGGGCTGGTCTTGGGTTTGCTTATTTTTGACGTTTTCGAAGAAATATTTCTTAGAGATTACTTATTTTTGATGACAACTGGGGGGGTCAATAATTGCAAAAAAGCTGCTTACGTTATACTTAAACGACTCCTTTGGCAGTGTCGTGGGCACTTTACATTAATGCTTTCAACGCGACATTTGAATTTTATAATTTAATTTAACTACCTACTTCGATGTTACAGAAACAAGATGAGTTCAAAACTCATCTTGTTTCTTTTATTTTTTTTTCTTGTACATCATATTTATATATAATTCTGCCATATTATGTCTGCACCCATACATTTTGTTTTCTATTCATTTAATTATAAAATTACTTACAGCTACGGTTGCTTTTTTTAGCATTTAAAGATAATGGTTGTAATTATAATATTAAAAAAATACACAAGTTTGCACAATTATTTATAAAATTATTTTTTAATTATATAACATACTATAAACACTAGCGCTACTGCATAGTTCTTCTTCTAACTTCAAACTAGTCAAGTAAAATTTTACATTGTGTCACCATTTTGTTATTGAGTTACTGAATGATAGTATTTTGATTGGTTTTTTTTTTCCACTTATTTCTGTTACCTTTGACTTGTGTAAATTATTAAGGAGTTAGTGCACATGTGATCTATTATCTAATCCCATACATTTTTTATCTCAAAAAGCTACTATAATGTAAAAAAATAATTTTGATATCCTTAGATCATGGTTGCACTGAGTCTTCATTAACATTGTATGTACTTAAAAGTTGTACATTTTATTTATCTTGTTTGTGTGTGAACTTGCGCTGTAACAATATTTGTTATTTATTTATGCTGAGTAATAAAAGTGGATTTTAGTTGCAATGTTTTGTTTTAAATTCTTTTTTATTCAATATTTGGCAGGTTACTTACCTGGCGGCTTTGTTTCTTATTTTGCACTGGTTCAACATGTATACGATACTGCGAATAGTGCGAAAGAAAATGATTGGAAAGCTGAAATATGGATACAAATTGCGTGCAATCGCGTACCGTCTCTCCAACGAATTGGCAATATTGGTACGTGCCGACATACATACACTATTATGTTGAATGGGCTCATATATATTAAATACAAAGAAATGTTTGTGTTCGTTTCCAATGGGGCTTTAATATAAAAGTGTTTTTTTAGTATGGTATACATGTGCATCAAATATATAAGTTTTAACAGATTTTTATTTTATAGATTGATATAGGAAATGTTTTAAAAATATGTTCCTACGTAATAAAATCTTATTTTCCAGTTTATAATTATTAATGTTTTATATAAATTTGTAAAAACGATCTATTAGAAGATCCGTCTTAATAAATTTTACTAAGCACTCTTTCATGGCTCGTTAATTTAATTTGCCATTTTGAAAAATAAACAAACCTTAATGTAAGTTTTCAGATCATTTTCGAGTATGGTTTCATAACGGTTTTATTTCTAATCTGATCATTTAATCTTTCACTGCTATATGTGCTTTATTGCTTTTACAGTTACTTTCATTTCTCATACAAAAACTTTAGCTGCCAAAAATACTAGTATTTTTAGTGACGTATTTAACTTTTATTGTAAATGGAAGTACTTTAGCAACATATATTTTACGTTTTTTTTAATTGATGAAAATTATTTTCTAACAGATTTTTACTACACAGAGCATGTCAAATTTAAATGAACTCCCAATACTACGACCATTGGCATAATTTCCTTAGTGTTTGTTTAATTATTTTTTTTCATATTTATTGCATGATCACATTTAAGTCGCAATTAAAGGTAAGTGAAACCATAATTCTATGTCCTACTTTATGTTTATTAAGGTATATAATAGCAATAACCAATCATATTTATCATATAATGTATATATCCTAATGTTTGAAACTCTGAAATTGTTTGTTTTAACAAAAATCTAAATACCAACATAAAATGTGATGGTTGAAGGGTTATCTTGTGGGTCAAATCAAGGTCAGTTTAAAGACTTGTGTTTGTTATGTGACTAATATTGTGTTCTTACGTCCTTATACCCATAATCACATTCTTTTCATAATTCTTCCATATTTTTTATATTATGTTAAAAATTGTTTTATTTTCATTTCCGTGATTTTTACATAATGGAGACTAGATTAACTAAATATATTGAAATGGGTTATGCATTATTAATAATAGTTGTTTATTTATTTTTTTACTGTTAATAAAAAAATGTATAGAACACAATGTTTATTCAAAACATGTTAAATAAATTAAACTTACTACAAATTCTTTTACACGCACAATTCAATGTTTGGACAATCAAGTCTCTCCAGTATATCAAATAAAATTACTTTTCCCGGATTTCTATTGTGTTTTTGTATACATGTTACTACTACATAGTATTCAAACAATAGAATACATAATAGCACGCTGAAACCCATTAAAAGTAGTTTTATTTATTGTTCTTGTAAAAAAAATGTGCTAACATTCTATGTGGTTCTGATTTTTTCCAAATGGTTCCAGGATCATAAGTGGCGGCAGAATAAGGTAGAGGCAAAGACTCCTTAGTCGGTGTTGGACAAATGTCTTGTCAGATACATTATCCTTATAGATGATAGCCATATAAATATCTTTATATCTGACTATTTAATATATTTTGGTATTCAAGTATTGGGACTGTGGGTACGTTATGTATAATATGGGTGTAAATACAGTTTATAATATTAAACAATCATAAACGAAAAATTTTTATTCTCATTTATCACCTTTCGTATTTAATATTTTCCTGACATTTAAATTAACAAAAGAAAAATTAAACCATAAATAACTTAGGAACAATTATGTTTTTGTAAATCTTTAACAATATTTTATATATTCTTAAATGTAAACATTCTTCTTTCAATTTATGTACAACTTAAAACTACTTTACCTAAACTACTAATTGTTTTACTATTTGTAAACTAACATGCTAAATATCCGAGCGCGATATTGCATAATAAACGTACTTCTATAGCTAATATATGTATGTATGTAAGAACTACACATAGCCTAACTACTTTAGCAGTATTACGACAAAGTTATGACAAGACAATATATGCTTGCCAGAAGCGGTATTCTGATTTAAGAAATAACTCATATTCGATCAACATATTATATTGTGAATCAAATATATTAACTCGGATCATCGTCACTTTCACTTTGAGATTTTTCATTGTAGTCGTCCACGCGCGGCTTTTTCACTAACAGTCCTTGTCTCTGCAACTTTTCAAGAGCATCCAATGTGTTCTTTTTTGCTGTACTGGTAACATTTTTCTCTTCCACATGTGTGGCTTGCTTTGAGCAGGTTTTTGCAACCATGAGCCCGGATATATTGTTAATTTTATTGAGTTGCTGCTGGGAACTGGTACTGACTTCGCGCATTTGCATCGCAGTGACCACACCTTTACCTTTAATGGTTTTAGTTACACTAGAAAAATTAGATTGACTTTGAGAGGCCGATGTATACTGCACCATTGTATCGTCCACAGAATTTCCCATATCCATTGAAGACAGAGTAGATTCTTTTGGTTTCTTAAAGCAGTTAAAATGTCCGGTCGCTTCGTCCGCAACCCTTTTAGTGGCCTGGTTTAATGCGAGGGGAGATATCTTTAGTTTACCTATCATATGGTTTTGCGGACTAGATTTGGCAGGCGCAAGTTTTCGCACTGAAGACGTACTGGGAACCGGATTTCTTTGTAAATTAACAACCCCTCGTACAGGAACCAGCTGATTTGAAGGTTTCATAGTAGATGGCGCGGGGTGTCTCATAGGAGTTGCATTTCTTATTCTAGTGCCGACGGCGGGCGACGGCCTCACGATAGTCCCCTGTGCTCTATTAAACATTCTTTGTGGCCGCATCATAGGTCTTTGAGGTCGAATATTGCTACTTTGTACCATTTCATTACTTGATTGGTTGACGGTTCTTATCGTTTTTGTAACGGTCGTCGTAACTTCTTCAATAACTGTTTGAGATTGAAACTGTTTCACTGTTTTAACGACTTGATTGGATGAAGTGCTAACATTTTTGTGGAGTGTTTGATTCATTGATGTACTGCTTTGATTTGTTTTGTTAGGTGGTCGGAGGTTCTGTGGGGGATTTGGTTTGGATTGTTTAATTGCAACTTGTTGATTATTACTATCTTCAAATACTTCTTTTTCTGAGGTGAAACTTGATTCGTCTTCAGAATCAGTTTTCTTGGCGCTCAAAGATTTTATTGTTAAATTTTTATTTAGTTTTTTAAAATTTTCTAGGCATGCAGGTGTTTTGGAAGTTGTTGGTTCTTCTTGTTTCTTCATCATAGCACTTTTAATTGGCTTTTCAAAATCTGCAAAATCTTCATCGCTCTCCATATGGTTATCTTCATTTTCACTATTAGATGCATGGGGGGATTCGACTATCGCATCAGTTCTGCTATCGGGACATTCACTATCACTTACGTCATTTTCATTTAATTCTGTAATTTTTAATTTCCCTACATAGTTTTCAGATTCGCTATCATTAATTTCATCGTCATCAAATTCATCAAAGCTACTGCACTGTTCATTGCTTGTCATGTTTGGAGAATTATTTGATGTCACAGTAATATTACTACTCAAACTTTTAAGTTTATTTTGCAGATTTATACTTTTCTGTACATTTGGTGAATGTTTACCTAATTTTACATGTTTTTCATTTATAACTTCCGACCGGGTATTCATATTTATAATTTTTTTATTCTTCACTTCACTTACATTCACATTTTGTTGGTTCGATTTAGTTATTATATTTTTGTTTGGATTCCGCAAAGCATCTAAAGTGTGATTCGGTTGCTTGTCTTCACCATCACTATCAGAGTCATCTATATTAAAAATTTCAACGTCTGAAGAATTTTTCCTAGCGTTTGACGGTAATGTTTTTACTGACTGATTTAACGTTTTTACGTTGGTTTTAGTTTGACTGGTGTTTTTGACGGAAGCTATAGATTTAGCAGTTACATTTGTAAGCCGCTTTAAAATATCCAAATTAGTAACAGATGGTGTGGTGGTATTTGAATGTTCTTCATTTTCCAATTTATCATCATGTTCTGTTTCGTTATCAGTCACATTATTGGTTTCATTACCTTTCTGTTTACTTTGGCTAGTTGGCAGGTGTCTAATTTTTAATTTAACTCTTCGAATATTACTACTAGGACCTTTGAGATCTTCTAACTTAACAAATTCTGAATCAGAGTTAGTGTCATCGAAGTCGTTAAATTCATCGCTATCAACGTCAGAGTGCATGTGTTCCGAAGGAGACATCTTTGAAGGTTTTACTATCACTTGATTTAATATTTTAATAGATTTGTTGACATTATGGTCTTTAGGAAAATGCTGTGAAACTGTAGGTTTTTTGGAAATACTTTCTTCTTTAGATGTATGTGCATCTTCATTCTTGTCAATAGTTACTTTTGCTATTGGACTTTTGGGTTGATTCACTGGCTTCACAGTAATTAGATGACTTAAATGTTTTAAGGCATTTAAAGTGTCGTGTGCAAGATTGTCTGTATCTTTTTGATTAGTATTACCTGTATCATCGACCTCCATATCTTTTTCTGAAGATATTTCATCTTGTTCTATTATTTCATTGTCTGCTGAAAAATCCTTTTTTAAGTCGTCTTTTAGACCAGATACATCTGGATCTGGCAATAATTTATTAATTTTTTTATCATTATTTATTTCTGATGGTGATAAAGTTTCACTGCTAGTACTACTAGTACTAGGTTTAACTAATTCTGAAGTATGAAGTTTACTTGTGTCACTTGTAATAGTGGTTTCGTCAGAGGGATTTTCTTGGAAGTTTGAATTAGAATCAGGATTATTTTCGTTATCAATTTGGACTTTATCAGCAAGTTCACTATCAGTGATACAAATATGTCCATTAGCACTGCTATCATCTGTGTTTATAAGATTTGAAACTCCTTTGTTATTACTGAAGTCCTGGTCTCCATTATTATTTTCATTTAAATTGTCAGGATTGTCGTTTCTATTATCAAGCGTATCTTCGTCCGTGTGTAAATTCTGAGTCATACTTTTTTTTACTATTTTTATTTGACTATTTCCCTGATTTAGCAACTTTGATAATAATTCATTTTGATTGCTTGTGACATTTGCTTTTGTTACCTTTATTTTTCCCATGTCATTTTTGTCAATTTGATTTAACTGATTTTTAGATTTTGATGTAATAGTAATACCATGTTTTTTCAACTTTGCTAGGTCTGCATGAACTGCTTTAGATTGTCCTTTCATAGGTAATTTTTTACCTTTAACCTTTTTTAGAACCACTTGTGTTGGTACTTCCTCTATTCCCTGAACATCGAGACCATCGCCAAATACATCCTTATTCATATTTAAAAACTCATCTAGAGTTATTGCTGCCTTTTTGGATTTCTTATGTTTTTTGTGCTTTTTTGATTTCACTTTTGGTTCATTATCTCCTGTATTCATCACCAGTTGTAGGAAGCTGTCCTATAAACATATAAATAATATATTAAATATTTTATTGATTAAATTATACAATATCTTATTTAAACTACTACTACTACCATATTTTAAATATATGTAATTATTCTTACAATGCCATCAGTGTTTAGATTGGAGACATCTTCTTCTACTTTCTCCATAATTGGTGCCACTGCTTCGAGTGAAAAATCAGTTACATGCTCTGCTCTGCAAAAATAAGTAACAAAATTACTTACAATTATTAGTAAAGACAACAATAAAAAAATATATATTACTATTAAAATAAAATAATGAGATGGAGGGATGGCCTAGTGTCAAGACACTCCATTCTTTACTCTCTGTCCGATTTTAAGACGTGAGGCAGCATTGTTCAACACCCAATGTTATTAAAAATTCAATGCCATAACTTGCCATAGCAAACAGAAGAAAAAAATTAATTAATCAAAGTGGAGATCAGATTCTGTTCTACTACTCCATAATGGTAATAATACACATTGAAATTTTTGTTTAATAACAATATAACTAATTTCAGGTTACTTAATTTTTCTAAATTATTTAAACCTCTTGAAAACCAAATTTCATAATTATAATTTGTTTTTAGCCTCACGCTGTATCCCGCAAGAAGTAGTAGGCAGAGAGAACCTAGTCACCTCCTAATCGCAGCTTCGGCCACTTGAACTACACAATTATTTATTTTATAGTCTGAATAACTTTCGTGATCTAATAAATCTGTAATTTTAAAGACAAAATCTGCACATTGACAACTAAAGTATTGACCAATTTAATAATCAGTTTTTTTATTTATAAAATGATTTAAATAAAAAAACACAATGTTAAGAAAAGGTTGCTAAAATATAAAAGTGAAAACTAGGCTTACAAGAAAAAAGCATTTAGTTACGGTTGAATTACATGTATAGATTACATGATATTTTCTTGACTATTTGTTGTGTTCTAGTTTAAATCAATTTTGGTTTGATAAATAAAAAAGAAATAAGCAAATAAAATGATTAAAATATTCCTTTTTATTTTAAATAAGGATATTCTGGAATATTTTAAGTTTCTGTCCAGTGCTACTATTAGTGTTAACGAGATCCAATAATTATTATACTTACATTTCATTTTTTTCACTATATAAATCATCCGTAGAATGGAACATGAGATGTACTTCATATGCATCTAAGTGGTAGAAAATTGCTTCACATAAGGGACATCTCAAAATATCACTTGGACTTTGATTTTCATCAGCATGGTCATCAGTCATGTGTTTCTGTTAATATACATAATTATGATATTATATTGATTACATGTGATATTTTTTTAACTACACACCTACACCCTATTCACACACAGCAGGGTAAGTAGAGGGAAACTAGTATTAAGACACTCCATTCTCCACTTTCCGCTGAATTAATATAATATAATGATTAAATGATAGCAGCCCTTATTTTGATGCCCTATTAAACATAATCTTTAACAATGATACCATTCAATTGCAGAATCGGGGTGCTATAGGACAGTATTGTAAATTTAAAACTGTGAGTTGTTTCCAACTTAGATGAATTGATGCTTTGTCATGATAAGAAAGAGATGAAGAAAGGACGGAATGCAAGATCAGTGTAAATAGTAAGATATTAGAACAAGTGAATGAGGTGGTCCATCTCTACTGAACATACTTGGAAAGTATGTTCAGTAGAGATGGAAGATACGAGATGGATGTGGAAAGGCGTATTGCTGCCGGTAACAAGGTTAACGGAGCCTTAGCTGCATTGAGGAGACGGCGAAACGTCAGCACAGCTGCGCGTTTGGCCATACACAATGCAGTTTTGGTACCGACTCTGTTATACGGCAGCGAAACGTGGGTATTACAGAAGAAGAATGATAGAAAGATGAATGCTGTGGAGATGCGATCTCTTCGTAGGATATGCGGAGTCAGCTTAGCTGATCGAATCCGCAATGAAGAGGTACACAGAATGGCAGGTACTAGCGAGGATGTCACGGTGAGAATGAAGAAGAAGCACGAAGCTGAGCACGCTCAGCTGGTTTGGGCACGTCGAACGAATGAGTGATGAAAGAATGGCAAAAAAGATTTATGATGGAAAAGTGAGTGGTAAGAGAGGTAGGGGGAGACCTCGGTTGACCTTCGAAAACACAGTATCAAAGATACTGGAGGAAGGTCACGTAAAAAGCATGAGGACCCCCCGGAGGGCATGTATGAAGAGGTTGATGACAGTGGATGAGGCGAAAGAGGTATGTAGAGACTGTAGCGTTTGGCGCTCCGTTCTCTCTGACTACCCCGCTAGGGATAAAGCGTGAAGTTAAGTTAACTTAAGTTAAGTCATGATAAGGTGTGGTATTAAGTTCCTCCACATTAACATTCAATGACTCGGATTGGAGTGGAAAGTGGAGGATGGAGTGTCTTGATACTAGGTTCTTTCTGTCTATCCTGTGATAAAGTGTAAAACTTCAATAATTATAGCTTCTATTCATATCTTTATTTACAATATTTAAAAAAAACAACTTACATGTAAATTAACCTTGTTGTTATATTCTTCTCCACAGAAAGCGCAATAATAAATTTGTACCATTTCCTAAAAATATATTTATATATAAAATAAATAAAACAATAAATTATTTACTATTCAAATAAAAAGGATCTACCAGTTAAGAGATAATTTAGTAAATATAAAAAAAAAAGACCATGTTCACATTTTTAAGTAGTTTTAAAGAGAAGCAATACCTGATTATATGTTTTAACTTTTTTAGACTGGCCTATACTTGGTAATTCTGTGTCTTGACGATGAAAAAATTTATTATGATAAATCATTGCAGATGCCCCAAAAAAATCTACTCCACAACAATCACAGTGAAAATCCTTTGAATCCGAAGATTGATCATTTTCGTGATTTGAAAGTATATGTTTATTATAGAGATGCTGAAAAAGAAATTACTCATTAGTTAAAAGTTCGTTAGGAGAATTAAGCATTTTGAATAATCTTCTAATCTATTCGAAGTGATTTACCTTCATAGTAAATAATTTGCCACAAAAAGGGCAGAAATATTTAGCGTCATGATCTGGATGGGCTTTATGCTTGTGTGTTATTGCTTTAGATATAGTAGGAAACACTTCTTCACAAACATCACAACTTACTCTCTCATTTTCATCAGATATTTTTTCATCAAAAATGTCATTTTGAGGCTTGCTTTTGTTCTTAATTGATTGGTTGAAATTAGGATCACCATGCTTTCTAAAATAACATTTTTTTATAAAGATATTTGAATAAAAAATAGTAAATAAATATTTTATAATAACAACAAAATTTTACCTAAAGTGAATTTGTAAAGTTTCTTTGTCGTCAAATACTTCTTTACAGAACACACAATCAAATTTTTGTTCTGTTGTCATCATGAAAACATTAAATATTTTATTTTTCCTAATCACTAAAGAAAGCGTCTGTATTTTGACGGGAACCACTATAATTTATCCATGTCTTACAACTCAAAGTATATAACTTACGATTAAGAGTTATTTAAGTTTTTAAAGTAGTGACTACAAAAGATGGTTTATTTAATATCTTATTTTTGTATATAAAACATATTTATATAGAATTTTAAATAAAAGTCCATAATTATAATCACTCCGTTCAGTTTACGTCCTACAGCTACCATAAAATATTATTCTATTTTAGTCTTTGATGTAGTCGGTATTGCTATTATAATTGTCACAAAGATCTAACCATAGAGTTTATAAATTGTAACTATAAAATGTCTGGTTAAATGAGGTGAGTAGACACAAAACAAAGTTTTTATAGAATAACTATATTATTATAAATATAGTAAATATATACTAAAAAATCAACATGCTATAGCTTAGCGTCACCAAAAACCATCACTATGATATTATACTCAAACACGAAACAAAGAAATACTGTTTCTACAACTTTTATGTAACTTTTTAATTTCTATTTAATTTTGTCCAGGTTTACGTAAAATGTCCGCAGTACCTGTGCTCTATAATTTATTATAGTAGTTTATTTTTATAGTATTAAAATGCTTCTCAAGTTCGAAAATAAATTGGCTTTTGGATATTCTTTACATGTCAAGTATTTAAACATTATTATTAAAAATTAAGAAAAAAATTTATGGTATTTTTGATATCGTAAACTAGGGTAAATAGAAAATTTTTTAGATTTGAAATCGGATTTTTACAATGTTCCTACCTTTTAATATAAAAAACCAACTTTATTTTTGATTATTGCATTCTTTTCTTTTTACTTTAAATTTTATAAAATTGTTAAAATATAATTATAAAAACCTTGTCATCTATGACATCGATGAATTTAAAACATATTTATCATTAACTAATAAGTTCTATAGACATCGTTCAATAAAATTATTATAGATGTTATATAGATGTTTTTTTTACTTAATATATTATATTAGAGAGCAATGCAAAATCGACTGGTTGTGGGTTCCATCCCCACTCAAGGAGATGAAATATTTATTTAAATTTATGTTTCCATTTAATCGCTCTAATGTCGAGGCAAAGCGCGGGGTTGGGTTCCGCTATTTAACTAACACGCAATGTCTACAGAACTCGGCGGAAAGTGGGGAATGGACAGTCTTAACATTAAGTTACCTCTGTCTACCCTACTGTATGCAGGATACAGCGTGAAACTGATTTTTATTAAAATAATGACTCACACCATTCACATGGACCAGCCTCCAAGGCTGGTGATGTATGAATTCCGACATAGTGCTTCGCTAAGGAGAGCCGTATCATGAGCGAGCAAAAAGTGACCGAGTACTTACTTTTTGCTCGTACGCCGAGAGTAAAGGCTGGCTTTTAAGTAAAAAAAAAATAGCTTGGAATCACTGTGCATGATTACGATATCGCTGTTGCGAAATTCCAGCTACTTATATACAAGAGAATGATCCGACCAGTTCTTAAATATATCAGCAAATGCTAAATTCATGATAGCATTCCCTCGGCACTCTCAGACATGGAGAAGAATATCTTGAAGTGAATGTGCGGCGTAACGTGGTCTGATAATAAATAAAGAAATTAAATGTAACAATAAAACTGTTTTATTTACCTAGTAAATAATTTCATTTAATAATTTTCTGCAACCTTCCATCATATTTAGCACCACATATGTGGTGATAAGCTTCATGCTGTATACCGCATACAGCAAGGTAGAGAGGGAACCTAGTGTTAAGATTTAAGACACTCTGTTTCGCACTTTGCGCCGAAATTAGAAATTCTGCGTTACTGCCACGACTGGCCTCACTACATATATATATTTAGAGGTTTAATAATAATTAAAAAAATATAAAAAAAAACGGGATACCAAAATTGACTTCGTGTCAGTATCGAAATCACCGGTTTCGCTAGAATGGTTCGACCTATATTTTGGCAACTCTTAGGTGTGTATAGAGCTCCGAGGATTTTTTTTAGCAAAAATTATAGCATTATGATTACGCTTGCACTTAACTTCACCAAGAACGTTTTATTGATAAGAGCAAAGGTCAATACAGATGTGATTGTGATGTGATAAGTTCAAGGTTACTTAAAAAACTGTCGGAGCGTCGACTCCGCAAAGAAAGTGTAGCCTTAGTAATATTGATAGTTTATCGAAAAACTTAAAAGATGTCGCTTTTGTTTTAAATTGTAAAAACATTTTGACTCCTAATTATAAATTAAAAGTAGAACAAAATATTATCTAACAATTGTATTTTATAGTACGAAACACAATACTTTATTTTAAATAATAAATTTATGTAAATTATTATAATTAGATAGGTAGATATCTATGACCAATATTATTTTTATTTATATTTCTAATTAATATATAAGCAATCGTCTTTTTTCCAGCAAACAGCAACTACAGCAACTGAGTGTGATAATTTTTTACTAGTCATCGATAGAGACGGTCGTATACCTAACCTAAAAGTCTGACATTTATTTGTGTAAATTTAAACAGTAAACATTGTCATATTACACTGTATTTTTATTTATTTTTTATTTTGGTTGTTATTATAAGTTTTCATGATGGCAAAAGTGTTCTCGACTAATTTCATTATAAAACGTTTTTATTCTGGCGTGTCTAATAAGATAAGAGCGCAGAAGTATGTACTTACAAAGTATTTTGTGGGGGAACCGAAAAAAAATGATTTTGAAATAATAGAAGAAGAGCTACCGGAACTTAAAGTTGGAGGTAAGTATTTATTTTATATACTTAACTGACACTGAGCAAGCAAATAATTATTTATGTTATTAAATTATGTTTAATATAGTGTTGCTATTTAAATGTAGTTATTGTTTTTCTATTCTAGCGTTATAAAAAAATGATTATTAAAAAAAACACTAAATACATAGTATGTATAATTATATAATATGTAAAAAACATTTAACTATGTAGGAATATTATAAAGGAGATTTGATATAAAAAACCTTATTAACGAAATAATAATGATGGCTGAATTAGTATTGGAAAGAACCATTTAAAGAATCATATTGTCCGGACATTATATATAATATCCTCTATGTAGCATCAACTATGTAGCAGAGTGACTAAAAACAATTTTTATCGTGTTCTTTTCCTCTAATTTTAGAAAGGGTGTGTACAAGCCCTAATTTGCGACGCGTTGCGGGCTTTTAAGGTTTTTTTAGTTTCACATTGTATCCCAACTAAGCAGGGTAGGCAGAGGGAATCTGAGAACCTAGTGTTAAGACACTCGGTTCCCATAGAGACTTCCGTTCTTCACATTCCGCCAACTCTGGAGGCTTTGCATGTGGAGTTGCGAAACTCAACACTACGCTTTCTCTCGTTACCAAAATAAAAAAAAGAAAGTATCAAAATATTCTTGAGTGGGAATCGAACCCGCAATCTGTCGCATTTACATTTGCACGCGTGTTGACTTGTCTCGTCTTGCCTTGTTGTTTAATTTGTAATAATAATGCCATTTCATATAATTATGGAGGTGTTCCTTTTTTTAGAAATATTGACTGAAGCGGAATACCTCAGCGTTGACCCATACATGCGAGCTTATATGATTGGATATAAATTGCCCACTGAAATGATTGGCGGCCAAGTAGCGAAGTATGTTTTTGTAAATTGATATGTATTATCAAATATCACGATTAATTGGGTTGTATCATGAATTACCAAAACGTGGCTTTTATATTTTAAATATAATATAAGTAGTTGAGGCCAGTCGTGCCGCAGTGGCACAAAGTGTGACTGTAAAACCGACTGGTTGTGGGTTCGATCCCCACTCGAGGAGATGAAATATTTACTTAAATTTATATTTTCATTTCTTCGCTCTGGTGTCGAGGCAAAGCGCGGCGTTGAGTTCTGCCACTCAACACGCAATGCCTCCAAAATTCGGCAGAAAGTGAGGAACGGAGTGTCTTAACACTAGGTTCCCTCTGCCTACCCTGCTGTGTGCGGGATATAGCGTGAAGCTAATTTAATTTAATTTTAATTTTTAATATAAGTATTTTGTATGATGGTCATTTCCATATTTAGGAATTAGTTATATATATTTTAGTCTTTTTGTCAGCACCACTTTAAATGGAACCACAGTTTTAATTACTCTATAAAAGCCTAATACAATTATTATTATTATTTTTTCCAAAAAATTGAATATATTTTTTCAAAGAAAATAAATGAAACGCCATTTGTCAATTTTTTTTACTTTTGAATTTATTATATCCCTTTAAAGTTCAAATATATCGTTGAACACATGTTTACAAATTATAAAAATAGGTAATATTTTTCAAATGCTAAAATTCTAGGCAATTAATACGTTTCATTTATTAGTATTTAGTATGATAGGTAATATAACTATATAACAACAATAATAACAATATATATATATATAGGCATTTTCGTAATCATAACACTCTTTTCAGAAAGGGGCATCAAAGTCTACGATCAATTCTTCTATTTTTTTTTCAAATGTACAAGAAAATGTGATTTTGAAAATGTGATTAACTACTTTGCTAGTCAAAAAGCGCGTAATGTCTTTAATAATTTTTGCAATATTTTTTACCAAAATCTAATGTTATATTTTATATATAGTTATTTATTTATACAAAATATGTATATATATATATATATACATAATATATATATATATATATATATATATATATATATATATATATATATATATACTCTACTGTGTTTTGAAATCTGAAATTATTTTGACCATTTACAAGGGCATCAAGTCCTAATCTGCACCAGGCAAGTTCTAAATTCTTGTCAAATTCTTATCACAATAATATTTTACAGGGTAATTGAGAGTCGTAATAAGGATATTCCCGTAGGCAGCTACGTGACCGGTATGCTTGGATGGTGCACTCATAAAATAATCAATCCTAGTATTGTTAACCCCGCTAGCTTACTACCCTTGACCGTCGTACCAGATATCAAGCCACATCCAGTATCTTTAGCATTAGGTATCCTTGGTATGCCTGGGTAAGTAAATGGACCAGGATGGTAATATTCTGACTTTACTTTTTTGAAAGAATTCTTCATTTTTGAATAAAAAAAGTAATAAATAAATCACATTTGCTTTTTGCCATATTTGGTTATATTATCTGCGTAATACATTTGAATATTGTGGAATAGGATCTGAACTATTCTGAACACCCACATCTCTTCTATCATCTTCATATTTTGTTATTATTAAAATATGATGACTTCTAAAGATCAACCACAAATAGATTTATATTTATAAATCTACTTTTGGTTGAGCTACTACTCTACATACTCGTATATGGTAATGGTACTAGTAATCGGCGCATATTTTTATAAGTAATATAACTAATATATGCCTTTA
This sequence comes from Heliconius charithonia, assembly GCA_030704555.1. Taxonomy (NCBI): domain Eukaryota; kingdom Metazoa; phylum Arthropoda; class Insecta; order Lepidoptera; family Nymphalidae; genus Heliconius; species Heliconius charithonia. Next base: position 3,613,312 of record CM060819.1, on the reverse strand, counting down.
ATTTTGTGTTCATATTTTTAAAAACGTTCGATCATTGCTGCTTGTTGGTTACTAGTGCCATTACCGTAAACATTACCTACCTGCCTGTCAGCAAACATTAAGGCTTATATTTTTATATTCCAAAATTAAAGGAGAATGCAATAAAACTCAAAATAAACTACATCAATCAAAAAAGAGAGTTAATTATGATTTAAATGATTAATTACATTATATATTAAATACATAGCGTAATATTTTGATCTTTGCATTCCAGTAATACAGCATACTTTGGCCTGAAGGAAATTTGTACACCAAAACCTGGAGAAACCATAGTTATTACAGGAGCCGCAGGAGCTGTTGGTTCACACGTTGGGCAAATTGGCAAAATATTAGGTACCAACTTATAGCAGTAAACAAATTTCTATGATGTATATTTAAACGTGCTCAAAAATATATTTGTGTATTTTTGTAGGTTGTCGAGTTATAGGTTTTGCAGGAACGGATGAGAAATGTCATTATTTGGAGAAGGAATTAGGTTTTGACCATGCTTATAATTACAAAACTTGTAAAATTAGAGATGCTTTAAAACAAGGCGCACCAAATCATGTTGACTGTTATTTTGATAACGTATGTATTAACGCTTACTATGCTTAGCTGGCATTTCTTGTTAGGAATTTATTTTATTAAAAAAAAAATATACAATATTTTTGGAAAAGGATGAAAAAAATCTGACTATTATAATGCTATAATGCTACACTACATCTTGTTATAAATTATGACTGTTTTATAATTGCGTTATACATTTTCTTAATTTTGCTATAGGTTGGAGGTGAAATAAGCACTACTATCATGAATCATATGAATAAATTTGGTAGAGTGGCGGTCTGCGGTTCTATTTCGTCGTACAATGACATAACATTGCCTAAAGTATCAATTGTGCAACCAGCGATTGTTTTCAAAGAGCTCAAAGTTGAAGGGTTTTTGGTGCACAGATGGTTAGACCGGTGGCAAGAAGGAATAAATGAAAATCTGAAGTGGTTGAACGAAGGAAAATTAAAATATGAAGAAAAAGTATATTATGGCTTTGAAAACATGGTAGAAGCGTTAGTGGGAATATTAAGGGGTGAAAATATAGGCAAAGCTGTCGTCAAAGTTAAATGAAATTTAAATTTAATAATAAATTGATATTTTGTATCAAATAAAATAATATATAAATCCCAGAGAATGTTTTTTTTTAAATATCATCATAATGTCGCAGTTTAATAACTGTTTTTGCTTATTAAAATTAAATGAATAATAAACTGCTGCGCACAAGAGAAAAAAAACACTTGGTATGACTGTGTCATGGACATGGCCGTCTGTTGTACGTGAATACGTTTATGTAGCTGGGTATATTTTTTAATAACAAATTTTTAAAATAACAAATTATGTATTTAGGATAAAAGCAAGAAAAATATAATTAAAAAACATAATTAAATCAGCGAGTGTATGTCAGAGCGAAGAAATGAAAACATAAATGTAAATAAATATTTCACCTCTTAGAGTGGGGATTGAACCCACAGTCACACTTTGCGCCCCTGCGCCATTACTGGCCTCACACAAATCTTGGCAAAAAAATATTTATTATAATAATATAAGTTTTTAATGGTCTGAAGAGGTTTGGAAAGGTTTGTGATTCGAAAAAAAAAACATTATACACCTAAGTTGTTGGAAAAATTTTAATATAAAACAAATTGAACTTGATGAGTATGAAGTCGAGGAATGATTGGATTTGTGGGACATCAATATTAAACACAACACAGTTTAAAGTTCGCTACTAGCTCAGAGCTCAGCTTCTAGTCAGATAAAGTATCTTTAAGACGCGATATTTATCAGTTGTTGACTCAGAAACCATAGACGATCACACTCATTAAACCTATATCGTGAATTCCTAAAATACGTACACTAGCTGCTGCCCACAGCTATATAAACATATTCAGTTCGTTGTCGCGTTGAAACGATTTCACCACCTATTTCCATATCTTCAACCGCCTCTAGCTACAGATGTACTGGAATCATGGAATGTGGTTGGTCGGCTGCATTCATTCTTCTATGTTTCCGGCACTACGTCACTCGGTTAGATGGTATTTTGTTAATGTTATTTACCCTTTACATATACCCTAAATACACCCATTGGGTACCATGTAATATATACCCTTTGGGTATATGTGTTTTGTGCATTTCAATATTATTGAGAAGCCCGTTTTGACTTTTTGACGAGCATAGGCCGACGTTATATGTTTTTGATAATATTTATTTATTTAACACTATTATGTTCTCTGTCAGTACTTTAAACTATTTTTTATATACAATCGATAGATTTTGAAGATAGCTGCCGCTTATAAATTAAACTTTTTTAATTTAAATCAGAAAAGCTGTAAAACTTTTCTGAATTAAAATAAATAAAAATCAGCTTCACGCTGTATCCCGCACACTTTGCAAATTATATTTATTTTTATAATTTTCTGGGTAAATTTTGCGATGAATTGCGTTAATAACTAATCAGCAGTTGGGAAAAATAAAGAAATACGAAGTAACAGAAAAAGGAATATTTTTGCTACCTTCACTTAGATTTTTACACATTTTGCAGATAAAGTTGAATCTTAGAAGATAATAGAAATCTAACATATTATAAAAATAATAATTTAATGATATATTTATAAAATTTTTGAAACTGTGGCAAGCAAAATGAGAAATGTTTAATATAATAATAGATAGCAGATATTTTCTCATTTTTGATTGTCAATATGTCACCTGACAGTCGATTGTTGATGACATTTGTTTTTGTGATTTGAATTTTGACTTTTTAGTTACAAATTGCGCGGTATTTAAAGTATTTGACATTTAGTTTTAAATTAAATTGCTGAACCAGTAAAATTAAATTGTATACAAAATCAAATCCTTGCCTTTAAAATAAAACCTTATAAAGCAACGAGCTTGTATTGTTTATGATAACTTACAAAAACAAATAACACCATGACTATTGTAGACATTTTAACAAAGTGTTCTAAAGATGATACCCATACAACGATATCTGTTGATACATTTGAGTCTCCTTTAGGTGAAATTGTCGCTGCTGCTGACGATGATTTATTATATATTATAGTTTTTAGTGATTCCAAAAATATTGAAAAACAATTCCATGCAGTTGCTAATGAGATTTCTTGTAAATTCGTATTGGGGCAAAACAAAATATTAAAATCGTTTAAATGCGAAATCCATGATTATTTCGACGGAAAACTTAGAAAATTTACGACACCAATAAAATTACTTGGTACTGAATTTCAAAAGGTAGTTTTTATCTATTTGATAATATTACACACTTCTTAAAAACAATTTTCTGTTAGTACCTGCCCACTTAAACATTATCATAATTTATTTTTAAATGTAAAAAAATACTTCATATTTGATTACATACACAAAAAATTACATGTTTTATTGTACATTTTTATTACTAATATATTCAAATTTATATTAAATTTTAATATTTTCTTAGGAGGTATGGAACAAGTTGCTAGAAATTCCATATGGATCAACACAGAGTTATGGGTCTCTTGCAAAAGAAATGGGAAGATCGGCTAGTCATTCTCGAGCTGTTGGTGCTGCATGTGGAGCTAATCCTCTATTACTTGTGATACCTTGTCACAGACTGGTTGCAAGTGGCTCAAAAGGAGGTTTTAGTTGTGGAATGGATCGTAAAGAATGGTTAATAAGTCATGAAAACAAATCTTCACAAATATAAATTTTCCAATACGCCATTTTTTCACTGGTTGCACTTATTATATAAGTTATTATTATATCAGATATTATTATATCAGATATTATTATAACAGGTATGAATAATAAAGGTAAAAGAGAACATGAAGAAAATATTCACCTTAAATATGGTTAAGTAAGGAATGTTTTAATAAAGTGATATAAAACTCAATTTTAATTTTTACCAAACTTCCATCATAATTGTCTGTTCTAATGTAAGAATGATTGGGTGGCAAAACTGTTAAAAGATAGTTTGATGAACTTTAACCAAAATATACAATCTAAATTAATACAATTCAATAAGAAAGCTATTAACAATTTAAAAGGCAATATAAACTTGGCTTTGTAGTCTATAATGTATAATTTTTAGGTAAGTTATTTAATCGAAATTTAGGCACCTTATACAGCAAAATATGAAGATAGATGTTTTCTTATTATTTATATATTCTTATTATTTTATATGGTTTTTGCACCATTTTGTAGATTAAATGAATACCTAATTAAAGATAACTTTATGTGAAACCATTAATAATTACTAACAGCCACAAAGCCTTAATGTATAATATGGAATACTCCATATATACTGTTAATAGATTTTACTCTAACATTTGACTTTATTCCAAAATCAGTAGAATAAAAGTTGTCTTTCTGCTCTTTACATATTTGCTTTGACAGTAAATAAAACTTAAAATGATTTTTCAAATTGTTGTATTATTTACATGTATATAAATTATATTCTTTATTTGAAAAATATATTTTATTTTCTAAAATTATAAAAAATACAAAAGCTATATTAAATAATTTATAAGTTATCCTTGTATTTTTAACCAGTATTTAATACATATACTTAACACATACAAGCCTACAAGTACAGTTTGTATTTATTATATTACATATTAATATTATATAATCTCATTTAAGTACATATTTAAGTTTAGTATAATATTTTCAAAACAATGGAACGATTTTATTGTATTTTAATTAAGAAGTATCTACTCACAATTCACACTGAGTAGCATAAATAAGAACAAATCGAATATGGTCAATGTTACAAAGGATTTTCCATTAAATGGATGCTCTTATTTTACATTTAGTATTTGTACAAAATAGTAACTAGCTCAGTAGGTGCAACCAATAGTTTCACGAGTACCCTCGCCTGTTCAGGTTGTAGTAGAGTCCCTTGAGCTGCACGAGCTGCGCGTGAGTGCCGCGCTCGGCGACGCGCCCCTCGTGCAGCACGCAGATGACGTCGGCGTCGCGCACCGTGCTGAGGCGGTGCGCGATCATCACGCACGTGCGCCCCGCCTTCGCCGCGTCCAGCGCCTCTTGCACCACCTGTTCCAGAGACAGTCACAATTCAAACTTCAAGTATTCTTAGTTATTGATTTTTGCAAGCACTTTAGAATCGTCTTATAAACACAAAGCGCGTGGTGAAAATAAACTACAAGCTCGGAGGGCAGTTCTGCTAAAGAGCCGGCGAGAAAGGTTCACTTGAATCCTAAAGAACAATGACAATTTTTACCCTTTCACTTTCTGTGTCCAACGCGCTGGTGGCTTCGTCGAGCAGCAACATTTTAGGCTTTCTTATTAAAGCTCTAGCTATAGCTATCCTCTGTTTCTGACCTCCGGAAAGCTGTGTACCTTTAGACCCAATATTTGTATCGTAGCCCTATATAAAAAAAATATATTTATTTAGGAAATATAAATTTAATTGGGATTTTTTTTCAAAAGTAATTGTTCAGTCAGTTGTTTAAAGTTTTCTAAATTAACATGTATATTTATTATTTATACATATTATAATTTACAAACAAACATTGATTTAATAGTGAAATGTAATAACTTAAACAAGAGTAGTAGTTCAGTAGAAAGTATGAAATGTAGTAGTGGGTAAAGATTACCATGGGTAAAGATGTGACGAAATTGTGTATGTTAGCTTGTTTAGCAGCTTCAATGATTTCATCCATTTTGAGCTTTTGTGAGTTGTCCCCATAAGCGATGTTCTCGCCTATAGTTCGGTCAAACAGGATTGGCTCCTGTTGTACGAATCCGATCGTCTTTCTTACATCTACTAGGCGTATTTTTGGTAGAGGAATTCCATTTTGGGCCTAAATTTCAAGAAAATATATTAATAAGTACATTTATTGAAAAAATAAAAATATAACACCATTTTTTTAAATTTATATAAGTAATATACATAATGTTTTCCCCTTTCTTACCACTATGCCTTCATCAGGATCGTAATATCTCTCAAGCAACTGTATGATGGTACTTTTCCCACAACCACTTGCACCCACCAATGCTATTGTTTTTCCATTTTCAATTTCTAAATCTAAGCTTTTAAGGACTTGAATAAGTGGCCGTGTTGGGTATTTGAAGGATATATTTTGTAAACTCGCTTCTCCAGTACCATTCTATAATAAAAGTTAAATATTTTATAATTTTAATTATATATATTTACACTATTTTATTGTATATACGGTCTGAATCTAGATTATTTTTAGTTTAATAATGTTTATACCTATTACCTAATTCATAGATGTTTTAACATTTTTAAAGTGTTATTCCACACTTAAGAAAACGAAAATACTTGTTAAGAAAACGTATAAAAATTTAAATAAATAAAATTTTATATATATTTTTTTAACGTACCGGGAATTTTTTTATACGTTTTTTCTTAATAAATATTTAAAAGAATTTTGTTATAGAGTTAAAAATAAGTAAAATCAATATCAATTATTCTCCGTTATAGTTAACTAAGAAAAAGAAATAAAAAAAAACGGAGAAGCGCGAGTCGGGCTCGCCCACCAAGCATTCCGTACAAGTAGTGCGTTATAAAAATGAATAAAATATGTATTGGAAGATGCACATCAAACCCTTTCATCTGATTACTAAATTGAACTAGCGGCTTTAATACTAAATTTTGACCCCCTTTTAAGGCTTAAGGAATTTTTAAGAATTTAACCACAAATGTATAATTTTCAGATCTGAACTAAGCTAGCTGCCAAATTTCATAATTATAGGTCAACCTATGAAAATTGATTCCCTTTATAGTGTCGAAATATGCGTTTTTGCTATATAAACGGCTACAATTTTTTAAATTAAATTTAAAAATACGATTTTATATTTCTATATTTAATACGAAATTTAGCGATCGTGACTATATGGTTTTAATATCTCTAAGAATTCCTGAGATACGAGAAAAGTGGGGAAAGAACGAACTAAGTGAAAAGATGAACGGACGTGTCATAATGCGAACGGAGTATCTTAAACTTTTAACACACGTTTCCCAGGTTCTCTTTACTTATCCTGATAAATGCGAAATACAGCGTGAAGCTAAAAACCAAACTTACGAAATTTTCGACAGCTGGTTGTGCTGGATCTGTGATTTTCGATTCCTTGTTCAACAATACGATAACACGACTTGCTGCTTTAATTCCTTTCTGGAAGTTAGGGGCGAAGGCAAAAGCTTGTGCCGCGGAAGATGAACCCATTAGAAGTGTTTGAGCTGATCTAAAAAAAATTGTTTTGTTATATATCAATTTCCCATTATCAATTTAAATATCGAGTGTCGTGAGGCCCTCGCCGCGCAACTGCACAGCATCTTTGACTTCAAACGCGAAGACCCCACCCCAGCATAGTCTGGTGCCACCAGAACATTTACACGAACATATTTGTTCAAAGTTAAAGTCCAGGCCCTCCCCCAAAAAATATATATCTAGAAACTCTAATACACTTACTTTAGAATTACATCATAACCGACACCTTGGTATACCATAAGGTTACCTCCGTAGAACAAAGTAGCGGAATACACAAAGTTGAAAAGTCCTCGTGAAAGACCAAAGACAAGTCCACGCCAATGTGCAGATTTTTTAGCAATATAAAGAGCAGGTAAAAGCAGTTTTGCATATTCCTCAACAAATGTCTGTTCTCTTCCTAAAGACGCGACAGTGCGTACGTTCGATACTGCTTCCACTGCAACCTGAAATATGGGCCAATATTTTTGTTACTTAAAAGTTGTTTGGTATATCTAATAATAGATTTACCTTCAGATATTTAAAAAAAAGGTATACAAGAAATAACCTATATAGGTAAAAATTATCCTAGTAAAGTCTTATTAGTTCTCAGTTATTACAATACATTTAATTATTATAATTTAGCGGGGGATGCGTATATATACTTGTAGATAGTAATAAGATTTAAAACACTCCGTTTTCCATCCATTTGTAGGAGATATCATGTGGCGGTACTCAACATCGGTCTTATTATAGCAGCACAAAGAATACGGACGTTGGAACATAGTGCCCAGAGTCCATGAAAGAACGTAGTAAGTGGTAACCTATAAACCTAAACGTAACCTATGCAACAGTGCATGCTATTTAAAAAATCGATGTTTTACCTTCGAACTAGACTCCATAGTTTTTGCAGTACCAAACGATTCTGCTGTGACCATTCTTCCTTGCTTGTAAAGAACAGCTGCCATCAACGGAACAAATGCCAGAGCAACTAATCCCAGACGCCATTCGTAGTACAAAGAAACACCAAGTGCGAAACTAAATGTGCCAAATGCTTGTAACACTGTTCCAATTCTTTGACCTGTAGCCTAAAAAATAAATATTTACTGATTTATTTTTTCACACTTTCACACACAAAAGATGCTTTGCATTGTTGTTAAAAATATAACGAAAATACATTTTTTACCAAAAAATCTTGTACACGTGTTTTTGAAAGATACCTATATCCATTATCTTCCATAACGTATTCAAGAGACTAGTTCTGATTAGACCTGCAATTTTATTTGCGTGGACTTTATAACTCTTTCCATACTCTCTCTATTTGTCATCTGGTATCATTAAAAATTGGGTTTAAAGTACCACTTTTACCACGTGGATGTGCTCCCACTTTCTAGCCTATCTCGTCGAACAACTTTTGCTATAGCGTCATTTCTATAAATATTTTTTTTGTTTGTTTGATTTTATTGAATATTTTCCTATATAGCAGGTTATACTAAGTAACTAATCCATATTCTACTAAGTTCTATAACAGCAGTTTAACATTTTCATGCAAAAGTAGGAAGTAAAAGTATATATTCCTATTCTATTACAATTCAATTGAGGCCAGTCGTGGCGCAGTGGCACGAAGTGTGACTGTAAACCGACTGGTTGTGGGTTCGATCCCCACTCGAGGAGATGAAATATTTACTTAAATTTATATTTCCATTTCTTCGCTCTGGTGTCGAGGCTAAGCGCGGCGTTGAGTTCTGCCACTCAACACGCAATGCCTCCAGAATTCGGCAGAAAGTGGGGAATGGAGTGTCTTAACACTAGGTTCCCTCTGCCTACCCTGCTGTGTGCGGGATACAGCGTGAAGCTGATTTATTTTGATTTATTCTATTACAATTCTTCCATTGTCCTATAGTATACACCGTTTTACTGCATTATCAATGATCATAGTATAAAGCTATACATCTGACTTACTCCCTGTACGGAGGCCGCTTCTCCAGATAGACGCGCGCACAAAGCGCCAGTAGAGTTGTTTTTATCATCAAAGAAACCAATTTCTTGCTGAAGTAGTTTCTCGAATAATAATTTTCTTAACCTGGCCGTAAGATATTCACCAGCAACGCCATACATAGACACCTAGCAAGAGAAGATCGATAGGTACATTAACATATAGGTAATAAGAAAAGTAGGTTTACTAAATGTATTTCAAATATTTTTTTATACATATTATTTAATAGATAAGAATGAATATCGTACAAACATCTCAAAATATTTTAATTAAAGCACCCACAAATCATTTTTAAATTAGATTATTTTAAAATTAAAAAAGGAGCCTACTACTAAACTTTGTTTTCCCTTACCATGATAAAGTTAGTAACTCCAGAGAAAACACCGACTCCCACAAATATAAGCGCATATTTTCGCACCTCGGCAAACACTGCATCCGTGTCCGGATTAGAAAGTACCTATGGAATTGTATATTATATTATTAGGTAAAATTTTGTATAATTAATAAAAAAATATGTTTATCAAATATTAAATGTTTAAGATGGTTTTGATGAGATAATTTTTGCAACAATAAATTTTCAAGTAGGTATCTTTTTTTTACAGAAAAGAAAAAAAAAACTATAAATGTGAATTTAAAGTTTTATAATAAACTATTTATCAATTTGTTCTTTTCTGTAGAACGAAACAGACGGTTGGAGATTTATGATCGTAACGCTCTTTATTAAATCCTTTTATTTTTATTTTAAAAGTATATAGAAATTAATAAACAACAAACTAGAACCTTTTTTGTTTTAATATTTTGATTAAAAATGTTATATAAAGCACAGACTCACTCCAAGAAAATCTCCAAGTATGACAGCAAGTAAAGGCATAGAGAAGCCGCTGATGAGTGACGAAAAACTTGCAGCTGTGATTGACTTCCATTCTGGTGCATTCAACTTCACGACTTGGGCAAAAGATATATCCTCGGCTTCCACTAATGAGTCATCCTCCTAGAGAATTATAATAATATTTAAAAAAAAACCGACATTTTTAATTTCAACTGGATCACATGATCAGGACCTAACCAAACTTTCATCAAACTATCCTTGAAGTATCCTTTCCAATAAAAAAAACATCGTTATCGGTTGGCGGGACAATGAGTTGTTCATCCATTTGTCGCGCACATACTTAATGTAAATTTAAGACATGTAATTTTCTCACGATAGCATTGTCCACGGAAAGCACCAGCTTTTATATAAATAATAGTCAAAATAGTTTCACCTAGTCAAAAGTTCTCAGGTAAACATAATAAAATACATTCGGATTGATAACCTTCTTTTCTTACAGCAGGCAGTTAAAAAAACAGCTTTCTTTTAGTCCTAAGACATTTATTCACCTTCCCAATTTTAGAGACATTGCGTGTTGCATACCACAACCCAACGACGCGTTTTGTCTACCATGGGAAATTTAAACAATACGTAATTCAAATATGTTCGCGTTCAACGATGACCTCAAAAGGCTATCATATATTTTGTCATGCGGAACTTAATGTGACAATGTAGTAAAAAATTTCTTAATTTATTACCCTCTTTAATTATATATTAAAAAAAATATTTATTTTTTAATTAAGAGAAAGATAGAGAGATAAAAACACTTGCTACACTTACTAGTATTCTGGTTTCTAAATGTTCTTCTTCTTCTTTTTCGCTTAAGACAGACACAGTACGGCCGAGTTTATTGTCTTGTTCTGTAAAATTATGCTTTTTTAAATAAATTTATTTTGTCATATTTTATAGCATAAAACAAGAATATTTTGTATTGGTACGGTTGGGGTGTAAATGACGATAAGCATTATTTGTAAATTCAAATTGACACATAATATTTTAAAGATATCATTAAAAAGTTTGTAGTCAATATTTTATATTGTCTTAATCAGTAAAGCAAGTTTAAAAAAAATCTATAAAAAAAAATAGCTTCACGCTGTATCCCGCATACAGCAAGGGCAGGCCGAGGGATCCTAGTGTTAAGACACTCCGTTCCCCACTTACAGCTGAATTTTCGAGACATTGCGTGTGGCGGAACTCAAAGTCGGGCAGAGCGAAGAAATGAAAATATTAAGAAATAATAATTAATTCCCTCGAATCATCGAGGTCCTCAAGGGATCAAACCTACAATTACATAAATCTAAATGTAAAAAATTGGGAAAACTATATGATACGTTAATGCGATAGAACAAAATGTTTAGATATCCTAGACAATCAAAAATCTCGTAATCTGTATTGATTTAAATCTCGGACTTAAAGATAGGCCGTCACAATGATTTATCGCGCAACTTAAGTCCAAATACTGAAATAAAAATGCACTATTATCAAATTACCCGATTCATTCATGTCAGGGGATGATTGTAGCATCACCATATCGTAATAATGTCCTTTTTTGCTCATCAGTTCTTGGTGATTACCAAATTCAACTACATTTCCGCTTTTGAATACATAAATCTTATCAACATTTCTGATAGTAGTTAATCTGTGCGCCACAACTATCGTCGTTCGACCTTCTGAAGCCTAAAAAAATATCAATTATTTTAATGAATATTAACTTAAGAGTTTATATAAATAATGAGGTGGTAGTTTTTACCTTATCGAGAGCTTTTTGAACTTTGGCTTCAGACGACGTATCCAAAGCGCTAGTTGCTTCGTCCAACAGTAAAATACGAGGGTTCCGAACGAGAGCTCGTGCTATGGCTATTCTCTGTTTCTGTCCACCGGATAGAGATGCACCGCGTTCTCCCACTAATGTATCGTATCCCTGTAATAAAATTGACTCATTAACATTATTTAAATATTGTTAGATTTAGATTATATATGTACGCGTACTATACTATTTTTATATACGTACGTACGATACGTTCATACTGTTAATAGAGTATTTGTATGGTTTTTAACAAATACTTAGTTTTGAAATTTAATCCCAAGGTCCTAACAAACCACTTTATTTTTATTTATTTATTTCATAAGTGCTATAGAAGCTATTTAAATTTTATATGTTTAAATTTCGCATGATTTTGACGGTATCGCTGAACGTCATGCTGCCCTATTGTGATGTCAGTTGACCATGTAAACAAATTTATTAATATTGGTAAATAAATCAAAGTATGAACAAAAGGTTGACACTTTATTTAAAATATTGAAATAAATAGAAAAAGTTTGAAATATCCAATTACGTGATGCTTAATAACTTACTGAAGGCAGTTTCATAATGAATTCGTGTGCATTTGCCTGTCTGGCGGCCGTTTCGATTTCCTCATCTGTGGCATCTTCTCGACCGTAGCGGATGTTTTGTTTGACCGTAGTATTGAACAACACTGGCTCCTGACCGACGAGACCTATCTGCGCCCGTAGCCATCTTACTGATACTTCTCTAACGTCGTTGCCATCTATTGAAACCTAGTCATTAAGAAATAATATTTTTTTTACTTTTTTTCTGAGTTCAATATTTGTTTCAAAAACAAATACTATAAATTTATCATAACTCCAGTGTGTATTGTCATTTATCCTATGCCTGGCTTGTCTTTACTGGTACTGCGTTACTGGATTGAAGAGAATATTCACTTGAGTCTTTTATAGACGTCGTAAATATGAATCATTATATAGAAGATATTTGAAGAACAAAATTAAAATTTCTTTTAAAAATGTCGGCGGTATAAAGATTGCAATTTGCACGTTTAACGCCGTTTTACTACTAAAGTAGTAGAATGATCCCTAAAGAATAATGACTTAAAAATGATTTTTCATTACGTGTAGTGTAAGTACACAAAAGTAATAACGTGAATATAAAAACACACATCACCGTAATGTCTGAGTATGCTGGTGCAAGTATATATCGGTATACAATATTTTTAATCCGTTTACTTTTTAAATTCATTGACTGAGACTTGATAGCACAATAAAAATATGTTTATTATCATTTTCACGTTAACATCACGAAAGCTGTTATCAATATAGTCGATTTATATAGATCTTACACTGCCATCAACAACGTCGTAGTATCTAGATAACAGTTGAATGATAGTAGACTTGCCGCATCCTGAATGCCCAACCAGTGCGACAGATTGACCTCTTTGTACACTTATATTGACACCTTTAAGGACCTAAAATTTATTTTAAATATAATTAAATTATTCACTTTTCCATATTTTTTATATTTAAAATATTAATATAACAAGTTTTTGCCAAATTTACTTACGGGAACATCAGGTCTGGAAGGATAATGAAATATAACATTCTTAAATTCTATGTTTCCTTCAATTGTAGAGGGTGTAAAACCACGATTCATAAACGGATTGATATAAGGTACATTGTCAATCAAGTTAAAAATTTGTGCGCCCGCCCCACGCGCCACTCCAAACACCTCCATAAGTGTGGAAGATATACCAAAATTGGCAGAACCCATCATGACACCAAAAAACACCTGAATCATATATACAAGTTATATAACAAAAGTGGTATAAATAAAAAATATAAAGTGGAAAAAGTAAAGTAAACGGAGAAGTGAGTGAAGTAACGAGGTTTCCAGGTTATTTTCTGTATCTTTTGAAAATTTCACAAATATGGCAAAATGACACAATATAAAAGATGAATGAATGTAATGAAATAAAATGTTTTACCTTAAATAAATCTTTTTATATTTAAAAAACAAGTAAAACAGAAAAAAATCCAAACTCACAGCAATCATCGTGTCAACGTCGTATGTTTCGGGCTCTTCTACCATGAGTTTGTAACCGAACCAGAAAGACATAGCGTAGGCGCAGAAAATGCAGAAAAACAATGTACCCATTGCCATGCCATTAAAAAATCCTAGAAAAATATAATTATATTATTTGATATTAGAAATGTTTAATTTTCTTTTTACTTTATTTTAAGTATACCTAATATTAAGTATAATAATATGTATAGATATTTAGTGTCTACCTTTTTTTATATTAATTTTTCTTGCTTCCGAAAGATGTTCTTCATATCTTTCTATTTCTTTTCTTTGACCGCTAAAAGCATAAACAGTCCTAACTGCTGCTAATACCTCCTCCGCTATAGCGCCAGCTTTTCCTGATGCCAAAGCCTCTTTTTTAGATAACCTTGATGCGATCTATAAAGATAATATTATATCTATAATATTCGTGTAGTTTTAAATCTTAAGACTGTAAGCCCGACGGCTGTAGGTTGCTTTCTTGTATTGTTGAAATGTTTAACATTTTCGTTTCTTTGCTCTAGTAGCGGGGAAAAGCACGGCGTTGAGTGCAACGCTATTGGCTGACATTAAACGCAATGCCTTGAGAATTTTGGTGGTAAGTGGGGAACGGAGGCGTCTTAATGGGAACGGAGTGTCTTAATACTAAGTTCCCAGGTTTATTTTGCCTACCTTGCTACGTGGAGAGATACAGTGTGAAGCTAGCTATATTACAAAATGGCTATTATGACGAATTGAACAAGGTAGTTGAAGGTTCAAATTTAATTCGTAATGTAATAAAAAATATATGGTACTCACCAATCCAGCCAGACCGACCAAAAAGAGTGTTACAGGGAAAGAAATTAAACATAACAAAGCAAGTTTCCAACCCTTAATAAGTGCCATCACAATAGAACTAACGAACGACGCCTGGTAAAAAATAAACGTTGCTAGTTTTTCTCCAATTCCGTCTTCCAATTTAACAACGTCACTAAAACATAAAAAAAATATAAATTTTAATAAATAGCAAGAACTGTAGATGTAAATTAGGAGATTAAAACACAAAAAAAATCAAGGAATCAAAATAGATGAAATTCGTTAACTTACTCCGTCATTTTAACAGCAAAATCGCCGGTTTTGTGAGTGTCAAAATATTCGAAATCTTGGTTAAGCGCTGCTTTTAGATATTCTTGTCGAATTTTGTATACCTTTGAGTAAGCGGTAATAAAATAAATATGTATTAACGTTTAATTTTATTCAAATATCTTTACATTTTTGTGCTATTCTACACTTACGAAAGAAAAAAGATAATATGAGATGTAAAAAAATAGATTATTAATAATTTTAATATAAATGCAAATAAATAACATCTTTCATAAACTACTATATTATAGATATATAAAAAAATATTTAAACTTATTGTTGGTATAATTACCTGGTTGTATGCCGCTATATTCATCAGGACAGTTGCAGCATATGATAAAACTACCAGAACAGCCCCTACTATACTATTATAGATTGCAAAATCTCGGATTGCATCAAGAAATACTTGAATTTTTGGTTCTCCCGCTTGTACTGATATACCAAATTCTACCATACTTTGTAACAAGGATGAGAAAAGAAGCGTGTTTATAGGAGTCATGCATCCACATACTATTGAAAATATAATGGCTAAGAAAATGTACAGTTTATCCATTCCGGAAGCGAAACGATACTGAAAATTAATTATTAAATTATTATTTGAATTATTAAATATTTAAAAAAAAAAAAGAAAGAAAGAAAAACTCACTAGTGTGATGAATGATACGCTCGGTACTTCATTTGGACTTTCTGTATCGGCATTACTAAAATAAAATAAAATGTATGGGTAAAAATGTACTGAAATTTGTTATGCTGAAATAAAAACTAGAAAATATGGTTAAAAAGACTTCTAAATAAAATATGTGCCCAAGGAAATTATTATCGTCGTATATTATCCATATACGGGTAAAGAATGTATGTAAAGCCGTTTAGTTAAAATATTATTTATGTTATATTAAAAATAAAATAAACTTGAAATAGTGATCGCAAAGTGACAATGTAATTAAGTTGTATTATCAAGACATGCGCCAACGTATCCAGCGAATGTAAAAAGCTGGAAATGCGTATGAGCTTGGTTACGTGCTATTATTTTACACGAACCATTTCAAGCTTGAGCGTGAAATTTTGCACATTTGTTAAAAACTAATTTAACTGAAACGGTTATTGATATTATACGTTACTGATATTATTTTATTATACATATAAAACCGACATTTTTTAACTAACTATCTTATTGAAAGCTTTCCTCGATGAACAGCCTACGAGACACAAGGAGCGTTTTTTAATTAAAGAAAAAGCGCGTCTTAGGATAAAAAACAAAAAGTTCCTTTGATTTGCGCGTTAAACCATTTTTTTTTGTTTTATAATATTAGTTTACAAGTGTAAACTAATACTTTTTACGGACCGAGTCTTGACACTCCGTTCCCCATTTTCCGCCGAATTGTAGAGGCTTTGCATGTTAAGTGGCGGAACTCAACGCCGACATCGACACCACAGCGTAGTAATGAAAATATAAATTTAAACAAATATTATATTTTTTCGAGTGGGGATCGGACCCACAACCAGTTATGGTTACAGTTACATACTAGTGCCCTGCGCCACTACTGGTCTCAATTATAGAAGTAAAGCTATTGTAATTTCCATTGATTGAGAGAACGTGAAGCATGAAACTTTAATATTTAACAATATATTATCTATCGTATCATTATTTTTCCAGTAAGCACTTCCTTATACATTTAAAAGCGTCAATATATGAATCATACTTTTGCACAACTTTTATTTCGCAACATATAGTCAAATAAATAATATAATTATGATCTTCGATTTCATTGTATGTCATAATAAATAATATTTTTTATTTAATTGCACTGTATTTTCTAATAAGCTTTGGTACATATAATTTAAGTGCCGTTAGTTGGTTTTTTTACGTTTCCTTTAAGTGGAAATGATGATATATTTTAGCGTCACGTTGTATCCTACAATGCGGTAATCTGTTTTCACTTCCGTTTCCTACTTTTTTCTGGAGGCATAATTCTGGAGGCAATGCGTGTTGGGTGGTGGAAATAAGAAGTCAACTTGCCAGAGAGAAAAATGAAAACATATTTTCAACATTCTAGTGGGAATCGAAACCACAACCTGACGCGCATACCGTCACACACGTGTACTCCTGCTCAATTGATGATGAAAACTTCATCATCACTAACTTAAATAGAAACTATAAATATATTTTTATGCGAGTCTATGTATCTTCGTATTCTGCCACAAATATGGCAACTAATGTTCTAGAAAATAATTATAATAAATTTCGCGAATCATGAACGATAAAAAAAGAGTTGTGCAAAATTGATTTGATTATGCGACAAGTAAATGATCATCAGCGTAATATATTTTATTTCGATTATTATTCTTTTTTGTAACTTCGCGCTGTAGCAGGGTAGGTAGAGAGAATCTGGAACCTAATTTTAAAAGTATTTAGCCAAAAAAGAGGCGAAACTCAACGCCGCGCTTCGATTAACGTTAGACATATTTCACTAACACAAATGAAAAAATATTATACCTAATAACATTATATTAAATTCGTTAATATAAATATGTGCGACATTGTGAGAACCATTCGTAAATATCCTATGCAAATTAATTTCACAATATTTTTTTCTAACATACCTCTCTTTGTCATTAGCTGATCCATTCTTAGTAAATTCCACATTTGATAAATCGTTTACTGTGTAAGTTTTCTTCCCTTTCTCTTCCAGATCCTTCATTTTTGCACCGCTTTTCTAATATAATTTTTTAATATCACTGTCCTTTACAATAATAGAATATAATAGAAATGATGTTTCTTTTACAATTTCATAAGCATTTTACGTATTTAGTGCCGCGGTCGTTTCAGACTCTGCTTTGACAATCGACTAGTTATCAGTAGATATTGATACGTGTTTTATCAGTCCCATATACATTATATATATATATATAAACACTTTTTCGTATTTAACACATCTGTCGCCCTATCATCCTATACCTACGAATATAGGAGGCTCATCAAGCATTTCGATAGTGTTTGGAAGGTAATTGGTACTGTAATAACAAATATTAATATTAAAAATAACTAAAATATTTTTTTTTATTTTAATTTTGATTTTTTCTTTATTTTTTAAAAAAAACTAACTTAGGTAAAAAATAACAATTGATTAGTTCTTCTAACATTTTTATAATTGTATTATCACAATATTTAATAATAGTCGAATAGATTTGGTTATCGTTAATTATGCTTTATGCATTCCGGATAACATATACTGGTGTTGTGTCCTCTACTTTATTTAAGATAATAATAAGATAATGTGAATTTAATCTTTATTACGCACTGTTTGCTTACAGCGTGTACTGGTTGTTATCACTGTCTGTACAAAAGTGCCATAGAGTACTGTGCCAGATTGATTAAATCAAAATCGCGAATTCAAATCCTTTTATTAAGAGTTTGTTACCAAAATTCAATTAGCACCATATAGCTCCTTTGCACAGCAGCTATAATATACATATATTTTTTCTATCAAATTAACGATTAAATATGGAGCATACAAAGTTAGCCCTGAAATTAACCTAGATTACCTTGATATACTATTACATATTTGTTTAATCTATGAGTTTCAATAATTAATATTGCTAGCTGAAATAAATGTTTACTAAGATAAGAAAAGTAATATGATATGAACATGTAAGTGTTCATACAATACTAGCATAAATTAATAAGTATTATAAAAACAATAAATTAAGAAGTATAAACTTGCATGTAAAAATGTTTATATTTGTTTAAATAAAATGCAACTATTTTAAATTATAAATTTAAATGAATGAAATTCATTTAAAGAGTGGAGAAAATTTAAAAATTAAACCGAATCAGCTTCACGCTGTATCCCGCATACAGCAAGGTAGGTAGAAGGAACCTAGTGTTAAGGCTCAATCCCTCATTTTTTACGAAATCTGAAGGCATTGCGTGTTGAGTGGCGAACTCAACGCCGCGCTTTTGCCTCGACATCAGGGCGAAGAAGAGAAAATATAAATTTTATTCTTTAGAAATTGAACAAAATCACTTAAAACGCTTAAAAATTATGTTAAAAACTCAAATCTTACGTTTTTTTGTTCTTCTTAAGCATTCCTTTTATAAACACAACATTATTTCCTTTATAAACACAACATTGCACAATTTAAGCTTTAAAAAGATATGAAAAATCGTAATTGGCAAATTTTTTGGCGCTGATAATTCTAATCAAATAACTTTTAAAGCATTTATTATATAAAACTTCTATGCTGTAGATATAAAACTTCCGTGTTTTTGGACTTACATTATACAACTCCGCTTACGTGCTAATAATAGATCGTCCATGAGATGCTTTTGCGTGTAATACCAATAGTTAAATAGGTCAAAATGTTTGACTTCATACTAAGCACGCCCATCGAATTCAATTATTTTGAACAAATACAAATGAAACACATATAATATTAAGAAAAAAGTCGTAGGATATTTAATGATTCTTATAACAAAAAAATAAAGTAATTAAAAAAAATTGTAATTGAAATAATGATATTTCTTTTTCTTTATTTTTTTATTTTTATTTAATGGCCTGATTTTGCGATGACAGGCGCAAAATAATCTGCCAGTGTTACGTCTAGTAGAAAAGACACGAACGATATGAAACAGTAAATTTTGAATAAACTGATAGATATATATATAGTAGTGGATGGATTGGTTCAAACAATAAAAGAAACAAACGCTATATTAGTAATATACAAATGAAAATAAATAACTAAAGAATTCGCCAACATTTTAATAAAAAGACTAAAAACGAAAGCTAATATACGTCTTACATTAACAGGACGCTGTACATTAAGAGGTAAGATATCATATAGAGAGTAATTAAATTAATTAAATTAATTTTGGGCAATTAAATACAATGTGATCCGTAGAACCTTCCTCCAAACCACACTCACTAATAGTGATGTATCATTAAAACATATCAACTAATATTAATCTGCCACAAATGACAGGACAAAAAATATTTAGTGATGTTTGTCCTTCTCTTTTAAAGATAAAGTATCTCAAGCAAGAAATGTTGAATAGCTTAATTTAAAAAAAAATGATTTAATGTCAAATTCGTTTATGAAGTTGATTATAATTTTGATTATATTTTTTCATACTTTTGTGTAACTAATATGCGACTATTCTATTAATTTAATATATTTTTTTATTGTTACATTTATATATTTTTGTCACATTAGATGTGATGGACGGACGTGATGCTTGTGACTGAGACCATGCGAAAGACAATAACTGATTTCTGGACTTGAGGGTGAATGAGAGTTTCAATATATATGTAAATATATGATTTAATAATTTAAATGCTGATCTATACATGCTATGTAAATAAAATTTAAGTACTTACGTATATTTAGCGACAGGCGTTAAGTTTATTTGTTTACAAATTTAAAATAACAGACAATTTTATTTTTAATGATTTATTGAGAAAAAAGATAAGAAAATATATTTTGTTCCAAATAATTTCGAAGACATTACATTTTAGACTATTGTGCATGTGTCTAACTTTGTAGGAGTATGATGGTATAAGTGACCACCACTGATGCTATTGAAACTAGCAGTGGGTAGTCGAGGCGCATGAAGTAGTGCATGTGAAAGTTGATAGATTGCGACTGCACAAGGCTCTTAAAATTGTTAAAGGCTGATAACACTTCATCATCTGTAAAATGTAAAATAATTATATTTAAGTTAAAAAAAATACGCAAACTTAAATGTTGTAATGTATAATGTTTAGTAATAAATTAAATTTTATATTAATTTTAGCGGTTGTGGTGCTGAATTTTGGGAGTTGTGGGTTTTCAGTAATTCCTCAGCCTCGAAGGAAAAGAGTGCGAAGTTCCAAAAACAAGCTTTAAAAAATTTGTAAATTATTGTGATAAATGTTATTTGGTGTTAAATTCAAATTACCGAGATTTTTATCAGTGATTAGATGATCCAAAAGTAGAAGTAACCTTTCCCGCTGTCTGTACACACGTTCACAATGATCAACAAGGCATATTAGCACTACGATGCAAGGTAAAGATCTCGAGAAAGTCGCTATAGCTGGACAATATCCAGAGGCGTAACCGGAATCCTAATAAAAAAATATTGTTATAACCAAAAATTATTAATAGATTAATTATGTTGTAATACGTAATTATGTGTTATATAAGTCCCTGCATTTGGGAATGCCTTAAAATATTTCATGATAGATAACGTTCTAGTTAGTTGAAAGGTGTTCTAAGATGATCCATAGGCCTCGAGGTAAGATGATCCCTTCCGATTGCACTGGAATTACGAGCGATATCTTGGCTTTTATCGGTCACCATGACACTAACACCCGCGCCCTCTGACAAACTGTAACGGCGTAGTGGGCAGTACCTACTATTTTTTATGGAAGAAAAACAGTATTGAGTGATAGCAATCTTAAAGTAAGGTTGATTTTAAGTCGATGATATTTTTTTTCAGGGTGTCAAATGTAAAAAGTTTCCTGTTTTGCACGTCACACGCTGTTTAACGGTAAAAATACATGTTGGGGGTTATTTGATTACATAACATGTTTACGGAAAATCTGTCTAGCTATGGTAATCTATTATAACATATAATCCAGATCTCCTTAGATGGCGGGAAAAATTAAACTTCTAAGTCAACACAACAATAAGTTTTTGCTGCAATTAGTATAAAATTCGAAGTGTAATCAAAAACTGGCTACTTTCGGTGAACATACAATTATAAAATTTGGTAAAAAATTAGGAAAAATTTGAAAAATATGTATCTAAATTTACAGATACATATAAATAGACAAAAATAATTACAAACTTATAACCTCCAATTATCAAATCATTACGGAGCCCTTAGTGGCCGAGACTGACTCGCATTTTTAAGCATATACGTACTTACGCCAGCAGGTGGTCTGCTAAATTTGCTAAAATAATAAATAAAGAAGCGTTTCAAATCTACAATAATTTCAATATCGTGTAAGCTACGAGCATTCTCCCATGATTCTCCTATGAGTGTAAGGGGAATATCTCGTACATCTTTCCCCTACTTTTGGACAAATATCATTGCTTATTAGTTATTTCTAGCGGTCTGTAGTAATTTGTATCAGATGTAAAACGATTATTCCTTATTCCAATTCAAAAAAAGAAAACAATTCCTCCAAAGTGTGGTAGTAGAAGGAATCTTGAATTTGTTAAACTTAACTGTAGGTAATATTTACCTGAGATCCTAATAAAACTAAAACTGCCAAGTTTGTAAATCTGATAATGTCTATCAATAAGCTTGTATTATTTAGTAACATCTGAAACAAACATGGAAAAGTAGTTGATAAAATAGTCATGTTCCTGATATTTAGTTAAAAATATACTTTTTTCGCTATACAATATTTTTTTTCCTATACATTTCATTTTCTTACTGCCACTCTACCCCTTACACAAGAGAGGGAAAGAAATTTAGATGGATAAATGACCATTTCTTAAAATAAGTGTTTTATATATCACAAAGCATTATTTAGGCAAGCAGATAACAGTGCGCCAAATGATACGGCTTATGGCTAATGGTAAGCTTCTTTTAGCTCCCTTTTTTTTGTCACAAATATAATTATTCAGAAATTAATTATAATTAATTTACGTGTATGTAAAATAATATAATGCTGCTCATACAACTACATATGTTCCTGTTTAAAAAAAAAAACAGATTAATCAATCTACGACTAGTAATTATTTTATCTTACCCTCATCCCATACATTCTGTTAATAAATTTCACTTGCTCTATTAATATTAAATAGCATCTGCTTAGCGACTTCACTTCTTGTCGGTTGATATCTGGATTAAAGTTGGCTGGTCGCAACAAGCCATTGTTGACAAAATGTGTGTCTCCACCATCATAGTAGAACCAATTTTTATTCGCAACAATATCATTAAATTCCTCGAGAGAATTTTGGGCACTCATATAGTAGTCTTGGATTATATCTCCCAAAATAAGCAGCCTAATTTCAACATGTATCACATTCACAGTGAGGTCTACATTAGACAAAATTTTAATAAACATATATACATATGATATTGAATAAACAGTAGTTTGTATGAAACCAAATCCGTTCACCCAAATTGCGTAATCGAATATGGTGCTCAAAAACCATACAACGAAAAGGAGCGCCATTACTTTCATCAATCTTAGTCGAATTTTGAAATATAAACCATTGCCGATCAATCGGTCAATACAAGCGTATTGCTTAGTATACTCGTAACAATACTCCGCCCCGTATTTATATACATAAAATACATCCAGCACGTATTGAAAAATATCGTATACCATTTGAATTATATCAGTGTACATTACTGACACTAATATTGTTTTATATAAATATTCCATTTTGTAATACAATGTGAATAAGTTTATAATTCCAGTTATCAAAACTGGTATGGATCTCTTCATTACTTCCCGACAAGGATGTGTATATTTTTGTCTGTGACTATTTAATGAAAATAATTTAAGAATTAAATTTAAAGGAGCAAACGTGTATATGATATCTTTTATGTATTTATTATATTTCGAGTCGTTTTCCATAATGTTTTTTTTTTCTGTGTAATAAAATAAGACTACAATACTTACAACGAGTTTTATCAGAGAATGGAACGTTAATACGTGGATATAATAGCCACTACTAGCGAAAAACTTTCAATAGAATTACTTTGTCAAAGTAATATAATTTTAATTCCACGAATATAGCGTGCATGTACTAACAGCGTGTACATTTTTGTGTACTATACAGGGTGTTACTTCTTTTTTTTTCTTCAATTAATATATATTTGATTTAAGTGTAGCATAGTTTTTAATTTATAATCTTAGTAACAACTACAATAAGACTGGTTTTTTTAGCTTCCGGCATAGTCACGCACGTAGGTAAGCGTAGGAACAGGGGCGGCTCTAGCTCGTGTAGTGCCCGTGTGCACTAAAACCCAGGCGCCCCCTAGGCCTGATATCTCCTAAGAAAACCTAAGAACCTAATGTTAAGACTTTTCGTATCTATTAAGGCACTTCCGTTCCCCTGTCCACCAAGTTCTGGAGGCGATAGCGTGTGTGACAGACTCAACACGCTATCGACGGACTCATTTGTTATTGAGTAAGTAATAGACAATGCAAAATAGAAATAATTGGCTTTGGAAGGAATAACTTGGCACCTAGGTTTTTATGATTTTTTTTAGTAAAGTATAATAAAATTTAAACCTCATATCATATTTTTATTTTTTTTACTCTTTTTAGCACATATTCACCTATACAGTTATTAATACAAATGTAAAATGTTATTATGTTATTTAAATCGTATTTTTTTTTTGAGCAGCCTTTAAAACTTTTTACGGCACGCGAAATGTCGCGTGTTGTGTAAAGTTTTGTTCATAAAAGGTAGTTTGATTGATTAGTTGCTTTAGTAATATAATATCATCAAGTGTATTACGTTACTTCTATGTAAAGCTTTTTACTTAATGAAATAATTTTATAATTGTCGTGACAGGCTCTGCACTTCCTACTAATATTATTATTACAGATGTTTATTAAAAATTACAATTAAGTACATATTTATCTTTTCAATATAATAAAAATAATATAGAGAGAGTTAAAAAAATATTTAAATGTATCATATAAAACAAGGCCGTGTTGCAGGGCCGAGAAATGTGACTGTAAATGCGACTGGATGTGGGTTCGATCCCACTCGGGGAAATGAAATCTTTATTTAAATTTGTATTTCCATGTCCTCGCTATGATGTCAAGGCAAAGCTGGGACCTTACTCTTGAAATTAATTTCCATCCCATTATGATGTGAAACATTGGCCAATGTAATCCCGCGGCGACGTAGTTTTGGTACTCTTGAAACACATATTCTCAAAGTCGGATTATTATTTTTTTTGACCAATCCTAACGCAGTTATAACTGACAGTTAGTGTAGTACACTTTTTACCGATTCTCCTTTAAATAAATAAACGACGAAATCTTTAAAATCGTTCTTAAAAATGGATATATTTTATCTGTATGTCTAATTATTTAGACTGTTTCATCAATAAAACTATTTGACATATGCAACTCTATTATTATGTTAATGTTTATGTTATCAGTTATAGCAATTATATTTCTACAATCGATGTGCATTTAGGCTACAAATAAATGAAAAAGAAGGTTGAAATGTATAATTAAGTAAAGTATAACAAAGTAACAAAAGTTAAATGTTTTTGAAGTCCACGCGAAAACTAATGGTTGTTTTTATTTGAAAGAAATATACATATTTTTTTATGTTAATGGATAACGCTTAATAAATTCCGCCACTCAACATGCAATGGCTTGAGAATTCGGCGGAAAGTGGGAAACGGAGTGTCTTAGCACTAGGTTCCCTCTGCCTTCCCTGCAGCGTGCGGGATATAGCGTGAAGCTGATTTGATTTGATTTCGTTAAAAATATATTGAACTATTGTACGCCAAACAATTTTAACATTATGGTCACAAAATGTTTAGTTTTCTTCTTTTAATACACTGGTTCCCGACCAGTGGTCCGCAAAAGTCAGATACTAATTTAGTTAGAAATTATGGGATCTTTTGGGAATATTGGGATTTAATCCGGATGACCATGTTAATCGGACTAACAACATGTCAGATTAATAAAGACTATCGAGTATCGAATAATGAAACAAGTTTAAAAAAAAGAATTACGTATGATACATTGTTATAAATTAAATAACCTCGTAAACAAAACCATGAAGGTTGTCGAAGTATCGAGCGACTCAACGATTATCTACTGTAAAACCGAACTAATAAATCAAATATCTCAATGACATAATCACAATGACATATAAAAACAATATAACTGAATACAGTTAGCAACAGACCTTAATTTTCATCAAAAAATCAGATTCAGGAATGAGGTTCATTCCTAAATGAATGGACCATCAAGAAACTAAATTGTCAAGTATGGGAAGACATCAATCCATATGAGATCTAAGAGAGTCCAATGTAACCGAAAAAGTAACTGTTTAGGGTGAATTTTGAGCTCACGGTGACTTAAAATTTGACGGAAAATGATAAACGGAAGTGTGTTAATGGAAACCATATTTTCCGAGGTTTCTTCTGCTTACCGTGCTGTGTACGGAATATAGCGTAAAGCTGATTTATCTTCTTCCTGAAGTTGATAATCTGGATAGAACGACATAGTTCATGCTATATTAGACATTTTGCACGAGCAATTTGAGGGCATGCTCGTCTCACGCGGAGGTAATGCAAACTGACCACCGAGGTCGTGAGATTTGCCGTTAGATTTTTTCTTGTGAGGTTTTGCCAAGTCGAAGGTGTGTGCGAATAAGGTATACACCATAGCGTTTCTCAAAGCTAATGTAACCCATGCCGTCGGTCAAATTTAGAGTGATTTGTATGCCAGAGTCAAGGGAAATTGGACATTTCGAAAATGTTATGAGCGATATTATCCACATTTAATGGCATTAATGGGTCTTCCAATGTAATAAAAAATTGAGACATCTTACACACACTTTCTGTTATTTAAATTGGAAAATAGTAATTGCTTTATGAAAAACCCTATATGTCTCTGACGAACTCTGATCGCGAACAACAGCGGGAGGGACATCTTTTTTTTGTCCGTCTCAGTTGAAAGCCTGTGATATGAGCCTCTTCTACAGTGAAAGGGTGAAGAAAGATCATATCCAGAAAATGGATTTGAATCACCCCAATGATTTCATACGAAAATAAAAACATAAACTTAAATGATGCCTTAATATTTATTATTATAATAGATATATAATCCAGGCAATTGAATCGTATCAATTAATTTAGGAGAGCGGGCAAAAAGAATAAAATCTAATAATTTAATCGTAGAAATACTTTATTTTTGAATAATATTTATATTTAGCTATAACATTTTATATATTCTATGTACATTAGAATTATTGTTTATAATACTGAAAAGATAGACATTATAATTGCTACCAACTGTATCCCCCAAACATCGGTAGTTTGTATAAGAGTAACCATTTCTATTTATGCAACCAATAGTTTCACGAGTACCCTCGCCTGTTCAGGTTGTAGTAGAGTCCCTTGAGCTGTACGAGCTGCGCGTGAGTGCCGCGCTCGGCGACGCGCCCCTCGTGCAGCACGCAGATGACGTCGGCGTCGCGCACCGTGCTGAGGCGGTGCGCGATCATCACGCACGTGCGCCCCGCCTTCGCCGCGTCCAGCGCCTCTTGCACCACCTGTTCCAGAGACCCAATAAATCAGTATTCAATAGTCGCAAATAGTTTTTACATTTTTAAAATGTTATTCGAACCCGCGCCTCCTGGAAACCGACTAGGCGCTCTGACCACTAAGCCATACGTTCTTATCAAGCCATAGCTGTAGATAATTTAGACAGGTCATCCAAATATACACATTTATACATATATGTTACGTTAATATATATAATTATATCTTACGTTAATACATATTTTTTACCCTTTCACTTTCTGTGTCCAATGCGCTTGTGGCTTCATCGAGCAGCAACATTTTAGGCTTTCTTATCAAAGCTCTTGCAATAGCGACCCTTTGTTTTTGCCCTCCAGAAAGCTGTGTGCCCTTCGAATCAATATTAGTGTCGTAGCCCGGAAGAAAAAATTCTAAATTAATATTCAAAATTTAATATAAAAGATGAATGGAGAAATTTTAATTATTTTATTAGTTAATTAAAATGTTATATTTACTGTGTATTCGTAAAAAAATATATATAGTAATAATTTTTATAGTCAAAATTTAAATAAGGATGATTCTAGATTGGTCATCCTTTCTCACGTATACCTTTCAACACGCCGTCGTCCAGCAGTCCTTATATTGTTTAGACTTTGCAAGATCACGTGCAAGGAAGAAGAGGCGCCTTTGGCCGTCAGCTGTTCCGATACAAATATGGGTTGATCGACGTTGGAAGTAAACCCTAGATGCTTGGCCTGGAGGAGAGTGTTTTGTTTTTTAGCAGGGACTTACAGGAACATCTGGTCTTGAAGGGTAGTGAAAAACAACATTCTTAAATTCTATATTTCCTTCAATTGTAAGGGGTGTAAAGCCTCGATTTAAAAATGGATTAATAATTGGTACATTGTCAATCAAGTGGAAAATTTGTGCGCCCGCACCACGCGTCTCCCCAAACACCTCCATAAGTGTGGAAGATATACCAAAAGCCGATGATCCCATCATGACACCTGACAAAATCTATATAAGGAAGGTTGTATGAATAACATAATATTAATGAAATTTGATTCCTTAAATAAATTCTAATAATGATCATATTCCTTTTTCCAATGAAATATGTATATGTATGTCTATATTTTATATCATTTTTATATATCATACAAATGAAATATTCAGTATTTTCATTTTTCTCACTCTGGTAACTAGGGAAAGCGTGGCGTTGAGCTCCACAAAATGGGAAACGGTAGTGTCTTAATGGGAATGAAGTGTTAGAACTAGGTTCCCAAGTTAAGTGCGGAACATAGTGTGAAGCCAAAAAAATATATAAAAAAGGAAGAAAAAAAATATTTATTGACTTACAGCAAACGTCGTGTCTACGTCGTAGGTATTAGGTTCGTCTACCATAAGTCTAAATCCAAACCATAAGGACAAAGCGTAGGCGCAAAAAATGCATAAAAACATTACACCCATGGCTATGCCATTTAAATAACCTAAAAAAAATAGATATTATTTTTATCAACGTTTCGACACTTAAAAATAGAATTATTTGAATTTCTTTTCTGTATGTTTTTTTACTATATTTACGCGACTATTTTACTATTGTTTAGTATATTTAATTTTAGACATTATCAATCTAGATTAGTAGGACATTATGAAACTCTTTCGTTGCTTTCCGTGATTGTATTTAGAAAATAAAATGTTGGTATTTAGGTAGGTCGGAAAACCCTACGGAGTCCTTGCATATAAACTTTATATGCTAGTCAATAATATTATTACAATAACTTTCATGTTATATTTTATTTATATCAACACGCGCTCAAATTTTTTCTTTCTTTCTTTTTGTCCCTCTCTGTTATTATTATGAAAAAAAAGTAGAACTAAATTTTCTAACATTAGTAGTATAAATATTTATAAGAGAGGAGACGAGGGTGAGATATAAATTTAAAAAAAAAACGTGTGAAGGTGACTATTTAAATGTATGTTTACATGATTACGCATTAGTCATAATCATAGTAGGTATATAAATTAGTCTGTTAAATGTTCTTCAGATAAATTTGTGTAATATAATGATGACAACGACGAAAAGACACTTCAGAAATAATAGGAAATGAGTTAAATATGCAAACATTTATTAATTATTGTCTTATGACTCGCGCAGTAAAGATTAAAAAAAATAAAATGTAAATACATTTCATTATATTACAACCTGTCATTAACACTATATAACCTTTCTTCGAATAAGTAAAGGTGTATCTTTAAATAAGGCATTCCAAAAAAATAAAATGTTAACCTTGTTACTGTATTGTTTTAGTATGCGAGGCAACTATTGAATTTGAGAAGATGAAAAGGAGGACGTTTGTTAGTCTCATCAACAGCCCAGTAGTCCATAAATTCAAATTCCAATCCATAGTCCAATTTGAGATTTTCCATATTTTCAATAGTTTTTCGCTTTCAGGCATCTGTCACTAATAATTTAATATTTATTTGTATAAAATTGATTTAAAAAATGACCCTCTGAGTTTCTTTGCGCCAGTTCTTGTCAAGTCTGAGGCATTTTTAAACTTCAGTGAATTGCTAGTGACTTTTGTCGACGATCAAAATTAAGCATGTCATTCCAGTGTATTTGTTACTTCCTGCAGGAAGTTCTTTCTATACGAATCTTTCTGCTGACATAGGTACGTAGGAAGTTTGATAGCAAGACATACTTAATACCTACACGCTTACCTCGGGAATTAGGGAAACGGAAGTACATTAATGGGAACGGAGTGTCTTAAGAATAGATTCCTTGGTTCCCTCTTCCTACCCTGCTATGTGCATGATATAATATGAGCTAAAAACATATAAACAGTTTTAATTTAAAAAAAAAGATTTTTTTGCACATTTATTTAGCAAATGGCAAAAGCAAAAAATTATATGAAAAAAACTGGTTAAGTGAGAGTAGGAGACGGTTACCAGAGTTCCGTATCAATTTCAGGATTATAGTTCAACGGGAAGTACTTAAAACTTATAAAAAATTGAAGTCATTTATTAACTTAAGTTAGCATACACAATGAGTGAATACTCGATTTGTATGAAAAGAATTACAATTATAAGTTTGTAATTATGTTTGTAATTATATTTAGCACTTTAGAAAGTTTTTGTGCCCAATTTCATAACTGTAGGTCTACATGAAGTACCCATATAGGATTGGATTACACGGCGATTTCCTACAAAATACAGCAAAAACGATGCATAAAAGCTAACCGTAGGCTGGAATATTTGAAATTATTTGCAGCTTGATACTATATTATATTAGATACTATATTAGAGGCCAGTCGTGGCGCAGCGGCACGAAGTGTGACTGTAAAACCGACTGGTTGTGGGTTCGATCCCCACTCGAGGAGATGAAATATTTACTTAAATTTATATTTCCATTTTCTTCGCTCTGGTGTCGAGGTTAAGCGCGGCGTTGAATTCTGCCACTCAACACGCAATGCCTCCAGAATTCGGCAGAAAGTGGGGAACGGAGTGTCTTAACACGAGGTTCCCTCTGCCTACCCTGCTGTGTGCTGGATACAGCGTGAAGCTGAAGCTGATACTATATTATTTCAGCAGCCACACAATCTCGGGATAACCGTTTCGTTTTCGTTTACCTTTTAATCACTTTGTTGTCAGTCTGTCTGTTTGTCTCCTTGTCTGTCAAGAGCCTTTGCCTCAGGAATACTTGGAGATATCGAGTTGAAATTCAAACCATATTTCCTAAAAAATATTTATAATACTTTAAATTAAACTTTCTAACTAAACTTTAAACTTTCGGTTGGCCTAGAATTATGAAATTTGGCAGCTAGCATCTACATATAGTACTAGTTCAGTAAAAAATCTGAAAACTATACATTTGTGGTTAAATCCTTAAAAAGATTACTTTTACCTTAAAATATGAGTAAAATTTGGGTTTAAAGTCACTAGTTCAAGTGAGGTAACAGATAAAAGGACTCTAAGACTCTGTTGAACTAAGTCTGAATTTCAGAAAAATGCGTGTGTCCGGTTTTTTTAAAAAAGAAACAAAAATAATTTAGTGTCATAAAATAAAGTTTTAATGTTAAAGTCTGACAAATATTATTGTTGAGAACAATATAGTAGGTACAAATTATATATAGATTTTACGATGTGACAAAATTTTCATAATTTTCTATTCTTTGGTAAACTTATATTACTCAACTGAAAATTATATAAAAAATATATAATTATTTTACTAAAGCAGTGTCTATAAACCTTTCGATGGCATGTTTCGCGATACCGAGACACATAAGCGAAAAACGGGACGTTTGGTCACGTTAGTTATTCTTGTTAAATTAATTATTATTTAAAATATTCAAGTATTACTTTACTGTTTGTATGACGCCAGAGCTTAAGTAATCTGTAGATTAACATGGTTGACACCATTTTCACTCCTTTAAATATTAAAAATACTTTTTGTTATTTTTAACACTTTGATGAGCGTAACACTATTTAAAAATATAGTAACATTTTTTATTAAAACAATCGCGAATAGTTTTAAAAAATGCTTCAATGATTTGTTTTGATTTCATAAATACCTGTATAACATTCTAGCCCAATATAAAAATATGTGTTTTTTGTTTATTTAATAAATCAATGTGACTTATTTTGTTGAATATTTTTTTTTACATTATTTTTTAAATTATGTTAAATAGTTGAATAATAAATTGTATTTCGTGTAGCTAGAATTCTGAGAGAAAGATTGGTTAATATTTATTATCTACAAAAAGATAAAAAATATTACACGTATCTGCACGTTGATTCTTTAATTGTATCTATGGATGTGTGGGAAATTTTATTTAGATCTGTATGAGATGTGAAATAAAACGCATTTTGACAGGTCACTGGGAATAGTTATTTATTTATTACTTACTTTGTTCGAAAGGCCATAATTAAAGAACTATTTATCGCTTATTACTTATAATTTTAGATTTCATGAAAAGATAGAAAAATTAAATTCTATAAAAATATAAAATACAATGTATATAAAGTCATCTTGTGTTGACACCATTGAGGTGTAATTTTTTTAAATTTCGATTACATGTAAGTAAATGTTTACTTAAGAAACATACATACATAAACTTAATATAAAGACAAGCAGAAGAAGCTTAGTGTTAAGACAATCCTTTTCCCACTTCCACCGAATTTTGAAGGCATTTTGCCGTAAGTTTTGTACTTAATTTTTTGAATTGTGTGTTTCAGACTTACAGCACTCAAAATGGGTGGTTGTCGTTGCTCCTATCGAAATTGTACTGTAAGAACCGATGGCAAAACACACATGTTTCATTATCCTGTTTTCGAAAAAGTGAGATGCCACCAATGGCTTATTAATGCACAAAGGCTAGATTTTTTAAACCTTAAGGTTTCCCAATTGAAAAATCGAGTTATATGTCAGCATCATTTTAGAGAGGAGTGTTTCATGAACTACAAGGTACATATAATATTGTTTATATATACAATCTTTAGTGTCTTAGTCACATTGTAGCCCACATACAGCAGGTTAAGCAGAGGCAGAACCTATTATTATTAAGAAATTTTAGAGACTCCATTCTGGAAGTGTACTCTTAAAATTAGTTTTTTTGCATAATATGAAAATGACTATCAATTTATATTTATAATGATATAATGAATGACTTATTAATATATAAAATAAACACAGTTTTAATCATTTCAGAAAGACAAGCTCACATTTGAAGCAATACCAACAGAAAATGGACCTTTTTGTGATGCTAGCAAATTTAAAAATCAATCTAAAGAAATTATGAAAGCATATTCAAATGTTATACTTTTAGAAGATATAGAAAATGAGATTTTTAATGATAAAAAAGCAAACTATTCAATAAAATATGGAGATTTCTTAACTAATGGAGAACTTACAGACTCGTCATCAAGATACAATTACGATATAACTCTCTCAAACTCTTTACCTAATTCTAAACTTGATCAAAATAATAAAACAGATATATTTAAACCCCGCTTAACAAGATTATCACTGCCTTCTAAATCCATAAATAAAAGCCCACCACAACCTATGCTCGTAGTTCCTCCATATACAGACTTAAGTAGTCATTTAAATGCAGGTAATGAAATCAATCAAGATTTAGGGGTAACTAATACTGTCCAGTCAAATGAGATAAATGTAAAACAAAATAATAACCAACGCAATGATTTCCAAAACAGTGTTGTTAAGAAAGAACCTAAAGTAAAAATTCTATCAGCAAAAAAGATTCAATTACAATGTCCGTTACCAGTTGTGGGAGAATTTAAGAAAGTCTCTCCATCAACGACTTTAAATTTACCTAATAAATCTAATATAAATATTGAAGATTCTAAAAAAATAATAAACTTTGTGGAATCCAAAGATGAATCATTTCAACCAGCTAATGTATTATCACAGGAAGTAGAAATTAAACCATACAAGAACTTGGAAATCTTAGAGGTATTAGATGTACAATTTGAAACTACTAGTGTAAGTAGTAAAACAAATCAACCAAAAACTGATGTTGCTAAAACTGAGACTGTTAACAGAGTAAATGAATCTGTTGAAATCCCTCAAATTCAATCCTCTCCAAAAATTCAGAAATTAAAACCAAAAGTCACTCCTGAGAGAAGTGCAGTCATAGAAAGAAAAAGGAAATTTAATATGAAAATGAAAGATGTATTAGAGTCTTGCCTAAATAAATTGGATGATCCTGTTAAACCTAAAGAAAAATCACTTCTTAAACCAGTAGTAAAAGAAAAGAATAGTATTATTAGTTCTAATTTAGCTAAAGACCAAAATCTACCTAATATTCAAGAATACACTCTGGCGTATTTAGATGCTAGCATGAAAAAAATGGAAAGAACATTATTAAATAAAATAGAACAAAACTCACAAAGAATATTGGAATTAAAAGATACAGTAGGTCATACGAAAAGAAAGAAAGAAGCCAATAGAAGGAAATATGTGAACGCTCAAACTAATACAAATGAAGAATGTTACAAAAAGTATCTTTATAAAGAGATTTCGCAATTTTTAAGTGAAGGTTCATGCAGCCTTATATACGAAGAGCTTTTTGTTAATAAATATACACTAGGTCAACAGGCGAGTCCTCAAAAAAGAAAACGCAGAAAATGTGTATGACTAATATAAACAATCACAGATAAACAAATAGAATATCACTTCTTTCTAATGTAATAAATTAAATAAACACCTTAATTTTAAATTGTAAATGAATGCTTTCAAATATTTGTACAGAAAATATACAATATTAAATTTAATATAGATATTGTGTATCATTCTTTTAGTATAAATGTGCTCATTAGTAGATTCCTATCTGCCTGCCCTGCCAGTAAGCTTTTAGTCGTGTTATATAGCGTGAAGCCGTAACTTCTCGTATTCGGTAGGTACTTAAATTTTTGATTATTGGTCATAGCTTTGTAATGTAAAATATGATTTGTATCAGACTTATTTATTCATTCATAAGGTAGTTAAAGAACACCTACTTACCTTCTGAATTAACTAATATATCTAGCTTCACGCTGTATTCCGCACACAGCAGGG
Organism: Heliconius charithonia; assembly: GCA_030704555.1. Taxonomy (NCBI): domain Eukaryota; kingdom Metazoa; phylum Arthropoda; class Insecta; order Lepidoptera; family Nymphalidae; genus Heliconius; species Heliconius charithonia. The sequence continues at coordinate 3,578,385 of CM060819.1, read as the reverse complement.
TAGGCAGAGGGAACCTAGTGTTTTTTAAACACTCCGTTCCCCACTTTCTGCCGAATTCTGGAGGCATTGCGTGTTGAGTGGCAGAACTCAACGCCGCGCTTAGCCTCGACACCAGAGCGAAGAATTGAAAATATAAATTTAAGTAAATATTTCATCTCCTCGAGTGGGGATCGAACCCACAACCAGTTGGTTTAGTCACACTTTGTGCCGCTGCGCCACGACTGGCCTCAATATTTAGTAAAGATAATTATGAATATATCTAGTAAAAATAATTATGTATAAAATTATAATGAATAAGGATGTGATAATAAGTTGTTTTGATGTAGGTAACAGGTTAGGCAAACATTGGGAAGTTTTTAAACAGCGATAAAATATTTTTAAATTCATAAGTATATTATCTTGTCACTGATTTGTAGATACATAGTACCTATTATAATTTATGAATGATTACAGCTCGAGATCAATCTCAAACATGAGAGATTTATAAATACAGACCCAAGTCTTTAATTTAAACTCGAGCAAGTCATCTTAATTTTACTTTTGTAGATCTCAAAATATGGTTAAGATTACTAACGTTGTAATTTATAGCACCAAGATTAAGTGAATGTAAAATAATCACTATATGTTTTAAATCTCATAGATTGTATGTAGTGGATCCTTGATATTGATCACCCAAGAATTTATTTAGCATATCTTATTTATTTATTTATTAGGTCTGCTGCCAACAGAATAGACACACAAATTCACACATATACAAATTCTAAAAATTACATTGCAAGGTGTCATTCCACTTATAGGCAGACACAACATGCTTCGACTGTATACTTATACATTATTTTACAATTAAAATTAGGTTAAGTAACGAAGATGAACAAAATACAATAACCAAAAAATAAAAATATTGAAATATATATAAAAAAAATTAAAAAAAAACAGCTTAAACTATTTATCAAAACTAACAAGAACAAAAAAAAATTATAATAAGGAAACACAATAAGCAAAAAAAATAATTTAAAAAACACATTAATAATTTGTAAACGCAAAATAAATAATCAAATAATACTAAATATGAGAGTAAGTCAAGAGCAACGCAAGTATTTGTAAATTTTATATTTAAAATATCCTATGGCATCATACGCCACATCTAAATCCTCAATATCGAGGGCCACTTTATTATATTGATACAGGAGTGCTGGTATGGGAGAATTCATTCCTAACTTAGTCTTGTACAATTTGATGAAGAAATATTGTTTAGGTCTGCGAGGTATCTTAAAGCTAAACATTGATTTATTTAAAATAGGAAATAAAACATCGTAATTTTTTTAGAAATTTATTCTCTTTACATGAAGGCAAAGCTTCAGAAGCTGCTTTGATAATTGTTACACCTGAAAAGAGAAAAATTATAATTGTTAGCAAATGCTAATGTTACCCCATTCATAGGGGTGCGTAAATGATATTAGGCATTTAATTCAACCAATATTAGTTTAATATGCATATGGTTAAATAAAAATAAGCTTTGATAAAATTCTTCTAACTATCATAATCTTTAATCTATTCTCGTTATTTGAAGAACTGATTCTGATTAATATGAAAAAAAACTCACGAGTTGGCATGGAGTATGGAGTAGGTTCGATTCCAGTTTGTGGCAATTAAAAATATTTTCATTTTCTTCTGAAAACAAGATATATCTCATCGCGTCGAGATTCGCCAATAATCATTAACATTCACTTCTCGCTGCTTACCCTGTTATATGTGGGATATAGCGTGAAGCAAAGAATTTATTCTCCAAGTGAAACTCACCTAAGGTGTCGGTGCAGCCATTGCTACGGCTGTCAACTGAGAAACAATGCTTCCAGCTGCAAGATTGCCGTAGTACGACTGAGCGGCTGCGGCAATGCTCCCAGCAGCAATACCCGAATTACCGAAGCCCATCATAGGTGCCACCCACGCGGCTCCAAGCCCCCCGGTGCCATAAATTACAGCCCCGCCCAAAACATTCACAGCTAACGCCGCAAGCAAACCCATTTTCTGAAATTGATGTTTTTGTCGATGTAATTTTTCTTAATTTTGAAATAAAAAAAATGCGCGTTAGTGGTGCAATAACTAACACGCAATTACAATTTACAAAATTGCGACTACGAAATTAAGAATATTTAAGAAATACATTATTATCTTTATATATTTAAAATTTATAGCAAAACATGCTCAATTACTGTAAAAAATATTCAGATTAAAAAGAATTGTGATTGATACCTGATGTACTTGTTGAAGACACAAATGTCGGAAGAAAAATATGGCGTTGCAGCTTTTACACTCCTATTTATAGACTAGTAACTGCAATACGTCAATAAAATACGGGGATTTTGTAGAAAAGTTGCCAGACTTGTTGCCAGAGTTAAAAAGGAAATTTAAATTTGAAAAACCTATATGTGTCGATTGTAAGGCACAATTAAATTATAGAAAAAAAAAGATCTGTAGTACAATAAACTGAATTAATAATATATACGCTTTATTATGGTGTATTTCATAGTAACCTATGTTTTAATAATTTTTTTTATACTTTTCCATGTTTTAATAAACTATATTAAATATTGATTTTCCTTGGAAATAGTAATATCAACATTAGTTCCCGTACTTACAATGGACGAATAAAAATCGTCTATTTTGAATATAAATTAATATTTAACAAAAGACCGAAGTCAAACCGAGTTCAAGCAACTAAATAAAAAGTATAAACAATTAAAAAAATATTATTTAATTTGAAGCCCACACAGTCTGTTAATTTTACTTAGCACCGACTTCAAAATTATAAAATCTTATTTTAGATTTATTTTGTTTAACAAATTCGCAGTATGTTTTATTTTATGTAAAAATATTTTTAATTTTTTTATTCGTTGCTTGAAATCGATTTTTTTTGTTAAAAATTATTTATTTTATTATTTTAAGTGGGTATGGGGATGGGTAGATTGTTAAAGGATGCTTTTCAAACGAGTAGGTAGTAATTGTTCTATGTAAAACTTCAAATTTAATTAAGTATTATCTTGCATACTAGCATTTTGGTATAAAGACAAGAACATACATAAAAAATATTCGGGCGTTGTAATTGTGAACCTATCCCTTTTTTGAAGTCGGTTAAAAATGAACATCTTTCGTTCAAGTTGATCGAAAAGTAACGATGAGGAATATCACCTGTGACACCGATTTTAAAAATGTTTTTTCTTGTAACTATTACAGTATAATTATATTTTTTTATTGGTTTACACGGGAAGGAAAAATAAAAAAAAAAACATCAAAATGGGTGCGCCCAGTAAAAAGTTCTAAGGTAACAGAAGTTTAAAAAAAATACAGTCGAATTGATAAACTCCTTTTCTTACAGAAGTAAATTCGCCCAAACACGACAATATTATTGACAATAACCCTGCCTCCCCAAAAAATGCCGTGGCAAAAACATAATTTCTACAATAATATTGAGAAATCGGCCGAACTCACTAAATATTACTAGCAATACATACGTTATTGACAATATTATTTTAAATGTGTGCCGAAGCTTAGGGATGGTTTTAACAATTTATAATGTTACCATATTAAATAAAGCTTGTATTAATTTCATAACTTTTGAATTGATGCAATAATATTCTTTTGGCTTAATTCACTTTCTTACATTCATTTATTTTTAACCTATTTATATAGTGTAATGATTTTATACTCGCAAAAATATATCATAAAAAAAGTAAGTTACCCTTTTCTTCTAGTCTTTGTTTAATTAAAATTTATTTTTAAATATTAGTTTATAGAACTACCACTAGAGGACACTACTAAAATGACGCTTTATATGGTCGGAAAATTCGAGATACACTTCGAGCACCCTTTGGGTATATGTGTTCTGTGACTTCGAGTTAGACTTGGAACGGAAGATTGTATTAGAATTTAAGATAGACATTGTACAAGCTTAATAATATTTTACTCTGGAAGAAATATAAGTTCTGTAAAAGCCTCGAGGTGTTTGATTTCTTTACAGGTACCAATTTATTTTGAAATAATTTTCCTAAAAATTTTACTCCAACTAAATTAAAGATGGCGCTACTAGTGCTGTATTGTAACATTTCTATTTATACAGCACTATTTATAAATAACTTCGTAATTTATCTAAGTAATTGTATTAAAAGTAGTTAAGCCATGTAGTAGAAAATGTTAATAAATATTATATATTACTTACGTAATTTATATTTTATTAATTGTAGGTGTTTATAGTATAAGTAAGAACCTTAAACAATTATCAAAAAATGTGAAAAAGTAATTTTAGGCTGTTATTTAAAACAACATTTAATATTAATTATAGGCAACTTGCTGGTTTTTTTTCTGATATCAAAAAACGATTTCACTAGGGCGTACGTAAATAATTTATTTGATTTACAAACATCGATGTTGTAGCGATTGCTTTATTTGTCATCAAAAAAATGCTTAAAAATTTTATATTTTTCATTATATTAGTAAGTGTTAACGACCGTTAAATATAACATGCTGTGCGTTTGTTGTAAGTAATTGTCCTTAAGCTAAAGAGATGGCGTTGACCGTTTCTGAATCGCGATAACGTTTAGTTCACGGCAAACGTATATAATAAGCAAAATCTTAAATAAATTGAGTTCAAATTGGATAGGTCAATATAGTTGTTTTATTTAAATTCCCTTCAAGTTCAGTGGTACTTTAGTACAAAAGTTCGACGCTTCTGTTAGTGTAAACATTGGTCCTTATCGAGTCGGATCGTTCGGACGATTTTTGCATCAGCGTGAGCCTTGATTGGCCCGCACTCGGTTCCCGCAGTAAGGGTTCCGCGAAAGTAACGCGACGCATTTAATTACGCTCGCTCCACCACCGTCGACGTTCGCAAGTAGCACTGGTTGCCTTGCTCAGAAGTAGCAAAGGCTGACCAGAGTGCAATGAGTGCCGCTGTTCCGGGGACAAATCCAGACAGCATAATCAAGAAGCCCACCGCAGTCGCAGCCGTCGCCAGGCGCAGTTCAGTGTTGGTCACTGTCAGTTCAGCGAGTTGCTACAAGGCGCGCCACCCACAAGTGTTTGTATATGTGGAGTTAAAACTGTGAGTACAATTGTGATTATTATTTCTCAAAGTGCATTAAAAGTGAATCAAATTTTAAAAGACAGTTAACGTAGATTTAAAAAGACTTGTAAAATTTTAAGTTGTGTGTTATAGTAGACTTAAAATAGTTTTAGTAAAAACGAGGGAACGGGGAACCTATGTCCCATTCAGGCCCCACATAAAATGTTGCTAAACACTTGTAATATTTCGGTTTATTATTTTAAGTAGTTATAAAGTGTGCATTCTAGACTTAGAATAATTGTATAAAAAACGGAGTTACGGGGAACCTATGTCCAATTTAGGCCCCACCTAAATTAATGTTAAAAAACACTTGTAATTTGTTTTTAATTTAACTGGTAGTCTATACACACTTAGAACTCTTTTTTTTTAATTCGTATTTTACTTTGGATTGTCTAAGTTATTTAAAATAAAATGGAGGGATTAATTAACGTTTTGAATGAACAGCAAAAAATAATACAACGTAGCTTAGTTAACTTTAAGAAAAGTCCAAAGGATAGACTAAGCAAGGAATATGTTGAGACGAAGCAGGAGTTATTAGAAAGAGATTGGAGCTTATTTTGTTCTAATCATGCGAAACTTCATGAAATGTATTCGGTTAAAGACAACTCTAAGTTGATTGATTTATATGAAAATACAGAAGATACCTATATCACGTATAAATGCACAATAAAGTCAATACTTAGTAGGTACACAATCACTAAAGAGTCCACATCTAATAGTGCTAATAAGCAAAGTTCATTCGTAACGTTACCAAAAATAGCCATTCCAATTTTTAGTGGCAGATATTCAGAATGGATAACTTTCAGAGATTTATTTTTATCATTAGTACACAAAAATGAAACATTAGATAAAGTGCAAAAAATGCATTATTTGAAAAGTCATCTTAGTGGCGAGGCAGAGCAATTAGTAAGGCAAACTCCGGTAAGCGAGTTAAACTACGAACAGTGTTGGTCTCAATTAGAAAAAAGATATAATAATAAAAAATATTTAATTAATTGTATATTAAAACGACTCTTCGCACAAAAGCGTATGCAAGTTGAGTCAGCAACCTCTTTAAAGGAGTTACTTGACACCACAAACGATTGTCTTAATGCCTTAAAAAATTTAAACATAGATGTGACAACTTGGGATGTCATTATTATCCATATAGTTTCATTTAAGTTAGATTCAGAGACGCGTAAGCAGTGGGAATTTAGTGTTAGTAGTCACGATTTCAATGAATTGCCGACCTTTGGAGAATTTGCCGCGTTTATAGAAAATCGTTTTCGCGCCTTAGAATTTACAGAGCCTAAAAGGAATATTAATATAAATAATAATGCTAATGACCAACATAATCCAAAGGCATTAGTCTTGAGTTCAAGTAGTAGAATACGTTGTGAATTTTGTAGCGAGCCTCATAAATTATGCTTTTGCAAAGAATTTGCTAAACAATCCCTCGAGAACAGACGCGATTTCGTAGCGAAACATAAAATATGTTTCAACTGTTTAGGTGGCAACCATACAGTAGGAAGTTGTAAAAATAAAACGAGTTGTAAACTTTGTAAAAAACGCCACCACTCTTTATTGCACACAAACTGGGTGGTGGAACCTCAAACTGACAAATCAGCTGTTAGCCCTATTCCTTCCACTAGTTCAAGTCCTTTGGTTTCTTGTTTATCTACAAATCAAGTTCAGATTCCGCGACAGGTTTTACTAGCCACTGCTCTAGTAAATGCCGAGTCAAAAATCGGTAAATACCAAACAATAAGAGCCTTGTTAGATCAAGGCTCACAGGCTTGTTTTATTACCGAAGCTACAGCACAATTTCTTAGACTGCCAAAAATTCCCGTTCAGGGTGTGGTTACAGGCTTAGGTGAAAAGTCCACAACAGCAAAATATATGGTAAATATTAAGCTACAATCGCGCGTGGATCCAAATTTTGAACTAAATTTAAACGCTTATGTTATAAGTAAAATTACTTCATATTTACCAGAACAGAAAATATATAGTAATGCCTTTAACTGCATTGATATCACCAATCTAGAGTTGGCAGATCCAGAGTTCAATCATCCAAACAAAATTGATATTTTGTTGGGTGCAGATGTATATGGCTGTATAATAAAAACAGGCATAGTAAAGAGTCCATCGTCTACGCTTATCGCCCAAAGTACCACCTTAGGTTGGATACTTACGGGTTTAGTAAATAGTTCAACCCTTAGTAGAGCAAACTACGTAAGTCCCAACGTGGCTGTAATGCACGCACAGTTCAACACAGATCAAATTCTCAGACGATTCTGGGAAATTGAAGACCAAATTAGTACAAATAAAATTCTTTCACCAGAGGAAGAGAAATGTGAAGAGTTTTATAAGGCCACTACAAAGAGAAGACGGGATGGTAGATACGAGGTAAGATTGCCTTTCAAGGACAAAGATCCTCAGTGCACATCAGGCGATTCTCGTGCCATAGCTGAAAAACGATTGCAATTTTTAGAGAAACGATTAGCAAGGAATCCAGACTTAAAACATAAGTACACAGAAGTAATAAACGAATACTTACAGTTAGGACACCTGAGATCTGTAAAGGAAGAAGACGATAAAAAACATTTAGCGGTATACTTACCTCATCATGCCGTTTTAAGAGAGGACAAAACGACTACAAAAGTCAGGGTTGTGTTCAACGCATCCCAAAAGAACAGCAGAGGAGTATCGCTTAACGATACTCTGATGATTGGGCCCACCTTACAAGCGGATCTGAGACATACCGTTTTAAGATGGAGAAGATATTCTATTGCCCTAGTAGCAGATATCGTTAAAATGTATCGGCAGATTGGAGTCTCCGATGACGATGCGATGTTTCAAAGAATCCTATGGCGAAACAGCCCCACCGATGAAATTCAAGACTATGAGCTGGTTACAGTTACCTTTGGAACGGCATCAGCACCATATCAAGCTGTAAGAACTCTTCATCAGGTTGCATACGATGAGGGAGATATGTACCCAATGGCTGCTGAGCAAGTATTAAATTCATTTTATATGGATGATTTAATGGCTGGATGTTTTGAAGTAACCAGTGGGATTGAAATGTATAAACAAATAAAAGAAATGTTGGGTAAAGGGGGGTTTAAGTTACAAAAATGGAATAGCAACAATAAAGAAATATTGGAGAAAATTAAAATACTGGAGGAAAAGGACAAAGGACAACATATACTAAAGGACAAAAGGATTAATAAAGATAATCAAAAGGTTGAGATCAAATTAGATGAAACAATGAAAATACTGGGACTTACCTGGAATCGCCTAAAAGATTCCTTCCGGTACACGGTGAACCTTCCGCCGCTGAATAGTGAACCTGTAACAAAAAGAACTGTAATATCAGATATAGCTAGATTGTTCGACCCCTTGGGTTGGTTAGCACCTACCATTGTACTAGCCAAAATCTTTATACAAAAGTTATGGTTAGCTGGTATGGGATGGGATGAACAACTAAATATAGAATTAATAAAAGAATGGCATACATACCGTGAAGAATTGGCGCTTCTCACCAATATCCATATACCTCGTTGGCTGGGTACAACGCCCGAGAGTAAGCTAGAGCTTCATGGTTTCTGTGACGCCTCGAAGGTAGCATATGCCGCTGTAGTATACTTACGTCTGATAGATGGTATGGGTGAGGTCAATGTGTCATTGCTAGTGTCAAAGACTAGAGTAGCACCTATAAAACAAGTCAGTATACCACGTTTAGAGTTATGTGGGGCAGTACTGCTGTCCAAATTGCTGATTGAAACTTCAGAGGTCTTAAATATAGGTAAGGACAGAATCTATGCATGGACGGATTCTACCGTGGTGCTAGCTTGGTTAAATAGCCATCCTAGCAGGTGGAAAACATTTGTTGCCAATCGCACATCGGAAATATTAACATTTATAAATTCTTCGCAATGGTTCCATGTCGCAACAAAGGAGAATCCTGCAGATTGTGCATCACGAGGTATGTTGCCAAGTTTGTTCTTAAAATCTACCACATGGTTTTCTGGACCACAGTTCCTGAAGGCAAAGACAATTACTTACAAAAGGCCAAATGATTTAAGGATAGAGCTAGAGCAATCAGTTAAAGCGCACGTTGTTGTCGGTTCTGATAGTTACAACATATTAGATAGATTTTCATCATTATCAAAATTATTAAGAGTAGTAGCATATTGTCGAAGAGTTTTAAATAGAAATACAAATCGTAAAACTTACCTGCAGAAGAAGGAAATAGATGAGGCACTAAATTGTTGCATAAAGAAAGTACAAGGAGAAAATTTCACATTAGAGTACGCACAATTACAAACTAAAGGTCACATAGATTTAAGAAGTAGTAAGCTTAAATCTTTATGCCCTTTTATTGATGATAAGGGTATCATGAGACTTCAGGGTAGACTTCATAAGGCATCATTTGATGCACAGATGAAATATCCCATAGTTTTACCCAATGACTCGCACTTTACTCACCTAGTAGTAGCAGATGCTCATAAGAAGACCCTTCACGGAGGCCCGCAAATGATGATCAATTATTTGAGGACCGCTTATTGGATCATAGGTGTGAGGAATCTTACGAAACAATGCGTTCGTAAATGTGTTACGTGTGCCAAACACAAGGCCACAATCAAAAGTCAGTTCATGGGTTCGCTTCCATCGATTCGATGCTCACCAACTAGACCATTCCTTCATAGTGGGGTGGACTATGCTGGGCCCATAAATATAAGAACAACAAAAGGTCGTGGTCATCATTCATACAAGGGCTACATATGCTTATTTGTATGCATGTCCACTCGCGCGCTACACCTTGAAGTTGTAAGTGATATGACAACTCAGTCATTTTTAGCTGCGTTTAAACGGTTTGTTTCTAGACGAGGTCACTGCGCCAAAATATGGAGCGATAATGGCACTACATTTGTAGGGGCGTCCAAGGAGTTACAACAGTTAAAGCAATTACAATCTTCTATCGCAAGTAACTTAGAAGTTAGTTGTACCGAATGGCACTTCATTCCCCCTCACGCTCCCAATTTTGGAGGTCTGTGGGAAGCGGGAATAAAGTCCACAAAGTTCCACCTAAAGCGCGTTATAGGCGAGTCGACTCTCACATATGAGGAACTAAGTACGCTGCTTAGTCAAGTAGAGGCATGCTTGAACTCAAGGCCTATGAGCCTTATTAACGTAGAGGATCCAGGGGAGCCAACTCCTTTAACTCCCGGGCACTTTTTAATAGGCGAACCGGTAATCTCTGTACCCGATTATAATGTCAAAAGTTCATCGGTTAGTTCTCTTACACGTTGGCAATTTGTCCAAAGGATGGTGCAATCCTTTTGGAAGAGATGGTCGCAGGAATACTTGGCTGGTCTCATGAACAGATATAAATGGGCTTCCAAGATCCCTGAACCCAATATAGGAGACGTTGTTCTCATTAAGGAAGACGACTTACCACCTAGCCGCTGGATGCTAGGACGGGTTTTAGAAAAACATCCAGGTGATGATAAAGTCACCCGCGTTGTCACTCTACGCACTAAAAATAGTACGATAAAAAGGCCAACCAATAAATTGTGTATTTTGCCCATAGCGGATTAATGTAATTAAGCCGTTTCTTTAATTTTATTAATACTCATGTTTGTTTACTTCATGTTTGTTTTATATACATAAGGAATAATTTGTTGTTACAAATTTTATTAGAAGTTAAAGGGTTTCATTGTTTTGTTATGGTAATTGGAGATTCTTATGCGATATTTTTGTTCAGACATTTTTTGTTGTATATTTTGCATTGCAATTGTAGATTTTTGAGTGATATTTTTTGTTAAGACATTTTTTGTTGTATACTTTCCTTTAAATAATTTTAATCTTAAGATCAATGAGTTCAAGCTTTACCTAACTCTTGTAGGAAGCTATAGTACAACCTATTGTAACATTGTTAATTTAGCATTTAGATTTAAGACATAAATCTGTTACTGTTGAAAGAAAAATATGAAGGACATTTCATCACTAAATGTCCTTGGTGGGCGGTATGTTAACGACCGTTAAATATAACATGCTGTGCGTTTGTTGTAAGTAATTGTCCTTAAGCTAAAGAGATGGCGTTGACCGTTTCTGAATCGCGATAACGTTTAGTTCACGGCAAACGTATATAATAAGCAAAATCTTAAATAAATTGAGTTCAAATTGGATAGGTCAATATAGTTGTTTTATTTAAATTCCCTTCAAGTTCAGTGGTACTTTAGTACAAAAGTTCGACGCTTCTGTTAGTGTAAACAGTAAGTGTAATAAATGGTCGGTCGTGGCTCACTCAGTGGCGCATCACTTAAGTAACTGTAAAAGCGAGGTTGTGGATTCGATTGATTATTTTCATTGTTCACGATTTGGTAACATGACAAGGCGAGTTGAGTTATTTTTATTCCATTACCCATCACGCAATACCTCACAAAATTCAGCGTCATGTGGCGTGTATGACCGCGCGTATCTATCACCTACCTATATTTTTATTTTATTTTTATTAGGGAAACAAACAGAACATAAAATTCACAAACATTACACGATTTAAAATTATACATATTCCAATCAAGTCTCCACATAAAAAAAATACATAATCAAATTAAAATTTATCAAATAAAAGCACAAAAACATAAAATATACTATTAAAAATTTTAGATAAAAAAAATTCTACTAAATCAATTTAAAAACAAAAAAAAAAATAAGAAAAAAAAATAAATTAAATGAAACATTAATTAAGAAATAAATTAAATATATAATATATATGTATATATCTAAAAAGGAAATATATAAAAAAAAATACTACAAATTAATCACAATTAAAACATTTCATAAGTTTCTTTTTAAAATCATTAACATCATTGTTTATAAAAATATCAATACTGGCAAACAACTTATTATAACTGGTGCAGGCTCTACTGACGAAGATATTCTTTGCATGCTGGCTTCTATTAAAGGGCGTATTAAATAGTATAGGATTACGCGTAACTCTTCGCGGGCATCTGATATTAATGCAACTTAAAAGAAATGGGGAGTTCATATGATTTTTAATTATCTTGAACAATAAAAGTTGGTCTCTGATTAATCTTCTATCGGCGAGTGATAATAACTTAAAAGAATCAGAAGATTCATTTAAGGTTTGTTTTTTTAAATGTATAAATTTATTGAATTTATACATTTTAAATATCTATTTATATAATAACTAAACATTTCAAAATCAACGAAGCTCCCTAAAGCTTTAAATTACTATTTACTAACTTCATACCAGAACAGAATAGTTAACCATAATAAAATAATCAACAAAATGCACTTTAATAATATTAAACAAATATTCTTACAGTTCGAGCGGGTGAAGCTGCACGCGGGCTGCCATGTTGATCTTAAATCATAAATTCATCATCATTAATGACTGATGATAAAAGCACGAGGAGGAGTAGGAGGAGGTGGTGAATAGATCTTGAGTATAGACTCTATCCTACTATTAGAGACCCTCATAATCAGCATGGATGAAAAATATTCGATCGACGGCCAGATTACCTATATAGTATTTTTAAGAGAGATAGAAATATTTTATTATTGTAATTCTTATGCTTTTTTTAAGTAAAATACTAATAAATATTGTATTCGATATAAGTTAATAGGATGAGTTCCTATTATCTAATAGGAACACACGGCATCGTTGTAGTTTACACTTACAGCTGGCGCTCAGTCGAAAAAGGAGTAGGATCCGGGCATGACGTATCAGAGCACGGCTGTCACACCCTGACCGCGATTCACCTTATCTCTTATCACTGTACAAATACATTGCAGCACTTCATGAACACAACGATAAAGACACTTTATAAGCGATAAACTCTTTAAGGATTAATTTTGTTAAAATTTTTAAAATCATTACTCATATTAAAGTGTATGACAATTTTTTTTTTCAAATAAATATGTAGCGACTATAGTGTCATTTAATATTGAATTGTGACTGAAGTGATTAGTGATTGTTTATTTATTTATTTTAATAAAATGATAGTGTTGCTGTTATTTTGCATTGGCCTATCTCTATCGAGTTGCAATCCTTGTTCAAAGGAGCAAAGTCTTAACATCACTGATGGGGTGCAGTATGATAATGGTTCAATAATTTTCGATGGCTTAGAATACACCGGTAGTTCTTGGTTCGAAGAAGAGATAAATGGAATATATACACAGTTCGGATGCCCCTGTATAGGTTGCGTGTGCTTGTGGAAGTGTTGCAATACAGGGATGATGTACCTTAACAAGACATGTTCACCAGCAGATAGAACAGAAGTTAACCCTTTTAACCCACCTGTATTTAAGGGAAAGGAAAAATGTAATGTTATTGCTAATCAACATTTCTTTTACATGTCTGGACTGGCATGTGATAAATATTTAGTGGATTCCAATACACCCGGCGAGGAGATATACCTTCAAGAAGTAAGTTCAATTTTTTGTCGTAGTCCAATGTTGTTTTTATATATCTTATATATCGAAATGGCGTATCTGCTTATCTAATTTTTATATTTTTCACTTCAAATTTTGTTATTTAATTTGTATACATGCTAGATAATAATTCTTCAAAACCATTTGAAATCTTGTTATCTCTTCCTTGTAAATAACTAATATAAGCAACTTAAACGGAATACGTAAATATTTAGGAAACTATAGAAAACTCATGCAAAGTGGTACTAAAAATAAAAAAATATTTTTTGGCTAAAAAATACTGAAATTATATATAACATCTAATAATGATTGGAAGTTACTGGTGCTGGAATATATTTATAATAAAATTGTAACGAATCGGTATCTGTACAAAGAAGATATACAAGAAAAAATGCAATTAGGGACCTTTATTAATGTAGCGGAACCCAAAACGATTATTTTTATTTTTTTATCTGTTTGGCTGTGCGTATGTTATCGCTAATCTCAGAATTGGCTTAACCGATTTTAATGCGGTTTTCAATATCGGATTTTGGCAAGCGTTTATTAACATATAGGGTTTATTTTATTCTATCGGTTCATAAACAAAAAAGTAATGTGAATTTAACGTACTTAGTTTGACAAATTTGCTAATTGCTTAAACAGTTATTTTATACTTCGTTTTACTAAATAGACTGAATTTTTAGCTTTCAATTTGTATGATGCTAAAACGATGGAGATTTCAAGATTTGGGATCGGGATCGGAGTTTACGAGGGAAAAACTGCGCTTGCCGTGCACGCGCACCATCTACCTAAATACTGTATAGCTAAATAAACCGTACAGTAATTTATAGCTAAACAAAATCACATAAGTGCTCAAAAGAAGTAATTAAAGTTACTTAATTGGGCCGTCGTGACAAAGTGGCATACGTGGGTTCAAATCAATTCCCAATTATTAATATTTTGGGTCCAGTCATATTGGGGACGTTCGATCCTCACTCGAGCACAAGAAATATTTATTTAAATTTATATTTCCATTTTCTTAGCTCTGTTGCAGAGCCAAAGCGCGGCGTTGAGTACAGAAATCTGCTTAAAGTGAGGAACTGAGTGTCTTAAAACTCTTATATTTGATTTAATATTTTTGTTTCTTCGCTTGGTACTAAAGCAAAGCGTAGCGTTGAGTGCCACTCAATACGCAATGCCCCGAAAATTGTGTGGAAAGTGGATTTTAACACTAGGTTTCTTCTGCATCCTCTGCTATATATGGGATATTAGATACATACTGAAATAAAAATTCAATTAATATATACCTATATCTATACATCTAAACATTAAATAAAACAAAATTAAATATATTGAAATTTCTCTATGATAGAAAGAGATTTGTGAAGCAATTACATTATATAATGTAAGAATTACCTCGGAATTTTCGAGGAATCGGAATTTATGAGGGAAAACTAGTTTGCAGTGTGCGCACAGAACAAAAATCAAATCAATTCCCAAAACACTTAAATTACTATCCATCCATTTCAACAAGTTTTTAAGGTTTTGTACCTCAAATGGAAGAAAACGGAACCCTTATAAGATCATTTTGTTGTCCGTCTGTCACGATCATTTACTTGAGAATGCGTTGAGGTATGAAATGCAATCTGAAATTTATATTAGACTAGTGGGCAGCTTCGCCAGTTTATATGCACCCTTAGAAGTGAATAAAAAAAACAGGAAACTTAAGTTTCTAAAGTTTATTCGCCGCATCATCAACTTCCCAATCACAACCTTGAAATTGGTACAGAACCCTCTGTGAGTTAGTCCGACTCGCGTTTAGTCGGTTTTTATATTGAATAAAATACACACAAACATTTGTATATTTCAAGCACAATAACGTTATTATTTCCGCCCACTGCTTGAAATGATGATGCAAGTATATTTTTAAGGTATATTCCTACATAACTTAAAAATATTCCTATGCTTTTACAATTCTTAGATTTTTGAATAATTTTATAATTTGACTCACAACGTTCTAAGAAAAACAATGACGCTCTTGTGATAACACAGAAAACTTGACGTCACATTGGTGCATTTTGATTTTATGTTATTAGTAACTTATTATTTAATAAACAAACCACTTCCATTACATATAACTTTATTGAATATATATTCATTAAGATTTTCATAGCTTGTTAATTTTTAAGAACTTATGAAGTTCCTACTTTTTTGTTATCTTCACAGATCTCCAACATATACAGGGTGGAAGCGACAGCGCTCCTTTTACGGGAACAGCATATAGGGTAAAATATTTTAAACCCATACCTAAAAAAAATTATCAAGATAACTTAACAGTTTAGACGAAGGTTTTTTTGCATTTCACGATGTTTATTCATACCTGTATTTCGTGTGACCAATAACGTAAACCAATACTACTACAAAAACTTTGAACTTTGCGTATGCGGCGATTTCCCTTTGATAGGTTGGTGTCAATGTGCGTCATTCTTAATTAATGGTAAAAAAAAATAAAAAATAGATACGTTAATATTAAATTTTTTTTTTATCAGTTCCACCTGTATCCCGCACACAGCAGGGTAGGCAGAGGGAAAGTGTTAAGACACACCAATCATCACTTTCTGCCTCGTTCTGAAGGCATTGCGTGTTGAGTGGCGAAACTCAATAAAAATATAAAAGCCATATTGCTTATCCAATTATCTATTAAGATTGTAAGTCAAAGTGTACCAGCATTTGATTGAAAATATTTTTCTCAAAAATTTTACTAAACAACTCCTCTCTAGTACGGATACAAGTCTAAAATTGTTGGGACTTTACTAAATTTCATTAGATCAGGAAACACACCATACTCTATGGATTTATTAAATAGAGTTTTCTTAATATCTAAAGACTTGAATGTCTTAAAAATATCTCTTGAGATGACCACTTAAAATTTAAAATGTATATTACATTTGTTTACGCTGTAGTTAAGTAATGATTCAGCGACTGTGAAATGAATGGCTAAATTTTTAATTCAAATTCATAATTGCTATCCTTAACGTATCCAGTTTCACAATTTATTACGTTCCATGTCATTTTCATTGTATCAAAAGGATTTTTAATTTTACATCGTCGTACATCAGGTACAGCTACAATCTGAAATGAGCTAACGGTTAAAACATGAGGAAATTTGGAGATTTACTTTCTTATCTAGATTTCTAGTTGTGTTCGTTATATTAATAACTATTCAACAACTTTTACAGTAATATTTTATAGTCATATATTATGATGATAGAAGATTGCATTTTTTTTTTCGTAGTTACATTTAGTTATAAAATTATTCTGGTGGACCATTTAAGTACATTGGTCAATATTAACAATTTAATGGAATATATCGAAACTGGAGCAAACAAATTCATTCCAGTTGAATTGGAAACCAAACGCATAATTTTATCAGTTCAAATTAAGAATAAGCTAACAGAGCTAGGATAACCCCTT
Source organism: Heliconius charithonia (assembly GCA_030704555.1). Lineage (NCBI taxonomy): Eukaryota > Metazoa > Arthropoda > Insecta > Lepidoptera > Nymphalidae > Heliconius > Heliconius charithonia. Next base: position 3,561,371 of record CM060819.1, on the reverse strand, counting down.
CTTACTAGTTATTTAGATGCTGTTACTAAAAGTAATATTTTTTTTCAGAACGGGTCTCTATTTGAATTAGCACAAAATCGTCCTCAATGGCATGCACCCGGGATATACTGCGTAGATATGATGCTAGACGACAGTTCACCGACATCGAGATTAGTTGCAGGCGTTTGCTACCCCGATACCGTCACCACAGATGACAGTGCGGGGCTCTACATCGCTTATGGTGTTGGTAAGTTCGTACTATTTTGAAAAACTTTAATTTCACAGTTTTTATTGTTGAATAATGAATGGTATGGTGAAACATAGTGTGAATGTTAGATTTTGTCATCTAGGAGTGTTAGACACGTCATATTCATGCAATATGACAACTTTTTAAATAGAGTAAATAAAGGACATATTATTTCGCCTTTTGCTTGATTTATAACCAGACACAATTTTTCCGTAATAATAATACATTAGGTCTAAAGTTAATAGTATAATTTTTAGCATCACTGAACGTACTCCTACGGGTGTATCAGTTAATGATATTTGAATGACATCATTGTGGTTAAATCGCTAGTACAAAAATAAATATAGCAAAAACATACGAAATAAAACAATTTTTTTATACCACATTTCAAGGAAACCATTTTCTTCAGAAGGTCTAAATCTTTTTTTTTTTTGTTAGTTTTTTTTATTACGACTAAATGGTTATTGACCATCATGTTTTGTTAATAAACTAGCGAGGGATATAAAAGTTTATTGCCTATTAACTTCAGAAAGGACTGTTCTGTTAAGCATCGATAAATCGAATTGGATTATTCGGTATTTCTATTTTATTTTATTTATATATTTTTTTATTTATTTAATAGGAACCCAACATAATATGGTACAGTGTATTTTATATCTCGTACATAGCTCAGTATAGGACACTTTATTCCTTAAAGGCTAATTTATCATACAATATATAGTTTTGTTCCAAAACTTACATTATTCTATGAAAAATAAAATAAAGTAAAAAGAGTAGAACAATAAACAAAATTAAAAAATAAATTAAATTAGCTTCACGCTGTATCCCGCACACAGCACTGTAGGCAGAGGGAACCCAGTGTCAAGACACTCCTTTCCTCATTTTCTGCCGAATTTTGGAGGCATTGCGCGGTGAGTGGCAGAACTCAATGCGACGCTTTGTAAATAAAAATATTTGTTGTTTGTAAATAAAAATATAAAAAAAATATATGTTAATACTGAAGCCACGGAGGGTGAGTCCGCCTTCCGCTTTTCTTAAATATTCTTAATAAATATAAGTATATTTTAAGTAGGTGTAACCGCACGGTGGCCGCTAGTCCAACAATAAAAACAAATAAATATCGTAAGTAGTTCATAGTAGTGTCGTCAAGCTATCGAGCCAATAATTTCTATAATCCATATAAAGGACGAACTGTGCATGATGTCATTCACTTAGCATCTAATTAACGGAGGTCACCTATGTAATTAATATCATTTATTCTTTTCAGGTCTTATGCTATCGGTTCCTTTCCTGCTGGCGACTTTTCTGGTCTACGCTTTTATTCCGGAGTTGAGGAATTTACATGGGATGTGCCTTATGGCATACTGTGGAGGACTGATAGTGGCATATCCATTTCTTGCTTATTTAAAATTACATACTGGTAAAATTGGCGTGGCGTTAACTGGATGCTACGTAATTGGTAAGGGATTATTTTTTTATTTAATAGGTTTAAACGGGATCTTATTACTAAGACTTCGCTGTCCGTCCGTCTGTCTGTCTATCCGTCACCAGGCTGTATCTCATGAACCGTCAGTTAGACAGTTGAAATTCTCAAAGATGATGTATTTCTATTGCTGTTATAACAAGAAATACTAAAAAAAGATAATAAAATTAATATTTAAGAAGACTTCCATATAACAAACATGATTTTTAGATAATGTCGAATCCTTTAGTACCAAAGTCAGATTTGCACTTTTAGTACTAGTTAATAAAGGTTAAATACTTTTATCTTATCAAATTTAAAAGTCTATAGAATGATAAAACAATTTCAAATCTTCGATCAGTTTATCCCACACTTCGCGCTGTGGCTTGAAAAAAAAAAGGTTTAATCATCAACACGTAGCGTCCCAGTATGTTTTTAAAAAAAAAATCCGCTTTTTTAACATCGTAAATTAAAAACAAAAATAAAGTTCGTAGTATAATATAAAAATATATTTTATTATAATATTTGTAATATAGTTTCTTCGTTTTATTAAATATATATATATATTTTGTAACTAAAGTATTCACTGTCAAATCATAAAAGATTCAAAAGCGTGTGTAAAATTCCCAATGTCGAAGTTAGTGGAAAAATTCGTAGCTAAGGCATAAATATGACGAATCAGACATTCTATTCGTTTGATTAAGCTTAAAATAAATTTTAATGGAAGTTAAATATTATTATGAAAGAATTAAAAATAAATTAAATTAGCTTCACGCTGTATCCCGCACACAGCAGGGTAGGCAGAGGGAACCTAGTGTTTAGACACTCCGTTCCTCACTTTCTGCCGAATTTTGGAGACATTGCGTGCTGAGTGGCAGAACTCAACGCCGCGCTTTGCCTCGACACCAGAGCGAAGAAATGGAAATATAATTTTAAGCAAATATTTCATCTCCTTGAGTGGGGATAAAACCCACAACCAGTCAGTTTCACACTTTGTGCCACTACAGGTCTCTGGATTAAAAAAGAAATAGTAAAAATTAAAATTATATACTTTTTACTATATTCCATTTGTCATGGCATTTCTTTATTTTTTTTCTATGATTTGAAAAATTTAAAGCGTCTTATGCATTGCTATTGTGTACTATTGTGTAACTAATATATACAAAAATCAAAGCACGTTCAAATTAACGTCCAACAATGGTTTTTTTTTGTTTTTCAATACATGTAAATAGTCATTGTATTTATATCCAACAAAAAATTGTTCAACTTGTTCAAATTTCTCAACTATACTTATTTAGAAAACGTACTTGAAAACTGACCAGGTTCTCTGACCACTAAGCCATACGCTCTTATCAAGCTACGTCCAAATTTTTATACACTTTTTACGACTTATTTATGTTTTCCATCCGCATCCGCGTGTTTGGTGTCCGCGGGTTCGAGCCTCGATAAGTTAAATTTTTTATACGTTTTCTAAATAAGTTTTTTTTTCCTAAGTGTGGAATAACAGATTAAAAATGTTAAAAATATTCTCAATCATATTTGGCTTCGGATGCTCAACATCATCTACATGTTAATTTATTTTAACTAAAAATTATTTACCTTGCGCAAAATTACACTGTACAATCAGTAGGATTGTTTTACCGGAACCGCTCCCTTACTAATTGATATTAAAAAAAATCCTACAATCATCTCATTATCCATTAATATACTAATTTTATTACACCATCACTAGGGATGTGCCATACGAATAATATCCTGTTATATTATTATGTAGTAGCATTAATATAATTGCTTATCTTATCTTTTTATCAACAATTTACATTTTTAATAACTGAGAGGAACAAAAACCTCTAAACATATACCTACCGGAAAGTATTTTTTACTGAACATGAAGATGTAAGAGTGACTTTACAGGAGATATTATGAATGTGTAATGTCAGTTAAAACCATCTGTCTGATGCTATTTAGAGAGTTTTTTTTATATATCAAGTACCTACGCTTTAAAAATACATATTATGACGTTTGGTTTGGGATCTGAACTTGCTAATTTTTTACATCATGCCTCTACACTTTGAGGTTGTTATTCGCGTTCATGATATAAAAAAATATTTGTGAAATAAAAAACAATATACATAAAATGTACTAAGAAACTATCATTTCTTAGTTTTTAAGCTTGAAATAATAATAAATATTTCTTTTTATTTATCATAAGGTAATTATGATAATCTCATTGTCTGCCTGTACGTTTTATCTTAGAATTAGGCAAAAAATATGCGTTAGAAATTTCCATGTGAAATAGTGATTACCCTAATATACGATTTAAATAGAATATTCAATTTTATGACCGATAAAATATGTGGACTTGGACACATTAACCGAAATTACTCCGTCTTAGTATCAAGTGGGTGCGTGGGTTGTTATCATAATATCGTAACATATTATTACATCCTAAATATTTTAGACCTATCATAGTAAAATGCGGCTATGTGTGTAGAAATAGGGAAACCGAATCTCCGTGCCTATCCCAGAACAGTCTGGGAAGTTTTCCTAACAAAAAAAATCCAGGAAAAATAAAAGTAAAGAAATCCCCAATCCTAAGATAATATCTCTAGACTATTTCTTTACGTAAGAAAATAAAACAAATCAATTTATAAAACAACAACAATTGTTTTAATAAATACTAAAACGCGGTCACGGAGATTAAAGAGGACGATGATTGACATTCGTCTACGAAAAACATTGCTGCAGTTTTAAGTATTTGATCAAGCTTTAATAAAGTTTCTATTTTGTGTATTATAAATACATCGGGGAGTGCCTACGTGCCTAGAATAATATTTTCGATTAATAATTTATTTATATTTTTTAATTAATAATGAAATATTGTTTTTATAAATATAATTTTTAGTTAACAAAGTAGCGATATAATATGTTGCATTTTCATATAGGAAACTTTTTTGTTTTAGCATTCATCATATACTATGCATTTCAAACTAGCTTCTTCTGGTTGAATGTGATGTGTTTTGACATCTGGAGGACTTTCAGGTAAGCAGTTACTCGTAGGTATATATGTAATGTACCTTATTATTTGACTGATTAATATAATTTAGGTTTTTAAATAATAACATCACAACAACGATCACTTGAGATATATATATATATATATATATATATATATATATATATATATATATATATATATATATATATATATATATATATATATATATATATATATATATATGAAATAATGGCTTAAATGTATATATTTTTTGTTAAAAAATCATCTTTTGTAAAATTATGACATTTTAAAATTTACAGTGGATATAGGAGTAGTTCAAACAAACGTCGAGAACATCGTCGTTTCGCGTTGTACGGCGCGTACGCGTGGGGCGTCCCGCTACTGCTTACTGTTTGTACTGTGGGAATGCAATTTGGTGATGTTCCTGGAAATGTTGTAATACCTGGCTTTGGAAGTAGACGATGCTGGTTTGTAAGTAGGTATCTTTTATACATACACTGTTTATTTATAATTTACTGTAAATCATTTAAAATACAATAAGTTATATATTGTAATAAGAGTAAGTGTAAGCTCATAATAATATAAGTATATACCAATAATGTAGGTAGGTACTACAAATCAACAATATATTATATACATATATATATATATATATATATAGCTTTATCAATGGGATTTTTTGTGTACATGTGTGGGAATTATGTAAAATACAATTACTTTATATAATATTATTTGTCATTTTAGTGTTTTCTCATAATATTTCTTGTGAAAATTACACCACATGGCGATAGTTAATACTTAAAAAGTAAATTATATTATTTTTTTAGATTGGCTCAGTGAACTTGTATATTTCTTTACACCAGTTTTTGTATTGGTAGTATGCAATTCGGTGTTTTTTTCGATAACCGCACATCGTATACGCTCTATAAAACAAGAAACTGCCATATTAAAAGGAGCTGAATCTTCACGAAGTGATAAATTAAATAAGGATAAGCAGAGGTAAAAAAATATTCATTAATTAATTAATCTTAAAAATATATATATATATATATTTAGTATTTAAATTTATCACATATCTATTAAAACACTTGCACATATCTATTAAAACACAACATCAACGAAAAACAGCTTTTAATTTTTTATTGAAATTTTTAAAGACATACAAAATTTAAATAGCACCATGTTTTTCGGATATATTTAGTACAATGTAATTATCAATTAAAGTAATTGATATTCCGTCTTTTTGAATTTTCCAAGAGCCTTACTAATGCACAAATCTACATTCAAAACATAAAATTTATAAACTATAAAAACATATTATTATCCAGTTACTATTAAGCTTTAATGAATAAAGTTTAATTTACTCAAGTTGTAACTTTTTAATACATGAATATTGTCACGTCTAAAAAGGGCTGATTAACTTAGAAAGTTGCCTTTATTGTCAAAATTTTACGACTTTCGTGTTACATAGTACTTCTTTACTTTTTCTTTTGCTTAAATTCTTTTAATATAATAAGTATAAGTAAAGGAGGCTTTGTATGAGCTATTTTAGATATATAATAAAACTAAGTAGTCATAGCTACAAAACTCACTATACAGTTGTGAGAGGGAACTTTAACTCAAGGTGGGATAACGTTGCGGCGATCGGTTCAGTGTGGGGCAATGTGGATTTGGGCAACGGATCGCTAGAGGTCACGTTGGATGATTTTGCGTACTATTTTAATACTGTAACAAAATTTGCGGTTGTTTTTGAACTACTATATAAATAAATTTAGTGCATACATTTATATTTTAATTTGGAATACATATCTCATCATTTTTCGGGCTGGAAAAAACTAACTCCGTTCCAAATTTTAATTTTTACGAATTTATCGATGTAGCAAAGTCAGGCATACCCAATTACCCAGCCCTGTACTATATAGCGCGTCCCGGTCAAGTTCCGGTCGATTCAAGAACATAAGAATATTTCTCATATAACAATATGTATTTATTATCTACTTCTGTAAAAAAGTTTATAATGTTTGTTACTTTAGAACTTTTGACTGGGTGAACAGATTTTGGTGATTTTTTTTTTATTTAAAAGCTATTTCTTCCTGTGTGGTCCCATTATTTTTTGATCCACTTCTGACTATGGCATCTATAAGAAAATCATCTTAAATTTGCATTAGGCATGTGGGCGACAAATGGATGGATAACTCAATATCATGTTAACCGATATTGATGATTCCTTTTTTATTTGAAAGTACACGCTTCAATGATAGTTTAAATTTATAATTATTGTTATTTCAATATTTAAGGCAAACTGACAATTAAACCGTAATATTATAAAATCCAAAGAATGTAGCTTTCGAAACAAACAAAATGTAAATCCGACCAGCAGTTCCAAAGATCTTAGCGCTTAAACAAATAAACAAACAAATTCTTGCTCTTTATAATATTAGTATAGAGGTAAAGATAATGTTTTTAATGTGTAATTACTACTTTTATGATAATTTTATATTAATTTCTTATTTATATTCTCTTTCAGATATGGACTGTACCTTAAGTTGTTCGTTGTAATGGGAGTAAACTGGACAATAGAAGTTATAAGTTTCGCAGTCGGCGGCTCCAACTGGTACTGGATTGTAGTTGACCTTTCCAATATTGCGCTTGGAGTTTACATCTTCTTTATTTTTGTATGGAAAAATAAAGTCCGCAATTTAATCAGAAAAAGGTGTGTTACTTATTATCTAAGAAGAAAAATTAATTAAATAATAATTATTAACATTTTTGTTGCAATAATTGCTTGGTCTTCACAATGAAAAAAAATAAATGGAAATATATAAAAAAATATCTAAAAGTCGCATTTTATTTTTAAGTTTCATAGTGAGGATTGTTTGTAATGATGCAAATTGGAATGTCGTTTATAAAATACTGTAAAATATTTCCTTTTTGAGTGACGGTATTGATTGCTGACATAATAAAGGGTGGACGCGTCAGCGGTCCTTTTATGGGGGCCGCATATAGGGTAAAATATTTTAAACCCATACCCAAACAAATTAATCAAGATACCTCAACAGTTTAGACGTAGGATTTTTTTTTCATTTCACGACGTTTATCCAAGCAGTATTTCGTGTGATGCAGTTACGCATATATACCAATAACGGAAACACATACTACTACAAAAATTAAAATTAAATATATAATATGTGTGCACAGGTGGCGTGCTCTGCGCGGTCTCCGGACACAGGAGACGAGCTTTGCAGGACGATCGAGCTCCGCACCTACTGAAGACACGCGCATGTCGGCCGACGAGTCCGCAATGCGCTTGAAAGATATCCACTAAAATTAAGGTAATAGAAGAAAGACATTATCGTGTTATAATGTGTTAATAAGGTTTTTATATATTTTTATTATCTATTATTTATTACTCAGGATAGGACCTAATTTGACGGAATACTTTAGGTGACGGAACACTTTTGAAAATTGTGTATATATATATATAAATATATATATTTGTAATGTAAATACTCAGATATACATATATGTACTCATTTGAAAAAAAAATCATGAGGACATAAAAGAGTTCTAATCTAGCCTTTATCTCTTAATTGTTACATAATTACTACCCACGTAAAAGTTATATAAAAAAGATAAAATAAATATTGTATAGTAGTCATATATAAGAATATTATACTTAAGTATATAGTCTATTATACATGTATATAGTGTATTTTTCATATTTATAATTGTTTTTTTTACAGGTGACAGATATGACAAAATCGGAATGAATACCAATGAAGTTAAAATAGAAAATGTCGATTGCTAGTCAATTTACACATATTATATTATGTAGATTAAGAACATATTTTAGTCGTATGTACAGTACAAGTATGCATGAATGTCCCAACTTAATAAAGTAAATTATTATATTTTTCTTTAAGTTAACATAAAAAGCTTCCAAGCTAGAAAAACATGTACATACATTATAATATAAAAAAAATAAAATAACACTAGGGTTAATATTATTTATTGATTATGTTAACTTAGCTTTAAAGTTGCAATTATATTTATAATTGTAGATTGTAGATCAAATAGTAAAAGTAATGACAGTACTATCAAGGAGTCGTGGCCGCCCTGAAGTTTGATTTTGATGAACTTTTGCCATTATTCACTCGGGAAGAATATAATCAGATCTGTCAGATCTGTACGTATACAAAAATTGTAACCATATCCTGATGTTCCGAGAAGTCAGGATAAAATATAATATGTTCCTCCACAAACTCCTCTATTTTTGAGTGAAAGTTCTATAAAAATCGATTCAGCTGTTCCAAAAAAAAGCACAGACAAACTGAAAAACAAACGGAAAGATTTTTTTAATTAGTCTCTTCGGCTTAATAAGTGTTGATAAGTATCGTTTAGTTTATTATATGTAAAGATAATTTAGCTGGGCCATTATAGTGTGTTACACTAGGTTCCCTTTGACTACCCTGCTGTGGACAAATTGCATTTTATTTTACAACAATAATTAAATTATTTATTTTGTATGATTTTTTTTTTATTATTGTATTAGGCTTTTATAGATTAGTTAAAACTGTGGTTTCATTTAAAGTGGTGTTGACAAAAACACTACATAATTAAGCATATTTAATATTTATACAGATTTTTGGGATAATAGATATCAATATTTATTATAACACTTGCGAAGAAATATTATTATATCATATTTTAGGCAATTTTTAATTCTTATACCTTTTGAAAAAGTAAGAACATCCATATAGTTAATGTTTTTTTTTCAAATTAAGAGATAGTTTAAGTTTTTTTTATAATTATGGTGGAAAAATAGTCAAAATTACACTGTAATATCACATTAGAACCGACATTGTAGTGTTCATAGTAATTGAAAACAGTTATACTACAAGATACCTTCATATGCACCTGTTTTTTATGATGTAATGTAGAATAATATATTTTTATTTTTAGAGGCTACTCTGTACTAAGATGGCAGTTCTGTCCCGCATTTTTTACGTCAATGATATATTGATTTAAATAATAGAACTATAAATCATTGAAAAGAAAAGGAGAAACGCAATTATTACTACGCATTTTTCCTTTTTTCGTACTCGAAACGTATTAATAAATTTACATACAATTCATTTGTTTTGAATATAACATTAAGATAGATTCATAAAATATATTTGGTGCTTCCTTAACATGATTATTTCATGTATTTTTTTTATATAAAAAGTTTTGATTAAGTTGTCTTGAGAAATATATCTACTGTAGTAAATTAATTTAACGTGTCTACGTACCAATGATTAAAATGTAGTGACATCACCACGTGATCCATCTAAACACTATTTAAAGTTTTATAAACTATGAACTCACAATCAGAATTTAGTTTCCAAATAAACATACATTTTATTGTAGACTTCGCCATTTGAGCTAATCCCAAACCCGATACCTACTTTATTATTTTTATTAATGTCACCAACGTCGAAGCTTAAAATAATAATTATGATAGACTAAAAAACTATAAATTGTACTTCTTTTTTCAGCTTTACGCTGTATCCCGTACACAGCAAGGTAGGCAGAGAGAACCTAGTGTTAAGACACTCCGTCCCCTACTTTACGACACCAGAGCGATGAAATGGAAATATAAATTAAAATAAATATTTCATTTCCTCAAGTGGGAATCGAACCCACAATCAGTTTACAGTTATACTATGTGCCCCTGTGAGACGAATGGCCTCAATTTACTTTCTTCTTTTAAATTGTAGTTAAATAAAATAATCGTAATTTGGTTATGTCAGATTTCTATTAAACGACTTCTAAAGGGAGTAGTTTTTCAATTCGACTATATTTTTGATCCTTGTTACCTAGGAAACTTTTAACTGAGTGAATCGATTTTGATTATTTTTTTTTATATTTGAAAGTATCTATGAGAAAATCACAAGTCTCAAATTTACATTAGGTATGTGCGCGACAAATGGACGAATAACTCAATATCAATTCAACCGATTTTAATTATTCTTTTTTTATTAAAACGGGTACATATAAAGTGAAGGATATGAGATCCGGTTGAAATTGAAGAAGTCGGTTTTTTTTCCTAAATAATATTATTATGTAATTTTTTCTACTAAAATTTCTCTATAATCCATGATAAAAACTATCCTATAAGTTGCATTAGGCTTGAACTATTACTATGCCAAAATTCATTTAATTTCATACAGTAGTTGTCGGTATTTTAAGTAATTGAAATTTTTCAGTTTTTATTTTTTTTTAAGAAAATTATCATGAAATTCGGGATGAAACCAAAAAAAATGTACCTTGAGACCTTAGTCTAATACCATGCAAAATTCATCAATTTCTGTCCAATAGTTTTTGCGTGATTGACGAACAAATAAACAGACAGACAGACAAGAATTCTGCTGAGTAGTTTTTTATTTTTTTATATATATTTCATGTACAGACTTGTGTCTGTGACTTTTCTATCCTTTTCTAATATATAGAGAAGAGATAGAGATTTTGTTTGAAAAAAAACCACTTTCATTTTTAGGATAAAAACCTTTTTTAATTGTATTAGGCTTTTATAGAGTAGTTAAAACTGTGGTTTTATTTAAAGTGGCGCTTACACTTTCACCCTGTTATAAATGACATGCGTCAACGAAATCGCAGGCACTGCTAGTAGAAAGTAAAACATCCATTTTTAGAAATTTTATTCTCTTTACATGAAGGCCAAGCTTCAGAAGGCCTAAACTTCGATAATTATTACACCTGTAAAGAAAAAAAATATACAAAATTATATTTTTTAGCAAATATTAATGTGAGTAAAATTCATAGGAGTACGAAAATTATATTAAGCATTCAGTCAACCAATATTACTTTAATATGCACTCTTCAACTATCATAATCTATCTAATCTAACATCATTTATTGAAGGACTGATTCTGATTAATATGATCAAAGAAACTTTCACGAGATTGTCATGGAGCGTGGTTGAAGTTTCGATTCCCGTTTGGACGTGTTAAATAATTTTATTGTTCTGACAACAAGACAAATCACCACGTTGAGTTTCGTCATTCATCACGAAGTCTTGAAAATCGTGCGGAAAGTGGAGGGCGGAATATCTTAACATTCAGTTCTCGGTGCTTACCCTGCTATGTGTGGAATATAGCGTGAAGCAAAAATAAAATCTCCAAGTGAAGCTCACCTATGGTGTCGGTGCGCTCATTGCTACGGCTGTCAACTGAGAGACAATGCTTCCAGCTGCAAGATTGCCGAAGTACGACTGAGCGGCTGCGGCAATGCTCCCAGCAGCAATACCCGAATTACCGAAACCCATCATAGGCGCCAACCACGCGGCTCCACACCCCCCGGTACCATAAATAACAGCGCCGCCCAAAACATTTACAGCTAACGCCGCAAGCAAACCCATTTTCTGAAATTGTTTATGTCGATGTAATTTTCCACACTTTTATGCAAAAATCTGCATCACTAACATGCAACTACAATTTACAAAATGGCGTTCAAGAAAATTTAAGAAATACATTATTTTCTTTACTATGCACATACTATTACTATTATATTTAGAACTTTTGCGCTCGTATTTAGTCTAGTGTACTACTACTTGTGAGTAAAACGTCAATAAAATACGGGGATTTCTTAGAAAAGTTTGCAGGCTTATTTCAATTATTACGTGAAAAAAGCAAGTTTGAATTCGAAAAATCCGAATGTGAGGATTGTGAGGTACAATTAATTTGTAGATATAAAAATATAATTATAAAAACAAAAACTCCCATTGCATAAAATTAAAGAGAAAATAAACAAGCCCAATAGTTTATTAGGATTTACAGTGGGGACCTCTTTAAATTATGAGGGTTCCTGGAAAAGATTTTATTGATTGAGGGTTTTTTTTCCTAAGTGTGAAATGACACTTTAAAAATGTTTAAAAATACTTTAAATGAGTTTTTGATGAAGTTCTAAGTCATTTTTTAAAAATACATCATTGATAGCGACGTCATTGCCAGCAAAATGGTAAAAGAAGTCAACGACGCTGGTTGAAGAAAATGATTTTACAAGCAAAGCGGCAATGACAATTATAGAGAATAATAATTAACTTTTGGAGTAGATGAATGGATCTTATTTAAGTCTGTAGTCCTGGATATTAGATATATTTCTAATGGATGGCTCGTGGGATGATTTTTTCAGCTTCACGCTGTATCCCGCACACAGCAGGGTAGGCAGAGGAACCTAGTGTTAAGACACTCCGTTCACTTTATGCCGAATTCTGGAGGCATTGTGTGTTAAATGGCAGAACTCAACGCCGCCCTTTGCCTCGCTTCCAGAGCGAAGAAATGAAAATTTAAATGAACATTTCATTTCCTCGAGAGGGACTCGAATCCACAACCGATTGATTTTACAGTCTCACCTTGTGATCTTGCGCCACAACTGGCCTCAAATAAATGTTTATTAATATAATAGTCACTTGTCTACCAAACGTTTCTTACATACAATTATAAGTATTTATTTTTTGCTCACAGCTTTACACGCACAGCTTTACTCACAATTCTCGGATTGAAAAGAGCCCGTTCCTTTGGAAGGCTTGCGTGGGGCACAAAACACGTAAAGGCTCCTTTAAAGAATATACAAATGTTTTACGGTGACGCAACAATCGGGTTCCATCTCTGGGTAACCACAGGAAATTATCCAGAGATGGTCGCCGGTTAATGCGTAGGAACTATGGAAAATGTGGAAATCTAAACTAGGACTATGGAATGGAATTTGGATGGACTACTATTACAATTATTATTATTTATTTTTATTTACAAGTTTCTTTAAGCAAAGTAAGATTGGAATAAGATACCGAACTAGATCCGATGTTTTATGCGCTTGTGACAGGTAATGTGCATGCTTCTTTCTAGTCCCACAAATCCCGCAGATACCGCACCCTTAATCTCACAACATGCGAAATTGTAAAATGATGCAGAATTGCAAGCCATAGCCTCTATGGCGTCACCCATCAAAAGCACTGTCCTTGGCTAAGTTATTTTAGGAAAACATCACAAATGGATTCATTGTTATGCTAAAATTGGTAGATATTATTACAACATAATTATAATTATCGTGTTTGTAATCACAATATATATATTACGATTCTACGCGCATAAGTTTACATAATATAGAGTTAGCAAAGAAAATAGGAACACACGGCATCGTTGTAGTTTACACTTACAGCTGGCGCTCAGTCGAAAAAGGAGTAGGATCCGGGCATGACGTATCAGAGCACGGCTGTCACACCCTGACCGCGATTCACCTTATCTCTTATCACTGTAAAAATACATCGAAGCACTTCTAAACACAACGATAAAGACACTTTATACGCGATAAACTCGTTAAGGATTAATTTCGTTAGATTTGTTACAATAATTACTCATAATAAAGTGTATCACGAACGATTAATTTTTATTTACTTTTTTGAAAATAAACATGTTGCGACTATAGTTTCATTTAATCTGGAATTGTGACTGAAGTGATTAGTGATTGTTTATTTATATATTTTAATAAAATGATAGTGTTGCTGTTATTTTGCATTGGCCTATCTCTATCGAGTTGCAATCCTTGTTCAAAGGAGCAAAGTCTTAACATCACTGATGGGGTGCAGTATGATAATGGTTCAATAATTTTCGATGGCTTAGAATACACCGGTAGTTCTTGGTTCGAAGAAGAGATAAATGGAATATATACACAGTTCGGATGCCCCTGTATAGGTCGCGTGTGCTTGTGGAAGTGTTGCAATACAGGGATGATGTACCTTAACAAGACATGTTCACCAGCAGATAGAACAGAAGTTGACCCTTTTAACCCACCTGTATTTAAGGGAAAGGAAAAATCTAATGTTATTGCTAATCAGCATTTCTTTTACATGTCTGGACTGGCGTGTGATAAATATTTAGTGGATTCCAACACACCCGGCGAGGAAATATACCCCCAAGAAGTAAGTTCAATGTTTTTTCATAGTCTAATCCACTTATCTAATTTTAATTATTTTCCAATGTTATTGTAGCGATGTATGTTATTCGATTGTATAATTTCTATATATAATAAAAAGTAAAAATATTTTGTCTGTATATTTAGTAATATTGACTGAAATGGATAGGTAGGACACAGTACAGTAGTTAATATGCAATCATTACAATTATTTTACAAAGAATGTTTTGAATGTTCCAAATCAATAATTTTACCTTTTGGTGTATATTTGAAAACTTACATGTTAGATAATCATTCTTTATAACCATTTGAAATCTTGTTATCTCACCTTGTAAAGAACAACGATTCCTAATACAAACAACTTGAACGGAATATGTAAATATTTAGGAAAGTATAGTAAGCTTATGTAAAATGGTATCAAAAATTATATATATATATATATATATATATATATATATATATATATATATATATATATATATATTGCTTAAAATCACTGAAAATATATATAATATAATATGAAATAATAATTTAAAGCTTTAATGTAAATAATTATTTTATTCTTTACATAGTTAAAATAAATTCGACCATAGATGTAAGTACGCTTAAACCTTTCATTACTGAATATGTAACGGATTTTAATGCGGTTTTTACTAATAGACAAAGAGATTAAGGAGTAATGCTTATATTTGTATTCGTTTGATTAAATTAAAATTAAACATATTTTTGAAAGCGAAAGCCAGCGGAAAGCTCAGAAAGATATGTTTTTATACTACCTTTATTTATATAGTCAAGGCCATTGCTACGCTAGAATTAAAAATAGAAAAAGATAGAAAAAGAAAAGATAGAAAAATAGAGGTAAAAAATTGTATATCGAATGCGAACATATATTTTGCACATATGTAAAAGGAAACAGGTAAGTTTAAATTAGGTAGATTTAAAATTTTACACTGGAAACTACTGACTGGTACTGAATCAATCAATAAAAAACCAATTTAAAGCGAGATGCGCCCACCGAGTCCTATCCAGTGCATAAATCTGCAGGTATTTTTTTTTAATAGAAATTATTTTTAAAATAACTTTAATTGAAATAGATACATTATAGTAGAATACATTACACCAGGATTGCCTAGAAGAATCGAATTTTTTGGTAAAGCATTTTTAGTAAAAAATGCACTCTCGTTCATGTGAATATAACATCATTTAAAAGAATAAGTCGAGAGTGAGTGAATAGTTGCCTCGGTTTTGATTATGCTATGTTAGGAACGATAGAACAATAGCGCTCTATTAATATTATAAAGACAATTCTTCCATACACAAATGCCAAAAAAACTCTCAGCATAGACACGCACAGAACCTTGTCTCTTTTCAGTATTTTTGTGGTTTTTTTTGTTGACTGTTCAACAAATAAAAACTTGTAATATAATAAATGAATAAAAACTATCAATAAAACATATTGTTTTATTTATTTTTGAAATTTTTAAATGTTATTTCACACTTGTAAAATAAAACTATTTATTTATAAAACGAATAAAAATTAGAACATAGCGGGATTTCAACCCGTACCTATTGGAAACCGTCCAAGGGCTCTGACGATTAAGCCATTCGTTCTAATCAACCCAGGCGGGTTCAAATTCTGCAACATCAGACGGCAGACAGCAACCAAATTATTTACGATTCCTTAAATTATGATATTTCAAATCATGTTGGATTCACATAAATAACATCTGAGTTTAATTTTTCAGCACAAACGCTTTAAAAAATATTTAAAGATAATTGTGGCAAGATGCTTCTAGGCAACCCTGGTGTAATCTATTCTATTATAACGTATAATTCTTAAAAATAAGATTCATTAAAAAAACAGACACCTGCAAATTTATGCACTGGGATCTCGACCTAATACTGATTAACATTTTAACTCAACGGGACATAAAACTTATAAAAGTAGACACACTTTAAGATTAAGCGTGTATGCATAATTTTCTTACAAATTGAACTTCCAATAAAAGTTTGTATTATTTTTTTATTAATTAATTTTGATTTTAGTTTTGTTTTTTTTTACTTTTTTCATAACTGGTCCATGGAAGCATGCTGTACATTTTGATTTTGTCTTGACAGACGGACTCGTCTGTGATCCTAAATTTAATTCGTTTTAGTCTTTTGGGATATGGAACCCTAAAAAGATGACCGAATATGTTTAACACCACCCATTCTTTGTTAAATGGCTACGACGTATATGTTATACATATACATGCGATATTTCCAAGTTTTACGACCCTGTATAAATCACTAAATGAAGTTACCTAAGAGTTTGTTAACACTCTACGGCCATTACAAACACAGCCTGTCAAACATTCATTATGTTTGGTTAACACTGACTCAGAGAGATAAATTATCTGTAAAGGGCAATTATGTGAACGTTGTGATACTTATTTTAAGTAATTAGTAGAGTGTAACTAGAACGTGTAAGAGGCCAGTCGTGGCACATGGGTACAAATTTTGACTGTAAACGCGACTGGTTGTGGGTTCGATCCCCATTTAAGGAAATGAAGTATTTATTTAAATTTATATTTCCATTTTTCGTTCCATTTGTGTCGAGGTAAAGCGCAGCAATAGAGTTCCGCCATTGAATACGCAATGCCTCTCAAATTCGTCGCTATGTGGGGAACGGAGTGTTTGAACATTAGATTACATACATTAATTATTTTTGTATATAGAATAGAACGGGTTACCGGTTTTTTATTATTTTTTGCTTCTTATAATACATAGCAAGTCGTAGCGCAGTGGTACAAAGTGTGACTGTAAAACCGACTGGTTGTGGGTTCGATCCCCACTCGAGGAGATGAAATATTTACTTAAATTTATATTTTCATTTCTTCGCTCTGGTGTCGAGGCAAAGCGCGGCGTTGAGTTCTGCCACTCAACACGCAATGCCTCCAAAAATTCGGCAGAAAGTGGGGAACGAAGTGTCTTAACACTAGGTTCCCTCTGCCTACCCTGCTGTGTGCGGGATATAGCGTGAAGCTAATTTAATTTTTTAATTTTTTTATAATACATAGGTAATAATAATATATATCTCTGTATAAATTTTGCGCCCTCTGCTTAAAACATGATGAGGCAGTATATTTCCTACAGAACTTAAAAATATTCCTATATTTCAACAACTCAAACTATTTCAACAACTCAAAATAATTTGACTCACAACGTTCAAAGAAAAACAATGACGCTTTTGTGATAACACAGAAAACTTGACGTCACATTGGTCCATTTTGATTTTATGTTATTAGTAATTTATTATTTTGTAAACAAACGACTCCCATTACACTACACGTAACTTTATTTGAATATATATTTATTAGGACTTTCAGAGCTTGTTACGAAGATCCTACCTTTTTGTAATCTACATATATCACGTCACGGATATACCACATATAATAGAATATACACAGAAGATCTACTGTTATAACAAACTTTGTCTTTGTCTTATCAGATCATTATGTTTCACAAACTTATCAGTATGTTTTTTTGTGCCAACTTCACAAAATATAGGATAAGTCCTGGATGAATGATGATGAACATCAACTTCAGCTTGCCTCTTACCTCCACGCGATCTCGAGATAAGTGGTTTTCACAGACGGACAACGATGAGAGGTTCCATTTTTACCCTTTGAGGAACCCTAAAAAAATAGCATATATGAAGGAATGTCGATTTAAACCATTATTTTCGTTGTAAACGTAATTTCGCTAATAAAATGTTTAAAAATAGTCCCTATCATACTCGTTCGACGAATAATATTGTTTAAAATGCCATATCCGTGTCATTATACATCAATTTATTACCAACAGAGCGCTCCTCGTCTGTTTTATTAAAAAATGTTGATTTATGTCTATTTTACATGTGGGACTTAGCGTAAAAATGATCATTTGAAATTTTGAATACTTTTCGCTGTTTGATGATGTTATTTCTGCTGCTGATGTTATTTTTAAAATGATCGCTAATAAATTATAAGCAATTGCTAGTATATCGTAAGTGTGTCAATTAATAAAGAATAAATACTTACATAATTTTATATTATTATAATAAAAAGTATTTTT
This sequence comes from Heliconius charithonia, assembly GCA_030704555.1. NCBI lineage: Eukaryota > Metazoa > Arthropoda > Insecta > Lepidoptera > Nymphalidae > Heliconius > Heliconius charithonia. Next base: position 3,542,600 of record CM060819.1, on the reverse strand, counting down.
TTAATTATTATTCAATAAATAAGGTAAAGAATTAAGAACTAAATAAATAGATGTATACAGTATAGTATGACCTACTTTAATATAAGTTAGTTTTCTGAAGAATATTCATTAAAAAATCTATCTAAATATCTGAACGCAATAATTTATAATGATATATTTTTTTGTCATTAATAAAATACAAACTACATTTAAAGGATAGTTTACCAAAACACTATCGTAAAAACTGTATTTAATTTGGTTTAATTGATTCTGTGATTAGCGTGCCGAAACATACAAACAGACAAATAAATAAAATTTTCAAATATCATTATTTTGGGATTGGGATGATTTTTTAATGTAAATAACCGTCACATTTAATAATTCCATTTTTATTCAATAACTTGAATGAAGCTTTTCGTATTATATATATCATAATATATAAAAAAATAAAATTAAAAATTAAATTAGCTTCACGCTATATCCCGCACACAGCAGGGTAGGCAGAGGGAACCTAGTGTTAAGACACCCCGTTCCCCACTTTCTGCCGAATTTTTGGAGGCATTGCGTGTTGAGTGGCAGTGGTATAAATTTAGGTAAATATTTCATCTCCTCGAGTGGGGATCGAACCCACAACCAGTCGGTTTTACAGTCACACTTCGTGCCGCTGCGCTACGACTGGCCTCTATCATAATATATGCAACCGATAAATCATAATTATAACAATAGTGGGAAATATTACTACCATCTTTTCACAGGTAGAAGCGTTTATCTATAAGCGACCATCTTAGGTTTTATTAGCTTAATATTTGTATTAGTAATAGTCCAAATGACCACCAAAAAGACGTAGATGGATGGTCATAAAACACATGACCTTTTAAAACATTGACTTTACCAAGTCTCGTGCACGATATTTTCTTTTGATTTGAGATATAAATGAGACGAATGGGTCAACTTACATATGTACATGAGACCAATAATAAAATTGATTTTAAAATAAAATCTTATAAATTAAGTAAATTTTTTTATAAAATATCCAATTATTTTATTTATATGTATTAAATATTTCTAAAAAGGTGTTTGTTGTCTATTTTAAGTATATATTAAATATATTTTAAAACAAGAAAATGTGAGACTAGAATTATTTAATTAATATTAGCTATACCACCCGTGTAATCCACGCGCTTCGCACTCAAGGAAATGAAATACTTAACATTTTAATTTCTTCTGGTGTCAAGGCAAAGCCCGGCGTTGAAGCCTCTTAACATGCAATGCCTCCACAGTCGGTGGGAGAGTGAGAGGCAAAGTGTCTTAACACTAGGCTCCCTCAGCCTACCCAGCTAAAAAAAAAAAGGGCAGAGAAGGGAAAGGCAGAGAGAGAGAGAGAGAGAGAAAGAGATGATATTGCTAAGTCACAATTAAACATTAAACGTATTATAGTTAAATCCTAGGCATTAATAATATAATGCTAAAAAACATACATTAACAGTATAAAAATAGAGGCAATTAACGGCCGTTATTCTACTGTGTAAGCCGCAAGGGCCACACCCGCACCGTCCCTGCTGTTATCTACAGTAAACATTAGCTTTTTTCAATAAAAAATATATCAGATTACTATTTTGCCTCCATTATTAATTACTTCTTCGTGAGTTGTTAATATTCATTGTGAATAACTTTGAATTTAATGTAATTTTATACTAAGAATATTTAAATGTACTAGAGAACCACTTATTGACGCATAAAGTACCTACCTATACTGTAGTCTGTCAAATACATGATAGTTTGTGTTATAATTATTTTTATATTTAAATTAATACTAATTTAATGTAGTTTTTATGCATTATTTAAAAATATATATATGCATTTTGTACTTATCTTTATATAAACTAAAACTGTGCCAAATTGCACACCGCCGCCCTCTTCGGTATCTTTACGTCCGCACAATTTTCGTAAAGCGGTAAAAAGTTTTTGCTTCAAGTTTCAATATATAGAGAATGTAGATTTCAGCAACGCTATAATACTTATTTAACCAACATCATAAATTTGTAAAATAAAAAATATTAACTATTTTATTATTTCTTGTTAATTTATAAAATTGACGGTTATTTATAAATTATATTCCTCGAAAACTATAAAATAAAAACGTGTTTAAATTATATTTATAATATGATTTATTATAATAATTGTAATTTATTTTCTTTTAATAATATTTTTTCTGAACATTTTATTTATGGTATAGATCGTTACACATAGTTCCAAACGCTTCGCGCATGGCAGGCTAAGCAAAGATGATTTAGTATTGAGATATACTTACATTCCGTTCCACACTTTCGTTTCGTAATTTTCGAGATAGCTTTTAGAGTGGTGGAACTCAATCTTTTCGTATAATCTTTCTTTTTAACGGGGATTGAGCTCACAGCTATCGCGCGTACCCTCAGACGTTATCCCGATGTACCACAACGGCCTCAACAATAGTATAGAGTTGGTCATTGTCGTGTGCAAAACTATATCATAAAATATACATAAACTTGATAAGAGATGTACTGTCTTTCTTCTTGTTCCTTATTATGATGAGTAAATAATGTAAATTAAAAAATGTATACCATACCATAGGTTTACCATTAGCCATATTTTCACAGTCAAACATGCTTAGAAAGGAAACTTTTAAAAGCCAATTCGTGCACACGAGATATTTTTTTATAAAATTCTCAACGTAAACATTCCCACACGATACCAGGCGGTGGCCGTAAATACAACGTAGCTACATAATTGATAAATGGCAGTTTCATGGATACCAGCATTTTAATTTAGTAAACAGGTCTTGGAAATATGATGAGGCTATTGTTGCGCAATGAGATAGAGTCCGACTTTACGCAGTTGTTGTGGGTTCGAAATCTTTTTGGCAAAATTGGGGTCAAAAGTGGAGTTCAAAATATGAAACAGTATGAAAAGTACAAAACAGTCTGAGAACGTTATAGTTATTTTACACTTTTCACGGTGATCTAACTTAGATTTTACTTCCCTTTTTCTTTAAATAATCAATAACAATAAAGTTTAAGAAAATCATTTAAATATATTTTTGAAGACATAAACATGTTAACTATTTTATATGAAAACCCACGTATTCCGTTAGTAAGAATTGAATATTTCTTTAACAGTTATTAATATTTAATAATATAATAAGTACTTGACGTAACTGAATGTTTGTGTAACTCATCTCAGGCTATGTTTTAACTAAACATAAGTTTTTGTTATTTACAAGAACGGAATTCTCAGAACTTATTTATTTTTTGAGTGAGTTTAAACAAACTAAGTACGTGATAAAATGAAAATTTTGATTTTAACTCGTAACGAGAATAATATAGGCACGTTGGATCTAAAATATAAATAATAACTAAGTTTTATGCATTGTTTATTGTTTCAAGTGTGCTATTGCGGTGTTTGGGCTGTCTTCTACAGAATATTACCACATGTCGGAAAAACTTAACAATAACGCTGTAATATTTGATTTAGAACCTAAATATTATTGGGAAGTATTCAACATCCATAAACCTGGTTATATTTAGATTTGTAAATCGGTAACGTATCGCTTAACAATCGCCTAACCTATTAATATAACACGCGTTGACGTGATATTTTCCAGTAATCGCTCTTATCGTCTGTACCCCATACGAGACAAATTTGTAGGTTTTTTTTTTATTATATAAGATAACGAAAGGATAGTTAACGAAACTTATTTTTACTTCCGAAAATAAGGATGACATAAAGGGAAAATTTAAGGTTATTGGCTAAGAGCCTAAGCGTAAAATATTGCTCATTATTTTTTTACCGTAATTTTTATTAATTTTATGAATTGTTAAAGATATCTTTTAACTAATTTTGTTATGAAACTATTTGAAGTTAGATTATTTTTGCCGAAAAAACAAATGTCAATAACTAATTCCTCTAATATATATTTATCCATTTTTAGAAAGATAACAATTATTTTTATGTAAGATATATAATCATTGGCTGTTTTATATCTTAAAAAAAAAAATATCTTACTAGAACAAAAATAGCAGTTGGCAATAAAAAAAAATTATGTCGAAATTACAGCATAATAACTATGTAATATAACAATGATTAAAAAGTTAATGTATTTTATAATTAAATTAGCAATAAATATACAATTTTTTTTCGTTTTTAATTTAGTACAATATAATGAATTTTTGGTGATATAATTAATTTTTTAATATTGATTTGTCTCAATGACGATTTGAACATATTTTCAGGTTATTTAACCTATTTATTAAGAAAACGTATAAAAATTTGAACGTAGCGGGATTTAAAGAAATGTTATACGCTTTCTTAATATGTGTTTTCTCTAAATGGATAAATTATAGTTTATTTAGTAGATTAACTAGATAATGTAGCGACACACAGCGGGGGTTTAATTATGTCACACAGATCAAAATGTCTAGTCATATTTCGAAAGCAGAAGAGATTCGCTTTTATGATACAATGCAGAATTTATATATTTTTCATGCTCTCACATCCTTAAATTTTAAGGTCTCGAGCTTTTTTTGAAATTGCTTGCAATGCTTTGGCCTAGCTAGAGTGCTTTCAATTGATATCTCACTTGAACTAGCGGCTTTGATGCCAATTTTTACCCCCTTTTAAGGTTTTTGTTATATTAGGATTTAATTACAAATGTATAATTGTAGCCAGACATACAGACAGACGGGCGGACAACAATTTGACCTTATAAGGATTCCTTTTTTCTTTAAGAGATGCCCTAAAAAAACAGACATACTTTTTCAATATTAATCATCTATTTTGAAATTTGTTAATATTTATATAGTGAACGACATTTTAAAAAAATATTTAAAGCATGTAAGGAAATGTTACGAGTTTTGTGCTAGTATTGTACCTATGTACATAATAAGCAAGATATCTTTCTCAAACAGTATAAAGAAATGATTTATTATGATAAAGAAATACCATGTTCCAAATGAGAAATATATAAACATTTCGTATTATTAAATAACTGAGAAAACTCGTGAGGAATTTTGACTCCATTAAAGGTGATCTGCGAAATTATCTTTACAGGTTGCTACTGGACATTGAACCTTTCATTTTACTAGAGTACATGTTTCGAGCGCTGTTACAAATTTTTTTTTTTTTTTAAATTATTTACCCATAATATTTCATATAAAAATGTAGTGCTTATGTTTAACATGTAGAACTCATCATCTCGCGCTCTTGGTAATCTTTTTTGACATTGATTTATATCCTGCTTTAATGCAAGTATATTATTAAAAATTTATATAAAATATAAACGCAACATTAATTTGAGAGACAACTTAGAGTTAATAAATACACTCCGTTCCCATTACGACACTTTCGTTCACTTTGCGTGAGTTCCGGCACTCAACACACAGTGCCTCCAGAATTCGTCGGAAAGTAGAGAATGGACTGCCTTAACAGTAGGTTCCCTCTGCCTACCCTGCTGCGTGCGAGGTAGAGCGTGACGCTGATTTTATATTTAAAACATTTATTATATTTAAACTTTATTTTATGGTAACCACGTTATTTTCTTTTAAATAAAGACTCTTCTAATGTTACCTCAGATATACGAACAAGTATTCGCGTTTGCAGTATAGTACCTAATATTTATTTACGTCTTAACTAACCACAAGTTTAGCATTCTATTTAAAACAATACATTTTCACGCGAGTATTTATGCTTTTGAAATACAATAGTTTATGTTGCAATCGGTAGCTTTTAAAAATATAGCTACTTTTAGTATAAGTTTGTTATGATTGCCAAACTTTTTCATGCATGAGGTAAGTAAAGATTAGGTTTGTTTTTTTCTTTTTTTCAGCTTCAGGCTAAATCCCGCATGTACCAAAATAGGTCGAGGGAACTTAGTGTTAACACACAACGTTTCCCACTTTCCGCTGGATGAGGCATTTCACGTTCTACAGACGTTCTTTATGCAAATTTAAACTTTTGCAATTACCAAACGAAATGATAATTTAGTGCAAAATTAATAAATATGTATTTATTAAAACCATTTTTAAAATATACCGCCTAAGGAACGATTACTTATCAAGCAAATACTATATTTTCACATTATTTACCCTAATGTGAAGCAAAAGATTCACCAAATTATAATTTTCATTGCAGTCGGTCTTTTTTAATTTGAGAAATTCAAAAATTGTAAAGCTTTTTTTTTATTAACATATTATTTCGACTGCGACGTCACCACAAAATTACCTACACGTGTGCAATATTTTTGCATTTCAATTACTAGAATTATATTAATATTGTTAAGTGACTGCATATCTAGAATGCATTGTCAAGTATGGAAATTAGTCCATTGCGTGTAAATATGGACGGATAGTAAATAATAAGCACTCTTTTAAATAATATTTATTACGGCGTCCTGTTAATTTATTCGTCTATCAGTTGACATTATTATTATTAATATTATGTAGTAGTAATAGTTATTATATAATAATATGAAAAGGTATAATAATATTTAAAAAAAACAATTCAGCAGTTAATAAGCTTTCTTTATATAATTTTTTATTTTTTTTTATATAAAAATATGTTTAACCCACTTGTGATTGATAGTTACTCAAATACATAGGGTTTAATTTGAGCAAACGTATAACAAATATGGTTAAAACATGGGGAAATTCAGACATTTACAATTTTTTTTATCAGAATCTCTAGTTGTGTATTAACAATAGGACAATTTTTACAGTTATACAAGAACGATTGCATTTTTTTTGTAGTAGAGAGCATCTAGTTATAAGTTATTCTGATCATTACTTTCAGATAGAACCATTTCAGTATGTTGGTTAGTGGTAACTAGGTGACAATATCCTATACCGCTTTGTATATCCAAACTGGGGCAGACGAATGTATTGTTATTATTAAATATAAATTTATCACAGTTGTATTTGAATCCAAAACCATGATTTCATCAGTTTCAATGAGGAATAACCTAACAGATCTACGCTCTCTACAGCTCCTTCTTACAGGTTATTTAAGTACCGTTACTAAAACTGATAATAATTTTCAGAACGGGACCCTGTTTGAATTAGCACAAAACCTTCCTCAATGGCATACACCCGGAAGATACTGCGTAGACATGATGCTAGACGACAGTTCACCGACATCGAGATTAGTTGCAGGCGTTTGCTACCCCGATACCGTTACCACAGATGACAGTGCGGGGCTCTACATCGCTTATGGTGTTGGTAAGTTCGTACTATTTTGAAAAACTTTAATTTTACAGTTTTTATTGTTGAATAATGAATGGTATGGTGAAACATAGTGGAGTACACGTAACACGTAGGAGTGTTAGACACGTCATATTCAATTAATTTGTTTAAAGAAATAAAGAATAGAAAATAAATGAAATATTATTTTGCTTCTTGCTTGTTTGATTTATAGCCAGAAACAATAGTTTCTGCGTACTCCTACGAGTATATCACTTAATGATACATGAGTGACATAATTGTGGTCAAATCGCTAGTCAATAATAAATATTTCGAAAATATATCACTATTTTTTTACCTATATTTCAAGGAAACCATTTTCTTCAGAACGTCTAAATCCTTATATTTATTTGTTAGTTTTATTACCACTGAATGGTTACTGACCATCATGTTTTGTTAATAAACTAGCGAGGAACATAAAATTTTATTGGCTATTAGCTTCAGAAAGGACTGTTCTGTTAAATATCGATAAATTAAATTGGAAATTTCAGACAAACAACAATTAAAACGGGTGCCCTGGTTTAATTCTTAAAAAATAGTATATGAATCCACCTTTGACTACACGCTATGCATCTCAATTCTTTGTTTGTGTTCTTCTTTATATACTTTTGAAGTATATACTCCAGCCGTGGCGCAGGGGGACAAAGTGTTACTGTAAACGCAACAGATTTTGTTGTGTCGAGGCAAAGTACGGGGTTGACTTCCGCCACTCCCCTTCATAATGCCTCCAGTATTCGGCGGAAAATTAGGAACGGAATGTCTTAACACTAGGTTCCTTTTGGCGTCCTATGCTGTTTGCGGGATTATTTTGTAGTAGTAGAAGACTACGTATACGTATTTATTTACGTTAATATTGTTTATAATGCGTGCTATCATTTATTTATGAGTGTATATAGTAAAATATAAATGCCAGAACTGATTAAATAATTATGCTCATGCTATTTATTAGGCTAGTCGTGGCGCAGTGGCACAAAGTGTGACTGCAAACCGACTGGTTGTGGGTTCGATCCCCACTAGAGGAGATGAAATATTTACTTAAATTTATATTTCCATTTCTTCGCTCTGGTGTCGAGGCTAAGCGCGGCCTCGAGTTCTGCCACTCAACACGCAATGCCTCCAGAATGCGGCAGAAAGTGGGGAACGGAGTGTCTAAAACACTAGGTTCCCTCTGCCTACCCTGCTGTGTGCGGGATACAGCGTGAAGCTGTTTTTTTTTTATTTTTTTATTTATTAGGTACATATCTATTAATTTTTAAATAAAGAGATAAAATAAATGTCCACACGCAGAACGGATACTCGCTGTCTGCGTTCTGCCGTAATCTAATCAACGACTTTCAGCCTAGCGGTTAATGTCAAAGCCAAACCCATAAAATCCGCGAAAATGTAAATCTAAACTCTTTATGTAGTTGCTTTAAATGAAGTTGTCTTGACATCTGTTCGTTTGTCAGCTTAAGAAAAAAGTGACTTAATTTTATTGAAACTCATGTCCTAAATTTTAATCAAAAATGAAATAAAACACTTTTAAGTTATACAATTTTCATGACATTGCTTAGCGGCGAAACTCCTCTTGTTGTCATAGCGAAAAAGTGAAAATAATCCATTCCTCCGAATGGGAATGAAACCCAAAATCGTCGCGCTTACAGTCAGAAGCTGAGTCGTTGCGCCACGAAAGCCTTATTTGTTAAATTGTTACAACTGACGATCATCTTATTTCAAAAGCCTCAGAAAATTTCTTAATTTTGTTTCAATCGCATCAGCATAAATATAATATTATATTTAGTTAATTAAAGGTTAAATTTAATTTGGCTGAATTTCCGTATTTATGCATGATCTTTTTTAAGTGGATATGTTATGATGCCTTCGCACAATCCTACTAACAATAATCGAAATATACATACGACTATACGTATATATCACCCTTATCCGTTCATATATTTTAGTATGCTTCATTGGAAACTCGACGGCAATTTATTATAAGTCAGCACTCGGGTAGACTAATATTACCGTGTCGAATTGATACTATGACGTTCACAAATGTCTATATGGGTACTGATATAAGGCGTTCAGTTTCGTCTAGCAAGCTAGTTTCTAACTGAATTATTTCTATAATAAATTAAAATCAGCTTCACGCCCTATCGTAGTCTATAGTTGTCAAAGAGAAGCTAGTGTTAAGACACTCCGTTCCCCATTTTCCGTTGGATTCTGGAGATTCACTGCGTGTTGAGTGGCGGAATTCATAACCATTTTTATAATAATTAGTACTAATAAAAGAAGGTTATATTGTTTCATAAATAAAAAAAAATATGAAAGAACATTTTAAATATTATGATAAAAATGTATCAAAGATAAGGGATACTCTTCGAAAATGCCATCTTTTGTTTGCAATCATAATATCACCTATTTCAGATCTACTAAAGTTGGTTATAAAAAACGATATCCAACAATAAAAACAAACAAATATCGTAAGTAGTTCGGAGTAATGTCGCTAAGCTATGGAGCCAAAAATGTCTATTATCCGCATAAAGGACGAACTGTTCATGATGTCATTCAGTTAGCTTCTTATTAAAGGAGGTCACCTATTTAATTAATATGATTTATTCTTTTCAGGTCTTATGCTATCGGTTCCTTTCCTGCTGGCGACTTTTCTGGTCTACGCTTTTATTCCGGAGTTGAGGAATTTACATGGGATGTGCCTTATGGCATACTGTGGAGGTCTGATAGTGGCATATCCATTTCTTGCTTATTTAAAATTACATACTGGTAAAATCGGCGTGGCGATGACTCAATGCTACGTATTTGGTAAGGAATTAAATTATTTATGTTTCCTAGGGTTCCGTACTCATAGAGTTCAGTCTCTGTCCATTTGTTACAAGGCTATATCTCATGATCTGTGATAGTTAATCGGTTGAAATTATCACTTGATGTATTTATATTGTCGCTATAAAAAAAATCTAAGAAATATCTATAATTTTTTAAGTTTTAATTTTTTTTTCTTTATTTGTATTATAAGATTTCATACATAAGGCAGCCAAATCGATATCATCGGAATTTGACTTTTTCTGTGGTACAAAAGACTAAAGATCAATAAATATATTTAGACTCGCCCACAGAGGGTTCTGTACCAATTTCAGGATTTGGATTGGGTTAGTTTTGATGATGCGGCGAACTTAACAAACTTAAGTTTGCGTGCATATAGGTACACTTGTTTAGTGTGAAATGAACTACAATATAATAACAAATGTATAATTTTTTACTTTTTGGATTTTTTACTTTATTTGTACTGTAATAATTGTAAATTTCATAAGTACACTATAGGTTTTGATTACGCAGTGAATTTCATACAAAATGAAGCAAAAACGATAAAAATAATGCATTCTGATGTCGAACCTAGTACAAAAATCGATAGTTAATGCACGCTATCCGTTAATTATAAATATGACGAATCACGCTTAACAACAAGTCGTATACATTATTACTCGTTTGATTAAGCGTGCGTGTTTAAAAATAATGGGTATACAAAAATTAGTAAAAAAAAAATTAGAATTATAGAAGAAATACCACCAAATAAATTGTAAAAAATAAATGTATTATTACATTTTTTATTTATTTTCTGGGATTTAGCAAATTTATAGAGTATTGTCCTGGACATACAAGGACATACAAAAATCAAGGCTTGTTGTGTTCGAAGTTTCAATAAATAAAGATACCTACTTTATCAGCTTCACGCTGTATCCCGCACACAGCAGGGTAGGCAGAGGGAACCTAGTGTTTATAGACACGCCGTTCCCCACTTTCTGCCGATTTCTGGAGGCATTGCGTGTTGAGTGGCAGAACTCAACGCCGCGCTTAGCCTCGACACCAGAGCGAAGAAATGGAAATATAAATTTAAGTAAATATTTCATCTCCTCGAGTGGGGATCGAACCCACAACCAGTTATAGGTAGTATTTATATCGAATAAGAAATTTATTTCAAAATTGTCAAACATAATTTGTTTCGGATGCTCAATATCATACATATGTTATTTAATTTTTACTAGAAAATACTTAACCTCGCGTAAAATTACATTCTATAATCAGTAGGATTGTTGTACTTGAACCGCTCCCTTGCTAATTGATATTAAAAAAAAACTTACCATCTCATTATCCATTATTATACAAATTTTATTAGAGCACAACTAGGGGTGTGCCATATACTAAGGTGCACCTTGACAAGGCCTTATAACATGACCCTCATTATTTCCTATTATAATTATCTTAATTGTTTAAGTATTGTGTGGCACTAATGTAATCATTTATTGTATCATTATAAATTAAAAAAAATAAATCAAAATCTTGATGAAATAAATGAAATTGAGGCCAGTCGTGGTGTAGAGAAACAAAGTGTGTTAAATCGACTGGTTTTGGTTTGATTCCCACTCGAGAAAATAAAATATTTATATATAACTGTCGAATAAAAATCGTAAGATCATTAACTTACGAAAAAATACATCATTCATTATTCTACGTTGAATTCTATAAATATAATTTAGATTCTCGAGGGAATATTTTTTTAATGTTGTTGTCTCACATTCAATATACCAGCATATAGAAATAGGTTTCTACGACTTGATCCGTTTAATCATATTTATTTTATTTATCCCAGATTAATTGATAAAATCTATGTTAGTATGTGTTAATCTTAATAATCTATCTGTATATTCATACATAAATACCACATTTTATGTATATACAATAGGCCTTAAACCATCTAAGCAGGAAATTTTATTTTACTTACTATTTTACTAACGATTTATTATTAATTCATAAGCTTAAATTTAAACCTTTTTCATTTATCATAAGCGAATAATTCCTATATTTTGTATGCCTGTACGTTTTATCTTTGAAGTAAGCAAAAAATATATGTAGATTTGAAATTTCCATGTGAAATAGTGATTACCCTAATATACGATATAAATAGAATATTCAACTTTACATGTACACAGTAAACATTGTATTCATTTTATGACCGATAAAATATGTGGACTTGGACACATTAACCGAAATTACTCCGTCTTAGTATCAAGTAGCGGCGTGGGTTGTTATCATAATATCGTAACACATTATTACATCCTAAATATTTTAGACCTATCATAGTAAAATGCGGCTATGTGTGTAGAAATAGGGAAACCAAGTCTCCGTGCCTATCCCAGAATAGACTGGTGCCCATCCCAGAACTTTTACTAATAAAAAAGAATCTGGAGTGGGCACCAGACTATTCAATTTAAAAAAAAAATCACAAGGATATCTGTTCAAATTTAAAGTCAAGACTAACACCTCCCCCAGAAAATATCTCTACATATGCTCATGATAATGCCGTTTCTACCGTTAGAATAAAACGAATCTATTATTAAAACTAACAACAGTTGCTATAATAAATACTAAAACGCGGTCACGGAGATTAAAGAGGACGATGATTGATCAGTTTTAAGTATTTGATCAAGCTTTAATAAAGTTTCTATTTTGCGTAATATAAATATATCGGGGAGTGCCTACGCGCCTAGAATAATATTTTCGATTAATAATTTATTTTTATTTTTTAATTAACTTATTATTGGCTACATAGTACAAATAGCAAATGTTAAAAGTAGCAAATGTTATCGTATGTTTCTTTTTCCTATAGGAAACTCTTTAATCAATTCTTACCGATTTTTTTTGTTTCAGCATTCATCATATACTATGCATTTCAAACTAGCTTCTTCTGGTTGAATGTTATGTGTTTTGACATCTGGAGGACTTTCAGGTAAGCAGTTATATTACATTAAATATATATGGCTTAAATTTTTTACTTATTTATATTGTTTTATATGAGTACTTCCTCATACAAAACTAACCTTTATTTAAAGAAAACAATAAATATAGGTATTGACTTCTGCTTAGTTAGTTCTTTGAAATAAATTTAATGTTATAAATTGTGTGAAGTTTTTATAACATCTAACAAATGCAGTGTGATAGTAATCAAATATCCTTAGCCGAATCAATTGGGATACCTCTGATAACCAGGCAGATACATACTTATCTTCTACTAAGTCAGCTTCACCTTAAATCATTGTAAGATGGCAGCAACGTAGCTATATGAAAATACTGACAGAAATTAAAGATTTACGAATTATATAAAAAAATAACAAAAATTGAAATACCAAAATTGGTATTTTAATTTTGGTTAAATTGGTTTGGTTACATACTTAGTAGAGCAAATAAAAAGATAGAAGTACATATTTTCAAGGTTACTTTTGTTGCTTTACGTTTCAGAAGGATTGCGCCGTCGTCGACGCAATCTGGTTGGCATCATCCGTAGGTTACATTTACTATGTAGTTTTTTTTATTTAAATATAATTATGTAACCATGGATTGGCCTAACTCAATGTTTACATATTTTGTTTAATCGCCATATTTCTTTTCATTTATAGAAAAACATTAATTTATCTTTTCAATATTTAATAGTTCCTTACTGTTTATGCCGATCAAAATACAGTCACAGAACGTTAATCTAATTGCACTTAATTTTTATTTTAATAATTTTTTATTAATTTATTATCTTTAAGTATTAATAATTTTAATAATTACATATTATGTTGTTTAGCATTATATTATGTTGCCCCACGTTTCAGAGCGGTAGCGCCAACTTCGCAATCGCAACTCAGCTGGCACTATCCGTAGGTTAAAATACAAAGTTGCCTGTTTAACAAATTGATGTACGTAACTTTGGAATGGCTAACTCTTTGTTTACTATTTTGAACATTGTTGTAGTCGCCGTGAATTTATATGTATTTTTTATGTGTCATTAACACTAATTTAATTTTAAAAAATATATTGTTACACAAATATATTTAACTACACTACAGGATACACACGTCACTCAGTTAAACGTATACAACATTTGAAAATAGAAAAAAACTCTGACATTTTATTTGCTGTTTTTGTCAATTTTAATGGTCTTTTTAAAAATATAACAAATACTTAAAGTCGTTTGGAAGTTTCAAATTCAGAACATTCAAAAGTTTAAAAATTGAGAAGGGTTTCAGTTACATTTTTCTTCATATATAAATTTTATCTGTACGTAATCGATTACAACTTACAAAGACTTAATTTTTTCGAGTAAATGGATAACAAGAAATATGTTTCATTATGTCGTTAACAGATGAATAAAAATATACATAGATATAGAGCCATGCCAACTATTTTACAAGTTTCTTAAAAAAAAAGGTATTGTAATTCGATTTTGATACACTATAGTAAATTAATATTATTCTTAAAAATACAAATATTAGAATCTTAACACTAGGTTCCCTCTGCCTACTCTGCTATGTGCGGGATACAGCGTGAAGCTGATTTATTTGATTTACAAATATTAAAAAAATAAGGGCTACAAATACGGGGCTAAAGTCGCACTAAAACATATTATCTTCGAAGGTATTTCACGTTACGCACAATTAGACAATGGAGACTAAAAAATATATAAGTAACTATAAGCGACTGTTAACGACGGTTGTGGGTTTGATTCCCATACGGGGAAATGAATTATTAAAATGATGAATGATTGTGGATCGGAATTTCTGAACACAAGGTTCCCTCTGCCTAACCTTTTATATCCAACAGTAGTTAAAAACACATTATATTATATGCACATTGACACAGCACTTATACTTACGTAAAAGTAGCCCAAAATACCTATTATTTTATTGCAGATTAAAAAACATAAACGGTAAACGGTTTTTCAAAACGTAGTATCAGCCCGCCCTATGTTTGAATAATAGTGTTTAGATTATTCTTTAGTGTTAATTTAATTTATTTTTATCAAATTACTGTACATTCGCATGACGTTGATATTCGCATGAATTAAATATTATATAGTACCTATTAGGTATATCTAGAATAGTAGTGGTTTCTTATAAGGTAATATATTTTTTTTATTTTTAAAATTATACTTTTGATACAACTCCTTAACAAGGAATCACTTCTATAAAATCATGTAATGTCTCGAATATATTTTTGTTTATGATACCGTTCGTAGAGCATATACTAGTTCGTAGCATTCTCGTGTTAGTCGGAGGTTCTAATGGAATAATGGCTTAAATGCTTTATTTATATATATTTTTTATGTTTATTGCAAATCCAGGATTGGAAGCCTTGCTTCACAACCATCACAAAGGTATCATAAAATTACTGAAAAGAATTCTTTGTATCATATTAAAATACATAAAACTAACTTTACATGCATATCTAAAAAACAATATAAATTATAAAATTTTAAAACTTCCAGTGGATATAGGAGTAGTTCAAACAAACGTCGAGAACATCGTCGTTTCGCGTTGTACGGCGCGTACGCGTGGGGCGTCCCGCTACTGCTTACTGCTTGTACTGTGGGAATGCAATTTGGTGATGTTCCTGGAAATGTTGTAATACCTGGCTTTGGAAGTAGACGATGCTGGTTTGTAAGTAGGTATCTTTTGTACTTACTGTATATTTTTTATAATATATTGTATTAAAAGTAAGTAAGTGAGCTCATAATAATATAGATAGGAGGTACTAATAATACATACATACATATTTGAAAGACTACAAATCAACAAACTATATTGTATACCTATATAACTTTATCAATGAGTTTTTTGTGAACTTATGTGAGAGTTATAATAAAGATAATTACATATTATATTTGTCATTTTAGCGTTTGCTCCTATCTCTAGTGAAAATTACGAACTTTACATGAAAAGTAAATTATATCATTTTTTTAGATTGGCTCAGTGAACTTATATATTTCTTTACACCAGTTTTTGTATTGGTAGTATGCAATTCGGTGTTTTTTTCGATAACCGCACATCGTATACGCTCTATAAAACAAGAAACTGCCATATTAAAAGGAGCTGAATCTTCACGAAGTGATAAATTGAAAAAGGATAAGCAAAGGTATAAAAATTATTTATAATTATTAATTAATCCTATTTTTTTTTAAATTAGTAATTGAAGCTATCGCAAATAGCTAAGATCACATAACATCAACAAACAACTTTACTTTTTTAAAGGAACTTTTGAGAATATCGTTTTTTTAAACTAACGTATGTTTTACGGACATATTGCCTACAATTTGGTCGCTTATTTAAGTAATTGACGATACTTTGTATTTTTGAACATTGCGACAGTCTTACTAATTTACAAACCTACTTAGAAGTTGTAAGAAGCAACATTTCTTACAACTATTATTAAGCTTTAATGAGTAAAGTTTAATTTGTTGAAGTTGTAACTTTTTGCTACATGAATATTGTCACGTCTGAAAAGGGTTGATTAACTTTCAAACAAAATTGCCTTTATTGTCAAAATTTTACGACAATACTTCTTTACTTTTTCTTTTGCTTGAATGTCTTTCAATAATATAAAGTAATATATTTTTCGGCGTCGCGTGAGGAACGGAAAAGCGATTGGTCCTGATGATATTCCAACCGGAGCGTGGAGCTTGGATCGTTGGTGTGCTCATGCTTATTGACCTTTTCAACCATATCTTGAACACTGGAAAGATGTCACAATGGTGGTGGCTAAGTTTCATTACCTCCATTTACAAGAGAAGGGGTGGTGTTCCAGATTGTGGTAGTGATAGGGGCGTTAAGCTCCGACAAGAGTATCTGTCTATGTCTCAATATGGATTTCGGCTAGGTTCAAGAATTATGGACGCCGTGTGCCTCAGAACTCTGATGGGGCATACAGTATTTTTAATATAAAATGATATTTTTTTTTAATAATTATAATATTTTATTTTTTTTTCAGATATGGACTTTACTTAAAGTTGTTCGTTGTAATGGGAGTAAACTGGGCAATAGAAGTAGTAAGCTTCGCAGTCGGCGGCTCCAACTGGTACTGGATTGTAGTTGACCTTTCCAATATTGCGCTTGGAGTTTACATCTTCTTTATTTTTGTATGGAAAAATAAAGTTCGCAATTTAATCAGAAAAAGGTGTGTCCAGAATTTTTTTTTTTGTGCTATAGTTGTGGCCTTCACAATGAAAAAACCTAAATGAAAAGATACAAAGATATAAAATTATTAATTGAAAAGGAATGGATATCGAACCCACAACCAGTCGATATTTCAGTCACACTTTGTGCCTCTGCGCCACGACTGACCTCAAATTTTCTCAAATAAAATCAAATCTCAAGGCTAATCAAAATAACATGGTTTATAAAATGCACTCACTGCCTACGGACATAATATATTTCCTGTTATAATATTTTATAAGGAATATACACATCATTATTTTGTATTTAGAGTAAGTATTTTTCATTAAAGTTTTATACTTTAATGAAAAATACAAGTAAACATTTACAAGTATGTGTGCACAGGTGGCGTGCTCTGCGCGGTCTCCGGACACAGGAGACGAGCTTTGCAGGACGATCGAGCTCCGCACCTACTGAAGACACGCGCATGTCGGCCGACGAGTCCGCAATGCGCTTGAAAGATATCCACTAAAATTAAGGTAATAGAAGAAAGACATTATCGTGTTATAATGTGTTAATAAGGTTTTTATATATTTTTATTATCTTTTATTTATTACTCAGGATAGGACCTAATTTGACGGAATACTTTAGGTGACGGAACACTTTTGAAAATTGTGTATATATTATACGTATATATTTTTCTAATATAAAGACTCAGATATACATATATGTACTCATTTGAAAAACTTAAATGAGGACATATAAATTTCTAATCTAGCCTTTATCTCTTATTTGTTACATAATTACTACCCACGTATAAGTTATATAAAAAAAGATAAAATAAATATTGTATAATCACTATATTTTATTTTATTTAGCAATTCAGATATAAGAATATTATACTTAAGTATATAGTCTATTATACATGTATATAGTGTATTTCTCATATTTATAATTGTTTTTTGCAGGTGACAGATATGACAAAATCGGAATGAATACCAATGAAGTTAAAATGGAAAATGTCGATTGCTAGTCAATTTACACATATTATATTATGTAGATTAAGAACATATTTTAGTCGTTAAGAAAAATAAATATTCTATGAGCACTATTTTACAGTACAAGTATGCATGAATGTCACAACTTAATAAAGTATTTTTTTTATGAATATTATCAACAAGTTTTAAGCATTATTAATCTGTTTTAAAAAACGTATTATATATTTTTTAAGTAAATATTAAAATGGTTCAAAGCTAAAGAAATATGTACATTAAAACTAAAACATTATTTTTATAGAACACTAGGGTAAATATTGTTTATGGATAATTAATGTTAACTTAGCTTTAAAGTTGTAATTATATTTATAATTGTAGGTTGTAGATCAAACAGTAAAAGTAATGACAGTACGACGTGTTGTGGCCGCCCTGAAGTTTGATTTTGATGAACTTTTTTTTGCTCATTGTTCATTCGGGAAGAACATAATCGAAAGTGAAAAAAGAAACAAATCTGTGCAGCCATATACCTAACTTCAGATGGTCACGACTCGTCGACCATACTGTAGATTTAATTATTAAACAGCTCTAAAAGTAAACAAAGATCAAGACGAAAAGAATTAGGTAAAACTAATAAATAATATTTAAACATATAGAATATATTTTCTTGCATCATGGTTAAGAACATTCTCGATTAAGCCACCGAATTACCTTACAAAAAAATCGATATATCCGTTTGAGAGCTAGATCACAGCTTTACCCATACAGACATAATATAACATACACATATACACCTACATACAAATATACTGTCATTACAGGCACAGTCACGTTAAATTTAAAATATTTACGCATACATACCAGGGTGAACCTGGATACTTCCGTTTCCCATTTACCGCCAAATTGTCGAGGCATTGCATATTTAGTGGCGAAACTTAATGTCGAGTTTTGCGTCTTTACCAGAGCAAGGAACGAAAACGAATCCCACGATCCAGTAATGATCAAGCGTCTAGTCCCCAGTTTTTAGCATTTATTTTAATAATTTAAAAACAGTAACAATATTTATATGATTCTTCTAGTGGAAAGGACATTGAATTATTTATTATAAGAAATTAATTCAGTTTCCAATCAAATTAAAAAAATGTGTAAAATAAGGCATGAAATCTTTATTCCGTTAATGATGTCGTATCATAGAATTAATGTTTAATTTAAATTGTCTGTCTAAAATAAACCTATCTATTCTTCGTATCTTTATATATATGTTCTATCTATATCTACGTATCTTTATATTTAGTAACCTACTTAGGTTCTTATATAAATTATGCATTGAGGAAAATTGTTATGATGAAGATGATGAACTGATACCTGTTATAAACAACGGCTATGAAATAAAAAAATATGATATCGAGAAATTCATTTACTTGGTCAAAAGTGTGTTTCGTTGTTATGCTACCCCTCTTAAACATTAAACCTACAGCTCTGAAATTTTGCAGGAACGTTATGGACGACACGGTGATCCCAGTTTGGCGATAATTGTAATTGTAGTTTTTTGAGTAAATGGTCAAAATATGCTAAGCTGTGGAAAGTTTTGAAATTCACACGCAAAGATTGACTAACCTAACCCAACACATTCAGACAACTTCGCATAATTTTACGCATCATAGCTTCGCTCAGCCATCCGCCGTGCACAGCATGTGGCGGATCCTAGTCTCCGCTAATATTTATTTTGTGGTTGATATGATTGTCACACGTAACTTCGCTAATTTCTATTTCGATTTATTACTTGAAGTCATTAAAAATTGGGCTGAAAATGTTGCTACTTTAACTTTACTTAAAAACACATTCAATCACTAAATAACAGAAAAACTTATGGGAAGATATCACTTCTTTACTTATTATGATTTATCTGGTCCCAATTGGTTTTAAATTATGTCTCCCAATGGATTTTAGTCAATTAAATAATATAATATTGCCTGCCTTGTTACGTCCATCCATGGAGATCGACCTACCGGACGCCTAAGAAGTGATAGCTGGATGTCGTGATGCATGATATAAGAGTCAATGAACTCATGATGCTGACCATGGCAACAGATGCTGGACTAATGCCACATAAAAACTTATGACTTGTGTTAAAATCAACAGGAATATAATTTTAATCGAATTCATTCAGTAGTTTAATTATAAATGACGTGACGTTTGTGAGTTCGATTCCCATTTGAGGGCCTATTATTTTTTAATATTTTCATTTGTTCGCCCAATTTCATCTCTCTAGTGCTTATCTTAGAGATCAGCACTAGAGAGGGTAAGTGATGTAGAGCACTCTTAGGGTAAGTGATTTTAGATTCAAGTCTTTATATTTTATAATTTGTTCAGGGTTAAAAGTATGAACATGAAAAATAACTTAACTTAAGAATCGATACTTACAAAACGAGTAAAACAAGTCGAGTGAAACTGTTACATCCCTATTCATAACAGATATCTCAAATGTCAAACCGTACTCAACTAATCAAGGTTCAAGCGACATCAAAATTCAAAACAATGATATAAATTTCTTACTAACCTTAGCTTTGACTTAAAAAGTCGGTCATTTTTGTTAAATATAATATAATACGAAATAGCACACAAACTTATTAAGGGTGTTTGTGCTTTGGTAGCAAATTAATTATATATTTAAAGAGAAACAATTTTATATTGAAAGTGATATACTAAAAGGTAAAAACAAAATTAGATAAAATTATGCTGCCCTTCGTCATCAGTTTATAATAAAATTATTACGGCTACCTTATTAAAATTCAGAAAGATACCATACCTATCACTTTATTTACATATGAATATAAAAGTGACCTTTGTACTTTTGATAAGCGGAAAAAATTCTATACAGTTTATGGCTACAACCAAGTTTTTATTGTGTTTATCATTTTTTATTTTATTACTTTCTATTAGTATTTCATATTTGTTTAGTAATAATTACCCTAAAGCAGGTCAGTGTAAGTTTTAATGTGGCAAAAGTAAAACTTTATTTGCAAAACAATTTTTATATCAAAAGTAGATATATTTATATAAAAATTATTTTAATAAACATTTCAGATTCAATGGCTAGCAATGGAATCCTTTTTGTTTCAAATGCTGCCAAAGCTTTCAAGCTGTGCTCTAAAGTGTCTAAATTTGTAAAAGATGTTTTATACATAAATTTTAATAGTGGCCCAGAGAGTTCAAAATCTATTATAAATAAGCAAATTATTGATATATATACTAAGGTAAGCCAATTTTAAAATATTATAATATCTCCTATGTATGAATTCTTAAAAAGTTAAACTTTATTGATTTTCATAAATTTTAGTGTGGGAATTTAGATGTAAGACTCATGTTAAAAGCAAGAAACTCTGTAAATAAAATAAATACTTCTAAAACAATTCAATGTGTGATATACGAAAAAGAGTTGACAAAAGATATTGATAACCTAAAAAGAACATTGGAAAATATACAGGTAGAATGCCCACTTCACTGTGTTGGTAAGACTTTATCCAATAAAATTTTATTTCATATACTAAACTAATATATAAACATGTTCAACAACCTTTGGTAAATGAAGATGTGTAAGAATTTGCTTTTGCATAAACTATTATTACATATTTTTTATATATATATGTGTTTCTGTTCCTCTACTCTATGTTACTCTATGTTTATTGTATTCTTCTATTTTTATTACTAAATAAGTACCCTGCGTTAATATTTTTATATAGATAATGAATCTCTAACAAAACTTATACATGATAAGCCTGAAGATGTAAAAACATATGAATATGTGGCATTAGGAGGCACATTCGACCGATTACATAATGGACATAAAATTCTTTTATCTCAAGCTGTACTAAGATCGTCAAAACATGTCACAGTTGGTGTTACAGATGTAAATATGATTCAATGTAAGTTATTTTATTGTTATTTTCAATTAATATAGTTAAAGATTTATTTATTTACCAGCCCCAACCCCAATGTGACTTTGTCAGTTTGAAAGTGACATAACTTATTAAATTATGAACCAATTGAACAAACATTAAATGCTATGGTACAGTCCCCAAATTACAATTCTTAAAAGTGCATTTAAATCAGTGAAGGCATTTCAAAGAGAAGCACACAGACAAACAATCAAAGGTTGCACCTCGGCATAATCAACAAAAGTTAAAAAAAACTCATTGTTTTAGGGTCTATCATCTTAGTTAGCCCCCAGTGATAGATTGTTTATATCTCTTCTATGTACAGACAACAGTGAACTATAATATATAAATATATTAAAGATATAGATATATTGTAAACATAATGTAAAATAACCAAATTATTGTTTTAATATTTTTTTGTACTAGTGCAAGTACTAATATTGTAAAAAGAATTTAACAGATTTGGTCTCATTATGTTGCATATAGTTAAATAAATAGTGTAATGCATATGCTGCAAGCATTGCATGCTTAGTAAATATGAAATTGAAATAAATATGTTTTGGTCTTTAACTAAATATCTTATATATTTTCTATTATTGTATATAATTCCCAAGAGAAATTAATTATTTTTATTTACTTGCTCTAATAAGATAAAATGTAAAAATGAGTTCTACCCATCAACCATATCTTGAATTTCGGCTGAAAGTGGAGAAAATAGTGTCTTGGTAAATTAAATTCTAAATAGATCTAAATAGATGCACTATTTAGATTTGTAACATAATATGTAAATATTATAATTTTTATATGTTCCAGCAAAAACTTTATGGGAGCTAATAGAACCAGTAAATGATAGAATCAAAAATGTGCTACAGTTTTTAAGAGATATAAATCCAGATCTGGAATATAATGTATTGCCAATACAAGATATCTATGGACCAACTAAAGATGACCCGAGATTTCAAGTTTGTTATATAATTTTTTATTTTGCTTTAGGATATGTATAAACAAAATCTTGTAAGCTAAATGCATAAGTCTCCTTATTCCCGCTCTTTCTGCTCAATTTTTGAGACATTGCATGTTGACTGTCAGAACCTGCGCATTGTCTGACAGAGCGCACATTCCATCTGGGAAATGAACATATATTTTGAGTAGCAAGAGCAAGAGCGTGTTTGTGCTCTTCCCCCTGGATATAGTCAAATACATATCTCTGCATCAAGACCTCCACAATAAGTTTGTTTTTATTACTTTGCTTGAAATATATGTAAGATCAATATGTTCAGCTCTTGATAGTTAGTGAAGAAACGTTCCGCGGGGCAGAAAAAGTTAATGAGAAGCGTAAAGAAAATGGCCTCCAACCTCTGGCTGTCCATATAATAGATCTAGCAGAAGACTCAAACAAACAATCGCAAGAAGAAGAAGGAAAAGTCAGTTCCAGTAATCAGAGAATGAGGTTACTTGGCACTGTTTTAAGAGAACCTAAGGTACAATTATATTATTAGCTTCAAGCTTTTTTCGTTAAACTAATGTAGGACTCTCGAGATAACAAGACAACGTAAAGCTAAAACGAATGTACTTTTTAATTTAATTTCAAATAAGTTTAAATCTAATCGCTTCACGCTGTATCCCTAGCGGGGTAGTCAGATAGAACGGAGTGACACGCCACGGTCCCTGCATACCACTTTCGCCTTGTCCATTGTCATCAACCTCTTCATACATCTCTCTCTCTCCGTCCGTCTAACTCTCTTACCACTTTCTTTTCCATCATAAATCTTTTTTTGCCATCGTTTTAACACTCATTCGTTCCACGAGCCCATGTAACTAAAATATTATTACTCAAAATAACGTCATATGGCATATTGTATCTTCAGATTGAAAGAGACCTAACTCAAAATGTATTTACTTCTGTTGCATAGTTTATTTATTTTTTGAATAAACTTCCAAAACTATTTTGTTATTGTTTGTAGCCAAATCCAAATATCCCCGATTGGCCATATGTGATTGGATTAGCTGGAGGCATTGCCAGTGGGAAAAGTAAAATAACTGAAAAATTAAGGTATACAATTTATTATCCTATTTTATCCGATCCTACTAACATTATAATTGTGAAAATTTGTAAGATTGATGTTTGTTCGAGAAATATAGGTTACAATTTATGAGAAAAAATTGTATAACATAATTATAACTTTAGAGGGTGAAAGCCGCGTGTGAGTAGGCACTAGCTATGTTATACTAGTCTATATTTTACAGATATTTAAAATAGTATAAAATTTTAATGGATTAATTTTTTTTGATGGGATATGTTGTAGATTAGACTAGACAATTTTATAATCAGTGATGCCATCTCTAGCCATGCTAGATAAAGAGGATAATTTCAGATTATTCTTGAATTGCCCATTAAACATATATTTTCGCTATTATGTTTGGAGACCCAGCTTTATTAAATGCTAGATTTCATCTGCGACTGTAACTTATAGTGATTTAAGTGTGCCAGAAGATATTCTGAGTGTTCAATTTTTATTGAACACAAAAAAAAAAAAATTAAATTCTATGCTAATCTACACCTCTATACTGTTGTATAGAGGTGTAGAATAGCATAGAATTTAAACCTACTTTAGGTCTGAGGTATGAGGAACTTCAGAATTGCTATAGGCTATATAACAATACAGTGTAAGCCTTAGTTATGGCGCCCTTGTCGCTGATGACGTGCAATCATACAGCCACATAGTATTCATGATTGCATGTATCCATTTGTTGGTAAATTCAGCATAATAAAAATAGTACGCGGACAAAGCCGCGAGTAGGCCGCTAGTTGGTTATAAATATGAAATATATTTATTTTTAGAAAAAAAGGAGCAGCCATAGTAAACTGTGATATAATAGCGCACGAACTGTATAAACCAGGCTTGCCTCTGAACCAAACTATTGCAGAGGAATTTGGAAACCAAGTTATCACTGAGAGTGGGGAAATCGATAGAAAAATACTTGGTAGCATTGTATTTAGTAATAAGGTAATTAATTAACAGCCTGTATAAACAATTACAATGTTATTGTAGTATATTCTTGAGAATTAATACATGTCTCTTTATATACATAAAAAGTATTGGTAAAGTAAAGTATTGGTAGTAAAACAATATAAGTAAAACTTAAAGTTTATAAAAACGGGCCGTTTTATGCTAATTTAAGGTGGCTGTGGTCACAGTCTTTTTGAAAACTCCGTTTCGCTCGGTAGAGCCATGTTCCACACATTCCATAAAAAAATCGCATATTGAATTGCAAATGCCTACACTGTTAACTATACCATAACCATACCATAGAAATGAACACAACATAAATGCGTACAGTCAAGCACATTATCCGCCAGAGTTGTATCAAATACAATATGCCATTTTGATAAAATTCTGAATTTATATCCTGACCGTTTCTGTGTGCATACACCCAACACTGGTAAGTAAACTGATAGTAATCAGGGATTATTGAGTTTAGATTATTGGCTCTCTCTCTATAACCTTGTGGGAGGGAAAATGAAAAAATAATTAAATTATTTTACTAATTGTCTCATATACTTCATAGTCACATGAAAACAAATGCAAAGTACTATTTATAACTTCTTACTCTTAAACGAATTATTATTTACAGGACCAGCTTCTAAAGCTCAATAAGCTGGTATGGCCAGCTGTAATACAAGAAGCTCAGAGACGTATAAAAGCCTTTGGAGAACTGGGACATAGAGTGGTTGTAATGGAGGCCGCGGTGATGGTGCAAGCAAAGTGGTATACGAGTTGTCATCAGTTGTGGGCTGTCATTGTGCCACCTAAAGAGGTAACTTTATCTATATAGGTAAATTTTGTACCCATTTTAGGGTTCAGTATCTTTAAAGGAAAAAAGGACGCCTTATAAGATAACTTTGTTGTCCGTTTGTCTGTTAAGAGCCTTTATCTCAAGAACGCAACACGAAAAATAACATTTATTTACATTTACGTTAAAAAGATATAGCCCTTTATTTAACAAAAATCGCGTATTTTGACTCTATAAAGGGATTCAAAATGAATAGGGTACTTCCGGTTAACCTAGAATTATAAAATTTTTCAGCTTGCATCTACAAGTAGTGCTAGTTTAGGAAAAAAAATACATTTGTGGTTAAATCCTTAAAAATAATAGTCTTAAAAGGGGGACAAAATTTGACATTAAAGCCGTTAGTTCAACTGAGGCACCAGATGAAAGCTAAGCCTAAATTTCAGAAAAAGACCGAGACCTTTTTTGTTGTACGGAACCCTCGGTGGGCGACTCTCGTTTCAAAGTCAAAGTTATGCAGATTGGCACAATTAAAGTTTATATTTTATGTAGAGCAGTGCAGAATGCTATTATTTTAATATGCATAAAAAATACGTTAAGTTGATAAAATAAACATAACATGTACTACTATATGTTATGCAATAAATACTTATAAAGAAACTTATTTTATTTATTAAATTTTTAATTAATTTGTTCAAACTTACTGAAAAAGCTTGATATTTGAGTGTGCAGAATAAAAAAGAAGGCTTTAATACATAACCAATAACCTAATTATAAAACCAAAATATTTATGTTGAGGCCAGTAGTGGCGCAGTGGTACAAAGTGTGACTGTAAAACCGACTGGTTGTGGGTTCGATCCGCATTCGAGGAGATGAAATATTTACTTAAATTTATATTTTCATTTCTTCGCTCTGGTTTCGAGACAAAGCGCGGCGTTGACTTCTGCCACTCAACACGCAATGCCTCCAAAATTCGGCAGAAAGTGGGGAACGGAGTGTCTTAACACTAGGTTCCCTCTGCTTACCCTGCTGTGTGCGGGAAATAGCGTGAAGCTAATTTTATTTTATTTTTTTAAATATTTATGTCCAACAGGCTATTAAAAGGTTGCAAGAACGTAACAGCTTGTCCGAAGAAGAGGCCAAACAAAGAATTGAATCGCAACCAACCAACCAAGAACAAGTTTCACTCGCCAATGTCGTTTTCAGCCCATATTGGAGCTATGAGTACACCCAACAACAGATCGATCGCGCTTGGGATCGATTACAATTGTATTTAGATAATAGAAAATAACATATATAGGTGAGTGAGTACGACCCACTTAGGGGAATTTATTATTTTCGTTCCTTCTCTCTCTTAAAAAGACAAAGCGCGGTGTTAAGTTTTGCTATTCAAAGTAATATGCATGCATGTGTCTCGAAAATTGGACGGTGGCGTGGAGAACGGAGTGAGATATCACTGACATTAACTATCAAGTCTGACATGTTTCTCAATAAAAAAGTAGTCTTACCGAAAGGTATTTACGTGTTGACTGAACTCAACTCCGCGCTTTGTCTCGTTGCCAGAGCAAGTAAATGAAAATGTTAAATAATTCATTTCCTCGGGTGGAAATTGAACAAGCTATCGCGTTTACAGTCCCACGTTTGTATGCTTGCGTCACTAATGGCCTTAATTATTTATTATTATGCGGGACACAGCGTAAAGATGAAAAAAAAAAAATAATAGAGCAAAAGAACCAATTATAGAGAAAGCAATGCAATGTCAATAACAATATAGTTATTTATCATACAAAAAAGTATGCGGTAATGTGCCTCTCTTTAAATTAGCGTGTTTACTATGTAGTTATCAATAGAGTAAAAATTAAAAGATGTTTTAAATAATAATAATAATATTCTATACTTGGTTTCAATAATAAAAAGTTTGTACATATGCATTTACTATTTTAGTGTATAATAAAATTGAAGAACTTTTTCAGTCAGATTGATATGAAGGTTGTTTTAAATTTACAAGGTAAATTTTGTTGCAAGTAAAATTTTTGGGGTGGACACCAGACTGTTGTGGGGTGGGCACGGCCCACGGGGCTCTCCCCTGCCTACGTCTATGTATTACATTAATCTACTTTAGATTTTGTAGCCAGACCGCAATGCCTTAAAAAAATATTAGAATGCTATCAAAAGTATTTTTAATTATATTTTTTTTTTATCTCAACACTTGTTCCCTATGTTATAATTTTTAATTTTTAAATGTTTTATATGAAAAGCTGTATCTTATTTTAACTTAACCTTAAGCAATGTAATTGAGTTTTTTAGTATTTTTAAAACACTTTATTTTATGGTTTTGTTATATTTTATGAAATAGATTTGTGTTTATTTCTTATTGTTATTATATTGTGAAGTTTTTATGAATAAATGTTTCTATATTATATTGATGTTTACTTTCAAGTTCATTTTTCAAATTATAAAATAAGGTATATGTTGCCATGAATGTTTAATTTTCAATAAACATAACAGGGGTGAAATAGATTAGGATATCATTATCATTATATTGTAATCATGTTATAGTGGTCATCACTAAACAGATTGCACAATAAAAACAACTACGCAAACATAAATATACCATTGTTATAAACTCATCCTTCTAATAATAAGACTCTGATATGGCAATTTATATAAATGTTGTTTTATTTTTCATTTTATTTCAGTTAATTTTTGGCGATACTAAAATAATTGAAATAAAAAATAGTACTGAAGAACGAAAAGCACATCTGATTGTAAGTAAAGTTACCTACAATAAGCTAATATAGGAAAGTCTTATTTTAAGCTTAAAACAAAAAATTTTTTTTTTTATTTCAACAGGCTGAGATAGTTGAAAACAATTTAAAGAATAACGGATGGAATAATATACTCTTCATTGGAAATCTGCCAGACTCATTATACTACCGGTTAAAAATGATACCTTATACCTTTGCGGTCACCAGTTTTAGTAAGGACGATGAACAAATTGAAAATGTTGTACCCTACCATTCTAATTTTATTATATTTGACTGTGTTAGTCTCGAAGAGTTCGAGAAAGCTTTACGAAAAATGATTACTTTACCTTACTGGCATCCACTAGCCAATATTATTTTACACTATCACGTTCCGTACGATAAAGAAGAAATTGCTAAATTATTTTTTATTTTTTGGCATTATAGAGCCATTAACGTCATTATAATACAGTCGAACGATACTTCGGAGGAGTTCCTTATATCGCATTTTAGTCCTTACATTTGTGAAAATTATAAATTAGACCATTCATTTGGCTGTTGGACGGCCCATAAAGTCGGTATGCCGATAGAAAATTTTAAAGACAGTTTCAATTGTGTTAAGGGATGTCATAATGTTTCTTTATATTCCAAATTACGGTCAAAATTTCTAGGAACTTGCATTGGTTTTAGTACTGAGATTTTACATTTTGCAAATAGGAGTAACGTCCAAGACATTATATTATTTGAAGACAAAACAAAAGATTTACATGGATACACATTTTTAGCATATACCGTTGAAGTTTTACCATTTCTAGGTATAAAAGAGGAAAATGATGGTACATTTACTATGATCTATAGAGACGGATTGATTTGGAACACCATGGCTGAGCTTTTTAATTTTAAAATAGATTTATTCCCCTCAAAGGATACTATGAAAGGCAATTTTGACTTTGAAATTAATATCCAACAAGTTTTTTCTTTTACACTTAGAAAAGCGGACCTAATTTTATTTCCGTTGTATCAATTCGATCTAATTATAGCAGAAATTGACTACACAGTGCCATTTGTTGATAGCGGCCTCTGTGTGTTGTCAAAACGGGCTGACTTTGAAACAATCGTTTTTAATGAGAAATTTCTTCGAAGCAATATTTACTTGTTAATAGAGCATTATACATGTTTTTTTTGCACGTGGTTTGTATTTTTCCTTTTTAATACTTTACAACTGGGCAGGATCAGTTTGGACCGAGCCGGCAAAGATTTTATTAATGCTTGTAAAACAGTAATGTCAATAAGCTTAAGTAATCCACCACGGCGTGACTCTTTTCGTATTTTTTTCGCGATTGCCATATGGTGTTTTTTCATTATAAACTTTAACACACAGGCGTCTATAATTTCCTTATTTTCTGTACATAAACGAGGTAAGGAAGTAGATACCTTTGAAGATGTTATAGAAAAGGGATATAAAATAGAAGGAATGGCGTCACCTGATGTAGTTCTTCCAGACAATGAAGAAAAATTTCGAATAATTACATCTAGAATGAAGGCTGTACACGATCTTTTTGGTTGTGTAAAACAAATGCATAACGATAGCCGCCGTTTTTGCTTAATAGATTGTGCGGTAGGCCGATATTTGGCAAATAATATGCTAAACGAAAATGGTAAACAATTTCTACATATAGCAACTGATGCCAGAATCCATAGCCACTATTTAAACATGATACTTCATAAAGATAGTCCATTGACTGATCATTATAATAAATATATGATGGCATTGTTCGAAGCAGGTCTGATTAAGAAATGGATGGATTTTAGATATTTTGATACAAGCGAGGAGGTACCTATCAAACCGTTGGGGATGGAGGACCTTGGTGGAATATTTCAAGCGTTTTGGGTGTTACTTGGGTTAAGTTTTATTGTGTTTCTTTTAGAAGTTTTAATTAATTTATTGGTATGGTCGAAGCATAATTTTGTATTAATCTTGACGCGACTACGTAGTATTTAAAAGTGTAGACGAAAATTAAATATAAAACAACTTTTACGAAAAAATAAAAGCACTGTGTCTACACAAACGAGAATAGATTTGTTGGACGAGCCCCACTAATTTATATAGTAATGTCGCACTAATTTATATACTAAGGTATATTTTGAAATTGCTATTAACTCTATTTAATCTTACTAATTAAAAATTAAATTATTTTAGGCACATGTAGATATGTTTTTACACCTTAAATAATTAAGATGATACACCCCGTTTTATCTCTATCTTTGTCTCTATTTTGTTTGTTTATTGTTTGCATATAATGAATAAATTTATTAGTCATGCTCGATTGTTATTAGTTATAAGTGCTGATCAAGGAAATTATTGTAATAAATTTATCTGTTTACTATTGCAAAATATAGCGTAACGCTGGACAATGTCACTTCAGACGTAATGTCTCTATATTGGTAGACGGTAGTATTTTACCATAAAGTTCTTTCTGTGTAAATCTATGTATAAAATTTAGTTTGTATGTGGAAATCACACATTTTTCAGCTCCACGCTGTACCCCACATATCGCAGAGTAGGAATAGACCTAGTGTTAAGACATTCTTTTTTCCATTTCTACCAAATTTTCAAGGCATTGCGTGTTGAGTGGCGAAACTCAACGTCGCGCTTTCTTGTTACGAGATCGAAGAAATGAAAATATTAATAAATAGTCGAACCAACAACCGTCGTGTTTACATTCACTTGTGCTTCTGCGCCACGACGATCTCTATTGTACATATACTTTTATTATTTAATGAAATAAAATATGTACACACACTTTCTGCAATATTTTAAAACTTTATTTAGTGCACCCATTAAGCTTTAATACGTTTATTTTAAAATGAAACTTACAGTTAAATATTGAAGAACTAAATAAAAATATTATTATGAAAGAGATGTTGTTATTCACCCAATTGATTCAGTTTGATCTTCTTTCTTAACCTTACCCACAACAATATTTGTAGCCCATTTGTAATTTGTATAAGGGATTTAAAATAATATTTACTAAAATATAAGATTAGTATAATTTATTATTTTATCTACAAGAATCTAAAAAATGTATATTTATATGGAAGGTGCTTTATATTAAAGTCAGTTTATTATCTACGTAAATTTATAATCTGTATTATAAGGTTTGTTTATGGGAGCGCCTATGGTTGTGTATTGGTCTAACTTAAAAATTAAAATTTGTTTTTGATTATAATTAACGCTCATTGTATACAACTCAGTTTAATGGGAAATTTGTACAGTAAGAATAGTGAATATAGAAATGATAAGAGATTAGTGCACTCCACTCGCAACGGTCAAGCATTTACGAGTCAGGTAAGTGATTTGCGCGATCAAATGAAAACTTGCTAATGTCACTCTCAGCTGAACATACGTAACAATCAAATTCTTTGTTGCTCGAGGAATAACTGTCTTGTGTCGATTACTTGCACTTTATATTTTTGGATACAGATACTCTAAACTCGATATTTATTGTTGTTGAAAATGTTCTTTCTCCTAAGTCAGGCTATTGTTAAAAGAGATGGTTAGAACTGTTTGTTTTTGTGTGTAGTTTAGTTTATCTCATTTCGTCGGCAACCTCAGCGGGCGCTCCTTCGCCAGTGTTGTTAGCAGCCAGTCAGTGTACAGCGCATCTCGGCCTTGGTCTCGGGTTTCTAGACGAAGGTTAGTAGTTCATATGGGTAGTAAATTTAGTTTCGTTTATTATGATTTGCTCTTCTATTTTTTTGTTTATAGCCTATCTTTCTTAATTATTCTCAGGTCAGTTAAGTAATAAATATTAGTAACTATAATTTTAAATTATTTGAATGACTGATGAATGTAAATTACCTTAATTATGAAATGTAAACATATTTAATATTGCATCATTATCTTTCATTCTGATGGTTACCTATATATGATTCATAAAAAAAATAGTAAAATAAAATCACAACTCTTACTTTTGTTCTGCTAACTTATGACATTCTTTTAAAATTTATAAATTACATATTTAAGAACAACAATCTTAAGATCTCATTAATACATTATAATGAATGATAATATAATTTTAGGAGTCAAGGTCTCATTTTTTTTAATGTTAAATGATTTAAAAAAACAATCTGTTTACCTGTTTAAGTATTTTAATTTGATTTATTATAGTAAAAGAAGAGCTTAAATTTATATTTGTATTTGCTGGCTTATTAAATTTCTCACATTATTGTATTGATTTATAAAACATTACAAATACAAATTTCTTATAGTGCAGCAGCACTGTGTCTGAATGTAAGTGCCAAGCAACAGTTTTGGGTGTAATTTTCACTTGGAATACAGTGTGGAGCTAAAAAAATTAATTTACATAATTATCACAAATATGGACATTTGATTTCAGATGGAATGACTCAACTTTGAACAATCCACTGGATGCAAGTAAAACTGCTTGGCCGGTAGCACATAAAGAGTCAATATTTCTGCCTGAATTCCCCATAACAACTAATTTATTACAAAAAGATTTTGACATAGTTGAAACTGTAGCAAAAGGAGCTTTTGGAGAAGTGTACAAAGTAAAGAAGATCAGTGAAGACAAAGAATATGCGCTGAAAGTTTTAAACAAATCCCAGGTCAGTTAAGCTTACGAATCTGTTTATATTTTGTACATAGAAATGTAATGTACAAAAAAACTTTTGTCTTCTTTAAAGGTAAGGCTTTTTTCTGGTTTCTTAGCTTTGAAACCATAACAGGTATCAAATTTGAGCAAAGGAGGTTGTAAAAACTTGTTTTTTTTTTAACAATGTGCATCCAAAAACAATAGACTAACAGAAGGCAATAGATTTTTTTTTGTTTCAATAGATTAAGGCCTATTTAGTAGAAGCTTTAGAAATAATCTTTTTTTTATATATTACTTTTTTGTTAAGTTTAATGAATTGAAACTTTTATATGTGTATAATATTTTTTCCATACTTAAATATAAACATGATATAAAATTGGCCTATTATATTGGACGGTATAAACACATTCTTTTGAATTTTTGAGACATTACCTCTTGAATGGAATGCAATGCTGTGTTCTCTCTTCCAAAGAAAGAAAATTAAAAATAAGTACTTCCCAGAGTTGAAAAAAAAATATTCATCATATTTATAATCAGACATTGTCTTACTGCTCCACAACTACATTACACTTGGCAATGATTAAAGATCAATGAAGAAACTTTATATAGAATTGTATTTTAATTATTGTATATTCATAACAGCATTGAAGGACTACACAAATAGTAGGAACCTTAACTTAAGGTCCTCAATCATATATGAATATAATGTTCACTGTAAATTTTCATAATAAAACTTGCATAGAGAAGTTAACACTGAATAAATAAGTTGGTAAACTACAGCTCTTAGAAGTTCAGGAAAATTTTATGTTTATGTATATATAATTGTATTTAAATATTTTATTTTTTATATATTATTATTATTTATATAATTTAAAATTGATTATTTAATGTTATAAGAAATGTAGTCACAAATGTGCGTTTTTGTGATGGTTTTGTAGATATCATAAACCAATAGTTAATCAATAGTAAAAAATCAGCTTCACACTCTCCCTCACACAGCAGGATAGATAGAAAAAATCTAGTGTTATGACACTCCATTTCTAATTTACCGCCGAAATCGTACATGCAATGCCTCCAGCATTTCGTGTTTAGTGGCGGAACTGAAAACCACGCTTGAAATGAATTATGTAAATTTAAATAAATATTTCATGTCTTCGAGTGGGGATCGAACTTACAATCAGTCACGTCTTGTCGTTCTTTATGTTCTTACCAGAAAGGAACAGTAGCTCAACGCCACGCTTTGTCTTTTAGAGCGAGGAAATGAATGCTCTCTGTCGAATATGAATCCACCACACAGCCGTCGTTCTTACCGTCATACGCTGCGCCACGACGGCATCTACAAAATCTATAACATGTGAAATAAAATCTATAAAATAGAAACAACGAATTTTAAAATGGCCAGCTATATTTTATTTCAATGTGGCACAGTAGGTCAATGGCGTTGTAGATTAGGATGTGTTACCTCTGTCGTTGATATTCAAATTCTGAATGCGATCGTCTCATTAATAATTAATTAATTATACAAACATGAATATTGATGGAAGTTCAAATGTTAAAGGTATACTCGTATTTCGAAACTTGGTGCAAATTTCTTTTGTCTTACTCGGCGTATGGTTATTTACAGGTAAACCTTGTATATTGTCAGTTTAACCAGTTGCTATGTTTGTCAGTTATTACGTTTATTTAATTATTTCTTTTGTGTGAAAATTGAAAGAAAAATCTTTAAATTATAGCTGAAATAAAGAAACGTAAAAGATTTTTATGTAACTGTAGTAAATCTTAATAGTAGAAATTAATAAATAGAGTGACTGTAGTACACTAAGACCTTCCTATGCGTATATATCATAAGTAACCACTATAAGTTCTTAAAATAAATAAATCAGCTTCACGCTGTATCCCGCTCACAGCAGGGTAGGTAGAGGGCACCTACCTAGTGTTAAGACACTCCGTTCCCCACTTTCTGCCGAATTCTGTAGGCACTGCGTGTTGAGAGGCAAAAATCAACCCCGCGCTTTGCCTCGACACCAGAACGAAGAAATGGAATTATAAATTTAAAAATATTTCATCTCCTCGAGTGGGGATCGAACCACATCCAATCGATTTACAGTCACACTTCGTGCCCATGCGCCACGACTGTTCTAAAAAGCGTAAAAGTGCGTAAAAGTTCTTCATTTAAATAATTTAATACAAAAAAATATCTCCAGTTGCAGTTAAACCGTAAAATAGCATACTTAAAGTCTGGTTTTAAAAGTTTTAAAAAAATCATCATTAGAGCGCCATTAATTGTAACAACATTTAATTAGGCCACAGTTTTTTGTATTGAAACAGGAACTGATTATCGTAAATTCTTTTTATATCTAAATCAATTCAGTCCGGTTGATAGTTGTAATATGGACTTTACGAACAATTTTTTAAAGTTGAATATACGTACGCTTACCGAATGGTGCCAATAAAAAAATATACCTTCTTAAGTTTAACTGAAAGTAGATGTGCTTTTAGCAGGGCGTCAGTACTTGTTACATTTAAAATTATTATTTAAAATGGAATCTTGTTTTAGAGAAGGATTTAAAATTTGTTTTCGCTTATTAACAACAAATATTTAGAGACCGTTGTGGCGCAGAGGCACCGAAATGTGACATTTGTTGTGGGTTCGATTTCCAATCAGGGAAATGATATATTTCATATTTTTATTTCATTGCTCTGGTGACGCAGTAAATCAGCTACTGTATGTAAATACGATTGTCGTGGGCTTAATCTCCATTCAGGGAAATGAATTATATTGTTTTTTAGGGTTCCGTAACTTTTAAGGAAAAAGGAACCCTTAAAAGATCCCTTTGTTGTCAGTCCGTCTGTCTTTTATGAAATTTGGCAGTTAGTATCTACGGGTAGTACTAGTTAGCACACACAGGATAGACAGAGGGAACCTAGTGTTAAGACACTCCGTTCCCCACTTTCCACCGAGTTTTGGAGGCATTGCGTGTTGAGTGACGGACCTCAGCGCCACGCTTGGCCTCGACACCGGAGCGAAGGAATGAAAATATAAATGTCAATAAATATTTTATTTCCTCGAGTGGGAATCGAACCCGCAACTAGTCGATTTTTGCAGTTACTATTATTAGAAGAAAAACGAATTATTATTATTATAAGATATATTCAAAATACGACATATACTTAATTATCATCCATTACCAAATGTAGTAATTAACTAATAGTTATTTAATATAATTTTGCAGATAGTGAGCGAAAATGCTGTATGTCAAGTGAAAGAGGAGGCGCGTATACAAGCTGCGGTCGGACACCACTCGTTTATAGCTGGTTCTGTATCGAGGTGGCAGACCAAGAAAAGACTGTATATTGGTAAGTTTTTATAATATAAGAATTATAAAAAAATTAAAAATTAAATTAGCTTCACGCTATATCCAGCACACAGCAGGGTAGGCAGAGGGAACCTAGTGTAAGACACTCCGTTCCCCACTTTCTGCCGAATTTTGGAGGCATTGCGTGTTGAGTGGCAGAGCTCAACGCCGCGCTTTGCCTCGACACCAGAGCGAAGAAATGGAAATATAAATTTAAGTAAATATTCCATCTCTTCGAGTGGGGATCGAACCCACAACCATTCGGTTTTACAGTCACACTTTGTGCCACTGCGCCACGACTGGCCTCATATAAGAATTATACAGAAATTATACAGGCTGGAAGTGTGTGCGCTCCTTTTTATGGGAACTGCATATAGAGTAAAATATATCAAACCCATATCTAAAGAAATTAATCAATATACCTCCAAAGATTAGGCGTAGGATTTTTTTTTCATTTCACGATGTTTATCCATATCTGTATTTCGTGTGACGCAATTACGAATAGATACCAATAACACCTACAAGTATAAAAATTCTTAAAAAACAGCACCTTCAGTTGTACTAGAGAGGAATGATAAAAATAATTACTTAAACCAGTGCGGATCGAACCCATTACCACCGCTCAGTGAGACTCGGTCTCACTGTGCCACGGTGGCAACAAAAATTTGTGATCTTTGACGAAGAAATTAACAGTGTCATTGATGTATCTTCTATACATTAAGCTGGCCAATTTATCTATTTTAATTGTACTGAATAATAATATAACTAGTTCATTAGTTTGGTATGTAATTAGATTGAACACAGAAATTATAAGGTTAGTACTTTATTTAGTATATGATTATTTACATAAAGTAAATTTTGTGAAATAGCGGTGTTTGTGTATAATAGAATCAGAATCAGCTTCACGCTGTATCCCGCACGCAGCAGGGTGGGCAGACGAGAACGTTAAGACACTACGTTACCCACTTTCCGCCGAAATCTAGAGGCATTGTTTGTTAAGTGGCGGAAATCAACGCCGCGCTTTGCCTCTACACCGGAGCGAAAAAAAGTTAAATGTACATTTAGAACAAATATTTATTTTCCCTCGAATAGAGATCGAACTACCACTAGTCGATTTTACAGTAACACTGTCCCCCTGCGCCACTACTGGCATCTTTGTGTATAATTTACTTTATTATTTGTTCTTCAAAGCTAATGAATGCATGAAGTCCACATGTAGATTATTCAGGCCATAAAAGCGTATACTTTAAATATCACAATCACTTAGAATTTGTTAATAAAGAAATTATTTAGATATTTTCTAGTAAAATTATAATATGAGGCCGTCGTGGCGCAGTGGCACTTACGTGTAACCTGTAGACGATACGATTTTGGGTTCGATTCCCACTCGGAGTAACGAATTAATATTTTCACTTTTTCACTCTGGTAACAAGGCAAAGCGCGGCGTTCAATTCCGCCATTCAACAATACAATTGCTCGAAAATCCGATGGAAAGAACGAAGTATCCCAGCACTAGGATCCCTCTGCCTATCCTGCTATATGATTGCTTCACTTCAAGTCTGAAGTCTGAAGTCGAAAAATAAATGATAATAACCGACTGAATTCCAAGATATTAGCGTTCGTAGTAAACAAAGAGTAACATAAATTAATAAACAAATAATTTCTTCTTATGTGTATATAGTTATGCACAAACTATCGTGTGTGTTTATTTATTGTGAGCACTAAACTGGGCCGTGATATTCACTTCAACGTTCGGTGATTTCGTTATCTATACCAATACTCCGTATTTAACGTTTCATTAATCTTAATAGTGGACCTCAATGGCACTGTGGAGTAGAGAGGAAGTTTTTTCTGATCAAATAGGAAAATTAAAATATATATTGGTCATTTGAAATCATTTCTTGCAAAGAAATAGAATGTTTTATTTTTTTACGCTTCTTCAGTGCATTAAATAATAGTACGGCGTTAAATGAAAAAGGAAACATAATGGAAGTTATTTTTAATTAAGTTATGTGTCTATAAACGAGGCTTTTATATCATGTAGCATGTAGCATTTGTAAGTATAAAATGAAATGATTTACTTTTTAAAATAGTAGTTCCGTATATAATATTCAATTGAAACGTCTGGTATTTTGACCTACATATCTTGAATTATCCTTATCATTATTATCAGTGGCTAGACATTACACATTTGTTTACCAAAACACCGTCAGCCAAATATTGCGTCTTAACGATTACAAGGGTCAATGTTTCTTGACCGGGATAAGGCACATTCCAGACTAACGCCGTGCTACAGCTTAAAACAATACGTTGTTTAGTTTAAATGTAATATTTTCAAACCTCTTTCTTTGATTTGTACAATATGTAAGTCTTCCAGTATTTATATGTTTATCAATAATATAAACATCACAGGGTAGGTAGGTTTTCCTTAATCTATTTTCAAATATAAATATTTTTTTCCAAATACATTACAGTTTATATTATTTAAAATGTCTGAACATGTGCAATTGTGCTTAAATTATTAATATTTTATTTACACCTTATGTTTACATTTATTATTTTGACATAGATTTCGCTAAACCATATTTTATTATCTTTGTAAAAGTATTTATGTGTATATAATGGAACATAGATTATAGCCAATTTTCTGATAAGCTGATAAATCGTATATTATTCTATAGTGTAACCTTGCCAATTTTGTATTGTTTTAATGTCCCCTTCCCCTTCTCAGTTTCAGAATACATTCCTGGAGGAGAATTGCTAGCTTTATTAGATAAGTATGGAAAGTTACCAGAGGAACTTGTGAAGATATTTGTCGCTGAGATTGCATTTGCTATAGGCGAGTTGTGATTATATTATAATTTAATTTTACCTTAGTGTAATTGTAGTATATTTTTTTTATTATGTATTTTTTTTTCGTTATAGATTTCCTGCACAACGCTGGCGTGATATATCGTGATCTCAAACCAGAAAATATACTTTTAGATTCAGACTATCACATTCAGTTAGTTGATTTTGGACTGTCCAAGTGGTTGTCTATTGGTTCTCGCACCACCACACTTTGCGGCACTCTCAAATATATGGGTAAGTTGCTTTTAATACAATGCTGACAATTTAAATACTTAAAGGTTACAATATTACAATGGCTTCATCGATTTTATATACAAACTGTATCACAACAATCAATTATTTCTCAATATTTTGGTACTATAAATTCCAAACGGCGGATCGTTGCGTATACACAAGTAAACACACACCCCCCCACACGTCGACGGACGCGACTAAACACGGTCATTTTCCGTTTCAGTGTGGGACTTGACCCGTCGCTTACCTTGTAAATGGGACAGTCCGTCCGTTGGCTGTGACGTGCCGTGACGCGGTGTGACGCGCCGTGACGCGGAGTGACGTAATGTCCGCGTGGGCCCGAGCGTGACGCGGCACCATGAACGCGCGCACCATCTCCTTCGAGATGGCGATGAAGGGCCGCCAGGTGGACGAGATAGTCGCCAGCATATTCCACACGGTCCTCTTCCATCGCTCCAGTGGCAAGTTCACCTACAACAACGAGGAGAGCTACTCGATACGCACCGTCAGCTACCTGGACGTCGACTGCGACTTCATCGACTTCACGTACGTGTGCTGCGAGTCGGAGGAGCTCGGCCGCAACGTCAACGTGAAGATATCGGAGTTCTCGGAACTGCTCCGGCGAGCCGATTGCTCATCGTCTCCGCCCAAAGGTTCCATAAGCCTCGAGTTCTTCCAGAAGCGACGGGCGCGATGGCCCTTCGGCCCCGAATGCGTGCCCTGGGAGGTGTGGACGGTGTGCTGCGAGCTCACCGAGCAGAGCAAGCACGAGAACGTCGTGGAGCTGCTGCAGGACAAGATAGTGTTCATAACGGAGATCATCAACCGTCACGAGTACGTGCCCAAGATGCCGAGTCGGTCGGACGCGGACCTGGTGTTCGACACGTCGTACGCCGACATCCAGCCGTACCTGTTCAAGATCCATTACAACCTGTCGGGCGCGCCCTCCAGCTCGGTGGGCAACCGCGTGCGCAAGCTGCTCTGCGACACCCTCTACTTGTGATGTACCTACGTCCGGAGGGAAGCTCACCGCTCTAACTGTCGATCGGAAGTGCAATTATTTGTGTGAGATTGTATATATTAAATGGAAACGTATTTATATTTACATACAATATATTATGATTATATTATGAATTGATCAATCGCAATAACTAAATTTGCAATAATGTACTTATTTATGGGTGGTTTTGCACAAAATTGAGAAATATCAAAAATCGTTCGTTCTTTTATTAGCGGTTTTGAATTATTGATGGAACGCGCTGTAACTTAGCTGATCATATTTTATTTGTACGTTTTAGTGTCTATATTAATAATTATATATAACAGGAGCTCCGGCTCGGAAGGCTGGTTGATGTGTCCATTATGTTTATTTAAGGTTTGACTAATTTTATATTGTAATGTTAGATTTGTTTCGTATTACCGTACACCGAGTGAAAAGCTATTATAGATCACAGTTAACTTAGGTTTGAAGTAAAATAAGACGAATCAATGTAATAATAATATCAGTACGGTTTTGGTAGCTGTCGAGTCACTTTTTTAAAATGTCGACACGTAATTTTTTTTTATGTTAAACGTGTTAGTGACGGAGCGGCCAATCGTTGTAACTTTAATTTAGGTATTATGTAAACAATATTCTTAAGGAAGTACTGGACGAGCGTCCGGTTTACTACGGTACAGTCTTTTGACTATTGGGTGTTTTATATTAAAAAAAAATGCTTTGTGATATTCGCATGAAAATTTGATGATTATGAACGACATGTGCATAATAATGAGTGTCCAGTTGTGGTCTCGTAAATATATAGGTGTTGTATATATTATTATATGTACAGGAGAATATTTAAAATGTTTCTCATTTAATATGTATCTTCAAATATTAATGTTATTTTAACATTGAGAGCTTTATATAACTAATGCTTAGTGTTTACTTCCACGACTGTAAAGCGGGAGTGATTGGAACTATGTAATATATTTAATATGGCCGCTTTATACTTGTCGAAGTATTATCTCATAGAAATGGTGCGTTAACGTCATAGATGTATTTAAATGCTTAGGTAACAAATTATATTTCGATATATGTTTAATAATAAATAATTTCTTATTATAATAACAACACAAACGTCAGTTGGTTTGGTGTTTGACAGAACTTAGCCGTAGACCTGATTTTGTTTTGTCGTTTAGAAAAAGTAACTATATTGCAAATAGAAAGTTTTATCACATTTTAATAGATAATAGAGTGTCTTATTCATTTTCATATACAATTTTAAAATAGTTTTTGATGTTCTTTCTATGTATATCATCGTAATACATTTTAATAATCTATAGTATGTAGTTCATAAAATCTTAGCCACCTCCTTATTCAAATTTTAATTTGATTCAACATACAATATTTTAATTTGTGTGAACGTTTAATAATGGTTGATTTCATAGTAATATTTAATTTCCATTTTGCGAAAATGAAAAAAACTTACATTAATAAATAAATTAGCTTCACGCTAATTTTACTGCTAAATAAACTGACATAATAATAGTAAAAATATATGATTTGCAATACAATAATTTTATTAGTGACTAAATTTAATGTTTTTAATATTATTTTAATGTTTTTGTTCTTTAAAGTTGTTGTGTCTAGTGTTTGATATTTTTTATCTCATGATCTTGTATTTTCTTTTGGGCGGAGGACTGAATCCATCCATGATTAAACTTCCGTAGACCGATTAGTATAGGAAGAGCTTTGTTTGTAATATTCCTTATCTTCAATAGTATTTTTTTGTTAATCTATTACTACACATTGATACAGAGCACTAGTAAAGTTAATTAATAATTTGTAACCCTTATGTCTTTAAAACCAAGACCTTCTTCAGTCTAACTGTAAATGCGACGAGTGTGGGTTCAATTCTTACTTCTGTAAATAAATTACTTTAATTTTTTTGGTAACCAGTTAGAGACCCAACTCAACACGCAGTGTTCAAGACATTGGGCAGAAATACGAGGAGTGTGTCTTAACGCCGGATTCCCTACGGCTCCCAAGAAAACCCTTAAAGCTCAATACATTGGCCTTTTTAATTAACATACAGAGTAAAAAAATAATATTTTTTCTCAATTTATGACAAACAAAGCTCTTTCTATGTCATCTGAACTATAATTATTTACTTTCCTACCTCATTTTGTGACTAGCTTTAGCATGTTTGCATCCGAATTGGAAAACTAGTTTCCTATTTTTAACTATATTTAACAGAATGATTTTTTTTTTGTCACCAAAGATGAGGCTGTACATTGCAATCGTTAATTGATTATTAAAAATATTATTATAAATTATTATCTGTATTATAATTGTGGTATAGTGCGGTAGTTGTTGTGTCCACATTTCATATCAGAACGTACCTTGAATATATAGATCTAATGACTTTAGTTTGTTTGACCGAAACTGTGATTCACTATTTTTTCGTTTACGTATGCTCGGTTGTTTAAATCAAACAGAATATTCCTCCGTAGAGTGTGTATTACAACAACCAATTAAAATTATTTAACCAAAATAAAGTTATCAGATTTTGAATATTTTTATTTTCCACTCGGATTTTTAAATCTGGTGATAAGACAATATATATATATAATATTTAATATCTTGATAGTGTGCCACTCTCTAATATTTTGGGCATCTTAAATTTTACTAAAATTGCACTTGCTATGGCCTTATTTGAAAGATGACTACGTCTTAATGTGAATGGCTGTTATATATAGAATGTATGAAAATTAGTATATGTTGTGATTTATGAGTTCAAAAATAAAAAAATCTTAGTCTTGTGATAATTTATATAAAAATGTGAATAAATGATGGAGTATTAATAATATTTTGATTTTTAATTAGTTCCCAATCCGAATTCCAAATCGACAAATAAGTTAAACTTCTTTTTGGTAATATTAAATAACTTCGTAAAAAAAAATAATCATCATTAAAAAAATATTTAGATATAAAGATGGCGGTACATATAGCCTAGTCAAATATACGCATAACGTAATTTATTTATAATAATTTCTTATATTTATGAAAAAAATGTATTTAAAAAAAAGAACTAATTTAATTAAGTCCTTTGATAGTAAAAAATGTTTTTACTGTCAAAATTTGTGTGGTGAACTGATATCAAACAAAAAAAAGTGTGCTCCAGCCTTCGTGTGCTCCATGACATCGAGATTCCTACCATCAAAGTAAATATATTTCACATTATTTACATATTATAATTAAATGAATGTATGGAGGAATACCAGTTGCGTAGAGTACAAGAAGTAAAGACCATTTTTCGTCGAATCCTGAGGCATTGCGTGTTGAGTGGTGGAACTCAACGCCGCGCTTTTCATCGACACCAGAGCAAAGAAATGAAAACATTAAATATTTCATTTCCTCGAGTGGGAATTTAATCCACAAACTGGTCTTGTTTGTGGAAATAAGATATTTTATAAATTTTAATATGCTCTTGTTGCTTCGTTAGAACAACAAATGTCATTCAAGGAAATGAAAATACATATATAAACGGAACAAAGTACCATATTTTCTTTACCTGGCTTTCAATGTATGATAGTATCACTTTTATAAGACCATCAATATCTTAATCATCAATTATTATGTGACTATTAATTATAATGGATGATTTCTATGAAGACTTCTTGTTGCCAGCTCCTG
Source organism: Heliconius charithonia (assembly GCA_030704555.1). Classification (NCBI taxonomy): domain Eukaryota; kingdom Metazoa; phylum Arthropoda; class Insecta; order Lepidoptera; family Nymphalidae; genus Heliconius; species Heliconius charithonia. The sequence goes on along the minus strand of CM060819.1, from coordinate 3,498,194 downwards.
AAATATTGCAACGAGAGCCGTACGGTCACGCGGTGGACTGGTGGTCTCTCGGTGTTATCGCCTGTTATATGCTTACGGGGGAGGTAAGTGGTCTTATAAAATACACACCCCTATAATTCTAATTTATATATATTTTAGCTTCACATTGTCACATGCCAGTGTAGGCAGAGGGAACCCGAGAACCTAGTGTTAAAACACTCGGTTCCGAATAAGACACTTCCGTTTTCCACATTTCGCCGAGTTCTGGAGGCATTGCGTATTGTGTATAACGCAACGCCTCGCTGTGCTGTGCTACCAGAACTATATTTAATTTCCTTGAGTGTGTATCGAATCCACGCCCTGTTGCGTTAACAGTCGCACTCGTCACGACTAGTCCCATTCATATAATTAAAATTTTTATAATATAATTAAGTAGATTATGCCTTTTTAACGTAAATATTTTACTTTAATTTATGTTTATGTGAGAAAAAATATTAATTAATTATATTTCAAGAACATGCGAGAAATAACTCGAACCTCGAAGTTTAAGTTATTATATTTTACTATTTTATATACTGTAAATTAATAAGTTTAGTGAAAACATCCCCTTTAATTTTTTTTGAATGTTTTGTAATATTGGAAATAACGTTAAAAATAAACAGGTGCACGGCGTTGTTTTTTTTGTTTTGTTTTTGACATGCTCTACGTCTTTGTTAGAGCAATTTACATGCTTTACTTAAACAATTAGCGAGAAATAGTTTCAAGTAAGATGCATATGATAATTGAGTTTGTTTGATGTACAACGTCAAAGGTGAACTGTAGGAAATTTTACTCGCGTGAAAGTCCAGATTTTTTTGTAACTTTTATAAATTTTCTTAGTAAATATTTTTCTTTCCTCTACATAGGTGGGAAAGAAAAATATTTATTAAGAATGTGCGTGTATGTGTGATATAACACTTTAAAAATGTTTAAAAATATTGAGGCCAGTCGTGGCGCAGTGGCACGAAGTGTGACTGTAAAACCGACTGGCTGTGGGTTCGATCCCCACTCGAGGAGATGAATTATTTACTTAAATTTATATTTCCATTTCTTCGCTCTGGTGTCGAGGCTAAGCGCGGCGTTGAGTTCGGCCACTTAACACGCAATGCCTCCAGAATTCGGCAGAAAGTGGGGAATGGAGTGTCTTAACACTAGGTTCCCTCTGCCTACTGCTGTGTGCGGGATACAGCGTGAAGCTGATTTATTTGATTTTTTTTAAAGTAGTATTTCTATCTTTTTTCGAAATGATAATTCTAAGTAATTATCTTTGGGTAGCGGCAACTTGTAACAATCTAAATAAGTTAGCGATACTAACTATATAAATTAGTTTTTGTATTATTTTTCCTTCAACGCTTCAATGTTTACGATTTCTTTAACTTATATTTTTCCATATTGAAGTGCCAAATGTCAACTACGAGTACGATACATGTGTATATCTTTCGCTCATCCATTGCTATAAACTAGGAAGCTGTATCTAAAACTGAATAATATCAAGGGTCATATTGTGTAGGAAATATGTAGAGATCCTCGTTGTTGTCCTTCCTTTGCAACAGAACAGCCTTCTGGGCTAATGGTGACAGACAATAGGTGTTAATGATTGAATAATTGAATAAAATTTAAGTAGAGTTAAAAAATATTTTCGTTTCAAATTTAAAACATGAAATGGTAAATGAAGAAGAAAATTGTCTTATAGAAATACATTTTTTTAATATTATGTTAATCATAACTTCATTATCAGTTTAGTCTATAACACTCATCTACACATACTTACAAACATCAAGTTAAATATCGGTCTGCTACTCTACAAGCTTTGCTTTACTTTTTAGCTCTTAATAAACTTTTCTCTTTCTCCAATATCAGCTTCAGGCTCTATCCCGTACATGGTATATAGCATGGTAGGCAGAGGGAACCTGGTGTTTTTTTGACACTCCGTTCCTTACTTTCTGCCGAATTCTGGAGACGTTGCGTGTGAATGGCGGAACTCAAATTCTACTACTATTATTCCACAACTTTTAATAAAATGTATGTATCTATGCAAAGAATGTGATCTATATTACTGATTTTAATTACTTAAATATATATATAATTTCCTTAATTCATTAATTAATTGTTTTTCTTAGTGTCATAATAAAATTAAATTCACTAAATCTGTAATAGGTGTTAAGGTTAATAACTGTTATATGTTTATTTGCATTCATTACTATAACTTATAAAAAGGTGCTCTTTATTTTTGATATTCTATTCATTTAATTAAAAAATATAATTAGATTTAAAACTAAAGAATCGGGAAATAAAATATCTATTGTAAAAAACGTATTTATTGTTACTTACAGTACCGTGAATTCGATAATTTACTTTGAAAATAATTACAACGTAGGTAATTTTTCTGTTCCACTATTTAAATAAGTCTTTAGAACTAGTGAATAGTCGAAAGTCACGTCGAGGACGGGTTCGGTCCGCTGCGTGACGACACAAACGCACTGCGCTGCGACAGCGGGAGGCGCGTGTCGAGGCGTGAGTCGACACGCGCCTGCCGCTTAGACTATTTTAACATTTTTAAGGTTTAGCGCTATCTGATTTTTCACCACTTTCTTCTGATGAATCTTTGTCTGCGCTCTCATTGCTTTCTTCGGAGCTCTTTTCTTTGGCTGGTGCGTCATTCATGGCTTCAACCTTAGCGTCGCTTTTGGCTTCTACTTTAGCGTCGCTCTTTGCTTCAACTTTTTCGTCATTTTTGACTTCGACATTATCAGCACTCTTCGCTTCAGCAGCGGGCTGGGAGGGTGCTTCAGGTTCCTTGTTCTCAGCTTCTTTAGGTACTTCGGCTGCTTTTACTTCCGCCTCGACTTTTTCTTCAACTGCAGCTGGTTTCGCTTCTTCTTGAGCGGCAATGAGTTCCTCGGCAGGACTGGCAGATTTAGCCTCTACTACATCAGCAGGCTTAACTTCATCATTTACTACCTCAGCGACGGCTTTGGATTCTGGTTTTGGCGCTTCTGGCTTCTTCTCATCAACAGCGTCACGAATAACACGTGTGGCGTCTTCAGATACAGCAGCTGACTTTGGTGCCACAACTGCATCAGGAGCAGCTGAAGATTCGGCAGGTTTATCTTCAGATTTTTGTTCTACTGACTCCTTTTTTTCTTCAGGCTTGTCAACTTTTTCAGACACAGATTCGCCATCAGCTTCTTTCTTTTCCTCAGGTGCAGCACTTTTAGCAGAAACTACTGGCTGAGAGTCAGATGGGTTAATCGCGGCAAGATCAACGACATCATCGGCAACGGCTGCTTCAGGCTTGATAGCACTAACCAGGTCGATTACATCTTCAGAGACAGCAGATTTTGCTGAAGGTACATTGCTCACTTCTTCAACCTTAGCTTGACTTTCTTCTGGCTTAGATTCTTCTACAACTGCAGCTTTAACTTCTGGACTTTTTTCTTCAGGTTTGGCTGGTTCAGCAACGTCTGGTTTTTGTTCAACTGCAGAACCTGCTACGTCTGATGCCTTAGCTTCAGGTACTTCTTCTTTATTGACTTCTGGGCTGGCTTCCGCCTTAGCCACCGGAGAAGCGTCTATTACAACATCTGAACTCTTGGATTCAATAGCAACCTCGTCAGGCTTTTCAACGCTTTTTGCTTCAGGCGCTGGCTCTGGTTTTTTTTCTTCTACAGGACTTGGCGCTGAATCGCTTTGAAGCTTAACATCTTCAGATTTGATTTCAGGGACAGACGGAAGTGCAATAGGCTCTTCTTGCTTCTCTTCAGCGACAGGCATAGCCAGACTCACAGCCGCGAAGGCCATGCACAGTAATAAGACCTTCATCCTGAAAATGCAAATTATCGAATTAGTGGTTTGACGAAATAATAATAGTGAATTAATAAGGATATCAAATGCACATCTGCATGTCGTGAGTGCTGTAAGGCCAATGTTACGCGGCGCCGGCCGGCATCGGCATTCACAGTAATTTTTCTATTAAGATTGAATCATCTAAGGGCCTGATATGTTGGGGGACGGGTGCCTATATTCTAGTCACAGTAAATTAAAGTTAATATGAATAAGTAGGATGTAAACTATTTGTGAAAGTGGGCTACAAAATAGCTTTTGTTGCTTTTTATTATTCCACAAGTACTGAGCTGCAATGTTGGCGTATATAAAATAAATATAAAAGTAATGATCATTATTAGCAGAACCCGGTTAGTGTACGTTTTATAAATAACACGTCTGGCAAATGAAAAAATATTAACCCGATATCCTTAAGGAATGTGGATTGGCGCCACTCTAGAAATAGAATCTTGCAAAGGGAATATCCTGTTTTTGCTCAAGAATGCTGTAATCGTTGCAGAAATTGATGGGCTCCTCGCGTAACATGTAATCATACGCGTCGAAGTTTTATTATGACTTTAAATAACATACTCTGGATGGAGAACACCGTGCTATTATCTATTTAGTTAGTCATTATTATCAAAACAAACCTTAGAAGCCGTGTAATACAAAAATTGACCAATTACGAGCCAAACAATATATTGTAATGGAAGAAAATAGCTTTTTTTAATTCATTTTCTGCGAAATGAACGAACAGTAAGTTGGCACATGATGGACACTTCCTACTGCGTGATGTTGGACAGGATGTTGTACGCGCGCTAGCAATATGGATGATCCGGCGAGACGACCACACATTATCTGAATTTTAATCGGCTCATTGAATAGAATCGGCAACTAGAATGTCGAGATGCGTTTGTGTGATTCATTATTTGTAGTCAATGAGTTGGATTAAATTTACATTGTTAACTTTGACCAATGAAAAGTTATTTTGTATTTGTGGAAGCCATTACTGTAGATCGATTTCATTTTGAAAGAAATATCGTTAGTATTTTCTTAGTCAAAAATAGATATCTTGTAATAGAGTAGGATGTACATAATCCAATTGAAAAAAAAAGGAAATAGTGATGTACCTACCCAGATAGCCACAACATTTATTCTCAGATTACAAATAAAACGACTTACATTACATTATTATTGGTCACATAATATTATTGCATCGTACATTGCACTTAAAAATAAAGAAATAAGAGCAGGATTGCCAGCATATACTGAGACTGGTTCCAACATCTGATGAGGCCATTGCCATCAGTATCGATCGTAATTATACGCAATCATAGACTTTATTGTTCATTTTTTGTTACACCTGAATCATAAAGTTTGCTCGGGGTGATTAAAGCGACGTACAAAAATAGGATATTAAAATTATTAATGACGTATCGTAATTTTACAAGTTTTATTGTAAACTTCTCTTTCACTTCAAAAAAGGTATATATTTAACTTTGTTTTTCTTTTTTTTTTGTATTTAAAAATATAAGATTACAATTAATTTTGTATTCGTATTTGAGGCTATTCGTGGCGCAGAGGCACAACTTAAAGAAATTAAATATTTTAAAATTCCATTTCTTCCTTGAGGTGTCGATTCTACGCGCGGCGTAAAATTCCGCCTCTAAACACGCAATGCCTCCAGCAATCGACCTAAAGTGGTGAGCGGAGTGTCTTAACACTAGGCTGACTCTGCCTACTCTGCTACATGCGGGATACAGCGTGAAATTAATAAACAAAATAAAATATCAGTTCGCTTTACAATACACACAAGCTGAAATTATGCGGTTGTCAGAGAGTTATTTTCTGGAAGGATATCCTCGGCGGACTGAGGGTAAGCATTGTCGTCTTCCCACACATCGGCGCAATCTTCCAATTGAATCTGAGCGCATGCCGGCTTATTGTGCCAATCAAAAAATGAGCTGCCACTCCGGACCACGGTTATTGGTATATGAGGATAATGTAGGTTTTTTCCAAAAGAAATTATTGATATTGTCAGTGACAACACAATGGTGTTTCGATTAGATGATGCTATCGAATACAAAAGTATATAGCAATAGGTACTAAAGGTTTGTGTATGTGAATACATAAAATCAACTATAGTGTACAGAATTCTATTGGTTGGAGTCGGAAATTGTTTAAAGGTACATTTTAAGTTGAACAAGAAAGACTCAAATTTTATAATTGCTTAGTATTACGATATCATTATCACATAATTTAAGAAAAGTAGGTATATATGAAATAACAAAACAAAAATAAACAACTTGAACCTCAGCTAGCTCAAAGCAATTATAGTTTTGCATAGAAATCTAGATGTTGGTACTCAAGTCGTGATCATTTGATGGTCCAATTATCCTCTTACTGCGTCGCGAGAACTCCAACTACCATATATAATGCTATAATCTCAAAAAAATCGTCTGCACGTCTAACACGTAGTTATGAGACAATTTTTGCATATAAAATTTTATAACATGAGTAAATATATAAAGTACGTACGCCACTAAATAAATCACTGCACCTATAAAGGTGTGTGGTTATGGCATTGAACAGGTTATAACCCAGTCCAGGTCTGTCATGGCGTAGCGGCACAATTGGTTGTAGGTTCGAACCATGCTCGAGAAACTGAAATATTTATTTAAATTTATATTTTCATTTTTTCGCTCTGGTGACAAGACAAAGCGCGACGTTGAGGTCGTCCACTCACCTCGCAATGCCTCCACGGACGGACGGACGACGGTATTGGTACTAGGTTCACTCTGCCTACCCTGCTGTGTGCGGGATGCAACGTAAAGCTGATGTAAGTTGTAACATTTAAACGGCTATATTTAAGTACTACTATAACAGATATTATTATATATAATAAATATAAATCGCGGAAAAGATTCTTTCTCTTATTGAAAAGTTCAATTAAAGTTCACATTATGTATCACAGTTTTAAATAATCATTTTCATTACGTGTATTAAATGTCATTAGAATAATAAACGAAAGAACAGGTTTATCTGTCACGGATGGTATTCACAATGTTCTCGGGAAACTCAATGGCGTTTATTAACATAAAGTATTGCGTTGCATCATTTATTCGGATATGTGGGACTTACTGTGGCTATAACTTACATTAAATTGAACCAGTATTTCATTAAAATTCGCACGTTTGTTGGACACACGTGGACTACAAAATTTTGACAATCTAAGGCGCGACCGTCTGGATGTCTGACCCAGACAAAAAAAAACCTATTTTTTTTAATCACGGTCCACGTTTTCACACAAAAAACCGAGTTGCCGGTCCAATTCTTGCTTTGTTAAAGCGTACTACTTTCCATTGTGTAAATTTCCAATCGATAATAATATTATAATTCTGTTTATTTAGAAATTATAACTAGGTTAGGTCACTTTGCTATTGATAGATAACCACATACTTTTTAAAAGCTGATTTAATACAATTGGCGTTGTGTCTAAGGAATGCTGTATTGCATATTCTTGTTGAGCTGCCACTATTCTACCTGTTTCGCTCACAGCTAGCTCGGGTAATAATTAACATTAAACGGTAGGTTTAATTTTAGTATTTTCAGTTATATATTGTACGGTTCCTGCAGCGTGAGGTGCGTTGTGGCATGTCGAAACCCGTTATTCGAGGGATTGTGCAATGGTTGCCGCTGTGCCGACCCACGGTTCATTGTCGAGTTGACGACGCATTGGCTGATCGATCCCATTATCTCGTTTGGAATGAATCAAATGGCCGCCAATGGCCAGCTTTACTGCAACACTCTTTATTGTAATATGGAGGCCTGTGAACGTCTACAGCAATTGATGTCGTTTGCGTTTGGTTTGCAACGGATATGTAGCTAAATTGAAGTTGGAATATGTTTATGTTGATTTACATGTAAATACATTATGAAAATTTAATATTATCTAAATATTTCGAGGCCAGTCGTGGCGCAGCGGCACAAAGTGTGACTGTAAACCGACTGGTTGTGGGTTCGATCCCCACTCGAGGAGATGAAATATTTACTTAAATTTATATTTCCATTTCTTCGCTCTGGTGTCGAGGCTAAGCGCGGCGTTGAGTTCTGCCACTCAACACGCAATGCCTCCAGAATTCGGCAGAAAGTGGGGAACGGAGTGTCTAAAAAAAAAAACACTAGGTTCCCTCTGTCTACCCTGCTGTGTGCGGGATACAGCGTGAAGCTGATTTAATTTTTTTTTTATTTATTTCTAGGTATCTACCATAATAGTAAATAGATTTAACTATAGAAGTGCGTGCCTAGATCAATGCCACCGGAAGCAATGCAGTAACGGCATCTGTAAATTTCAAGCGTTATGTCAACAAATGTTCATAATATTTATCCCATAGTACAACGCTGTGCTTGCATAAGATATATAGAAATTCATATCTTTTTTACCTCATATCTTTTGTAGATGAAGATTTTTTTCGTTATTTTGCTTCAAAAGTCACTAATTAACGGTTTCTTGTAAATATGATTATTGGTTTTTCAAAAAATATATTACAGAACCTTTTCATTATAAAAAAAATCAATTTTTATTTGATAAAATGCAAAACAAAGCTAAAATTTTGTTTAAATTTATTCTATCTTTTTAAATATTCTATCAATTATTTAAAATAATTTCTTTAATTAACTTCAATCGCGTGATTATTACAAAAACGAAGTATTTTTTTATTTTATAACAAAAAATACGCTCTACCATTAGGCCATTAAGCGGTAATTCGATGTGAAGGCTATTAGGTCTACAAAATTCTAAGAAAATGATTTTTAAACGACTCTATTTATATAGAGGCCTTACCACCTTTTGTATAAAAGGAGGTAACACATTACGATACAAAAAAATAGATCATTTTACATGATTTAGTGTATTTAAAAAAAGCATTTGTTATATTTAGTAAAATAATATACATATTAAAACTAAAACAGTTTTCAACTGTGGACATTACGTTTGACAATTTGTTTATTTACAAGATGACCTTGCTCGACCCGAAAATATTTAAATGCATCTATAGTTATTGTTTAGAGCATGACTAAACGTCGACGATCCGTAAAAATCTTTATGTCGGATAATTCATGCGGTATGTTTCCTTGAATCGTTCAGCTTTGAATTTGGTTCCCTGACTTTTGTAGTGACTCCATTTGAACTTACAAAATGTATTAAGTAATGTTATAATCGTTTTTAAGTATGATATAACCATAGCGACCTACATGTACCGCGCCTACGGCAGAACAAAAATGATGCAAAGTCATATTCGATAACACTTAATTGCATTTCTTCTTATCGGGTATAAATTATAAAAAAATAAATAAAAACCAGCTTCACGCTGTATCCCGCAAACAGCAGGGTAGGCAGCCTAGTGTTAAGACACTCCGTTCCCTACTTTCTACCGAATTCTGGAGGCATATCGTGTTGAATGGCAGAACTCAACACCGCGCTTTGCGTCGACACCAGAGCGAAGAAATGTAAATATAAATTTAAGTAAATATTTCATCTCCTCTAGTGGAGATCGAACCCACAACCAGTCGGTTTTACAATCACAATGTGCCCCTGCGCCACGAATGGTTTCAATAATACAAATTATAGAATAATGCTTCGAGAATGTTTTAGGCATAATTATATAAATCATCACAGTCCTCTTAGTAGGTGATGTAGGCATTTTGAAAAATATTCTGTACAAATGACATTTACGAGCGCACACTCACGTTTATATTAATTACAAAAGTTCTGTTTCTTTTATCGCTTATACTTAAAAAAAGCTTTTACACCGTTTTCTTCATTATTATTTTTACTAAACGTGTTATTTTATATTGTTTTATGAAGCTACAGATAAAATGTTACAATTAAAATAAAGTTACACAAAATATATAATCTTTTTATTATGTATCCACAACAAGGATGATGTGATCTGAGAACTCAACGTATGTCCCGATATCATGTGACTGTGATACGTCCACGTGAAGATCGTGTATAGGTAATACCATTGTATTGTATTACTAATTTGTCATCGACTTGAACGGTGAAGACAGTGGAGCGTTAAATACATGATGTACTTGATAAAACGTGAAGTGTTTCCCTTACGACTATTAATTAAATATGAATGAAAAAATATTACAACCGTTTTTTTTGTAAGCTTCAACCTGTATCCCGCACACAGCAGGGTAGGCAGAGGGAACCTAGTGGTAAGACACTCCGTTCCTCACTTTCCGCAGAGTTCTGGAGGCATTGCGTGCTGAGTGGCGGAACTCAACGTCGCGCTTTGCCTCGATAACAGAGCGAAGAAATGACAATATAAATGTATACAAATATTTCATTTGCTCGAGTTGGGATCGAACTCAAAACCAGTCGATTTTACAGTTACACTTTGTGCACCTATGCCACTAACGGCCTCCTGTTTTTCCCTTAAACTGTTTTTCTTTTAAATTTTTCGTTATCGTTATCCTCAATTTATCTCTTAGAAGGTTCTCTTCGTCTTACATTTAAATTTAATTAAAATTTTAAATATTTTTTATACGAAAAGGGCCACTCTTATATGGCCAAGTTGTTATTGTTTATGTTATAATTAGTTTCCACAATACACACGTAGTCTAATTGATTGAATTGCTTAATCTAATGTTGTTCCGCTCGGGTCGTTACATTGTGTCAAATTGGTGCGTTCATTACAGTAGGAAATCTATTTTAGCTAATATGCCTCTATGAGAGTTGTATATGTGAATATGACACAAAGAACGAATATGAATATAAAATCCTATAGATCCCTCTATAGGGATCCTACCTAGTGTTAAGACACTCCGTTCCCCACTTTCTGCCGAATTCTGGAGGCATTGCGTGTTGAGTGGCAGAACTCGACGCAGCGGTTAGCCTTGACACTAAAGCGAAGAAATGGAAATATACATTTAAGTAAATATTTCATCCCTCGAGTGGGGATTGAACCCACAACCAGTCGACTTTACAGTCACACTTCGTGCCGCTGCGGCTCGACTGGCCTCAATAATTTGGATATCAAATTTTTTTTTTGTTTTTTACACATTGCTTTTGCTTATTAGTTATTAGTTTACGATAAATATATATAAAAAAAAATGTTATTGGTAGCATATATTTATTTATTTAATTAAATAAGGTCCACCAACAGAATATACACATAACATGAAAAAATACACAAGTTAAATTTAAAAAAAATGCATTGCAAAGTGTTATTACCCTTATAGGTAGACACAACATGCACCAACAGTATACTTGTTATTTACACTTTAGTAACTTATAACTTTAATAATATTACTAAATAACTTAATAACGTAATAGGACCAAAAACGCTTATTGTTTGTCTGTGCGTTTGTTTACGCCTATGTCAGAAACGGCTTAACCGATTTAATTGTAGTTTTAACTCGTGTATTGTATTTAAGCAGGCATCCCTTGACGTTTAATGTCTGTTTTATTTCAATCGGTATATAAATAAAAATTAGTTATGCCCCTTTAAAGAATGTTGATGGACAAAATTGCTATAAATGTTTTATTGAATTGGCTGAAACTTTACTTTTTGATATAGATATGGGTATTGTTTGTAAAATGTTATTATTATTGGAAAATTATGTAGTTCAAGCTTTCGAAGCCGCGAACGGGTCGCTAGTATATAATAAATAAAATGTATGTATGTATATATATATGTACAAACATAATAACTGCATGAACTAATTAAGTAATAACTACGTAAAACGCGAAGAGCTTATTTTATAATTTCAGTCGAGTGGAAAACGAATGAATGCCATCAAAGTTTGTCTTAGTCATTTTGAGATTATACAAAAGATTGTAGATATTTAAGATGTCAAGATACGGTCGACTATTTGCAGGTGGCCCTGGCAGGCGGACTATAATAATAGAGCCTTGGATGTTATCTTATTTCACGTTGATCTGCTCCTTTGTACAGGGTATTGACTTATTGTGTTTAGGAAAATCACTGGCTTTTTTTACATTTCTTGTCAATAACATTATTTTTTTTAGTTTCACGCCGTATCCCGCATGATGCAGGGTAGGCAGATGGAGCATAGTGCTAAGATTCTCCGCCGAACTACAGAACATTGCGTGTCGAGTGGCGAAACTCAACGCCGCGCTTTGCTTCGACACCAGAGCGAAGAAATGAAAATCATATCCCCTAGTGGTAAACGAACCCACGACCTGCTGCACTTAGTCACTTCTCAACAAACAGACAATTAACGCGCTATTTATTATATTCTTTTGCTAATGACATTTTTTTAAGCAAGTCGAAGTAGCAACACATAGGTTATCTATATTTATTAATATACAAAATCAGGCTACGGTGCAGTTATTCGTAATGTGAAAGTTATATCCCGCTAGTAATATGTTGATACCGATTGATTAATTTTATATCTTTTATTGTAATAATTCTAGTTATTTTAATTGTGTTTGATTTGGTTTCAAATTTTTAAATAAATTAGCAAAGCCATTGACCAACTTACAATATAATTTTGATGTACGTAATTTGAATAATAAAAAAATCTACTTATATATTCCATTTCATCTATTTCGATACATTATCTCTTAGGAAATCTAGTTTTGTGAAGCCCTAGAACTAAGACCTAAGCCTGCTTCACGTAGGTTCTATTTTTTTACTCCATCTTATTGCTTATCGTAAATGTTTAAAAGAAAAGACCAGCTATATTTTAAAATTTCCGGTATGTTACTATTTAGATACTTGGACTGTATTAATAATTAAATAGTTTTTATAATATAAGCCCATTGGTACATTCTATCCCGAAATCATTGAAAAAAAATTGATCTTTAATTCTAAACTGAACTTATTTTATTACAAGTTTCTTTAAAGAGTAATTTAGTTTTTTAACCCAAAATTTATCGATTTCGATCAATTATTTACTTTATTAAGAAGTATTACAAATTGAAAACCTTTTTTTATATTAATATTATGTTTGGAAATCGTCAGAGCGTAATACCAACTGCTGATAGTGCTTGACAGTGTTTATTGATGGAGGTTTTTGTATGCTGAAATAGGATCAGCTCCGTCTTTTTTTTTTCTTTTTTTTAATATAAATTGCGTAAATAGAATAAACTATTAAATATATTTTCTATCGATGGAAAACTTTCACAATTAAAAAAAAACTCTATATTGTGGTAAAAAATATTTATGAATAACGTCTTAATTTTGAAATCTTAAAACTCACCTGATTTTTTATGGATTCCTTGATAGTAAAGATGAGCCGCTGGTGGAAAGCACTGACACAATTTAATAATTTCCAATTTTTCTTGTGTGTGTGCGCTGGAACGGCCGGCAATGTATTGGTGGTTGTTTGACAATCCCACGGCTTATATACTACTGCCTCACTCGATGCAAGTGGTCTGTACATCTTTTATAATATGAAGCTTTGAACGCATCTTTGTACGACTCGTGGATGGTGTGTGTCAGCCATTATAAAATATAAAGCTAATTAACTATAAGGCGGCTGTGATTGCAATCGATAAATATTACTATTATTGATTTTAAATTATATAATGATAAAAATTTAATTATATGTATTTTTTTTATAATTGTTGGATTTATTATATATGCTTAAATAGGTGCTTCGTTCTCAGTGTGCAGTTTTGTATTTTTTATTTAATGAATAATCTTCATTTTATAAAACAGATTGTATTATGCTAAGCTTAGTATTTTACCAAAACTTGATTGACTTGACTTGATTTCCAAAATAAACAATGGACATTTCTATAAAAAATACATTTTAAATTACAGTTTCTGTTAGGTATATGGACAATCTTATATCCCGAGGGGTCTATGCTTCCCTTTTAGGGATACATAATACGTTATATAAAAAAATAACTAAGAACATCGTTATTAAATGGTATTTTAGTAAAAATATTAGATTTTTAGAAATACTTTATAACACAACCGAAATAATATATTTTTAGCTTTTAGCTGTATGTAACCCGCATAACAGGGTAGACATTGCGTCTTAATTGGTTAAGACACTTCAGTTCCCCAATTTCCGGCGGAAATTGAGTATGTATTGAGCGGCGAAACTCAACGCCACGCGTTGCCTTGTTACCAGAGCAAGGGAATGACAATATATAATAAAAATACTATATTTACAAAATTTATTAAAAACTATAAAAAATATAATCTAATTTGCCAATTTATACCATAAAATCCATGTTATTTCTTTTCTCAGCATAACATAGCATATTTCTGGACAAAGCAAGTAAATACTCTCTTAATCAGCTGATAATGGTAGCCTTTGTAATGTGAAGGTTAGTTAAAATTCAAAAATACTTTTTGTTTTACTATCTAAACGAATATTCCATTACTGTTATCATAACTTTTTTCTATAGAGAATATGCGGCTGATATCTTTGGAGAATGACTCTGTGCAAAGTGTGCACCGATACCGAAGAATGCTATTTAAAGAAAGTGGCCAAGTGCGAGTCAGGCTCGCCCTTTACGGGTTCCATAGCACCATGTATAGATTGTTATTTGTGATTGTTATCGCTAGTGTAGTTACACTTAGCTATACCAATATTTTATCTTCCAGTAAAAATATGAGGCCAATCGTGGCGCAGCGGCACAAAGTGTGTACACTGTAAACCGACTGGTTGTGGGTTCGATCCCCACTCGAGGAGATGAAATATTTACTTAAATTTATATTTCCATTTGTTCGCTCTGGTGTCGAGGCTAAGCGCGGCGTTGAGTTCTGCCACTCAACACGCAATGCCCAATGAGAAAGTGGGGAACGGAGTGTCTAAAAAACACTAGATTCCCTCTGCCTACCCTGCTGTGTGCGGGATACAGCGTGAAGCTGATTGATTTATTTATTTATCAGTAAAAATATATTTATATAAACCTCAAAGTTTATATTTTAAGTTTTGTAACTTTATCATATACCTACCAATTTTCTTTGAAAATATTTATCAAAATTGACATTGTCTTCTTAATTTTTTTTAGGAAGTCATGTGATTGTATGTAATTTTTGACACCTATTTACCTCCACCTGTTTTAGTCCTAGCTCTATATTTGGGGTCATAAGCATCTATTAATTTTTATCTTTTTTATTTTTTGTGTAAAAATCGTACGGCGGTTCATGGAATACATTAATAACCTACTAAATTTTAAAAGATCAATTTTATGAGCTTAGAAATTAAGTTACAGTAAAATATTCTTATAGTTCTGTTGTGCACCATTAGGTTACAAAGCCCTAAAGAATACTGTCACACGATACAAGAGCATGTCAAAATATACAAGAACAATTTACGTAAAATATAACTAATGAGTTTTTGTGAATTGAACCAAATTGATCATCTCAAAGTGTGGTTTTTCCTTAAATCATTACGTACTAAGAGCATGTAATTTGTTTATCTGAATAATGCTACCTATTGCTTTTTTATTTATAAATTGAGGAATGTCACTCTATGCTCATACCAATTTGTAATATTAATTTATGAAGTAAATGTATGCCATTTTTATTTCTAAAAAATGTTACTAGAAATGCATATGCGTGTATAAATTTATTAAATCAAATAAATTAAATGACGGCTTAAAATTCGATAAATCATGTAGGCATAGGCATATCTAGAGATATTTTCCGCGGGAGGGGCAAATTTTCAAATCCTATATAAAATGCGGCTTATTATTTATGTATCTTTCTGTGTTCATGTTTTTTTTTTATTTTTCAGCTTTTATTTACTATATTATCACTACAAATACTGGAATAGACACAGCTAACCCGACCTCCCTCCCCCATTCCTATTTCCCTGAATTTAGTTATAAATCTTCAATCATTAATAACTTATAAACATTTAATACACACTTGATTAAGAATATAGTTTTCCTTAATCTCTTATTAACATAAGATCATAGATTTTGTTTCAAACATATAAAATATACACATTGCCATACATACATATATGTACATACATCTTTACCTAAACGTGATTATTCATCAAAGGTCGAATGGCTCAATTACTTCATATAAAGATTCCTTGTGGTATTTTTTCTAAGATAAATTATTTTAAATAATAATACTATAATGCGTTTTACATATTATTAAAAAATATTGGTTTTTACAACTCTATCAGGTAAGTAGAGTAAAGATGTTTTAAATATATCAAACTTTTAAGGGATATTTACTAGAAAAGAATCAACCCAGCGATCATCATGGTGACCCTTGAAGGAAGGAATCAATGAAGTCATAATATGTCCTCCAGAGGGCAGAAAAAGATGACATGATTATATAAAAAAAATAACTAATTGATATTTTGTTTAATCGTTTTTAACGGCATAGTTGCTATTGATACATGAACAACCGTAAATTTAAAACTGCTATTCAACTAAGGAAATGTAAATGTAAAAAATAACGAAATTTCTAAGAACTTATCAAACTTAGTAGCCGAGAAATGTCTTAATGTCGTCAATTAAAATAGTTGCTTATACATTACATCCTATATTTCTATTTTATAAATAAGTACAGTTAAAGTAAGAGACGCGTTGAGAAAATATATAAATATAAGACAGTGAATTGGGTAAAATAATTAGTAATAAAAAATGAATTATAGCGCGCAATGTCTTATAAAATGTTGTAAACCGTTCTGAAAGTATTTTTTGTTTACAACATTGTCACAGTTTTATATAATCAATATAACTATTATGGTGTTAACAACTTAGAGTTCTTTCTACGTAGAGTATAATCTGATTAAAACAAGCCCTGCTTATATCGTTACATCCACTACTCTACTTAACAGAGGTTGGCCTTTGTTATTAAATAAGTTATTGCTCGTTTCATAATAACAAGAAATTTCATACATTGTTTTCATTTTATTTTTAAATTCATAAGCGTTTATCTATCCCTGGCATTGCATGGTAAAGGCAACTTGGGAACCTAGTGTTGAGACACTCTGTACCCATTAAGACACTTACGTTCCCCACATTCCCCTGAATTCTGGAGGGATTGCCTTTTAAGTAGCTTCACATGACGCCGCGCGTTGCCTCTTTACTAGCGCAATAAAATGAAAATATTAAATATCTCATTTCCTCGAGCGGGAATCGAATCCACAACCTGACGCTCTACAGTCATGCGACTGCGCTTGTGCCCCTACGCCAGGCGGCAGGCCTGCTCTACTGTTGAGTTAAATTAATTTATATTTTTATTTATTTATAAGATCAACATATGAAAATATACAACAATCGGTACGCCACGGTTTGCTTCGACACCAGAGCAAAGAAATGGAAATATAAAATTAAGTAAATATTTCATCTCCTCGAGTGGGGATCGAACCCACAGCACACACACACACACACACAGGTTTTATAGTAACACTTTGTACCCCTGCGCCACGATTTGTCTCTTTATTATGTTATTTTATAAATATTTTGCTGTTTAGTATACTTATACCTGAGTATTTTATCTAAGTTTTCCTGAAACTGTTGATTGTTTCAATAAGATTATTGTCCTGGTTTCAATATTAAGGCAAAAAATAATAATTAGGATGCTTGTTTACAAATTATACATCAAACATTTTTTTTCTAGCTTCAGGGAACCTAGTGTTAAGACAGTCCGTTTCCCACTTTCTAACGAATTTTCGAAACATTGCGTGAGCTTCCATTAATAGCGGAAACCAACACTGCGCTCTTTACTGTATTAAATATTTTCTCCCGAGGGGAAATTGAACCCACAAACGTCGTCATAAAAACTCCACTCAAAAAAAAGCACAAGATAATAATTTAATCAAAATTGTGAGCATTTCAATCACTTTGTATTTATAAATTCAAATTCTATAGTAATATAATTAGACATATATGTAAATATTTCAGCCAACAAAGCCTAAGACCAAAACAAGTTGTAGCGCTCTCTACCTGGCTGCGTTTATGGTTGTCTCCAGTAAAATAAGATGGACGTATGTATATATTGTAACTTTTGCAATGATTTCTATATGTAATCAATTAGTCACGTTTATCCTTCCAAATGTCAGTAAATATTGTAATTTAGTAGAATAGGTTATGATTTGAACATTTGTTTTTCTTACGTGACGTGTCATAACATGTGTGACAACAAATTAAAACGTCACTGTTGTTTAAAGTAATAAACAATTATTTTTTTGTATATAATCTGTGTTTGTTTGTCTGGGATGCAAGCAAAATAATGGTATAGCTAATAACATACTACATCTAATAGAGAAACAAGGCGATTCCATTTTATTATTATAAAAAAAGTATATATATATATATATTTAAGTAATTAGTGCATTTTTTAGTTCATAACTTTCACTTTTTGTTCCTCGTTTTTCACTTAATTCAATTTATTAAAGTTATAAAATATTAATTTTAGTATTATTGTTGTGTTTTAATTACGTACATTCAGATGTATCATATTAATTTTTATAAATGTCGAATACCTTTTGCCTTCAGTTTTATAGCAGACAAAAAGCTGATGTCTTCATAGAAGTAATGACTAACTGACGTTTAAGTATTTATGAAAAAGTAATTACAGTTTTTGAAACCAAACAAATTTAGAAACTGTTTCGTTTTTAGTTCATTTATAAGTTGGTACGAATAGTGCAGATACTAAATAAAACTGTGTTATTATAGAATAAAATAATTTAGTATTCTACCCGACTACGGTGAAGCAAAAAAGAGGATTATGATTTTGGTCTGTATGTATGTATGTATGTGGATATGGATGTTCATCTGTTTCCTCATAACTTCTAAACTAGTTATCATAATTAGACAAATGAGGTATTGTAAGCCTGTTGATCGTTCGTTAAATTGACTAAAGCGCCTTCTTGGGGACTTAAAGTAAAGAATTGAAAAAAAAATTTGTGTGGGGTATCAAATGAAAGAGCTTTCTTAGCACATTTGAATTTCTAACATTTTTAAAGTGTTATTCCACACTTCGGAAAGAAGAATACTTATTTAGATACGCTTACGCGATATTTTATACGCTTGTTACAACTTATTTATGTTGTTAGCATCTGTAAGTTGTAACAAGTGTATAAAAAATTCGACGTAGCTTGATGGGAACGTATGGCTTAGTGGTCAGAGCGCCTGGTTGGTTTCCGGCAGGCGCGGGTTCGAGTCATTAATACAAATGTATTAATGACTTTGAATATATAAACAATATGAACTGTTGCTTTGCTTGCAATCTCCTGATAATTCCAAAAATTTATAATATCACTTCTAAACTAGTTATGTATCATAATTGGACAAATAACACGAATTAATACGACCCTAAAATTATTTAAATAAAAAAATGTTTAAAACTAAAACTCGATTACTAAAACAACATACTTAAAATATATATGGAATGTGTTCCCATAGAGGTTATCAAGGAAAAACAAAACACCTATTTATTTTAATCTAAAACAGATTGAACAGTTTCTCAATTTGTATGATTTCTTTATAATTTCCTTATAAAGAAATTATATTAAGCTAATACCTCAAGAGAAGTTGCTGAGATCAACTTTTATGACCATATCTTAATTTCGATCTGCTACAAATCTACTTTTAAATGTTATTTATTAAAAATGTACAGTTCCTTCCCGTTATGTTTATATAAATATTCAACAGTAATCTTTTATAATAGCCACTCCCTCAGCCACTATATACAATCTAATGAATCAAAGAAATTATCTTCATCTATCTATATTGCGTATATTTTTTATTACACCATTTAATATCCTAGTAATGTATAACCCGACCGTGGGCGGAGCATCTCTGGAACTTGTTTGTGGCTACACTTCTGAATTGTTTAATTTACTCTATTTTTAAAAGAAATTCCTTGAGTACTGTAAAACCAACTGGTTGTGGGTTCGATCCGAAAATGAAATATTTACTTAAATTTATATTTCCTATTCGAAGAGCGAACTCTTCGTTCTTCGTTGAGTTCTACCACTCACCACACAATGCCTCCAGTATTCGGCAGAAAGTGGAGAACGTAGTGTCTTAACACTAGTTCCCTCTGCCTATCCTGCTTGTGCGGGATACAGTGTGAAGCTGATTTAATTATTTTTATTTATTTAAAATAAAACAGAAGTAAATTTTTAATATACAAAATAGATTTGATGAGAATTTATATTATTGTTATATTCATTAAATATTTAAATGATATCTTTTATTACCATTTTTTGTTTATTTGCAGTTGTCATTATTAAGATTAATTGCACATTAGTAGCTAACACAGGAAATTGTTGATTTGGATAAGAATTTGGTCAGTTAGCGGTTTTTGGTTTTTGTTTCGAGAAGTTAAATTATCACATTCTTGATTTCCGTCATTAAACACAAACAGCGGAGTGAACTAATATGTTATTAAATTACTTTTGTTTTCTCGAAATAAAAACATTATGTAATTTCAGTATTTAATTTCGATAAAAGTAAAATTGAGGCGATCGCGATTTTTAGCGCTGTGGGAGTGCTCTCCAATTTAGGCGAAAAGTAGAGAGCGAAGCGTTTTGACACGATTATAGGTATCGGGATACAGCTTAAATGTCCAGCATACACCTATTGTATTTGTTTTGCAATAGGTACTTTTAAATAAAATACGATTATTTAGAAGCATTACGTAGATTATAATCCATGGTTGATTTTTTTAACTATATTTATATATATACATTGTTTTTGTTATATAGTCACGAAAATCAACTTATCAACATAAGACACCAATCTCCAGTGGTGCATTCGCATTCGATGCACCGCGGCCCGTGCCCCATTCTTATGTATGAGTGTCTCTGCGGAATGCTAATTGGAGCACAAGTAAAATGAATTTCTACGATTCTGTGTAACGTATCCATCGTGGCCTCTGTAGATTGTAATTCTATGTGTGAATATGACAGCCCATAGCCCATAATACTCTACTAAAATAAAATTCGAACAAAGAACATTATTAAAATTTTGTTGTATTGACGTCTATCTCACCAGTATGCTCGTATTTTTTGGGGTAAACAGAAATATTGCTATTATTTTTTTTTTGTCTTTAGACGGAGCTCACACGCTCAGGCCATGATTGTTGTCAGAATTATGAGAAACTTGAAAATTGGATGGATTAACGCAGTATGATAGTCTGATGATCCAAAACGATGGTTATTTAAATATTTTAATAATTTCTGTTAGTCTGGTCAGAATGACGCCACGCTGAACGTGTGTTTAATGGCTGTTAGTCTGATATCAATTTCCGCTTTGACAGCGATGGAGTCGCACGCCGAATCACCGCCCCCTACGTTCTTTTTTACTTTTGAAATTTTACCTATTCTGTGGTATAATTTGAATCTCCAAAACGAAGTGCTGCCCCCTAAGATCTAATACTTTTTCTTGTTAAAATGCAAACATATGCGTGTTAATGCACAGAATTTTTCAGTTGGACTGATCGTCAGACTGACTTACTGTGTAATACCACACGTCAGTCCATCTGCCATCAATCTATACGTGACACCAGAATGAGCGTCTAAGCTCCACCTTATACACCATGTTCAGATAGGAATTTCCCGGGAGCAAAGGAGAATATTATGGATTATTAATATATGATAGATATTTATATTATTAATCTTCTTAGTTCCTCCTCTTCTCTAAATCCTCTTCTCTAATATGAGTACTGGTTAAAACCTCTGAGACTAACAACTTGTGATAGTTGTGGGTTTGTAAACTCGCTTGGAGTTATGCTTATAAGTAAATTTAAAAATTTCTCAAAACTGTAGAATAATTCTAGAAGAGTTGGCGAAAAGTGGTGTCTACACTGCTACATATGGGGTATAACGATTAGCTGAAAGCAAAAAAAAACTATCTTAACCTTATTGTTAAGTAATTCTCTTAACTATTGTGGACCGCTACTGGTCCACGCACTGATTGGGAACCGGTGACATACACGGTACCTACCTTGATAATAAGTAAATTATATAAGACGTATTAAGTAAAGGGTAAATCCACTGTAACTATATCTTAATAAAGAAGAATTTTATTATAAACATACGTACTTGAGACATTTTATTATTGAGGAAACATTGTTTTCCTGATTTTATGACAATATACTTTTAGTATTCCGCTCCAGTATAAACATAACAAAATTCTAACATTTATATTTACTTTGTTTACTTTAGTACCGTAATATAAAAGGTTTTTTTAAATTTTGACATAAAAGCTTAGAACTGAATTTAAACTGGAATATTCTTTTATGTGATGTGTCTGTAACGTTTTTAGTTTGCCAGGTAAAAGTCGTAGCACAGGGGCTAAAAGTGTGACTGTAAAATCAAAATTTTCTTAAAAAAATAAAATATACAATCATTACAATTCTAAGTAAATAAGTTAATAAAACGGCACATTACCTCTGGAACTTTAAGCTTTAATTTTTATGTAACCATTTCACGTCAATTTACAACAATTTATTTACCTATAAAAAAAAACTATTCAAAATAATATCTCATACTTCTATTACTTATTGTTTTCTTGTTTTTATTATTTTAAATATGAGTCAGTCAGGCAATCATACTGTCATCATTTTTCCATATGTAATAATTGCTTAAAAATTAACAATCGTTTCACGGTATTACCCACTTCCCACCAATGCTGTCTCATTATACGGAACACTACTGTAATAAAGAGAGCTGTATATAGTTGATACGAAAAGGTATTCTTTAAATGCTATAAATAATATGTATATAAAAAGTGGAAGTTTTTTTTATTGTGGAATTATTCACAGTCAGATTATTCTATAATATATATACTCTTCTTCTTGGCATTTTGTTGCCAGGGTCTGCCTTCCTGCTTAACCTACATCTCTTTTCATAGTCTAACGTCCTCGGTAGTATGTCAATTGGCTCTTATGTCCTGCATCACGACATTCAACCAGCGCTTCCTTGGGCGTCCGGAGGTTCTAACTCCAAGCACAAGCATAGCAAGAGACACTTTCATGCGTCTCAGTTCCTAGATCGGCGCGCAACTTGGCCGCACCATTTCAGGCGATGCTCTTGGAGCTTATCTACCTGAGTGTGGCGAGAGAATTCTGGCCAATATTCGCTGTCGTATAAAGAACGACTCGCATGATATCGCCCCTCGAGCTTGGGCGGTATTCTGGGATCGCAGACCACATCGAGCCATGGATATCGTGATCAATGCCTCCAGACTCGTGCATAGCGGATCCGAAGTATCTGAACTGTTCTGACTTAACAGCTGGCTCATGATCTATAAGGATATAGTAGAGCCCGAACTCGAAAGTCCGGGCTCCCGTAAGTCATGTACCCTACTCGTCTTCGAACCGTCTTCCATACATTTAGTTTAAGACTACCGTTCTCAAGCGGGTACACTTTACGCTCCAGCATCAGTCGGTTCTCGTCAATGAGTGCTATGTCATCGGCGTACATCATCAGCCATGGAAAAAAATGGGTGAACCTGACGTGACTTAATCCAACCATTGTAACAGCCATATAATATAATCAAGTGCTTGTGGAAATTCAAGGTGGCTTACTAGATTTCTTATAAAAGATAATGCCACATCATATCCTTAGCGAATACAATGTCACAATAGTTTAAATCATGTATTTACCTCTAAGAACTAATTAAACTGAGGCCGCATTACGTGTTTCAAATATTTACATTAAACGTAAAACTTCAACGTTCTTTGGTTATAGCTACATAAATTTATGTTTTTTTTTCAATTTGACGCTATATCTTCCAAATAGCAGGGTAGGCAGAGGTAGTCTAATTTTGAGACACGAGTGACATTGCGTCTTAATCCAACGCCGCGCTATGCCTCGATACAAGAACGAAGAAATGAAAATATTAAATACAGGAAGTATTGGTATTCGAACCTATAACCCGTCGCATTTAAAGTCACACGATTGTGCCCCTGCGCCACGACTGGCCTCAAATACATTGGCGATACATTTTTTTTATTTAACTTTGCTCTACATTGTTTATTCACTTGTGAGAGTGAAGCATGTAGGTGTTACTTCAATGCATCTAGTCATAAACTGTACAAGTGATTGTGACAGTCGCATTAAACCCTTCGCGTCTCGACACCAACTCTGAAAGTTACGACGGTTCCGGCATATAAATCGGAGTATTGACGTACTAACGTTATTGTTTATATTTATTTTAATGATAGAGTCAATAAATATATAATATCAAAAACAAATAATTAAGAAATGAAAGTACCTAGAGAGGGGATATTTACACTGTAGGTACACAACTCCGTAGTCCGCTTTCTATTTATTTAAGATCCAATGTGTGATAGGTCAGTGACGAATTTATGAACCCACCAATTATTTAACCAGATTGAACAAAAACATTTTAAATATAAGTTTTGTTCGAAATCAAAATTTCTAATGAAATCTGAAAAAATATTATAGAGTCGGCAATTCCTCTCACAGCGTCATTTTTTTCGTGAAAAGCTTTTTGTGCACACAGCAGAGTAGGCAGAGGGAACGTAGTGTTAAGACACTCCGTTCATCACTTTTCACCGAGTACTGAAGGGATTGCGTGCTAAGTGGCGGAACTCAACGCCGCGTTTTGACTCGACACCAGAGCGAGGAAATGAAAATATATATGTAAATAAATATATCATTTCTTCGAGTGGAGATAGAACCCACAACCTGTCGATTTTCACACAACAATTTATTTACTTTTTAACATTAAAATAAATTCACTAAAGAACTGAAGCACTAAACTGGAAGTTCTCTCTAAAAAAAATAGTCTTAGAAAAATTATTGCATCAATCAGATTGGATGAATCTTTTCTGACTACCACAATACGATGTTGATAACTTAAGTTTCCTTCAGATAGCTTTGAATAAATTACCAGGAAGCAATAAGTTGAAAAAACTTAACAAAACTGCAAAAAGTGAGAGATGACACATACTTAGACCTGACCTTGCACTATACATAATTACATTAACCTTTTAATTTAGATAACATCTTTTCAAATATAAATTATAATCTTTAGACCTTTTTATTATAAAGGATTAAAAAAAGTTAAGATTGGTATGAAAGCATATGCTAAATATATATTTTAATAGGATTGACTTTTCTTATTATATCGTAATTAAAATAAATAAAAAAATATATAATAAGCTAATAGAATAAATATTTCTGCAGCGTAGAATACCGCCAACTCAACACGAAAAATCCTAGAATTCTGCGGAAAGTGGGGAACTTAGTGTCTTAATGAGAACGGAGTGTCTTAACACCAGGTTGCCAGATTTCCTCTGCCTATCCTGCTATGTGCAAGATACATCTTGAAGTTAAAAATCAAATAAATCAAATCTGCTTCACGCTGTATCCCGCACACAGCAGGGTAGGCAGAGGGAATCTAGTGCTAAGACACTCCGTTCCCCACTTTCTGCCTAATTCTGGAGGCATTGCGTGTTGAGTGGCAGAACTCAACGCCGCCCTTAACCTCGACACCAGAGCGAAGAAATGGAAATATAAATTTAAGTAAATATTTCATCTCCTCGAGTGGGGATCGAACCCACAACCAGTCGGTTTTACAGTCACACCTCTTTCCACTGCGCCACGACTGGTCTCTAACTCTAACTTAACGACATAAAAAACTAAGCAACTTGTACTAAACGTTGTACGTCACTTATGTCAGGCGACAGCTGTCACCCTTAGTTAACAATTAGTTTATGCTTAAATTATTACTGAAACGAGGATACACTTTTAAATTATTTTTAAATGCATATTTATAACACGGCTAGTTATAATAAAATATATAAAGATGGGTTATTTAAAATACACAGCCATAATGATATTAGTATTTGCTGTAACGTACATAATTTCTGTGTTTTGCATAATGGTCGATGGTGGCAAGTTCTAAAAATATCTAACCACCCGTCTGAGCCGTCTCCACAGTCTGCGAGAAAATAAAGCGTTACAAGAAACAAGACAATCCGCCCCACACACTTGTTACGGCTAATCGCTCTCTGACTTAACCATTTGTAATAACAGGAAGGTTGTTTCCGCATCGTTAAAATGTACGGCAAAACGACGACCGCCAGAACGTAAAGTGACGTTTTCGTTCTTACGCCGCTCGGAGTAAAGTTTAATGAACAAACATACGATAATGCTTTTGCGTATTTCTCTAGTGTTAGATTTGAATTTTATGTGTGATTGTTTCTTAAAAATTTACGCTATGGCGTAGTATAACAGACCAGACCAAAGTAATAAATGAGCTGGAGAATTTTCTATTATTCATTTTAATGCAAATTGGATTTTGGCGACCTTGTTTTATGCCTCGAAACTAATATTCCCATAAGTTTTACTGTTAACTTAAACGACTTTTGAACAAGATGTGAAGTAATGACGTATTCCTTATTGATAATAATATGTTCTCTTTCGTTATATATGACATAGGCACTTTCGGTAAATTATGGCACGATTAAGATTAAATAGTAGTGGTCATTATATGTAATGACATTGGTGAAAGTAGAATTTAAAGATAAAATCTCACTAAAGTGTCTAGTTTACATAATAGATGAGAAGTAGAAAAAAAAACATGAATTAATATGTAAACAGAAACGGGTACAATGTCAAGGCCATTGACCGCACTGGGCGGCTGCAACAAGCTCCACGGGCGCTTTCCGATCTTGTTCTTCCATCATAATATTATTTCGTTCTATATTAAATATTTATATCGGTAATTCAAATTCTTTGATTATAAATATATTATTAAGTGTTGTGTATATCTCAGGTTTTATGGAGATTTTAAGTTTTATAGTTTTATATATAAGATAACTATCAATATGGGCTGTTGAAGGGTTGCTAAACTTATTAGGTTTAACGTTAATCTATACAAAAATATCCAAATGGATTGTATTTTAATATTATTTAATTAAATTAAACGAACATACAAAGGTACTAGATAGGTACTTGCTTTCTATAAACTTTAACTAACAATTATTGGAATGGAATAATATCTTCACACACCTTTAGCATACTTTGTCTTAATATGTCAAATACATCTCGCATAACATTGTACGTTCATGATTCATTTAAATATGATATATTAATGGAAAAAGACGCAAGGATATAAATAAAGAATACCTACGATAGGTGTAGATAAGATTTAAATAAATCTTACATTTTTAATTACTTTTTATAATAAATTTATAATTAAGTCAAAACTAAATCCCCACTTTCCGTCATGTTCTGGAGGTATTGCGCGCTTTGCCTCGAAATCTTTCAATTCCTCAAGTGGACATCGAACCCACAACCAGATGATTATTATTATTATATAGAATCAGTCGATTTTACAGTCACACTGTGCCTCTACGCCACAACTGGCCTCAAGTTAATAATTATTATTTCTTTCTATATACATATGTTCTATATACATATGTACATCAAATTGCAATTGCTTAATTTGAACAATTTAAGGATTCCATAGATCACAGACTTCTCAAACACAATACTATAACGCTGTTTTCATTATTTATTATTATATATATTATATATATATATATATATATATATATATATATATAATATATATATATATAATATTAACTACTAATACTACATTTATATGTTACCTACGGCTGTGTTTCATTCCTTCTAATGTAAATAGATGTTAAACTTTCTAAATGCACTTACAAGAGTTAAAAAGCGTCCGGCAGCTTTTAACTTTAACGGGTGGTTGTCAATTTGCTTCTCTGTGTTAATCTTTGGATAAATAGCTCTAACTTATAACATATTTCTATAGGTAAATATAAGGTGCATCAATAACTAAGTGCTACCGGTTTTATTTTATCGTATAAGCCTTATATGTGTATAATAAATTAAATCATTCTGGAAATATTGAATTTTATGTAAGTATATAATTAGCTAAAATTAGGAGCTTAACGATTGTAAAACACGGTACACAGAGAGTTAAACCTAGTGTTAAACTGTTAAGACACTCCGTTCCCCACGCACCGTCCAATTTTTAAGACATTGGATATAGAACTCGACACCGCGCTTTGTCTACCACAGCGGATAAATGAAAAAAAAAATGGATTTAATCACTCCCCGAAATGGGAATCGTACTCAGAATCATATTTATATTATATTTAATTTGTAGTAGGTAAATGTTTTCTCGATCTGATAAAACTAAGTGCAGCTCTAAATTCTGCCTTCCAGCAAGATGTCTTTTAGGTGACCGCCAGCTTTGCCAAAGAAAACAATAAGAATTCTTTCTTTTTAACTAGAAATTTATAAAATGTCATTGTCATTATTTATTATATGATATTTTATAGTAAAATGTGTATCTGTTCCTTGCGTAAAGAAATTACTTATGTAAGTTAAAAAAAATGTATTAAATATTAGAACTGAACGCATTGCCATTTCATTCTTTAAATGTTTCTAAAAAAATGTTTTAGAAGATAAACTGCTTATACTCCATGGTGGATTTAATATTTTATCTGTTCCTAATCAAGTGATTCGAACTAAAAAGAAAAGTGACATCAACTAATACTTATTCACTAATCCTTGTTTTGTTTAATTCCAAAAAATAATTGAAAAAAAATGACATTGATGTGTTTTTAGTTTTATTTACATACGTGTTTATCAATAATTTATTAGGTAAGTATAATAAATCTAGCGACCGAACAGTCGACTTCAACGACGTCAACTTCTAAAACATTACGTGATGCAGCGATTTTTCTGTTATAATTACTTTAAGCTGTTTTTATAAAATAGTATATAAACAAATAAAAATATTTTTGAGATTTTAAGTTACAAACACCTAATTAGACGAAAGTTTTCGGGACTTATTTATTACCATTTACAATATTACATAGTATTTTTCAATTCCATATGGTAATCACAATGTAACGTTAGATATCACCCAATTGTATAGAAACAAGGAAAGGGCAAAGTCATTTTCATGAATATCTGCCAGTAAGGCGCAGGAGCACAAGGTGTGACAGCAAGCGCGGTTTCGATTCCCACTCGAGGCAATGAAATATTTTCATTTCTTCGCTCTAGTGTCGAGACAAAGCTCGGCGTTGTGTTCCACCACTCAACACGCAATGCCTAAATTTTGATTGTTTTAAAATAAGCGGAAAATGAGGAACGGAGTTTCTTAGCACTAGATCCCCTCTGCCTGTCCTGCTTAATGCGGGGTGAAGCGTGACGCTAAAATAAAAGTAAAAATAAAATTGCTAAATTAAAAAAAAAGAAAAACATTGGCTTATTTAAACCTGTCTTCAACGTTAAGTCTGCAACAGTATGTGATTTTATAACATATATAAAGAGTTTTATTTTTTTCTATACTTGCCCAATACTATGCGAACATAGGCATTCATCGATCAACTCAAGGTTGTATTTGGATGGGACGGTACAATGGAGACTGTCACACAATCAGACACGCAATCACACGGTAAATAGATGTTTAATTAACTGTCGTCTATCATAATACAGTGAGATACTTACTTTAGATATATGTATGTATATGGCTAATATTAGTGGTCACTATATCGCTGATATTCCTCTGTCTATACTTTAAAGTATTAACCAAATAGATACAATATATAAGGCGGCCAATTCATACATAATATTATAAAAATCAGCTTCACGCTGTATCCCGCACACAGCAGGGTAGGCAGGGAGAATCGAGTGTTAAGACACACTGTTACCCACCTTCTGCCGGGTTCTGGAGGCATTGCGTGTTGAGTGGCGGAAGACAACAAAATAGTGAAATATTTACTTACATTTATATTTTCATTTCTTTGCTCTGGTGTCGAGGCAAAGCGCGGCGTTTAGATCCGCGAAAATGGGAACGGGGTGTCATAACACTAGGTTCCCTCTGCCTATCCTGCTTTGTATCGAATACAGCCAGTCTTTAAAAATATATATATATATTTTTAAATAGTTAATTTTTATACATGTTTTGTAGAGGAGGAGGTTTATATACCTCTACTACAGATTTGTAATCTTAGATAAGTCATCTATAAACATAAATTTACCCAGTGAAGATTAAAATACCGCTACGTTTAAAATTCTTGTACGAAATTTTAAAACCTATGTTTATATCACTTTGTGTGAATAACATTTAAGATATTACAAAATTATTAAGTAAATCCTTTCTAGCTCGCGAACCTTTGATAGAGGAGATTCAATTTTTTTTTATATGATATTGTCTCTATATATACGTGTAAAAAAATCGTAAGGATCTGATAGTATATGTATAAGAAGAATGTTATTGGCGTCAGGCATTTACCAATAACTAATAGAACCAAAAACAGTTTTTTTGTGTGTGTGTGTGTGTATGTGTTTGTGCGTTTGTTCACGCTTATCTCCGAAACTATCAAATCGATTTATTTATTCTGACATGTTTTCCTAAATAGTTAGTATATATTTTAATTCAATCAGTTTGTAAATAAAACAATTATACTATTTTAAAGAAAATTATCCGACAAAATTGCTATAAATAGGTGTTTTATTAATTAAGCTGAAACTTTACTTTTCAATATAAATTCTATATCTATATGTATAAAGATAAAGTTATTGTGAAATTATATTATTATAAGAAAACGAAGTTATGAATAATTATCGAGTTCATACGTGCGAAGCCGCGTGTCGCTAGTTATATATATATATATATATAAATTTGTTAGACAAGCTTTCAACAAGTGATATAAAAGCAATAAGTCCCGCTACTTTGGTTTTTTTTTATATATATAAATAATATTTTGTAGTCATTCTTGATAAGTGAATAAAATTACAGTTTAAATAAATCAGGCACGTCTATCATCCTATTTACAGCTGATAAATAAGTAGATAGGTCTGCTGCTGCGTAGATGTAATAAAATTATTCTTAAACTTAATATTTATGATTATTATTCTGACTTAAGTGTTTTATTAAATTCTAGAGGCTTCGTCCGCTTATAATGTTATTTATTTACTAAACTGGATTATTTTCGTGTTTTAATAACATTATCAGTTTATAGACAATATATTTATGTTGGAAAACTGAGCAAGTGCGAGTCGGACATTTAAGTTGCTTAGCATATGTTGTTAAGGCTAGCATTTATTGTTGTAGGGGCAACAGAAATACATCTGTAAAAAATATAACTGTCTATCACAATTCATGCGATACAGCGTGGTGACAGACAGACGGGTGGGTGGACAGTGCGGTGGATAGGGCCACGTTTTACCTTTTCGTTATGGACCCTAAAAACTAAAGTTTTAGCCAATTCAATAAAACTATTTTAGGTTTTTAGGGTTTACGTTTTTAGGGTACCTTTTAAGAGATTACTTTGTCGTTCGTCCGTCCGTCCGTCTGTCTGTCTGTTTGTCAAGAGCCTTTATCTTGTCAAGAGCCTCCATTCAGAAGCACTAGCAGATATCAAATTAAAATTTAAACCATATAGTCAGTACTACGTTCCCTCGATTACCTGAAAAAAAAGTATTTCTACATTTACATAAAAAAAATATGGCCGTTAGTATCGCAAAAAACGCTTATTTGGACACTATAAAAGGAATCAAAATTAATAGGGTAGCTTCCGGTTGACCTATAATTATGAAATTTTGGAAGCTACAATCTACATGTAGTACTAGTTCAGAACGAAAACTGAAAACTATACATTTGTGGTTATATATATGTACATGGATCTATTTAACATTTATTATTTACCTGTCAATGAAAAAGGCGCCATTATCAAGGCCGGTGTTGCATCAAATAAGCACCTTGACTTAGATGGCATCAAGTATGGCGTTTACGAGAAATTTTACACATGCTGCAACCAATATAAATTTTTTATTTAATTTAAAATTCAAAATTTTTGTTTTATTTAAATTTCAAACAGACCGACTGATATCTTATTATAATTTTAAGATTTACACAATTCTTTAGAATTTTTTCGCATAAAATTCGCCTTGACGGCGCCAAATTTTTTTTTTTTTTTGTAACTCGGTCAATTTATCGATACCTTTACCTATATTTCTTACGACTTATCTAATTGAAGCGCCCGATATAACCTTAAGTAATTTACATGTCCATATGTTATAATAAAATTAAAGTTGTGTAAATAGAATTAAAAAAATCATACTTTACCTATAACTATACTTAATAATAAAATATGATATATCAATAAATTGGCAAAATGCAAATAATATATAAAAATTGTAAAACCATTTAACGCCTTTTAAGTTTATGTTAACTATTCATAATTGGATATAGGTAAAGTTAGACATATTTTTTCAGTTAATATTTCCATATAAAACGAAATGACCTTTTAAGAGTCACGATACGATTTTATAATAGAATTAAACGTTTTACGTATTTTTTGTATACCTAACCTTGCTAAAGATTATAACGTTGCAATTAGATAAGACATGTCTAAGTCATCAGTGTAGTTATTTACCAACAAGTCAATATAATAAAACTTAAAGGAAGTCTTTTTAGGGTTCCGTACATTTTAAAGAAAAAAAAAAGGTTTTAAAATTCTTATAAGATCACTTGGCTGTCCGTCTCTGTTTGTTTGTCAAGAGCCTTTACCTCAGTATAGATATAGAGATATCAAGTTCAAATTCAAATCATATACTCAGATCTACGGCCCCATGATTTCCTGAAAAAAAAAAAAGTATTTGTATATTCACTTAAAAAAAAGATATGGCCTATATTGCAAAAAGCGCTTATTTTGACACTATAAAGGGAATGAAAATTAATAGGATACTTTCTAGAATTATGAAATTAGGCAGCGAGCATCTATAGATAGTGCTAGTTCAGGAAAAAACATGCATATAATACTATACAATTGTGGTTAAATCTTAAAAGTCAAAGTCAATGTCAAATATTTTTATTCAAAATGAAAAGTGTTATGCATAATTTTTTGAACTTAAAAAATAATAGCCTTAAAAGGGGGGCAAAATTTGTCATTAAAGCTAGTTCAAGTGAGGTATCTGATGAAAGCTCTAGCTGCAAATCCACCTCCTTCATAAATATATATACACCTTAAAAAAAATTAATGAGATGGATAAATAGACCTCCAAATTTTTATTCGGAACCCTCGGTGGGTGAGCCCCACTCTCGTATGTCCTGTTTTTTTTTCAGCTTCACGCTATAACCCGCATATAGCAGGGTAGGTAAAGGGAACATAGTGCTAAGATTGCTAAGACATTCCCGCTTTTCGCGAAATTTGCAAGGCATTGCCTACTTTTACCACAGCGCAAAAAAGAAAAGAAAAAGAATATTATTAAATTATAATTCATTCCCCCAATCCCCAATCCCCCAAATCGAACTTACAAACATCGCGTGCCATCGCTTGTGCCTTTGCGCTACGAGGGACTCAAATGTTACTAATTAAACATAATAATTGATTGAAACATCTCATACATAATTTTTATTTAAATTTAAATTTTATTTTTCGATTTAAATAGTTTTGCCATGAATGAAAATTCTTTGAATTAGTATTAGGCACTCATCGCTCACCTAACAAGGCGTTTGTTTAACAAGTGGATACGTAGCAAAAATAATTGAATAGGCTAAAACACAAGCAAAATGAATTTCTTATTCACAAATGCGACCGAATCGTGACCAGATCAAAGTGTAAACATTTATTGTGCCCGTGTTAGCTCTGATAACATTCGCTTAGTAGTCAGAACGCCAGCGCTAACGGTAACACTTTTTAATTTATCTACACTTCGGCGGCAGCTGTGGACCATCATGCACCATTATTTACGTCGATGACCATAAAAATACTTTACGTAGGTTCTTAACAAATCAATGTGTACATAAATTCTCCTTTTTACTGTCCCGACGCTTTTAAACTCTCTGTTGAGATGCAAAAACGCATCACATTAGCCATTCCCTCAATAACCTCACACACCAGCCGACGTGTAATCGTCGGACACATTGAAGTTGAGCTAAATTTAAATGTTTTTGCTTTAAAATTCACCATGGATAGATGAGAGGCGTACGTGAGGTGGTTGCTTCTATCTTTCCTTAACATATTCGTGGATATAGTTTAATATGTAATGCTAACTAACGTTACAATCTGCGCACCATTACCGCGCCCTCGCGCTAAGGTGCATTTATCTCGATGAACTCACAATCGTTAAAACGTGCTGTAAATTCCAAGTATGCAATTAAGGGGCTGGCTCCCTATTTTTAGCCGATAAGTTTGCTTTTTTTTCTCTTTAGAAGGCGGGCAGACGAGTCGCGGTGACCGGAGCGTCGTAGACATACGAGCAACTCAGGAATAAAGCTAGACGCCACGTTTTTTTACCTGTCCTTTTTAATTTACCTTGTCATTCATTTGGTTTCACACGAAAGTTGTATTTTCACATCATATCTACGTATAGTAGAATTTTTTGTTGAGTTTATCGAGTCCGTTGCTCCCAAATTGAGCTTGAAAGGATTTTTATTTTCTATTACCGTACTTATTCAATATTGAAGCTTGTTTGTCACCTTTTTTTTCGGTACTTCCAAGTAATCTTAACAAGTGCTGAATTACCTTGTAAATTTTGCATTTGTCGCTATCAACATTCCTATCTATTATTTATTAAATATAAATTATTAAAAAAATTTGGATAGATATTTTTATTTACTCATAAGTAATTTGTTTACATGTTTATTTGCGCTACCTAGCTGAGCTGAATATAATTGGACGACCCTAACGGCAGGTAAACATACGACGCCTGTAATTTATGAAGGTTTGATTATATAAAACTAGTCTGGAGTCACCGTGTATACTTGGGAGCACTTGATCGTATATTAATCGACTGGTTCGTGAGTGTGTGTGGTGATTATGCGGAGTTACGTTCTTATTACCTTAGTGTAATGAGTATTTTGTCCACGTACAGGCTAATGTCCATGACTTTGCACTGGAGAAAAATTTTACTTAACTATTATATTTATGGAAGCTCGAGGTCGTCGCGGCGTGGGCACAAACGTGTGACTGTAACGCGAGAATTGTAGGTTCGATTTAAATTATTATTTATTAATATTTCTATTTCTTCACACTGGTATCTAGGCTAAAGCGCGTTTCTTGGGCTGCGATAAATTTTAATTTTTTTCGTAAAATATCGGACAAACTTTAATCAAAACAATATATATATATATATATATATATATATATATATATATATATATATATATATATATATATATATATATATTAATTAAATTATGTAAAAAAACTAACTTTCTTGTGATAATACTTGAATAACCTAAGTAGTTACTTCGCTCTAATAAAAAAATCTTTGAAGGACAACGGTTAGATACTTTATTATTTTAAAATAAATGACGTACTTCATTAAAAGCTTAACTTTTATATATTAAGAAAATATACCCAGCAGTTAATATTATGATTTAAGATAATTTAAAAATAGCAAAAGATGCAAAAGCTTGGGTTACATAGGAAATTAATTATAATGAGGCTGTGTTGTAGTATTAATTATTAGTGGTTTAACTACATTAAGTTGAAAATACAAATAATACAGCTTCACGCTGTATCCCACAGTATATATATATAGATAATAGAGTAGGCAGAGGGAACCTAGTGGTAAGTGCTCCGTTTCCCACTATCCTTTTAATTTAAACAGAAAGTTTAATGTATATTTTTTTTATTTACAAATAGTACGTTTACTATTAGTAGTACAATTTAAGTTATTTATTTCGTAGCATCGTAAATCATATGGAAATTAAGCAATAAACAATTTTAAAGCTCGAAGGCGATGAATTGGTACATTTTACTGTCGAAGGTCTTTTATTATGGGCTCGATATGCATGTAATTTTTTTTTAGCAAGTAAACAAGTACAGGGACGTTATTTCTTATATACTCAATAAAATACTTTACTATATTCTTTATTGTAATTTATCTAAATCTTATTACTTAAAAAAATTTTTATCGAATACCATCTGGTTTATTCACCAGACTTACTTGAATTATTTAAAATTCCGTTTTTCTATTAAAAAATGAAAAGAATAGGCAACGTGTATCATATTTTAAGTGCATTCTAAAACAAACTTTATTATCTTTTCTCTTTGCTTTTTACAGTTTCCGACGCCTGCTGTAAATATTTTGGCAAACAAAAGTACCGCTACTCAAAATCCATCTAGTTCTTTACGAAATACCAGTATCAATTCAAATGACAGGTAATTATTATTTATGTTATATACGGTACATTTATCACTGCTTGTCTGTTTGTGGGCTTAAATCCTTTTGTTCTCTCTGTTAAGTCAAATCTTTGATTCGCTGTAAATGGTTATTAAATAATTGAAAAAAAAACTTATAAACTTAACTTAAGTTTAACTTTTTTAATTATAATTATGTATAACGTGTCTTTTTAGCATACAGCAGGTGCCACACTCCGAAACAGCCGCTGGCACATTACCTGGTGAAGGAAAAAATTTATCCAAAGGAGCGAGAGCACTACTAATGCGATTATTAGAAAGGGACCCTAAAGTTCGACTGAGAAACTTGCGCCAGTTACAACAAACTGCATTTTATATGGGATTTAATTTTGAACATATAAAAATTAAAAAGGTACTCTACCAGTCTCCAGTATATTTATTCACTTGCGAATCTATCAGGCCCATATCTGTATTCAGGAATTTTGTATATCAAATAAAACTTCTCTTGTTTCAGGTAGCTCCTAAGAAAGTTTTTGAGATTTTTTTCAATGACTGCGACCACATTAATCCATCATTAAGAAAAACAACTAATAAGGATCAATTTTTAAAATTTGATCAACCAGCTTTGTTACTGTAACCATGATTATATAAGCATAATGTGAATAAGTATAATAGATAAAGATAGAGATATTAAATATTCATATTGTAAGATCTGTTTCAGGTGCCATGATAGATTTATAGCTTCATATATGTACCTAAATATAAAATTTTAAAAAATATACGTAATTGAATTTATTTTGTATGTCCTATAAACTAAAAATTAGAAATGTGACAAACTTATAAGTAACACGATAACTGTTTTCCATATTAATAAAGTCATATATTTAAAATTAAGAATGCTATTTTGAATGTAACTTGCATAATACATAGCTTGTAAATCAAAATATTTTATAATTGCAGTATACAATTTTTTTTGGTCTGTGGAGTTCTTAGATGTAGATAATAAAAAAGACACAAAAAAATCTTTACGATTCTAGGAAGCAAAATATTATTATAAGCTTTATTATTTCAAAATATTAATAAAAGTTAAGTTAGTTAAAAATAAAGTAAAAGTAATAATACAGAATATTTTTAAAAATAAAAACAAAGTGTAACACAATAAATATTTGAAACAACCAAAGTATTTAATAGTTAAATGCATTGTTTTAATTAACTATTTAGTTACATAAATAAAAAATAAGCAACTAAAACTATATATTGTTATTGATTTACTGACAATATAAATATTAATAGTAATAGACAATAAATGTAAGAAAGATTAATATCAAAGACAAATTTTGTCTACGAAAAGTAAATCGATTGAAAATTTTGACATTTGATAACATTGACAATTGTGAAGATATACACTAAAATTTTTCAATCGTAAAAATGGCATCGTATTTGCAAAGAGCTGCGTGCTTGTATATTAAAAACAACGCTCGCCTATCTTCCCATGCGGCAACCGCTGGAGGACATGGAGGTAAATTTATTGAAATACTTTTTCATACATTATGTAATAGCATAACCTAGGGAATTCTTATCTATTTTTCGGTACAATATTAAGTATAACATTTTTAACTAGGTGGCTGGAAACTGTGGAAGAGGCTGTCCTTCTTTGTGGGGATCCCAGCTGTTGGACTAGGTATGCTGAATGCCTATCTTGCTCATCAGGAGGAGCATCATGAGCGACCTCCATTCATTGCTTACGAGTATATGCGCATTCGCTCCAAGGTAAATTTTTAATATTTACATATATTTATTATATTGACTGTTACTGCACTTGCAAATATAAGTGATTCAACAATGTTGACTTAAATTTTGATAATAATAGACTATCTATTAATGCCTAAAATATTTATCATATATAAAAAATATATTAATTTAATACATTCAAAATAGAAAAAACACACTAAGGTAAAAAGTAGAACAACTCTACTCTCTCAAATTTAAATTATGATTATAAATTCATTGTGACTATGGGAAAATCTGGCAGTAAATGTTATAATTGTGGGTTTGAACCCCATTCAGAGGAATTAATTACTTTTATTTCCGAGCTCTGACAAGACTGTTTGTCCTCCATCACAATATGCAATGTTTCGAATAGAAATGGAAAGTGGAGGACAGTATGTCTTGACACTAGGTTCTCTCTGCCTACCTTACTATATAGGATAAACTAAGAAGCTTAAAAATGTTTCTTTCTGTGAAACAAAATTAATCTTTTCTTGTAATTTAATATAGTTGAATTATTTATTTTTCAACTTTAGTGTGGATATATTCTCATGGATATTCTATGCCTTACTGGTTTGATTCTTATGGTATCATTCATATTTAACTGTTTATGCAGTTGGACAAATTGACACTTTGTAAAGTTTAAACATCTAATAAGATTTATCTCTAACATGGGCATTAATATTGTTTGATGAATATTAATAATAAGGCATAGCTTCATATATTATTTACAGTAAAATATATAGATACATTTAATTTTTTTTTTAGTGATAGTACTCTAAATTAGACTTTGTCTTAACAGAGCGGAGAAATGAAAATATTTTTTCGCCAGAGCTGAGAATGAATTCTTTGTATCTCCCTGACCCTATCACTTGAATTCATTATATTTCATTGACCCTTAATAATTATATTAATAGAAATGTCTATATTTTCAGCGTTTTCCATGGGGTGATGGCCAGAAGTCTCTTTTCCACAACCCCCATGTCAATGCTTTGCCCAGTGGTTATGAAGATGATCATTAATTAATATTTCCACTTGTTAACATGTATTTGAAATAATTAGATTAAAAAACCATGATAAGTTACAGAATAAAAAGTTATTAAATCACAATGATTGTTTAAAGTTACAAATAAAAATCCCAAAATTCCAGATTTTGTAATAAATATAAGAATTTGTTATAAATACATATTATGTTCTAGATTCTAAATATAAATAGGAAAGTGGAGACCATTATAGAGGTACTTGGACTACTCGAATTTATCAATTGAAAAGGTACTGATTATGATGATACATTTAAATATTTAAACAAAATGTACGAATGCACGAAATCAAAATCAGACGAAGAATAAAGCAATACACAATTAACTACAAAATAAATTCGTATTACAACTTTGTTGTACAAAATTACATATTTAATTTGACACAACTAATAGACTTGAATGTTTTGAATTTCATTTCTATTTTAACAGTGTTTGTTAAAGTTTTGCAATTTTTAATTTTATTTTAATAAAATAACATCTAATAAGCTTCACAGGCAGGTTTATTGGCTCAGTATTTTTTTTTGCTTAAATCTCTTACTCTATCTATACTATTGCTCGAAAGTCTTCCTCATTAGCATAGTATCCTAGTAAAGCCTCTAAGAAAGTAAAAATATAGATATAAAGCCTTCTAAAGTATAATTGGGTTATTCTAATATACAGTACTAAAAAATTGATCATTGCCACGCCAATAATCAGATAACGTAATCCAATACTTAACTTTTGATTCAAATTTTACACCTTTCCAAAAAAAATTATTCATGGGATCATGAGATTTTTTTGGACATGCTATGTTTAAGCATTCTTTTTGCTTCTGGTAATTCAGCTGATCGGAGTCTACGATCTTATTATCTTTTAACATAACCATAAGAATCAATCGGCTATTAGTTCCAATGTTTCGCATATTATAGAATCTTAAAAATTACGACATTCCGAAATAAGAGCCCTATAGTTGTTGCCTCTATTAATCTACAAAACCAAGAATACTTTATTTTAGTTGGTTTCATTTTAAAACAATTATATAATTAGTATTTATATACAACCATTTAGAAATTCAATAATCATATGCATTATAGGTGTTACGCTACTATTCGCGGAATATAAAGTTGATCTAAAAAATATATATATATATTAAACACACCTACACAATCATATTTCACACGAAATAGTTGGCTGGTAAATAATGTTGTTTAGCGTGAAGCCCGTCTTCTGTGCTTGTATATTATATTAATGTGTGATAAATAATTTAATTCTGATTTATTACAATAAGAAAAAAATTAACGACAAAAATACCATTTTCCTCTTATCGTATCTATTTATAACAGAACACTTTAACATTTATTGACGTAGTTGGAACTATTGTCTACAATACATTTTGATGGATATTTTTTTTATAGAAACTGAAAGCAACTAAGCTGAAACTCTGAATTTTTTTTTAGATCTTTTTTAGATAATTATACACATTAAACTGGCACGCCTAAAATCAATGAATTAAGAATTACAAAATTAGTTGACATTGACATCTTACGATTAGTTTAGCACTTGACAGTTGACACGATACTTATATATTTGCTGATTGGGCATTAACCAATGAATTTCGTAAAAAAAAAAATTGAAATATTTATATTAAATGATATTCATTGCGTAGTTGTAATAGTTAAGAGTAATATACATAAATAATTATAACATTTTTCCTACTAGCGAATATAACTTATTTATTTTTTGTAAAAAATCTAGTATTTTAATTGAAACATGTAAGCTGTGGGTTCTAAATCAGTGATGTAGTGATTTCTATCAATATAACAATATCATATTTGACTAAACATATGTTTTTTTATTACAATGGCTCCTACTTTAAAAGAATTTAACAAAGCGTGTTGGTCGGAAGTTTATAATCGAATAATAGGTGCAGTAGTGTACTTGGACAATTATAGTGCAGAATGCTTACATTGGAATGGGGGATTGTTCAGTCTTCTCACTGGTGGGGCATCCGCTGTGAAGTCTTTGTCACCTTTTGAAGTAATTATCAGTCTTTTTTTATATTTACGCTTCTTTATATTTTATCTTATAAAGATGTGATATATCTATTTTATCTACTTTTACAGTCTTCTAGAAAGGAACACCGAAAAGCTGTATTTATTTCACAAACAACAAATACTCAACTTCAATCTATTAGAGAAATCATTCTCCATAGTGATTTTACTCATTGTATTTTAATATCATGTGTAAGTTTAGATGTGGTTTACATGGAATTGAATGATAATAAAGATGTTAGTGACATATTGGCATCTGGTCGAGCACCAGCTGAAGCCACTAAACAACTTGAAAGCATGCTTTTGGAATGGATTGCAAAAACTGTATGTATTTATACAATGTTTATAATAACAAAATATGATATAACACATATATATTTTAATATCTTTTTGAAATGAAGATAGGGCAACTGAGTGCAACAGTTTTGGTTTTGATGTTGTGGGGTTAGCTCCCCATTATATTTGTATAATTTTCCCACCCTGGTAATTCTGGATTCATATCTCAAATTTGGGTAAATTAAGAATAGAGTGCCTATAATTATTTCAATACCAATAGCTGTCTGATATTTCTTCCCAGATATTACAGTAGGCAAAGCACACCATCTTAACAATCAACAATAGGTAGATTGTTAAGATGGTGTGCTTTGCCTACTAAGACTGGTGGAAGTCAACAATGCATGTTGTATACAAGAGTAAGGGAAATAAAAATAATTTAAATATAATCATCCCCCAAATGAAGATTGAATCAGCTGTCAGACTCACACAGCACCACAATGGTGTTATTATAACAATTAATTCTTTTGTAATTATTTTGGTACATCAAGTCATTGTATCAATAAATTTTTTTTTCTTTCAGCAATGTGTTGTCGAAGTTGTCTATTCACCAATCTTTGTCATGTGTCCAACGAGTACTATATTTTTAACCCCTCCATATGTAAATGTTTATCCTTTATATGACGGATATATAATGCCTGAGAGTCCATCTATAGATTTATATTCTTTAAATAATGATGAAAGGTTACTTGCTAGAAGACTGGCAAGCAGTCTTAATAGTATGTTTGAATCAATGAGAATGAAAGAAGATTTATTTTTCATGGGTGCATATAGCTCTATAATTGCTGGTATATTGGAAAATTCTCCAATCTGTACTTCTAGAAGAAAGGTGTGTAAGTTTATTTATTTATTAGTAAATTAGGTAAAGGAAACCTAGTGTATAGAATCTCATATAAATTAATATATGATTTGAAATTGTATATTGTGTGGGGCAAGTCAACATGGCACTTTCTCTTGTTTACCAGAATGAAAAAATGGAAATAATTTTGTAATGGAAATTGAACCCATAACCATCGTGCCTACAGTTAGATGTTTCAATTTGTTTCGTTTGTTTCAATTGTGTTTTAGGCTTTTCTTTACAATATATTTTCTTTCAGAATTGTTCAAATCCTGTTTCTGTCATCATAGTAGATCGTACTTTAGACCTCTGTGGTGTTACAAATCATGCCAGTGAGTCAGTTCTTGATAAAATAATGGCAGTACTACCAAGGTTTCCTGGACATTCTAATGATATTGCTGTGGATATGTCCCCCCTTTGTGAAGCTAATGTGTAAGCTATTTGTTCTAAAATGTTATTTATAATATGAGGCAGTGGGACAATGTAGGACTGAAACTTGAAAGTTGCGAGTTCTATTCCCATTTGGCAAATATAATTGTGCCTTATATAGAAAATTCATTTTTACCTATTTAGGTAATTATATGCTTGTCATAACCCAAATAAACTCAATTGAGTAGTATTTGTTGGTACCATCATTATCATATAATTTCCACTCAATATTATTAATGTGAATGTTTTTTTGAGGGTTGTCACTAAAACTACTGAACAGATTTAGGTAACATTTTGCAGTAATATAGTTACAATTTATGTTAAGATTTTATATAATTTGGCTATAATATAAGAATAACCTACATCGGATGAAGCCAAGAATTGGTTGCTAACTATCTTATAATGTCATATAAGTCCTAAATGCGCTGCAACAGTGTACTGTTTTGATTAGCATTAAGAATTATCTATTGATTTGTAGATTCGCTCATCCCGAGGATTTACAATTAAGTCCAGGCTGCCTGCACCACCCTCACGACGAGTCCTGTGCGCAAACATATGATCACATGATAAATAAATCACAAAAGGAAGTTATGTTCGATCTGTATAATAAACTGTCTAAAATAGACGTCCAAAAGTCACCTGGACTCAAAACGCTTTTGAAAGTTACTCCGCAAAGTGTGGAAAAAATTGTTCTGGCCACTAAAGGTAATTTTTTTTTTTGTTTTGATAAAAATCTATTTATTTAATGATATTTTTGTTGTGTATGTAAGTAAATTTCCTTATTTTTAAAAACAGCTGTATAACTATTTGTTATATATTCATATAATAGAAAAAAAATCTGCTTTGGATTATATTACTTTGACAAATGTCTACAATAATAGATTTTCTCATATATCTTCCATTACAGGCAGTAAAATTCATAAAAAAAAATATTGTATAGGTATATAAAGGAAGTTTTCTTTTTAAAAGTCTGTGGAGAATGTGTGCGTGTGTTGCTTTTATAAATAAATATTTTTATTATTACATATTTTTATTTTAAGGTAATTACACTATAATACCAAAGCATTTAGGCGTTCTCCAACAATCTCTAGCTATTGTACAAACGTTGAAATCACCGAAACGAGTCCAACTGGAATTACTTATGAATTTGGAAAAACAAATTTTACAAAATCTTGTCACTAGCAGAGAATCTACAAGTGTTTTACATCAGGTTAGTAAAAGAGATATAAGAAAGTGTTGAATATTTAAAAGTATATTTGGATAGTTTTGTTTTAGTTCTTTAGTTAACAAAAAAT
This sequence comes from Heliconius charithonia, assembly GCA_030704555.1. Taxonomy (NCBI): domain Eukaryota; kingdom Metazoa; phylum Arthropoda; class Insecta; order Lepidoptera; family Nymphalidae; genus Heliconius; species Heliconius charithonia. Next base: position 3,454,529 of record CM060819.1, on the reverse strand, counting down.
ATATGTATTATAGAAAACCTTGATATTGTTGAGTACCAGTATTCAACATCTACCCTCCTCCTTAATAAAGTGGGAAATAAAAATTAATTTAAATAACATTTAAATAAATTGGACCAAGATTGAACCTATAACCAACCCGTGTACACTGTATACTTTTGACAGACCTACTGCTTAGTATCTACATCACTAAAAAACTTTTTTTTACGAAATCTTAACCTAAATAGCTATTTCAAATGTGATACTGATGATTATTAATATTTATTTAGAAAACGTATAAAAAATTTTTATGTAGCGGGACTCGAACTCACTTCTCCTGGAAACCGGCGAGGTGATTATTGTTTCCACAATTTCAGATAAGTCATCTAATAAAAACTCGGAAAGAAAGGAATCTACCACTAGAGAATCTTCTAGCACTTCTAATTCACGTGTACTCTTTGACCGGTAACGAGGTAACATTTAACAAGCAACACGAGGACAGCTTGCGGGAGACGCTCAGCGTCGCCATATTTGAGGACCACGACAGTTTACATTTAAGTGACCTGGGAATCGTGTCGCCCGAACAATGTGAGGATATAACTAATAAAATTATGGATAAACTGCTGGACATCGCTCAGATGCGGAAGATTTTGAATAAGTGAGTTGTTTTTCTATGTATTTGAATCAGTGAAAATTTGAAATGTTTTTTTTTTTAAATGTTAGAGGCCGTCGGGTCGCAGCAGTTGTATGTTCGGTTGCCACTAGGGAAAATTGATTATTTTTATTGAGTAACAAGGCGAAACACGGCGTTGGGTTCCGCCGCTTAGTACGCAATGATTTGAATAATTAAGCGGAAAGTGGTGGATGGAATTTCTTAACACTACAAATAGTGTTTATTCTATTTTATAAATGAGTCTTGTCTGTTTAATGCTTACGAGCTACGGAAACTACGTTGCTGAGTTAAGCACGGTATAGTACAAAAAAACATATTTTTAAACACATAGGACATAGGTTTGTTATGTGTGCTAAAATGAAATAAGATTTTTTAAAAATATGTACATATTTTATAACTTTGCTCATCTCCTATGTTTGGAGAAAAGAATCTAGTGTTAAAACACTCCTCTCTACATTAATAAATACTTAATTATAATATATGTCATTTTCCAGATATAATTCAGTGTTGAAGCCATGTGAAGCCGGCACCGGTCACGAGTACCGCGGGGTTCTGCAACAGCTGGTCGACGATTTAGTTAATACTGACCGACCAGATATAATTGACCTACGACATAGAAATGAAGGCATTAAGGACTTACTGCGCAGTGGACTCAAGTATGTAATGTTTTTAACATGCTCTTATAAAAACTAAATCAGCTTTAAAATGCATATTACGTATATATAAGAGCGGCATAGTGTAGCGGCACAACGTCTGTTTATAAACCTGATAGTTGTGGATTTGATGTCCGGTTGGGGGAACGTGACAAAGCTCAACCTTGAGTAGAATACAACGCCGCGCTTTGCCTCGACACCAGAGCGAAGAAATATAAATTTAAGTAAATATTTCATCTCCTCGAGTGGGGATCGAACCACAACACAACCAGTCGGTTTCACAGTCACACTTTGTGCCACTGCGCCACGACTTACTAGAAACTATGAGGAGTTTAAACAATATTTATAAAATTTTCTTTTACAGTATGCTGACAAGTAAGAAAAAAAATGCAAAACACCCATTGGATAATCCCACGGTAATGATTTTTGTGGTGGGTGGCATCACAGCCGAGGAAAGTAAGCAGTTACATAGGAGTGTCATAACCAGTGGCATAGATAATGTGGTTTTGATCGGCTCAACTAAATTTGTGACTCCTGTGGAAGCCATGAAAGATGCATTTTTAGTTAGTTCCTAAATATTGTTTTGTTTACTGTGTTTTTTTTATACTCATTACTATTGTATTTTTTTTTGTGGATAGTCACTTTTTCACATTTAGAATTTTTCGATTTTTTTTTGTGTTTTGTATTGAGAAAAAATTTATGTAATTAAAATAATTTCAATTCTACCCACATGCGACATCGTCACATCGATTACCCCTTGGGTAAATGATTATATTTAAATTGAAATTAATTTTCATATGCTCGATCTCGTAAGGTAAAGCCGGGTGTTATGTTTCGCGATCTAACATTCAATTTCTTGAATTCAAGTAGAAAGTGAGGAATGTATTGTCTTAATACTGGGTGAAGCTGAAAAAAACCTTAGTTGTTATTAGTTGTTGATATTTAAATTGTTTTATTTTAATGAATTTTGTTTGTTTTTTTAGATGTTGTTATTTTTATTGTAAATATGATCATTTTAAAAACCAATCCCTTTGTGCTGAAAATATAATTAAAAATGCAAAATTTTTAATGAGTAATTATGTTATTTTTTTATTTATTAACTGGATCAATTTTTATTTTCCAATGTGTATGTTAAAAAAATATATATTTTCGAAAAATAGCTATTTATTTGATGTTATTTAATGAGCATAACGAAGGTGTAAAGTCATATTGTAAACTATTTTCTTTATTTATTAAAAACAATTATTGTTATTTAAAAATCTCTTAATTTTAATGTATATATTATTGAGTCTGTTTTGGAAAATGTCAAACTTTTAAACATTTGATAACATTATGCATGACATTATGTCATCTATATTTAAAATTTTATAAATCAAAATAAGTAGATATGTTATAGATTAATATTTATATGTTAGTAATAAATAAATGCAATGCAATTACAATGCAAACAATCATAATTGTGCTTGATTTCGATTAATGATTACAATAATATTAATAAGCTATATATATTGGAGCCAGTCGTGGCGCAGGGGCACATGCGTTTGACTGTAAACGCGACAGGTTGTAGGTTCGATTCCCACTCGAGAAAATTAAATATTATTTTAATTATTTTAATTTTCTTCGTTCTGGTGTCGAGGCAAAGCTAGGTTGAAGAAGAGTAGAAAATAGGACCATGTAGAGTGGAAAATAGTGCAGTTTTATTAAGATTTATGTCTTAAATATTTTATATAATAATGTACGACAAATTGTCTCTTTATTTTGCTTTATCACTTATACAGAAAATGTTAGTATAGTAACAAAATTGTATATTTTTATTAAAAACAAATTAAAATTGACATTTCGTTTGTTTTTTGGCATAAAATGTAAGCCATATTAACTAACGTTAGATGTTAATGATTATTTGACCAATAAGTTGTTTCCTTCATACCAAGTATACAATAATTTCTTAACAAAATAATCTCTTGGACAGGAAATAAAATAGTTAAATGAAATTTCTTAACTGTGTTCAACTGTTTTTAATCTGTAATAATCTGAAAAAAGGGAAACTTATCAACATCAGTCAGCTCGCTTCATACACTTTAATGATAAATAAAATTATTTGATGGATATTGATACATTTGTTTGTTTTATATCGTTTGCAATAGTATTTCCTTACACACAGTTTGACAGATTTGTTATTGCAAAAAAAAACACCTACACAAGCCTTATTTTTTTACTATAAAAAAAAGATCCCGTAGTGGCGAAGAGGCAAACGCGATGGTTGAGAGGTTTAATTGCCACTCAGGAGACTGAAAAGTTTAATATTTTCATTTCCTCGCTCTGGTGACGTGGCAGGAGCAGCGCCAGTGAGCTCCGCCATTCGTAACACAACGCCTCAGCAGAAAGTGGGGCTAGAAAGTGTCTGCCTATCCTGCGATGGGCGTGATACATTATGAAGATACGTATTAAAAAATAAAAAATAAATAAAATTATGAAGATACGTATTAGTGTAATATTTTTTTTAATGGTGGTTTTTTAATAAATAAACTGAAATTGGATCCAGTGTTTTTATTTAATTCGAATAAACTTCCTGAACTCAGCTTGATATTCTTTTAATTTTTCAAGCCCGCCCGCTACGCTTTTTTAGTTATCTATATTGTTATAGGGAATATCGTCGTGTTTAATAGCAGAATGTTTATTTCGTACTTATCCTAATCCCCCTAAAATACCAGTTTAAAAATAGCGTATATGTTGCTCCAAAATCAGCTGAGCTATTTGTTAGAATGTGTTTCATTTTTTAAAAACTAAATTAATTAAGATATTCCAGGACGGGCATATCCTTCCGCAGAGACTTACAGGCAGAGCGCAGAACCAAATTAATTTGTATTGACCTCAATACATACTTTTTAGGGAATGAGGCCAGTCGTGGCGCAGTGGTACAAAGTGTGACTGTAAAACCGACTGGTTGTGGGTTCGATCCCCACTCGAAGAGATGAAATATTTACTTAAATTTATATTTTCATTTCTTCGCTCTGGTTTCGAGGCAAAGCGCGGCGTTGAGTTCTGCCACTCAACACGCAATGCCTCCAAAATTCGGCAGAAAGTGGGGAACGAAGTGCCTTAACACTAGGTTCCCTCTGCCTACCCTGCTGTGTGCGGGATATAGCGTGAAGCTAATTTAATTAAATTAGCTTCACGCTAATTAAATTTAATTTAATTTATTTGGTCGAATTACGAATAACCTTGTATATCCAGCAAACAATTATTTTTTAAAGAAGAAATCAATTACCATAGCAATGTATAGACTTGTAATTACAATTAATCATTCAGGCGAAATTTAAACTGATTGTGGAACACGTTTAATTTTTAGACAATGATGGATGACTTACTTAAGTACGTAAGTACTTAGTTGTTATTTTTTAGTAGTTGGTACAATTCGGTCAACCAGAAGTGAAGTTTTCTGAACTTTGAGTATTTTTCACTCAGATAGAAAATAATTAAAATAAAAGAAAAATGCTTAAATTAAACCTGCGCAACCATCTACACCTAATTTTAGGATGGCCACGACTCGTTGACCGTAGTCTACTTGAGCTTGATGCCTTTTTAATTCAAAATTTATTGACAATTGCAAATCATAATGATATTTTCTAATGTTATTTGTATATAGGTGAAAATTAAAATAAGTATGTACTTATTATAAGTAACCACAACCAAGTTTTATGTACGAATATTTTAGAGGGAAATGAAATGTGAGACAATATAAAAAAAACAATGTAACTTAATTTTAATATTTTTTATTTTTATCGAAAGTATCATGTCAGATATCCAGTGATAAATACATACATTCGAGGATAATATACAACACATACAACTTCGATTATTTTTAAGTAATACTTTCATTTACCTAAACATAATAAAAAAAAACATAAATATAGGTATCTGTGGTAACGACTCATAACTTCCACAATTTGTAAAGATGGCTGAGAAATTCTAAGTAGTTACAGATTTTAGGCAAATACAGTTTTTTTCATTTAACAGTATTTCTACTGCGAATTAATGACAAGTAAATAATGAGCTCGTAAATACATACCAACTTATTGTCATTATTATATTACACATTAGGGTAAGTACTACACAAATATATATAAAGACAAACATAGATTTATCAATAATGAATTGGAATACATTTGGACAAATGGAATTTATATAATTTACTACTATTCATGTTTCTGTAGAATAAGATATCTGTTTTATATAATTTTACAATACATTTAAATAGTTAATAAATATTTAAAATTATTTGAGACCAAAGTATTTGTAATTTGTACAATGAAATATTTACAAACGAATCGTTTTGTGGTGAAAAAGGTAAACAAAAAGGAAACCGTTTACTGTGTCATAAATTAATATTAATGTATTTTATACTTTTTAATTAAAACTAAATATAATACACAATGTAAATTGTACAGCATTGAAATATTTTAGTTTTAAGTTAAGGATGGGATACTGATATATACCTACAATTTCCTTGAATATGTATGGTATAAATTATATTTGCAAACTTTACCCGTTTGTTACTTATAAAATAAATACATAAAATAATTGAGATTTAAATATTGGACTTAGTTTATTAAGCTACTGATTTTCAGATGTGCGTTTTTAAATTGTATTTAGTTACTAATAAAAAAAGATGCCGTTCCGTTACAAAAATACACACAAATATTTTAAATAATATAATACTTTAATCAAAAAAATCTTAAAAAGGTTTTATCCAATAATCTTAAGATAAACTTAGCTACATCAAGTTACTTAAGCAGGTTTACATGTTCAACTGCGGTGAAAAAAATTTTAAGCACTGTTTTGAGCGAGGGAGATTTTAGAACTCAACGCCGCGCTTTGTTTTGTAGCTAAAGTGATGGAATAACTGTATTTGTACAACGAGATTTAACATACTATACCTACTATATATATATATTTTTATTTATTCAATATACTATATATATTTGCAGATCTGGAAAAAAGCAAAAGTAACATAATAGTCAGTCATGATTATGATTACCATCTAGAATTCTAGATGATAAATATATTTTTTATAATATTTTTTCATATGGAATATTGTATTTACACTTATTTATTACAATACTAATAATAATAATAGATAAATTCAATTTTTCTTTCAATCCCAAAAACGTATATTCCAGCGGGGCAAACCGCTCGATCCGTTTGAAACCGATCGTTCCATGACCGATCGAGTTTTATTCCAGATAAGTAATACTTTAAAATTCCACTGATATTTTTTGGTGAAGTAAAATATTTCTAAACTGATTTTGTATTAATTATTTAATAGGACAAATTTGACTATATTTATATTTTAAGTTTTTAGTCTACTCCAGCAACATCACCTCCTTTCCTAAAGTCCGCATTTGCAAAGATTGCAGTTTTATTTCTATAGAGCGCACATATGTTAGAGCCGCGGTTTCTATATCGCACCATTCCATGTCCTTTAGCTCGTAGGCCTTCGACAATATCCTGGAAAGAAATTAAAGAATTGAAACAATCGTTTTATATAAAAACTGTTAAATAAAAAATATATATTTTAGGTTTGGCTGTATAAATCAGTGTATTGACAAAAATGTCAATGAAACAAATCTATTGATATGCATTATATTAACAGATTTATTTACCTCGATAAGTCCAAATTCATAATTAATATACATTGGGGATATTTGGTGGTGGATGCGAGCTTCGTCTACCGCTTCTTTGATAGTTTGATCGAACCATAACTTGCGTATTGTTACCTGAAAAGTTTCAATTCTAATTAAAATATTATTAATTGTTTACGTTAGTAAACTTTTATAGTTCTTGTATAAAAGCTAGTCTTTTTATAATAATACAAAAACTAAAGAACGGATGACATTTTGTATAATTTATCTATAAAATAACAATAAGTACTACAACGACGGGCGAAGCCGTCGGATTGCTAGTATTAAATAATTATTATTTAAAAAAAATCTTCTCTAAAAATCTTTATTTCATCTATAGATACATGCATATAAAAGTACAGGTGTGTGAATTGCGCCAAATCTAACACCAAATGAAACAAATGCCGTTATAAATATAGGCGTTATAAATAGCAATACACTATTACAATAAATAGCAATTATAAACTTACCAAAGCAACAGCTGTAATTATCTTCGTCCCTCCCGAAGCACCAATTACGAGTTTTGCATTGCCATTTCTATCGACAATGATGCTGGGGCTCATTGAGGAGAGCGGTCTCTTTCCCGGTGCAATGAAGTTCGCTGGAGTTGGTTTCAGACCAAAAAAGTTGGTAATGCCAGGGGAAGAGAAATCGTCCATGACATTATTCATAACGATACCAGTGTTCAGTGTTGAGAAGCCCGCGCCGAAACTGTTTATATGTCATGCTTTAGTTATATATTTACTTTTAAAAAATCAGAAAGACATAGACAACAAATTATGCAACAATTTCATAGCATCTTTTATCAAGCTAATACACTCCGAATTCTGGAGGCATTGCGTGTTGAGTCACGGAACTCAACGCCACGCTTTGCCTCGACAGCATAGCGAAATTAAAATATAAATTTCACATAAATTTCTCACAGGAGAGTAGATCTAAATCTACATATTTATTTGAGTATTTTGTCAATAAGAATGATAAAATCTTTGTTTTAAAATCCACTTACTAGTAATTAATAGAGCTCGTCAAAGAAACGGCATCTCCATTGCTCGCTATAACTGATATATGTGCGGTGCCCGAGTCCGACTTCTGGTACTCGGTAGCCCCGTAGTAGGCGGTATCGTTGCTGGTTGTTGAATCATTGATCTTTAATCTTACCTCCATTCCATACTCCGGAGACGTAATGTTACTTAAAAACTGTTAAATTATGTTAACACAATTAGTAGTTATTAGATCAATTGGGGGATTTTTCATTAGATTAAAATGTTTTTGTCAAATTGATATTAAATCTTTTATTGCTTATTCTTCAGTTGCTCATATAAGATTAGTAATTGGGGGTTTGATAACAATAAATTATTGGGGGTTTTTAGGATCTTATATTTTAAACAAAAAATAACATAAGAACAAACTTACTCCATTTAAATCTAAGTAGTCCAAATCGCCCAACTTGGTCCGAGCTGCAAACGCATATTTGAAAGCTTCAACAATCCTGTGGTATGTAAGTATCTTGTTGTCTGTCCCATTAATACTATCGGAGGTAAAGTTGTAACCACTAAGAATGTTCAGGATGTTGACAAGAACAGCTCCGCTACTGGGTGGTGGTGGGGTGTACAGCACGTCCCCGTTGCTTAGAGGCACCGAGATGGGCTCTGTGATCTTTGCTCTGAAATTATTATTTATTGATTATATATTATTTATTAGTATTTTTGTGATATTGTTACTAATTCGTGATTCCTGTAATAAAAAGAACAAGAGAAACGAGCGGTGAGCTGGTGAGCGAGCAACACCAGTGGGGTTATAGGTGTGTTGCCGGTCTTTTAGGTGGAGATAGATTAGATAGATAACTAACTATACAAATATACATATGTAGCTAAAAGAACCACCTAAAAAGTTATTTTGAAAATCCTTACGTACTTATAAAAAAATATTTTTTCCAAAATACCATTTTATCTTACGCCAATATCAGTGGAATATTTTTTACAAATAAAGTAACTAATTATACAAATAAAATATGTATTTAAACATAAACAACTATATCGCGATAAGTTCTGAACTGTATGTGCCGGAGTAATTAATGACACGTGATGTCAGTAGAATAATAAACTGGTCTGGACCTATGACAATGTTGCTTTTGATGTGATTCATCATTAGGCATAGAGATAGGAATAAACGGGTGAAGTGCGAGTCGGTCTCCCCCGTAATGGGTTCCGTGTCAATGTCACGATTGTAGGTCAACGGGAACGGGGTATAAAAAAATGTATACATTTATGTTCACGGGTCTACATTTCATGGTTTTTTTTTAATTTACTACAAAAAATATGTTTGTAGTAGTTTTGTTTGTGATATACATACTCGTACCTATGAGTAATTTTTTTGTTTTTTTTTTACTTTATTTGTAAGTACTTTGAGATCTCTTTTTTTTTTTGAAAAAAGATTAATTATTATAATACTGTAAATTTGGATATCTTATATCAATTTCAGTTTTATATCTCCATGTGAACCAGACAGACTGACACAAATACTATAAAAGCTTAGTTTTTTCGTTTTTGATTAAATTCACATATTATATTAATATTTGCGACTTTACTGCTTATATGCAATGGCATAAAGCAATCATTTGTCATAGCCTTTATAAATACAAAAAAAAACAGCGTTAGGTAACTATTTCGGTAGGTAGTGACAGACGGATAGACTGATGGACAGACGAAATCTTAGTAATAGGGTCTCGTATTACCCTTCATGTACTGAATACTGGAAATGGGAAGCCACTGGTTGACTCCTGCATTTTAATTTATCTGTGCACAAAGTGAATGATGCGAGAATAAAATTAAAGAATTTCCACCAATAAATAATTGTACACGTATAATTTTATATGTAATATTATACTATCAGTGTACTTGGAATTTTAGCGGTGAATAATATCTAAGGTAGATTCATGTTGAAATAATATTGGTTACAGAAAGTTCTTGAATGTTAATAAACTGCTGTTTTAATAATAATTCATAAACTAATATTGATTATTATGACAATAATATTAAGGCTTTTTTTTTCTGATACAATCTTTTTTTTTAATTCATGCTCTATCCCGCATGTAGCAGGGTAGGCAGAGGGAGCCTAGTGTTAAAACACTTCGCTCTTCACTTTTCACTGAATTCTGGAAGCATTGCGTGTTGAGTAGTGGAACTCAAAGGCGCATTTTTCCTCTACACCAGAGTTAAAAATGAAAATTTTAAATATTTCATTTCCTCGAGTGAGAATCGAACTCACAACCTTATCGTGTATCGTTTCAGGGCTTATCCCTGCGCCACGACTGGCGACTTATACAATCTTAAACAAATATTTCATCATTTCGATTCGTTTAACACCATATAAATGTGTGAGTCATCGTATATTTTTTTCTCTACAACTGTGCAGCTGTTATCACGAAAGTATTATTCATTTGGTTCTAGAAATAATAAACCACGTAAATTCGATGTGAAAACAAGTGATATCATTAAATCATTTCGCAACTATTTGTCGTTTTTATATTATGACTAAAATAACTTTTAGTTCTGAAAATTAAACCGAGATTTTTCTAGCTTGGCTACTTTTTTACGTCGACGCTGTATTTAGCATATACCAGGATAGGCTATAGTTGAGACACTTTGTTTCCCATTATTCACCTATTTTGTCGATTGTCCATGTCTCAATGTCGCGATTTGTAAAAATATGTGTGTGTGTGTTTGAGAAAAAGTACAAGAAAAAAACTATTACCCCGAGTAAATCCCCATTCCCATCTCACAGCTATCGACTTTGGAAGAACAGAAATGTCATATTACATTACATTATTTATTTATTGCATTTAAAATGTTGGTTAACTAAACCATTTTTCTGGACTATGTTATTTGTTATTCCATACCTTGTTGATGCAATGATTAAATGGTGAGACTAACACTAATATGTAGACAAAGAAAACCAAAAAATCTAAGAAAATATTGCCTAAAATAAAAAAAAATGGATGAACATTTGTTCTTTGTTTATCGAAAACATGCTGCATTAGTAGAAATATAGATTACATTATCGGTTCCATATAATTTTATCTAAGCCTAGTTTATATACAGTATTACGTACCATTTTGAAAATTGAATAGGCAAAAGGTCAACCCCGTCTTTAATATCAAAGGTGAAAAGTTTACGTATAATTTACTTCATGGTATGGTACTTTTGAGTGTTTAAATGTAACCTCTCTATGTGTGCAATCTATTCGAAAATACGGTTTAAAACAAAGGTGTCGTCTACACATTGGATATATTTATATGTGGAAAACATATGTAAAGAGATGTTGAGAAACTTAATCTTAAATACTCTATGATATTTTTAATCCAGGCCAGTCGTGGCGCAGTGGTACAAAGTGTGACTGTAAAACCGACTGGTTGTGGGTTCGATCCCCACTCGAGGAGATGAAATATTTACTTAAATTTATATTTCCATTTCTTCGCTCTGGTGTCGAGGCTAAGCGCGGCGTTGAGTTCTGCCACTCAACACGCAATGCCTCCAGAATTCGGCAGAAAGTGGGGAACGGAGTGTCTAAAAAAAAAAAAAAACACTAGGTTCCCTCTGCCTACCCTGCTGTGTGCGGGATACAGCGTGAAGCTGATTTTATTTTTTATTTTATATTTTTAAATTTTTGTCCATCTGTTCGTGACGAATCACATAATTTTTACTTTTGTTAACATTTTTAAAGTGTTATTCCACTCTTAGGAAAGAAAAATACTTATTTAGAAAACGCATAAAAAATTTAACGCAGTGGGACTGGAACCTTCGACTCCTGGAAACGTATGGTTTAGTGCTCAGGGCACTGGTCGGATTCCAGGAGGCGCTGGTTCGAGTCCCGCTACTTTCACATTTTTATACGTTTTCTCAATAAGTATAAATTTTTATTTCCTCCCTTTGGTAAGGCAAAGTGTGACATTGTTACCACTCAACACGCAATGTCTCTAATTTCGAAGCGGAGAACGCAGTTTCTTGGCACTGGGCAGCTTGTCCGCTGCAGGTGTCAATGACAACGGATGGTTAATTGCAGTGACTTGGCAAGTGTAATAAAGTTCACAAAAACCAAGTTTTGGGAAGCCCCTAGTCGTGTGTAGATGAAACTAAAAGATGGCACTTAAAGAGATGTAAATATTAATTTCAGTAATTTCTTTTATAATGTTCATAAAAAAATATGATAGAAGACGATAGTATTATTTTATTATATATCGTAGTATTTACCTATTATATTCATTTAGTGAAAAATAGGACCAAAAATTAAGTGCGTATGCGTCTTCTTTCTCATACATATTTAATTGGTAAATATTTAAGGATAACTTAAAAAATATTATTATTTTGTGTTTTTCTTTACAAATATAAATCGGTGATATCATAATTACCAATCAGTATTATTATGATTATACAAATGACTATCGAAGAATGTTTGTTGGTAAACTAAAAACAAGGCCACGCCATTCGTAATAAAAATAATTTTGTTATCAAACGTGAAAAATGTCACGTTTACTTTACTTTACGATAATTTTTAACGTTTTTCATTACGGTCAATAAAAACAAAGATGTTTACCTACAAAGGTTGTATAACTTTGTAAGAAAAAAGTCAACAAAATCTTGTAAATAACACTATTAAAGAGGCATTCTTCTGTCTTTATTACAAGTGACCAGTAATTACATCCATGAGTGCGTTTAATAATGCCATTTATATCAAGAAATGCGCCAAAGTCTCTAGCCGTATGTTATACTCAAATTATTTAAATAAAATATTGAATTTGAAATGTAGATCTTGAAAGTGAACACAGAACTCGCCACCAATATATTATGTAGATCTACCATTCTTTTGATGGTGAAGTCGAGAACAACGCATTACTTAACGTTTAACTTGGCTCTCATGTCACATTTATTTTTGACGGAATATATTTTAATAATGCCATTTCGGTATCATGTTAAGGTTTTTGTTCTACTGATTATTTTTTTATTATTATTATGAATAGATCAGCTTCAAGCTGTATCCCGCACACAGCAGGGTAGGCAGAGGGAACCTAGTGATAAGACACTCCGTTCCCCACTTGCATTGAGTGGCAGAACTCAACGCCGCGCTTAACCTCGACACCAGAGTGAAGAAATGGAAATATAAATTTAAGTAAATATTTCATCTCCTCGAGTGGGGATCGAACCCACAACCAGTCGGTTTTACAGTCACACTTCGTGCCACTGCGCCACTGGTATTATGAATACGAATATGAATATTTTTAATTTTTTAATACTATTACGTATCTCATTTTGTGGTTTCGTGTCTAATAATAACTTCGCATTATCGCTTTATGCTTTGCAATGTACATGTTATTTACAAAGGAATATAGCGTATTTTATTACGATAAGGTCATAGTAATGACCTATCTATTACCACACAATGATCTATTATTACACAAAAAAAAACACTATATTAAGAAGTAGTAAAATATCTTTGTTTTTGTATTATAAGTTATAAATATTACATTATGGTTATCTTTTGAAATAAAATCTTTTATAAATAAATATGAAGGTGTCAGTTGTCAGATAGCACTGTTTTGAAATAACTGATAAGGGGTGGCTCAGCCTTGTTTACAATATATAATCGTTCAACATCTATAATAATTCAGATAACTCGACTTCATTTACTATTAGGTACCTAATATAATATTTTGAAGAGCATTTCGGTTGTAATCTTCATATATTAATAGTATTTTGAAAATTTTTGTCGTGTTCAAATATTCGAATTGTGGTTCTATTAATAAAAGTGTTAATAATTATTTTAAAATGCTTCATGTTAGTTTCCGATTTACCCCTTGAATTATATGTTGGCACCTCTTGTTATTTAATATTAATATTTTTTTTCAAAATACCTCACTGTTGTGCAGTTTTATAGTAACTAATTGAGTAGGGCAGCTGTAAGTTGATATCTCAGAAAATAATTTATACTTACTTAAACAATTTGAAACACTAAATGTGGCGCAAAATTAATGAGCACGTCTAGTGTCCATAAATGGGCAAAAATATGTACCTATAGGAATCAAGATTTTTCTGTTTCTTTTATGGAAAAGACAAGGCAATCGTTTGCGTTCGGGTCACCTGATGGTCATTGATCACCGTCGTTCACGACTCGGGGTGGGTTGTCGGCCTTTAAGGTGGAGATAGACGTGCTTTTCGATGGTACCAATGTCGTATTGACCTAGAAACACTGCCGCCGGTAGGCCATACCACAGTTCTATGGCGCGTGGAAAGAAGTTCCTACGAAACCGCACAGGAGTGGAGTGTCACGTATCCAAGTGGTGTGGGTGGTATTTTAGCTTGTGACCTACTGTGAAGTTAGAAAATTCGACCAGGTAACAGGTCAAAGAGACATGATAAATGGATTTGATATGACTCACGTTCGCTAAAGACAGCTAGTTTGTAAGACGTATCAAACCAAGGCATTGAATTGCCACCGATCGGCACTACAGTGATAGGAATAAAAAGTTCCACGCCCTGCAGAACCACTTGGTTCTGGCAACATCAGCGTGTCCTCTCCACAATTCGACGGGCGGCACGTATTTGAAGACTTAGACCTCTCTAATTATCCACACGGCCCAAAAGTGTCTGCGAGAGAACAATTAAATAAAGTAAATATTTCCAATTGAATACTTACTCATAATTTTTCAAATCTTCCGCTGTTATAATACTGCCAACTCTGTTGAGATCTTCCAAGAACTCGACGGCGAGGGTGCCATTGTACAGTTCATCGCCACCTTTCTCCGCTATAATTGTCAAGGTGTTGCAAAACGCCTCACTAGGCTTGACTATTGTGCCTGGTTTGTGAAATTTATTCTTAGCACTGTTGAAATATTTTTTCCTGTAAATATAAACAAAAATTAAAAAAAAATGTTCTTTTTTTGGTATAATAAAAAATTTAATTATACGGTAATTACCACGGCTTACTTTTCGTCAGAAGTTTTTTTAAATTTTGAAGCAGGCTAGCCGCTAGAGATTATTCGATTGTAATACGTTAAATCGATTAGATTATGGGAGAAATTGGAGGTAAAAGCTAGTTATTTATATGTTTTAACATGCATTTTCATGTGAAATATCAATCTAGAAGATAAAAAGATATTTTTTTACATTGTTTTTAATCACCCATATCCGTTTCCTTTTCTTTAAAAATATTTATTTTGCAATGTATATTTGTTTACTGAATCGTTCTAAGATGAACTAAAACAATATTAGTTAAATTGTGAGTTTTTCTTTATGAAAAAGACTTAAGTGTATATACATTATTAGGTGTTGCTTTTTATAAAAAACAGTGGAATAAGAGATTAGAAGCACGTGTTTTGCGCTCGTTCCATGCAATCCTATTATGATTTGCATGGCTTCAATTACTAAGTATTATGCCTTGTCAAGCGCAAAATATGGCTTTAAAGAGATTTTTTTTCTTAAACTTGTATAATTTTTAAAATATAATGTTTTTGGTTCCCAATTTTTTGCAATAGTTTCCTTAGAGTAGTTTAAATAGATCTATGGATACCTACTTGTTGATATTGACATTTTGAAAGTAAATAAAAGTATTTTACGAAAATAAAATATTATTTGACAATAAAAATATCCTGCACATATCAGGATGCAGGCAAAGTAACCTTAGTGTCAAGACACTCCGTTCCCCATTTTTCGCTGGAGGCATTTCGTGTTAAGTGGCTGAATCCAACGCCGCGCTTTGCCTCGATACCATAGCGAAAAAAATTAAAACATAAATTTAAATAAATATTTCATTTCCTCGAGTAGGGATCGAACCTACAACCAGCAAACAGGACTATTTGACATTAAACTGTTTTGAATTAAACTAGTAATAACATAGGTAAACATGATTATATTTTACAACCTTCAACATTAAATTCCTTCCGCATGGCCTTCACAAATGAGTCTAGTGTGAATAATGTTTTTTAATATAAATCGTTTCATTATCCATCAGAATAGGCAGATATAACCTGTATATAAGACACTCCGTTCCCGATTCTCCGCCGAATTTTCAAGACAGAGCCAGGAATTTACAAAAAAAAAACATGGAAAGTTTATATTGTACCATAGGTATATACTTTTTAAATGTAGGTTAATATTATTGTGATCATATGACACCAGCTATTCTATTGAAATATATAAAAACTAAGGTTTTTACATGTAAATTCAAAGAATTTGTAATGAACAATAACATTTTTAGGTTCACGCTTTGTCTCGCTTTTTCCGCTTTCTGTCCGAATTCAATACACTGCGTTGCGTGTTTAATGACTGAACATAACGCCGAACGTTTACTAGACCCGCGAAAATAATTTAAAAAAATAATTTCCCGAGTGGGGGGATCTAACCCACAACGATTGCCTCAATGAACAATAATGAGTTTACTTCATACATGGATTTGATTCCAAATCTAGTCTAACTAGACCCTCGAGTGGGATTTCAACTCACACCCACGATTAGAAAGACGCATTCCATTTACGCTACGATGCTGTCAAACTGGTTCGAACTACGAACTTATTGAAAAACATTATGCCAATTAGTACTTCTACATGAATGTCACAATGTTTTGTATGTGTGATATGCGCCTTAATTTTTTTATACTGAATAAAATTAGAGTTTTATTTTTTTATCTTTTTTAGTTGTTTAATGAAATGTGAACTATACGTACATATATAGCAGCGTTGCTTTAAATCTTAGCTACCCAGTTTATATATAAAAAAAAATGAAATAAAAACATGTGTCCCTGGCGAGGTTAGGCCAAGTACTACCAGTGGTACCTACAACACCATGCTGTATATCCAGAAACAGGCAAGAACGTGAAAACAATACACTTTTTCAAAAAGTTTTCCTTTCCACTTCCATAATATACGATACGCAATAAAAATATATATTCAAAGAAGATATAAAAGTAAAATTTTACATATATTTTTTATTAAATAAAATTGGTTACGAGACATCTGTATAGCACAAGGTCTTTTCCTCGTCACTAGTTTGCTTATTTCCTGAGACCAATGACTGCAGGTTTTTGCCTTGTAAACAACTTGGGATTTATTTAAGGCATACATTTTATCATCGTCATGTCAAAAGACAAAAGACTTCTATTATTACGTAATAATAATCTGTTAATTGTTATCAGAATAGCTTTATCGACACGTTTAATTTTAATATAATTAATCAATATTATTACGCATCCGCCACTATTACAATATAAATATATATTTATTACTTTTCTTTACCTTTACGCTGTATCCCGTTTATAGCCGGGTAGGCAGAGGGAACCTAGGCTTAAGACACTCCGTTTCACACTTTTCGCCGAGTTTTCGAGGTATTGTGCGTTGAGCGGCTGCCTTAATTCCAGAGCGGAGAAATAAAAATATTAAGAAATAATAATTAATTCCCCAGAATGGAGATCGAACTACAACCTGTGATAGGGCTTCAGACACACGCTTGTGAACCTGCGCCTACCCAACATATATTACTTGTACTGCTATCTATTAAAAAGAAAAGTATATAAAAAAGTAAAGGCGACTGGTTGTGGGTTCGATCCCCTCTCGAGGGAATACAATATTTATTTAAATTTATATTTCCATGTCTTCGCTCAGGTGTGAAGGTAAAACGCGGCGTAGGGTATATATATAAAATTTAAAATGTATTTAAAACTAACTTTAGGTAAATTAATAATATAATTAAATATCCGATTAATTTTGCAAATGAAGGTCTTAAGTACTTTGAGTAATATTGATTTAATTATATATTAAAATAATCAACCCCATCCGTGAATTTGAACTCACAATTACCTACGTATCACATTGGTAAAACTATAAACCTGTACTTATAGTAATGAGATCAATCTCACATTGTTCGGAGACTTACCGCAAGTGTGGATCATTCTTGATGAACGGTGCACTCTCGAATCCATCGTAAAGAGCTTTCGATACTGGATATCCATATTTGCAGAACTCCAGAGTAGGCTTGACTAGCGTACTCCAGGGGAGTTTTCCCCATCTTTGATGCGCGGCCCACATCCCCCGGAGCTCACCAGGTACGCCCACTGCTAAAGGACCTGGGTAAAAATAATTTAAATGATTTATTATTATAGTTTTTATGAGGAGAGATTTCTACGTGTTATCTGTAGGTACACAAAACTAAATATAAATAAAAAAAGAAATAAATTATAGCTATATTTACATAAAGTTTAGCAAAAAAAAATGATATTCCTTTTAATTTTAATAAAAGTATTTTTTTTTATTGTTTCTCTATTTTTTTTAAATTAATTTATGCTATCTCATCCATTAAGATCTGTATTTTGTACCTATTAAGTATCAACGCATTAGAGAAATTTCGTAACAAACATATCGAATGTATTCTACCGAACCAGAATAAGTGAAAGTTTAGGAGAAATTTCGCACGAAAGTATTGTGAGTTTATACTCGCAACGGAGCTTTTAAGCTCTTTAAGATAATTTTATTAACGGGTGATTAATATTTATTGGCAATGCACTTTTTATTATCGCAAATAAACGTTATGTAAAAATTTTATTTTGTTCGCTTTGCCGAATTTATGTACATATAATTGGTATAGCAAGAAGTATTTTTTTTTAAAATATGATATTTATTTATGAAACATATACATTTTTTATGTAACGGGATTTGAACCTCGTCATAACTCTGCCTAAATAACTATTTTTTTTACAAAGTGTGTATAACAATAGAAATGTTATGATTACCTATTAGAATTACTCGTCAAGTAATTCGTTATTTTTTTGAGGAAAAATATAGGACTCACACTTTTTAAGTTCTAAAATATGTAAATTCTAAATATTAAACTACTTAAAGCCTTTTAAAGATATATTATAAATATTTTTCTTTAAAGTAAAAAAAATACATAAATTTTATATAAGAGCCAGTCGTGGCGCAGTGGCGCAAAGTGTGACTGTAAAAGCGACTGGTTCGATCCGCACTCGAGAGGATTACTTAAATCTATATTTCTATTTCTTCGCTCTGGTGTCGAGAACAAGCGCGGCGTTGAGTTCTGCCACTTAACACGCAATGCCTCCAGCAGAATTCGGCAGAAAGTGGGGAACGGAGTGTCTTAACACTAGGTTCCCTCTGCCTACCATGCCGTGTGCGGGATACAGCGTGAAGCCTATTTATTTTTTAATTTTTAATTTAATATAAAAATATTAATTCGTATGTAGGTTCATAAATCTTTAGTGCAAATAGTGTATCTATAATTCTTTAACTAGAATAATTATTTAACCTAAATTACGGTCATCGCACTGAAACAATATCAACGCCATTGTTTCACAACGTTTTATATAAAAACAACAGGTATATTTGAACAATTGTCTATAACAATATGGATTTAATTCATTTGCAATAATGATGAACTACATAGATTTGGACTAGATAAGATATTTTGAACTCATTTTATTAATATTTTAATTTATTAATTCCTAAGTATGTTATACACATACTATATGTGTACTAATAATAATTTGTTGAACTGACATTGTTGTTGAACTGAAAATAGTAGGATGTAGATAATTTGTTGAAAATATATATTTTTTGATTTTCTCGAGTGAGAATCGAACCCACAACCATGCCACGAGGAGCCTAAAGGAATATAGTATATTTTTGGTGATACTATAAGTTTAATACTATTTTATTGGTGGTTTTAAGTAGTGTCCACGTTATAGTTTCCTAGTTAAAATATAATACTTTCTTTGTATAGAAGATAGAACGAGCTGAATTAGCAACACAAAACAAACGATAACCCAGATATAGCTAATATTAGATCGGCATGTCCTAAATTCTTACAGAAACGATTACTATTTTGAGGAAATAAATTTATTCGATATAAACGTAGGAAATGTTGTCTTTCAATTATTTATCAAATATATATTTATTTACCAAATATACAGACATAATAAACGGACAGAATTGGAATTTTTGATGAAATATTGATATTTGATATCTCTCTGTTATTTTTATTATATTTATTTACTTATTTAGAAAACATATAAAAATTTTGAACGTAGCGGGACTCGAACCCGCGCCTCCTGAACCGACCAGGAGCTTTAAGCTTCTAAATATACTTATAGCTAAAAGTTGTAAAGTTTTGCCTTTGATTATGTTCTACATACAGAGCAACAGTTTTATATTTTTTTTTTGTTTAAAAAAATCAATATGTTTGATTGTTGATTCGTCAGTATGACATTTAAATCCGCAACTATAAAGCCCGGCTTCCACTGCTAAAGACAAATGTGTGGGTAATGCTAAGGCGGAACGGACTCCTTTTAAATAAATTAGGTTAACTTTCCAACGAAGAAAGAGAGACTTGTATTCTGTAATTACATCGCTCCGCTCTTTTCCTGCTCGCTCGGTTCTTTCTATCCAATTATTATTTATTGGTAGAAATACAAGTATGAAGTTCTCTTGCGAGGTCAGCGTAGTCCTTAATGAGTCCGCTCCGCTCGCTGTGAGACCGGGCTGTATGACGATAATGCATATCGTAACGCTTGTACCTTCTACCTACTGTAAATGTAATATAGACCATATTAAAGTTATAATTTTTTGTTATACATTAATTAAACACTATAAACTTCACTTTTTTAACCCAATTGATAAGGAAAGATTACATGATAAAAATGTAGATATTAAGTATTGACTTTACCTTTTAATTGTTATTTTTATGTTATGTAATTTATAAGAAAAATAATAATTTATAAATTTAATTTTACGTGTGAATATTATATTTTTAAAAGTTTCCACCTCCCATCTATATACTTAGAACAATGTAATAAATATATAATGTGCAACTATTATTTTTTGTAAGGTATTAGTAACGTGACCAGACGTCCCGTTTTGAACGGGACTGTCCCGTTTTTTGTGTGTCCCGGTGTTCCGAAATATGGCACCGAGATGTATAAAAAATCAGTTTTTTTCGGAATAGCATGTAATTTTTGTCGATCGAAATAAGTTGTCAAAACGGAAGTATTAAATTATTTATTAAAGTATTAAAAAGCAAAGCGAGCAACCTGGGTTAAAATTTCTTATTTGGGGTGAAACTATATATTTTTTTAAGCTTCTCCTTGTATACTAATGTAACTCTTTATTGGCTTTGTAAATAAAATAATAAATAATATAATAAATAATATATAATGTAGTTGTATAATACACTCCGCTCCTCACTTTTCGCCTAATTCTAGAGTCAATGTGTGTTGATTGGTGGAACTCAACGCCGCTCTTTGTCTCGATAACAGAGCGAAGAAATGAAAATATTATATATTTAAGTTCCTCGAGTAGGTATTGAACCCACAACCGTCGCGTTCACAGTCGCACCATTGTACTGTGCCACGGTGCCTTCAATTGTATGTAATTATAGTTATTTTTTACCTTTCGTTGCTTTATCATAATTTCCATGAAACATGTCTTCAGTTGCAGCGGCTGGGGCCTTCTCTCTAGCGATTACCGTATACGCTTTCTCTTCTTCTTTAATATAAACAGTCATGAAAAACCCACCACCTAACCCCATGCTCATTTGGTTGAGGAGGCCGTTGCAGAACATGGCCGCGATGGTTGCATCCACTGCTGATCCATTTATTGACAGAATATGCCTTAAACATAAATAAACTTCATTTTTATTTATGTATAGAAACATTTATGATTACAAGACAATTATGTTTTAATTTAAAAATTTAAATAATTAGATTTCTACTTCACGCTGTATTCCGTATATAGCAGGGTAGGCGGAGGAAAAATAGTGGAAACACATTTCGTTGTTATTGAGAAGCGGAACTTCACGTCACGAGTTGGTACCAGAGCGAAGAAATGAAATAATAATTAATTAACCCGACTGGGAATAGAACCCACAACTGTCGTGTACACACGGAGACACGCTTGTGCCCCTGCTCCATGACTAATAAATAGATACATCATTTTCAAATAAGAATTATTATTACTTTATTACAATATTATTAATATAAGACTTATAAATATAAATATATATTTCTATATTTAAAAGGGCAATTTAACTTCATTTAATATGGTATCTGCATCAATAATTTAAAACGTCATTAAATAATGTACAATTGACACAGAAATACTATTTGATAAGGGCACTACATTTCTTAGGGTTTCATATCAGAAAGAAAAGCGGAACGGTATATTTGACTATCTGTCCGTATGTCAAGACCACTTTATTCAACATTTCATGAAAATTTTGAAACTGAAGTTAATATCAAATGTCAAGGCAAACGTCTCTTGG
Source organism: Heliconius charithonia (assembly GCA_030704555.1). Classification (NCBI taxonomy): domain Eukaryota; kingdom Metazoa; phylum Arthropoda; class Insecta; order Lepidoptera; family Nymphalidae; genus Heliconius; species Heliconius charithonia. The sequence continues at coordinate 3,432,232 of CM060819.1, read as the reverse complement.
AATTTGAATCTTATAGGAATGTCAAAGAAAAAGAATCCTTACAAACTTATATTTACTTCCCGTTGACCTACAATCACGAAATTGGTGCGGGAAGCCCGGTTAGCGAATCAGTTTCGCACTTGACCGGTTTTTTATAATGTTATCATAGCAGAGAAAAATAACTAAGAAAATAAATAGATTTATATTTAAAGCTTCAAGGTGAACGTAATCACATGTGACTTGCTCACGTTCCTGGCTGTGTGAGTCTGTGTGGTGTAAATAGTTTTCCATATTAAAGACAACTAGCGACCTAAACGCGGTTTTGCCCGCTTAGACTTATACGTATATTACATACGTACTTTACAATAATTGTAACCTATGGGTTATTTTTGAGGTACATTTCTTTAAATTTCATGTAAGTCCGTTCAGTAGTTTTTGCGAGAAAGTGGAACAAACATCCATCCTTACAAGAGACTCAAATATAATATAGTTTTTTGTAACTTCACGTTGTATCCTACACATAGAAGGGAAGGCAGATAGAACCTGGGAAAGTTCCCACACTAAGTAGTGTTAAGACATTCCGTTGACCGTTCACCGCTTTCCCCTGAAATCCATGCATGTTGAGTGGGGGAACTTAAGCCGCGCTGTGCCTCGTTATCAAAACGAAGAATCGAAATCGTGGGAGTCGAATCCCCAACCGTCACGTTTACAGTCACACTCTTATCCCTTACGCATATATGTAAGTATATTTTATCATAGCGGGGTAGGCATAGAAAAGATAATCAATTGTCAAGACAATTCAATTCCTACTTCCGGGCTGAATTTCTACATATTGCGCATTGTGTGGTGAAAATTAAAATAACTCATTCAGGAATCGAACATACAACTACCGGGCTATTCTATTATAATTAAGTTTATTTATAATTTTTATGAATAAAAATATTTATTCTCTTTAATATTATTTATGTCTTGAATAATGTTGACGTACTTTCAATGTTTGGAGATAAAATTGATAACTGTATTTACATAAAATAAAACATTGACACGTTAAAACAATAATCATATATTTTATTTGTCTCGCTTAATTTAATTTAAAATGGAGAAATTTTATTTATCCTATTTACGCCATTTTAGTAACGGTAAAATTAATATAATTCGAAGTTACTAGAACTAACGATAGTTTCTTTCTACTACAAAATTTTGAAAGTACCTAATGTGAACAGCTTTATTCCTGTAAAAGACTAAATACTGTGTTGCATCATATATTGAATAAAATTCCCCTTATATTTTTTCTATAGTGTTACCTAATTATATAGTTACATACCAATTAATAATATTTATAAGGATCTATTAAGAGACTATCTCTTAATAGATCCTTATAAATATTATCTCTTAAATAAAATGCAAAAGTATAACAATTCTTCAAAATATACTACTTTTTTTGCAATTGAATGTTGAAATACTATACAAAATTGAATGAATGTTGAAATACTATACAAAATATTGGTATCAATTTAAATCATTTATAACTTGTTTAAGCAATAAAAAAATTACGGTTAATAAATTCAGGTTAAAAATCTTCTCCATAGACATTTAATAATTCCCTTCAGTTCCTTGTATCCAGCACATAGCAGGGTAGACAGAGGGAAAGTAGTGTTAAGACGCTTCGTTCCCCAATTTCTGCCAAATTCTAGAAGCATTGCGTGTTAAGTAGCGGAACTCAACATCACGATTGGCCACCACATACACACCAAAGCGAAGAAATGGAAATATAAATTCATATAAATATTTCATTCACTCGTGTGGGGATCAAACTCACAATCAGTCACATTTACAGTCACACTTTGTGCCCCTGTACCACGACTGGCTTTTAAAGAAATTTGTAATAATTAAAAGAGATGCTCAGCAGTCATATTATGAATAGAATGCGTTATAATATCGAATAAAAGCATCGCAATTCGCAATATACCCACTTGTCTTCTACTTATTTAGAAGTTATTAGTTCCATCAAGTTCTGTTTTTTAGGAAATATAATTGCGCAATTTTACTTATATAATATATTAAAAAAATAACCGATAAATAATACAGTAGTAGTGTGTAAGAAGGAATTAATGTTTTTATCATACATACAAAGATATAAGAATAATAAATCGATAATATTGAACAAAGTCGTTAGTGACTCAGCCGCAGTCACCTCGCCTCAAGGTTGTTTTTGTGTGTAAACATTAAGAGCATAACGAACGGCCCACACGCTAGCAACTAGCCAACTTCTTACACTTTTTGTAAATAAACAATGAAATACAAACGTAGTTTAAATTAACTTTATTTTTCTTAAATTATTACAGTCATTAACGTAACGTACCACGTACAGATACAACAACATAATAACTACCTAGAAGTTAATAACACAGCGACATTGAGCTTTACAACAAGCCCAGTAGAGATGAGATCAGTCGTTGGAACGGTGTTCTTCAAAATAGATATCCATCGGCATGCACCGGTGGGTTCACGAGGCGCGCCGGCTGCGCCACCGTGTTCTAGCATTGTGGTGTGCATAGTAAAAACTCTGCGTTAGCAAAAACCTTCTCGGCTGTTCCACTGATCTCAGAGACGAGCGACCCGTGCTTTCTTCGGGTATTCGCCATAACGTCCTCCGTTCCGTCGGCAAAAACTCAATATTCCGTTTACACGCCATAGTCATCTATTGTTTTTAGGCCAACTTAATGTTTGTTAGCGCCTTTCTTGTTGTTTTCTGTGTTGGCAAGCTTAGTGACGATCTTTCTGGAATGGCCCGATGGATCGAAGTGGTTGGTGTGTTCGCTTACTTCCTTTTTGGTGCGCTGTTTGCCGCTGTGGCTGGAGAAAATGTGCTTGTCGTGGTCGAAGTTGTAGTAATCGTATTCATCAAAGAAAGCTTCAGACATATTTGACTAGTAAGTTTCACAAAGAATACTCAAGATATATCGCGGTGACTGTGTCACTGTAGAATTTGTTTCACAAATGTTCGGTGGAGGGCCTCGCGAGCCGTTTATATAGACAGAGGCCGACACGTCAGTGACCGCATGCGCGTCGATAAAATTCTCGAAACGTGATTGGCTGGAGGAACAGCTCCGACCCGGTTATGAAGGATGTTGTTCAATAATAAACTTATGCGTGTGTGTGTAAGCCGGCTTGTGATAACACCACAGAATCGCATATTATGCTAATATATTGCACTCTATTTCAAAAGTTGAACATTTTTATTAAAAAAAAAAACAATAATATAATATCAATAATTGTATGAGTGTATTCTAGTCCACATATTGACACAAGGCATTACGATTAACGGAACCCAATGTTGCAAATCACACTTTTCATAATATTTCAAGACATCAATTAAAAAAAAATTAGCGCAGTTTATTTAATTTCTTTTTCCTAAAACACGGCATATTTAATTATTATGGCAACATTATAACTTCTTGCTTTAGTGTGCGTGTATCATTGTACGCAAGTTACATATTAATTTGTATTGAAAAAAAAATACATTACACTAAGAAAAATAATACGTCTTGATAATATTTAAGATATTAGACGTATTTACTTATGAAAAATCACAAGCTCTTACACCTTTTTGTGATTTAAACCATCGTTACCAGATGTTGTCGTATGCATGTATTGAATACAGCGGGACAAAAATAATTTATTAGGATTTACTTTATTATTTGTCCATTTATTTTTGTTTTAAATAAACCTTCCAGTGGTGATAGATATCAGTATAAAATGTTTTTAAAGGAAGAGCATACTTAAACAATAGTTGATATTGTTTTTGTTTACCATATAAGGGAGTTAAGCCTTCCGATCCGAGTATTTATACATACATAGCATGCGAATATACTTATTTGTATTTTTATAAAATTGTTAGTAACTAGTTGACTGTTAACAACTTAAATAATATAAGATTTCCCAAAGTAAGTGGATATCCGTGAAAAGCGGGACCTGCCTTTCACGCTGGTTACATTTAATTTTTGGACAAAAAATCGGGACGTTTTGCCAAAATATAAATATGTAGCAACGCTTTTTTGAACTAACATCTAAAGAAATTGAAACTAACGTTAAAATAATAACAAAATCCATTTTCTTTAATATAATATTGTAAGCGTTTAAAAAAGCTACAAGTATTAAATGCTCTTCTAAGTACGTATTTTGAAACTGCCAAAAAATATAAAAAAAGAAAAAGAAGAAACAAAAAAAATAAAAGTTCAACTACATCCGTCTATCAGTCACTTTTTTGTTACTTGAATGTTTTTTGTTTACTGAATACCAGTTCTGACCACTGGATCAAATATAATTAAAGTATCTACATCCATTTTTAATAAATATTAAAATACTTTGTAACGGTTCTTAATTGACGTGACAGCCATTTTTTAATTTCCGCTGCCATCTATTGACGTGCGCTGGTGAGTGATGAAGTGGCGTTTAGATAAAAGGTATTAGAATCCATAAAGTAGAGGGCTTCCACAGTAAGCTGTTTTGTATAAGAAAATTCGGTATGCCGGAAATATAGAAAGTAATTACAAATTCCATTATTATATTTAACAACTTAATGTATGGAGATTCGTTTTAGTTTTTGTTTTAGTGGTATGAAGCGAGAATAATTAGAAATTTCTATTCGATTACTAATCGCCTTAACTATTTTATAAGTACCTACCTAGTACGCATTGTTTAAATAGTAAACTTCAAAAGCAATAAATACTACATTAAAAATATATTGAAATAACTAAATTTATTGAGATTATGTGGAAAAGCGCAGCGTTGTGTTTCGCTACTCAACACGCAAAGCCTCAAGAACTCTGCGGAAAGTGGGAAACGTAAGTGCGTTATTGGGAACGGAGTGTCATAACTGGGTACCCTCTGCCTACCCTGCTTTGTGCGGGAAATGGTTTAAAGATAAAACAACACACAACACATATTTTTTTTAGAATTAAGAACGTTATTTAAGAACCGTTGAAAACGTTTTATATACTTATACAATTTTAGAATATTTTTTTAAATGTTGTATATACAACACTTTAAAAATAAAAAATAGAAGTTACTTGTTTATATTTTATTACTCACGAGTACTTCATAAGAAATACTCCTTTAAATGTTACTCATTCTGTTACAATCCTAATCCTATACGTATATACTAATATATAATTATGTGTTTGTTTCTATATCATATTTTATCTGGAGTTAAATCACAACTATAAAAAAAAAACGTTCACTACTATAATAATTATATTAACAATTTCGTTACTTGTTAATAACATCACGAAAACTTTACTATTAAACCGTAACCGTAATCAGGGACTCACGTACCTGCCGATTTCTGAGCAATGAGGAGCATCAGTGCACACTGCTGCCTTTTTGAAGACATGAAGCCATGATGGAGAAGGCGGCAGAGGCTCTATAGGGTCCAAGGGTTCAGCCAACTTCCATGAATTGTAATCAGCACTGCCGATTAAGTACCCGCTTAAGGCTGACACTGACACGAGTATGATGAGTCCAGTTATTAAAAGCTTCGTTTTTAATTTATACGGTCTGTAACAAAATAAATATTAATTATCAATCTTTTAAGTATGCTATGTCAACTTAACGTTACATTATTAAATCATTTTATCATTTATCTAGATCTAGATCTAGATTATTTGGAAGTTTCTTTCATAAGATTTCCGATGAGTTTGACCTTATAATGTTTTTTTATAATAGTTAAGAATGAATTTATTTAATGTTATGTTTTATTTTAAATATACACTCCTTATATATTTATATTCTTATGTAAAGTTTAGCGTAAATACTGGAGAATATCACTAAAAGGATTCGATTAAGGTGTTTAAAATTTCTTAAAATCCTTGATATTGGTGTCAGAAAACGAGGACCCATTGATAAGTGATTCCATGCTGGGTGGCGGAGGGCAGAGACCATATAGCGTCTTACCGAAACAAAAAAAGCACTTATATTTTAAGCAACCATGTTATTAATTAAAATACCTTAGGTAAATCTTAAGTTTTAATCTGTTACCTTTATTTTAGCGATGTAATTGAAAACATCTAATACATAATTTATTTTCTTTTTGGTATAGGTTCTGCCTACTTATTAATGAAGTAAATTATTAAACTTAATTTATTTTTTATTTATCATCATATTTTTAACTTACAATATGTTCTAACAAATAACTACAGTAATTTATTGAATCATTGAATTTCGTTTGGCCTCCGCGTACTTACTTTGAAGGATATTCACTATCATCATTAATGAAATTTCCTTGTAAAATGGCGAACCTGTTTATAGGTGAAACCAATCGTATCGTGTCCATGGGTATATCATCGGCATGGGTACTTATAAAGTGACGCCGGTGGAGACCAGGTCTTAAAGAACTCATTTTTCTTATCTTATCACTGCACCTGACAGTTCAAATGGTACACAATAACAACATAACCTAGAATATTCGGAATAATACCATTTTTGAGTAAAATTTCGTCGGCGCGGAACTACTTCTTTCAAGCTCAACGTAAATGAAATTTTAGTAAAATTTCAAAAGCGGATAATGACAAATACAAGAGTGCAGGTTGTATGCAGTGAACTTGCTTGCGGGTTTGAGAAAATCGATACGAAAAACAGCTGTTCATGCCGGTCACCTACAAATCCCGTTTACGTTTAGAAAAAACAGATGGCGCTCAAATTTAATTGTTTTTTTAATTGTTGATAATTAAATTAAATGTGAAACAATATATATAAAAAATAAATAATTAAATCAGCTTCACGCTGTATCCCGCACACAGGGTAGGCAGAGGGAACCTAGTGTTAAGACACTCAGTTCCCCACTTTCTGCCGAATTCTGGAGGCATTGCGTGTTAAGTGGCAAAACTCAACGCCGCGCTTAGCCTCGATACCAGAGCGAAGAAATGGCAATATAAGCTTAAGTAAATATTTCATCTCTTCGAGTGGGGATAGAACCCACAACCAGTCGGTTTTACAGTCACACTTTATCCCGCTGCGCTACGACTGGCCGAATATATATATAAACGCCGGTATTAAATTTTACTTAAAGTCATAACACAAAGTTTTGCTAAGATAATCTTCGCAGGCGTTAAGAACATTTTGAGACTGTCGTGGTTTAGTGGCACTATGTCTGATTGTAATCGCGAAAGTAATGGGTTCGATTCCCACTCAGGGAAATTATTATATATAGCGTTAGAAATCGGAAATGGTTAACGAGATTTTTAAAAAGATAAAAACCTGTATACCTTTCTAAATTATTCAGAAAGAGATTTTACGTAATTGTCTCGATTGACAAATTTCCATCGCTTTTGTAGTCTTCCACCTACACCTAGCATCTTCTACACGAGTTTGCTAACATAAGATTATTTTTAGAGTTTCATAAGCAAAGCGCGGCGTTAAGTTTCGCCTGATACCAACAATGTTTTGGAAAGTATCTTAAGAGATAAACGTGTTTTTCTATTATCATTATCTTTTTGATTGAACGATAATTAATGTGTACTTAAGATTAAGTACCAGATTTTTATCTTTAGGCTTGAAGTTACTGCACATATATATAACATATAATATTAAAGTCTCCAAAGCGGATTAATTGGAGACTTTTCGTTTATATTTTTCAATCTATATCTGTTCTTTAACTACGCAGATTTTAACGCATATAAAATTCTTTGCAATTAAATAAAAGTTGTGGCATTTCTTGTTACAAGAACTCTACAAGGTGATCGCAGATTAAATAAACTATAAAGTTTTGTAAGGTTAAATTAAAAATGTAATTAATAAAATAAAATAAAAATGTGTGTGTGTAGGCAGGACGTAATGTTAAGGCACTCCCATTCTCCACTCTCCGCTTATTTTAAAGATTGTATGTTGTGTGGTGGACTCCAATATAATAAAAAACATAACCATAACATATGATGAAGATAAATAAATGAAATTAAGATAAAATTTTACGTAAATTAGTAAATCTACCTTATAGGCGGAATAAAGTTAAGGGAGGAGATAAATTTCTTTGAACTATTAAGAATTTTTATTCTAATTTATTTGTATACTATATACGTTCTTCTTTATAAAAAAGTTCTTCATTAAAGAGTGTTCATAACAAAAATTAACTAAGTATAATCTATATTTATAGTAATTATATTTCACTGCCGTGTGACTAATTTACTACAAGGTCATTTCATTAGATGAAATTCGTAAGGAAAACTAAAATTATAAATTCGAAACCAGCCCATGTTTATAGCGTTCCGTACTTCAAAACATAAAAACGGAATCTTTATAGGATCACTTTGTTGTTCGTTTGTCAGGATCATTTATTTCAAGAACGCGTTGAGGTATCTAGGCTAAAATTAATAAAGCAAAGCACATCGTTGAGTTTCGCTACTCAACACGCAATGTCTGAAGAATTCGGTGTAAAGCGGAGAGCGGTAGTGTCTTAATAGGTAGTAAAGTTTTTAGCGATAGGCTCTGAGATTTCCTCTGCCTAAAAAAATATTTTTTTTAAATAATTTGTTATTATTACCTTAAATTTCGAATATCTTTTCGTTTGAATGAAAAAGTACAATAGTAATAGAGTTGTAGTATAGTTATAATTTTAAAATAATAAATAATGTGAGTGCAGCAATTACTATTAATTGCCAATATTTATGCGTACAACCCTGATGGTATAGAGTTACCGGTTTTTTTACACTGTACTTAAGTGGATTTCCTTACAATAATGGCCGCCTCTACCTTATCTAAACCTTGGCTAATCATTTTATAACTCACCTTCTGATTTATATTCAATTACGAGTAAGCTATTTTTTTACCTTGATCTGTGCATTTCATATATTCTGTCTTTACAATTTTATACTACGTAACAAAAAGACAGAGGGAATTAGTTTTAAGGCAGCTTCCATAATTTCCATTTTGTGTCCATTTTTAGAGAAAATGTGTATTCATTAGCGGAACTCAACGCCGCGCCGTGAAATCAGCCGTGTAAACGTCTCATACAGTCAGAGACTATGCCAGTACGTGATGATGCCCCCTTTCTAAGAAGTAAGTTTTTTATTTTTTATTTTATTTGTTTTTTATTGGTTTCATCAGGATAAAGTGAAATTATTGTATAAAACTATTGATATTTCTATTACGTGAAGAAACTTAACAAAATTTTAATATCAAATATATATTTTATTTTTAAGAAAAAAAAAACAACAAGTGGAGAATGAGTGTCCTAATGCGAACGGAGTGTCTTAACATTATTCATTATTTCCAGGTTCTTTTCGCCTGTCTTCTCTTGCAATGTGCGGGATGTAGTGAAAAAAAAAAATAAAAAAACTGTCATACAGGCGGTGAAACGGCTATTATAATTTTCAACTTCAATAGATTAAAATTATTTTATTCTAATCTGAAATGTATAACACAATCACGATTTTCTTTAATTCTTACATTGAAATACTATTATTGTTTAATGTTGGAACATTCAGCATTTATATAAGAACGTATGTTTAATATTCTGCATTGATCCATTTGTAAGACAATAAGCCGACTCTATATGTACCTATAATATGATGGAATCTAGTATAGAGTTTGATGTAGATAGTAGACGCTACATTTTAATTGTAAAATTTGCGTATATTATGCAGTTTGTAAAACGAAAGCACTTGGAAAAATGAAAATAAATGTTTGTTTCTATTAAACTTTTCCCTATGAGCAATTGGGTGGCATGATGTAAACAATGCCAATGTCGATTTGATTGAATAATAATATTTTAAAAAATCAGCTTCAAGCTGTATGCTGCACTGCAGCAGGGTAGGCAAAGGGAAGGCAAGGGATATTGTTAAGACACTCCGTTCCCCAAGTTTACGCTGAATTCTGTAGGCATTGCGTGTTGAATGGCCGAGCTCAACGACGCGCCCTAGCCTTGGCACCAGAGCGAAATATACCTACATTTTAAATAAATATTTTATTTCCTCGAGTGGCGATCGAACCCACAACCAGTTGCTTCATGATTATCCCCCATTACAGCAGGGTAATCTACTTTGTCGCCGAGATGAACGCCGCGTTTTGTCTTGTGAACCCACACCATCGTAGTTAGTCACACAACCTTCTACGCTACAACGGGCCCAATATTATTTGTCTGTTAGCTTAAGAACATCATTTTTACTTTACATCTATTAAATTGAAAATTATTTTCTTTATATATATATACATATATATATACGCCAAGTTCCTTCTGCATACAAAAAATGCAGGAGATATCTAAATATATTAAAAATATTAATATTATGTTCTTTTTTATGGATTCACATCATCAAAACGCCTCGCCATAAACATGCATAAAAAATGCTTATAAGTGTTATCTAATTTCTATTTAGTTTCCCTATCATTTCCATCGCATTGCAGATGGTTGTCATTTAAATGTCACTTTTTCCCGCCGTAAAAAAAGACGATTAATGTCAAATTAGAAAAATGTATGTTAAACAGAGTATATATGAGTATGTTGTAAAAAGGGTCCGTGATTTTAATTGGTGTGTTATATTAATTTCTTTTCAATTATTATTTCAATAGTTAGTAGTAAAGAATGTTTATTTTGTAGATACTCTTAATTCTTTATTCTGGAAAATATTGTTCTTTATACATATACACTATAAAGAGTTTGAAGCAGTGGCGTTTTATGGCCCGTGGCATATGCATTGAATGTTGATTAAGTATATGATTTAACTGTTAAAATACCTTTCTTCTGGCTTTCTGTTCAACGAAAGTGTTAATCATTCAGTCAACATCACCAAAGTTCAAATTCAGGGAGATAAAATTAAAAGACAAATATTTTTTTAAATATGTAATAATAAATGTTGGGAGTTGGGAGAGGAGAATTCCTCTGACCGGTGGCCTATTCATTCTGGGGAGCCGTGGCATTTTGCCGACTTACCACCCAGTGGTTACGCCACTGCTTTGTAAAGCCTGTAGCTAACACTTAAGCCTTGCAAGATAAAAATTCTTACATATTTACATAATTCATGATTTATGACAAAAAATATTTAGAGAATCAAATCGCGGTATAATACGAGGCTACTACTAATACCAACGTATTTAATTTTGTATGACTTTTCGTAGTATTTTTTAAAAAATGTATTACATATATAAGTACTTTACGGTTAGGAGTAATTGTCAAATAATTTTATTATTATTAAATTTATGAATAAATAAATAATGTTTTTTTATCATTAATAATTTTAAAATAGTTGTAGTAAATTATTATTATTATTCATAAGTAATTACTTTATTTTTTTGTTACAAAAAAATGTCAAGTAAGTATTTAACAAAATATATTCAATACATACGGTAAATAAAAATAAAACAGCAACATAAAATGTAAATAAAATATCGTACAATCGTATTACAAACAGCCCCACTACGTAAGAAGAAAGAAAAGCTAATCTACAATCTATATAGTCCTTTATACAAACTAGAGTTAGAAAGTTTCATTTTACAAAGAGGTAAGTACAGTAGTTACCTGTGTCCATTGCTATCCGAGTCCGGTAAGCGGATGAGGACGTGCCGGTTTTTTCTTTTGACATTCGGTTTATCCGGACTCCTTAACGAGCTAGCTTTCAGTAGTGTCCGATCGCACATCACTTAGATTAGGTTCACAACACTAGCACTAAGCGACACCTTCTCAAGAGGAAGTCAATGATAACTGTGCTCTATAATGGTCGTCAACAAATATGCTCAAACGGCCTCGGACGTCATTGAAAAAAGGTCTGTTCATGGTGACATATATATATTTTTTACTTTTTATTTTAGATTTTTCGTTCTTTGTAAAGATGCTTATAAAGGTTTTTTTTTTTTTATTTTCTTGCAAAGTAGTGTTTATATCATTAGAATTGAATGTTGTTGAAGTCAAAATTATTCAGACTTTCTTTGGTTTGATGTTTATTTGTATATAAGATTGTATATACTATTATATTGTAAAGGAATATAATCATTCACATATACGTATATATTATATTTAAAAGTAATTATTTTTAATTCACATCAATTCTCAGAAATTCATTTGACGTATAAATTGTATAGAAGTCACTTTACATTTATAAATAACAAGTACAACGGCTATGATTGTTACGTAAAAGACATCGAGACGAATGCATTAGGTACAAACTAGTTGAGGCAAGCCATGGTTACTGCCAATCACGTTGATATTCTTAATAGTCTCAGTCTCATAATAATAACTGTCTTCTATCGACTTCAATTACGATTTATTTCAGTTCTTCTTTCTTCGACTCTTTCCATTTTGTTCATTTTTCGTAACACGTTACACGTTTTCTAGGTAGAATGCTTCGTTATTTATTATTATATTTATTTAAACTATCGTTTTATATTAAAATATAAATTTAACTGGGAAATTTGAAACTTGCATTTAAATTACAATTTATAAAAAAAACCCAATTTACACGTGTTTTAGTAATGGCCATAGAGATACAAAGTTTAATAATAGTTTTATATTTTATGCGTATCTATTACATTCAGACTCAGAGCTTACATTTGCTACAAATGATACAAGAGGCTTGTGGCAACTGAAGTATGAAATATCCTATCACATTTTCTCATACATTAAATCTTATGAATTTATGTGTCTGTCTCTTTTTATTATCACTTTTTCGTTTTCATATAACAACGATGCTAAAGAAGTTTTCACTTCAAAAAAGTTAAAAACATAAGTCATGATGTTCCAATATAAATACAGCCTTATAGTTATATAGCGCAATTTCTGACAGGTCTGATCATGAAAAGGATAAAAATTAATTGATATATTTTATGAACATTACATAACATGTAGCTAAAAAGTATAAAAAAAAAATAAATGTAATGAAATGCTTTACAATATTATTTATTTATTGGATCATATAATAATAATAATTTCTTTTTCCTGCATCCTAAGTAATTTCGCTATATCAAGAAAATATTCGTTATATTTGCAACAGATAGTAGTAGCTTTTATTTTCTTGCCTGAAAAAGTACCTACAAAATGTAATAAAAATCAACATGAAATCTTTTTAATTTTAATTTTAATATATTTTGTAACAAATTTATAATATCTTAAAGTAAAGTTAACTGACAAATTCTTAATTTTTTATTATACTTTTTGGATACATTAAGTACAAATATAGTTTTATGGTGTATTTTGTAAAATTCATTAGTCGTTTTACATTATTTGTATCTAAATTGTCTTTTATATTATTTTACATAAAATAAACTTCTTTTATTTATATAAGAAACAATAGACAATACCTAATTGATAGACATCATTTGCAGTAAATATTTATTTATGTAGTATTTATTGAAAAGTGACATGTTAAAGTAAAATAAAATTATTCAAAAGGAAATAATTTTGTTTTTTTTATATTTCCCCCTGTATCCCACCCACAGCAGGGTAGGCAGAGGGAACATAGTGTTAACACGCTCTGTTCTCTATTTTCTGCCGAATTCTGGAGGTATTGCATTCTGGATGGTGGAATAACCTTGAAAATGGATTTTTTTTTATTTTCATTTGTGTCTCTGTACTAAGTTCACTCTTGCACTAAGTCACTGATAAAAATGAATAAAGTTTAAAACAAAAAGGCGAGTATAAATTTTAAAAATAATTTTACCACGACTATGTATATTTAATAGGAATATTAATTTTTAGAATTTCCCACATATAAAACAATCAGAGGTAGGTCAGCATAGGTAGAGAACCTGGTGTTTGCCACTTTCGCCCGTTCCATTGGTGGCTCTCATCTTAAAAAAAAAAACAAAATTCCCAAGTAGGTCCGACCCACACGTCAGAGGTTTTCCCATTGACCCACGATACCTTCAATATTGATAATTCTTGTGAATTGTAGGTATTACTTTTTGGGTATTTTATCTGTCGTCATAATTAATTTTCTATTATCCACAATATTTATAATAATAATAATAAATTATTTATTAATAATAATAATAAATATTTTATTTACACAAGACATATAGGAAATTTGATCATCCGTAACCGATATTTTTAGCACAATATAGTTATATTAATATGGTAAAGAAATGTTAATTATTATTGTTTATTACAGAAAATATTTCGAATAAACATTTAAATTTTCTTCCTTTGGACTCAAATTTCGAAATAAAAAATGTCAAAATATTTTTGTTACTAAGACATATTATGACAGGAACAAGCTAGGCTTTGAAATTAGCGAGAGTTAGATTTAAACAATTTTATTCAGTTCAGTATTGTATAAGCTAGTGCTTTGGCATAAAAAAAAAACGCTTAAAGACATTTGTTATAAAATATACTTTGTTGTTAATTTTAAAAGAAACTAGAATGAGTACATTGGTTAACTTACTATTTTTAGGTAGATAGAGCCTAGTGTCAAGACACTGTTCTTTGCTTTCGGCGCAAATTCAGGACGTTGTGTAAATTGACGGAACTTTGCGCCGTGTTTGTTTCACTAGGGTGAAGAAATGAAAATAATTCACTCATTAAGCACATAGCACAACAACCTAGTGTTAGGACACTCCATTCCCACTTTCCACCGAATTTTCAAAGCACAGTAGTGCCTCTTGTGCCCCTGCGCCATGACGGCCTCAAATATTTTGAATCAAATTAAAAATGTTGTTAATTCAAATATTCCTGGACCGGATCGGTAGTCAGTTCTGCATAGAAAGGCCTCTTTTCAATTATAAAACTAAATTTATTTTTAATTATTATTTATTTATTTTACATTCAACTGAGGTCCAGTTCTTCTTCAGTCTTCCGTTACTAAACATTATACAGATAACACTGGAACACTAAAAGAAGATTTCTCAAAATTTCTACGGGAAAGGGAAGAAACGAGGAAGGAGGAAAAATCCCAGAGGAAGAATAACTAAAATAATAAGAAGCGACCGTATATACAATATTTATACACGCCAAAACCCGTAATGTTAGATAACAGTATTGGTATGCAATCACTACGTATGTAACAAATTCTTTAGAGCATATTAATTATCAGGTACATTCTAAATTCGAAATTACGTCATCCATTGTACTGTATTGTAAATATTTTTTTATGAAGTTGTTGGTTATTATTTATTACCTTTTTCATTTTGTAAATAAATAAAAAAATATATTTATTGAATCTCTACTTAATATTAGTTATATGTCTGTCATATATAAGCTTGCAAAACAGAAGCCATGTTATCTTTGATCTTGAATGAATAAAAGTAAGTCATAACTTTTAACAATTTTACGTTTCTTTCCAGATGTGAATCGCGACTGGGCTATTCCAGAAGGTGAAGGAATCCATCGTTTTCCTTTTTGGACTTAGACTAGAGAGACGAAAATATTTAGTGCCTCTTTTTTTTGTTTAAATCGCTCTCTTTTTTTGTGTAATACATATTAATCCAACTTACCTAATTCGGTATAATATAGATAAGTCGTATAGGTAAGGATAGAACTGCCATCAGATTTATAAAGCCTTAAATTATAAATCCTTTATGAATCTGATGGCAGTGATAGTAACTAATAAAAAATTATATTATTTTAAATAAAAAAAAAACTAGATGTAAAAAATATTTCACAACAATCTTTATATAATAAACGAATGTATTAAATAATTTTTTGTTTAGGACAACGATAACAATAAACAGTCAACAATGAGAGTACCATTCGAGTTTATATTTCATAAAGCGTAAAGCCGGTAAAACAATTTACATGCAGATGAGATAATAAATCATATTATGGCAAATTGTTTCGATATGAAACAATGACGTAAATATATGAATTTTATAAAATATATTTGACAACTTCCTGTATCAACATCCTGGATGACTGTTTTTATGAAATTTCTATTTTTCTGTTTCTCACTCTCTCAGTTCCATATATATGAGTGAAATATGTTTGATCATTTCCTGTATCTACATCCTGATAATAGATTTTTGTTGCTATCCACGCTGTATCCCGCATATAGCAGAGTAAGAAGAGGAAGCCTATTGTTAAGACATTCTGCTCCTTTCCGCCGAATTCCGGAGGCATGGTGTGTTGCGTGGCGGAATTTAACTCGACACCAGTGCCAAAAAAATGGCAACATTAAATGTTTTTCATTTCCTTCAGTGGGAACTGAACCCACGACCTATCTCGTTTACATTTTACGCGCTTGTACGACTGGCCTCAAATCTATTTTACAAGAGATCTCGTGATTCCGCAAGTCATCGCTTCAATGACTACGTATAAAGTAAATGGTCATTACGTGATCAATGTAGACTATATTACGATTGGTCACAGACACAAGATTGATATATAATGATATACGATTGATTCAACACTTAAATACACGTTTTAGAAGAATATATAAGTTGTGATATCAAAAAATAAATTGAATATTATTTGCAATTTCGCAGTGAATAGTATTAGTACTAATTATTGAAATCTTCAATTGAATGTCCTTTATTGTAGATATGACAAGTTGAGACCGTCGTGGTGCAGGGGCTCAAGCGTGCGACCATAAGCGCGATGGCTGTGGGTTTGCTGTTGGTGGAACTGATCTGACTGACTGACCAACTCAAGAGAATGGAATATTTCCTATTTATATTTTCGTGCTCAAGTAAAAGTGTCGAGACCCAACACTCAACACGCAATGCCTGAAGTGAAAGTGGGAAAGGAAGTGTCTTAATGGGAACAGAATATCTTAACTAGTTCCCTGCTATTTACAGGATACAGCTAAAAGAAAAAAAAACAAGTTTACTTTTTAATCCTTTTAATCCATTTACCAAAGCATTAGTCTATGATACCGTAAAAGCTAATTTTCGATTCTTTAATTTTTTTCGGAATAACTAATACTTTTGAAATTCTTCCTTTCCTCACCTTAATTTTTAGTAATATTATATTTTTCTACATGACGCCTAGGTTAGTGAATTCGGCTTCGATCGGTATATGAGACCGACGCTGGCGTTACAAAAAATAACGCAGGTAGAGACCGTATACTCTAAAACTGAACTAATACAAAATACACAAAGTGTATTACAAAAAAATATATATTTATAAAAACAAAAACCCCGACTGCATAACAATAAAAAGAAAATAAACGACCCCATAGGTTTATTAGGTAAAGAATTTATTGATTAAAGAATTTCTTGTAGGTCGCGAATTTGATGTATTGCAATGTATATTATTATTTTTTATTTTATAACTCATATCCAAGGTATATACTGTAACACTATGCCTGTATAGGAAGGAACTCCTCGATAAATTTAATTATAATTTTTAACTGGATGGTCTCTAATTAAAAATTCCTTCCACGAAGAATGTTTTCAGTTACATACAATATAATAGACACACAGACAGATGAAATTTTTGCTCTTATAAACTTAAGAAATTATGTGATATTTATTTGTTTTACCTATATATATATGTGTTTTTGCTGATGCTATTTTTATGTCATTGTGCATAAACATGATTTTATTCTTGTAAAAAGAAAATTCTGCGAAAATTTTGTTGTTCTATTGGTTTTCCACAACCCTCGGTCTTTTAATGGTAGTCCTATAAAAACAGTTCTCTCTTAACCCGGAGATGAGCCTTGTCTAGGCTCATCTCCGGGCAGAAAAACAGACAAAAATATAACTTTTGAAAAAAAAAAGCGGGGGGCCAAAAAAATTAAATATTTGATATTTCGAGTTTTTCGCTCTGGTGGCGAGGCAATTTGGCGTTGAGTTCCGCCTCTCAATATTTTTATTGGTTTTATTGATTTCTTTAAAATATTTATACCTTATAACTATTGATAAATATAAATAAAAAAGTATAACTAAAAACCTAAACAAAACAAAGAACTAAAGAATCTAAAATAGAGTTATAAAAGGAATTGGAATTTTAAAAATAAAAGACAAAGATCTGCAAGTTATAAGCTATATTTTTACTAAATTTTCGCGCTAAATGAGTGCGATTCTAAATTTCAATATTCTGCCAACGACCGTGTGGCCTAATGGATAAGGCGTCGGACTTCGGATCCGAAGACTGCAGGTTCGAGTCCTGTCACGGTCGAACAATATTTATTTTTGTCCTATTCTAAAATGATTCGTAGATTATATAAAAAATATCCACTCAGTGATTACAATGTTTTCCACTTTTCATTTGAGCAATCAAATTATTTTTAATTTTTAAGATTATTTTTTTTATTTTGTCTGTCTGTATATATGATGACGCTTATCTCCAAAAGTACTAAGCCGATTTACTTGAAACTTTTACGTATTGCTTTGTTTTAACTCATACTTATATTATAAATTCGAAAGTCACGGCCAAGGGTGGTTCCCTCAGCCTACCTTGCTGTTGGATACAGAGCTGATTTAATTTTGATTTTTTTTTTAATTTTACTTATTTTATTTGTTCATTTTAATGACTAATATATTTTTTCAGATATAATTTTTTTTATTCTCATTATTACGTTTACTTATTATTCTTTTTCGCCTTCCGTTGATAATTTAGGCTTATATTTTCTTACTGATCCTATCGAACCCTGAAAATAAATATAGTTCAAGCCGGTGAACCCACGCGGGTCCACTGGTTTTTATTAAAATTGGATGTTCTTGAATTATTTTTAATGTATTGTGATGATTTTAAATCTTAAGTGATCTTATCTAGAAATCAATATGTAAGAAATATTTTATAAACTAACTAATTTAAGAAATTATTTCAAATACATTAACACTTCATTTCTTTTAATTCCAATCAACGAAATGTCTTATCAATTGTCATCCACTTAATTATAGTTAAAATATAAATTAAATATTTTTTTTTCTTCCCCTTTTTTCACCCAATTTCCAGGCAAACTAATTTATAAACAAAGTAACATAATTAATAATTTAACACTCAGTACCTTCGCAAAACGTCTCAATAAATTTATTTTTATTCGTGATAGAAGTGCTAAATCCGTATTCCTAGACGATTCGAGGAGTGTAATAACATTGTTATTAGAGACATTTATCGAAATCACTTGAAGTGAAAACTAAGCGATTTTTCAGCTTTTATTTATGGCTGACTTGATTTTTTTTTATTCTGTTGAAATATATATTTTTTATTATAATCAATGTTGCTAACGTCACTTGGCTTCTTACATATACGTGTAAAACGATATAATTTCATTACACAAAAAAAAATATATTATAACACAAGGTTTTTTATTTATATTTTCTTTCAAAATTTAACTTAAGTTTGCTTCACGCTTTATCCCTTGCGGGATAGTCAGAGAGAACGGAGCGATAAACGCTACGGTATGTTTTTTCAGATTTGTAAAATCACTTATAATTAATTATATTTCATGGACCAGCTTTATTTAATCATTATTAAATTCTCATATCAAATATAAATATCAAATATAAATATTTTTATTTTCTTGCTCTGGGAACGATGCAAAGCGCGGCGTTGAGTTCCGTAACTCAACTTAATTCAAAGTTCCTTAATGCGAATGGAGTTTCTTATTATTAAGGTACACGACTCGACGAGGAGAGACTTCTTGGGTCCCTCTGCCTACCCTTAAAAAGTAATCATAAGATATTACTGTAAACTGTACGTAGAGACTGAAATTATTGCTTAAGTAAGCTAAGTTAGAAATGTAGGTAAACAGATTCGGGTGTTTTCATATAGCAAACATATTTATATTAAAGGTTAAAGTTCCAGTGCACAAATTTGATTTTTTTTTATTTCTAACATCAAATACGTAACATTAAAAAAATTGTAATTTTAAAAATTTGTCATTAGGTATTGTTAATTGAATGAATATCTTACTAAGAGCGCTTACAGAATTCGGTAGAAAGTGTTGTAGCACTAGGTTCCCAGGTTCCTTCTGCCTATGTTGCTAGGTGTGGGATAGAGCGTGAAGCTACAAAAATATATATTGACCTTAATATAATAATATTAAGTAACATACCTTGTGCATCTGGTCTTATTGATGTGTGCGTCGGGGTTGTCGGCTAACGGTGTTGTCACTGTCATGCTTTGTATGGTCATTTTCATTCACTTTCAATGTCTGTACTAAAAACAAAAAATAAAAAAAAATAAAACGGGGAACGGTGGAGAACGGAGTATCTTATGTTACTAGGTTCCCTCGGCCTACCCTACTATATGTGGGATACAGCGTGAAGATATATAAAATGTGTCACCTAATCCGTGATAATTTTCTATTCACTTACAAGTTAGTCCTACAATACTCCCAACATTTTTTCTAGAAAAAAAAAGCTTAAGTCATATATTTATTACTTAAACAATAACGTGATAGTAAACAGTGTCTAAACATTACTAATCAGGAAAAAATGTAACGTGAGAGGCCTTACGCAACATGTTTACTACTCGGTTTGGATGAATCGACGTAAAAAATGTCTTATTATTTTATTTTTATTATTAAAGTTAGCAGTATGATAGATTTTTATAGTAAATAACAGAATAGTTGGTACTAAATAGAAATTTATGCGTCACTTATAAAGTACGTGCAATTTTCGTTTCAGCGTCAAACTGTATCACGCATATAGAGGGATAGAGAGAAAAAAATGATGTTAGGCCCCTCCCCGTTTTCTTCCGAATTCGAGACGTGTGATTGGTATGCACCTCGCTTTGTCCTGCTATAGCGAAAATTCAAATAATGTACCCTGAATAGGAATCAAACACGCAACCATTGCTTTGACAGCCAGATTTGTCCCACTGCATCACAATGACGTTTATAGTACTTAAATATATTTTTTGATAACCTAATCATAAACCACTTAATTTTTCAATATATACCGTTTTGACATCGTGTAGCCTGCGGAACTCGACGCCGCTATGTATCTAATTTATATTGTTTTATTAACAAAACTTTGTTTATTTAAGATAAAATGCTATTCACGCAAATTTATTTATTTAACTAGAACAAACGCAGTTTACAAACATAGTTGAAACGTGTCGGTTATTTTAACGAAGCTTTTGTGGAGTTGACATATTTCTTCAAAAGAATTACCTGAATTTGTGTGTGTTACTCAATTCGATTTAGGTAAAAAAAAATGGATAATATTAGTTTATAAGAAAAAAAAATTAAAATATTATTATAATTTACCACATTATGCATTACGGTGCAGTTGGTATTGGTTGGAATATAAGTGGAGATAAAACTGTTGTAATAATGTTAATTAATGTTGTAATGTTATCGACATAGCCCAAAGGATTAGCAGGCTGAAGTGGCAGTGGGCTGGGACATTTGTCGCACAACCGATGACCGTTGGAGT
The DNA here is from genome assembly GCA_030704555.1 of Heliconius charithonia. NCBI lineage: Eukaryota > Metazoa > Arthropoda > Insecta > Lepidoptera > Nymphalidae > Heliconius > Heliconius charithonia. Next base: position 3,411,007 of record CM060819.1, on the reverse strand, counting down.
AAACGCATTTTAGAGTGGAGACCACGCCTCGGCAAGCGTAGTGTGGGACGTCCACCAGCTAGGTGGGGTGACGATATTCGCAAAGTGGCTGGCATTTGCTGGATGCGAAGTGCTCAAGATAGAGCTCAGTGGCGTGCCATTGGAGAGGCCTATGTCCAGCAGTGGACTAGGACAGGCTGATGATGAATGAATGTTGTAAATAAAACTGTTGTAAATACAGAGGCAAACAATCATGAGATTAGGAGGGGGGTGATGTGGAGTCCGTGCCCACCCCAGAAATTTTGCTTATAATAAATTTACTCCGAAAAAAGAAAGAAAGAACAACATTTACACGAAAATATCTCTAGATAATACATAGAAGAAAATATATTACTCTAATGCAAACAAAGTGATATTTAATCCTTGCACTGAACTGAAATCATAAATAAAACGTATTTACTCCTTAAGTGTCTATAAATATATAAACTTATTTACTTTAATTCCTACTTTATCCCTTAATTGAACTTTAATGTGTACAAATGTTAGGATTCTAAAAATATATTTATAAATAGCAAATTTATATTTTTTAATCTGGATTAAGAGTTTCATAAAAAAACCATAATAATTTTATTTTTTCTCTATGTTTAAATAGAACTGATCTTTTGTTTCGTAAACAATTAAAGTTAGACAACAACATAATACGTCTGCAAAACAATAAAAAAGAGTAGAAAAAACAAGTTAGTTACATCACTACACTAACATAATGGAAAAAAAAATATTTAATATCTATATCATCTTAAAAATGTAAAAACGAAGTAGTATTCGAAGCCAAATTAAAAAATTTGACTGTTTCGCGTACGTGACGGGACTCAAAACAGGGAGAAACGCAGTGTTCTAACACTACATTCTCTCCGTCTACTCAGCGGGGTGAGGTAGTCCCTTTTTGTTTATAATATTGTTTCACTAAAATATTACACAGATTTTAAAAATATACCACGGCTACTTCTTAAATAATAAGAGTTCAGACCTCGCAGGAAATATTCAATTTATTTCCACTTCATATATAGCTAACTACATTTGAATGTAAACGTTTTGGAATTCAGTTATATATACAATAACTGGATTTACTCTACATAAAATATAATTAAAAATATATTTCATTTAGAGGCCAATCCTGGCTCAGCGGCACGAAGTGTGACTGTAAAACCGACTGGTTGTGGGTTCGATCCCCACTTGAAGAGATGAAATATTTACTTAGATGTATATTTCCATTTCTTCGCTCTGGTGACGAGGCTAAGCGCGGCGTTGAGTTCTGTCACTCAACGCGCAATGCCAAGTGGGGAACGGAGTGTCTTAACTCTAGGTTCCATCTGCCTACCCTGCTGTGTGCGGGATACAGCGTGAAGCTATACATATATATATATATATATATATATATATATATATATATATATATATATATATATATATATATATATATATATATATATATATATATACATTTATTGTCAAGTAATAGCATTTAAACAGAAACCATTGTTAATGTAATGTTATGTAAACTGTGTGGTTATAAAATCGTCAACACAGATTTGTGTTAACTTTGAATTATTTGTAGGCCATATTTTTTTATTTCAAAATTCGTATGTTAAATAGTGTTCTATGGTAATAAATATGTAAGTATGTATAATAAAATAAAGTAAAATCTGTTTACGGCCACATAAGTTTTATATTTCATATTTTTTTTATATTTTTTAAAATGTATTGAACGCCAGTCGTGGTGCAGGGGCACAAAGTGTGAAACTGTAAAAGCGACTGGTGGCGGTTCGATACCCACTCGAGGAAATGAAATATATATTTAAATGTATATTTACGTTTCTTCGCTTTGGTGTCAAGGCACAGGCACGGTTAATCTTCACACCAGAGCGAAGAAATGGAAATATAAATGTAAAAAAATATTTCATTTCCTCGAATGGGGATCGAACTTACAACCAGTCGATTTTATAGTCACACTTTGTGCCCATGCGCCACGACTGGCCTCCTATAATTACATATAATTATCTGTGAACTACCGATCGGCATATTTTCCTAGAACTGAAATATTATATTGGGTATGTCCCCAGCACAATTCCAGACTGAAATTCTTATCTCATGCCAGCAAAGCATAAAACATGTTCGTCATACGGCATAAGAATAATAAAAAAGTAATACAATTTGTTGGTCAGTACTTTATTGTTTTATTAAAAATAGACTTATTGAAAAATTATATTATTGTATTAAAAATTAGGAATATTTTTTTTATTTTGAGTATGGAAAAATGTTTTGGTTCAAAGTAAAACTTGCCGCTTATTTTTTTTGTTTTACTGATTATTAAAAAATATTTTGATGGAGTATCTTAACACTAGCTTCCCAGGTCTCTTTCACTACCCCGTTATGTGCGGGTTACACCGTGAATCTATAAATAAATATACGACTATAATAAATTTAAGTTTTGATATAATTATAGATATTTTTATTTTATGGAACTGTTTAGGAATTTCAGACACATCTATGTAGCTTTGAGCCTGTATTTTAAAGTACATGTTTAAGATAACTACGTCAAATAATTGGTTTTTTTATACAAACACAATTTAATATTTTATTAATATACCTTTGAGTTCATGTACATTATTATCGGTAATTTTCCTGGTACCAAGTCAACTGCAATTAGAATAAAAAATGTCTATCTAACCGAAGCGAGCAGTATCTAGATATGTATAGCTAGTTTTTTTGCGAAAGCAAGCGAAATTCGACCTAAAGACGTATAAAATATACATATTATATTCAAAATATTACAAACTATCAACAGAAGCTAAATTCGATAAAACTACTTTAAAAAATGTTGATATTTTACGCGTCCAAAATTGAAAGATTCTTTAATAGCAATTGATATAAGGCCAGATACAATAAACACCTATTACAATCGCAAATAAATGAAAGAAATATCTTTTACGCACGATCGCTGATTTAAAACAACGGAAGTATAATAAATTATCATTATGATTTTAAATCTTGAACCACAATCCTAAATCTTAAAATATTTAAAGCTGAGTGGCTACTGAAATATACTCACTTTCCTTATCGACGACATTAAACGTCACAATACATACAGTGATGTAATATCGCAAAAACTTTATTAACACTACAAACAAATTATAAAAAATATCACAGGAACTTTATTAAAGAGTAAACAGTCACACAAAAATATCACTTTATCATACAATATTATTAATATGTTGGTTTTATAGTAATAATTAGTTAACGAAGATGTCAAACCGACGTGCGCACGCGGTCGCCTTCGTTTGTCTCACGAGACGGAATACCGTCTAGCTATGAAACTTTTAGTAGTCCTTTTAATGATTTCTTATGTGGGCACAGCCGAAACATGATGGACAACCTGTTTGATTGTCGTTCATAAGAAATGAAAGAGCGACGCTGTTACCAGAAATGTTGATCTCCGTTCAATAAATATGTTGTTCTTTTATTGGTGTTTCTAGAAAATATGATATGAACTAATGAAATTTTGAAATCAAATCACATTGAATAGATGTACGGGTTTCATAACTTATAAACAAGAAAAATATTGTTGTGTTTAGTAGATTCTAGATTTTTTATAATAATATAATAAATGGTTCATGGGGCTGGTGATGTGGATAATCTGCAATTATAACATAACATTTTAAGTAAATCTGTAAACATATTATTAAAATGTAGTTTAATGCAGTTTGTTAAGAATCAATCAACACAATATATTTTTTATTAGATAAACTTGAAGCGTCGATTGAAAGATGCAGTTAGTACATATATCCTGTTTTATATTTGAACTTGAATACTCTGTCACAAGCGGAATAATTGCATCCGGGATATACCGTGAAGAACGTCCATTTGTGTTTTTTTCTTTAGGTCATTTCATAGGATGACATCATATATCTTCTAACAATTTCTTCTTATTTATTCAATTCTTCTTATTTATTTTATTTGTTAGTGTGGCCGTCGAGGCAAAGCAATGAAACGTGTATATCGATTATAAGCACAGTGGTTTTCGGTTCGATTCTCAGTTATGGGTGACGTTGAGCTCTGCCGTATCCGGAAAATGGTTAATACAGTGTCTTAACACTTCCTTATGGAGGGATCCAGCGTTAAGCTACTAAATAAAATATTTATTTAATAATAAAATATTTCCTACATTATATTTTACAACGGATCCGATTCGCTTAAACCGTTGTATTGTTGAAACATGTTATAAGAGTAGGTTCTTTATCGCATTACTGTGAATGCAAGCATCAATTAGAACAATCAATTTACACGCTACTGGTTGTGAGGAACGTTTTTCAAATGTAAAAAGTTATTTTAAGTAAAATTAGTTACATTATATTTTTTTATAGTAAGTAATTACTAATAAGAGAAGAAATTTACCTCAGGTATATTTAATTATGTGCAATTTTTTTTAGTTTCACGTATTTCCGCATATACCACAGGCGAGAATTTTACGTTACGGCCGTTTTTCACTTTTTGTTCCATTTGGTGATGTGGTGGAACCTCACGCTGAATGAGAAATTACCATATCGGGAGAAAAATAAAAAAAATATTCTAAATTACCCTAAATAAATCAGCCTCACGCTGTATCCCGCACACTGCAAGGTAGGCTGAGGGAATCTAGTGTTAAAACACTCCGTTCTCCACTTTCTGCTGAAATCTGGAGGCATTGCGTGTCAAGTGGCAGAAATCAACGCCGCGCTTGTCCTCGACACCAGAGCGAAGAAAATGGAAGTATAAATTTAAGTTAATATTTCATCTCCTTGAGTGGGGAATCGAACCCACAACCAGTCGGTTTTACAGTCATTGCGCCACGACTGGCTCATCATACATATACATATGTGTATTTACTAAAACCATGTGAAAACGAATATAGGCAAAATTGACACGAAAGAATAGATTAAGAACTTGCTTTCACTCATAAAACGACCGAAAATTCATGACAAACTAATTTCGTTGGTAATATTTGAATCCAAGGACTATTGAGTCATCATCAGTAATTTTTTTCTAGCTTTCAATCAATATTAATTGGTATAAAGTGACAAAGGTTAGCCGACGCCCAAACAGTGTGCGGTTCCATATCTATGTACATGTATGGATAGGCAAAGTGAGTTAAATTGTTCGTTAAACTGGAAATGCGGTTTAGGGCTAGACGATAGAGCCGTTGTGATTATATAATTTGTCTTGATTCGTATGTAGAGTTTCTACTGCTTCAAAATTGAATAAAATATAATTATTTATGTTATTATCATTATTTATTGATATTTTGAAATGTTATGAAAATTTATATTAATAAATATTAAATTTATTTACATTTTTTCGCTCTGGTAACAGGACAAAGCGTGGTGTTGCGTTCCGCCATTCAACACGCAATGCCTCCAGAATTCAGCGGTAAGTGGAGAACGGTTTTATCTCCATCAAGATACTTCCGTGTGATGCATGGAGTGTCTCAACACTACGTTACCAGTGACCCTTTGTCTACTTGTCCACTCTGATGTGCGGGATGGAGCGTGAAGCTTAAAAAAATCGTGACGGAATAGGACAGCGTTTGCGTGTAAAACTGTAAAAGCGATGCTTGTGGGTTCGCTGCGTAGAGTCTCAACACGAAAATCCGGGTTCGTCGTGACACTAGATGCTCTCCACCTACCTTGTCAAATGGGGGATAAAACATGTAGTAAAACAAAAGAAAATAATATATGAATAACAATAAAATATATTTAAACATATTAAATATGTTAATGATTCATCAATTGATATAACTCAATAACAATAATCAATTATTAATTAATAATATAGATGATTAATTATTTGGGAGAATCGTTAATTAACATAAAGAACATTGATACACTTCAATTTCAACCCTTTTTGGCTAATTTATAAGGGTGTCTATGCAATATAGTATGTCCAAACTTTAATATGTTTTGTATTTGTGTTGAAATAGCTCTATTTATTGATCCTCTTGAGGAGTTTTCTTTAGATTTTCCAATAGGTACTTCCAGCATTTGTAACTTTTCTATTTGAGTAACGTTAACTACAATAATACACACACATATATATATATATATAGGTAAGTTTTAATATGAAGTAACAAATCTAATTTAAACGTGCCGACTGAAGCATATTTAATAAATAAACTGAACGTTTTAATTAAATAGTTACCATTGGTTGAATGTTCCAAGATAACACGAATTTTATTAAAAAAAAAACTCTAAAATACATTAAAAAAAAATATTTCCTTACTTGGGCTAAGACCTGTCCTATGGGCCACATAGCAATATGTATAACCTATGAAAATACCGGCGCCAACTGCTGATAGTGTCATAATGGCTAAACCTGCTATAAATATCGCACATATCATCCATCTTGGTTTGCTGTGAATTTAAGAATTTAAATTATCACTTAAATGTTTTAGTAGAAGTTTTATTTATTGATTAAAATGGTAATTATTAATGTCATATATGCAATTAGCCATATATGTATAATACTTAATTTTGTTTAAAGGACATACTTATATCTACATATATACCACTATATCCACCCTTGAGCAAAATTAAAATAGAATTATAATATCAGTAATAACAATAATAATAATATGATTTATTTATAGGATATGCAGTATTTATAGGATAATATATAGCCAGGTATAAGAGACCAGTCGTGGCGCAGGGGCACAAAGTGTGACTGTAACACCAACTGGTTGTGGGTTCGATCCGCACTCGAGAAGATGGAATATTTGCTTAAATTTATATTTCCATTTCTTAGCTGTGGTGTTGAGGCAAAGCGCGGCGTTGAGTTCTGCCACTTGACACGCAATGCCTCCAGAATTCGGCAAAAAGTGGGGTCTAGAGTGTCTTACACTAGGTTCCCTCTGCAGTCAGCTTCACGCTGTATCTTGCACACAGCATGATAGGCAGAAGGAAGCTAGTCTTAAGACATTCCGTTTCCCATTGGCATTTCATACTCAATAGCGAAACTGAACTTCGGGCTTTTGCCTTGGTCCTAGAGCAAAAGAATGAAAATATTAATAACTAATAATTAATTCCCCCGAGTGGTGATCGAAACCACAACCGTCACAGTTACAGTTACCCTTGTGCTTCTGCGCCACGACGTCCTCAGTAAAAAGATATAACCAACAGTTATTATTTATATCCAATAAAGTTCCTATAAAAAAGATATAAGGGCTAGTATGGTAAAATTAGTTCCACAAAGCGTAAAAGCTTTGCTATTCGGCGTTTTATATGTTTCATACCATTAATTTTCAAACGCCTGATGTAAATGGCTTCGTTCAGAACGACGATTTAGCTATTTTTTAACATGTTTTTTTATGTTTTCTACTATATGCGATTTTTAAATATTATATTAACATACTTTTTTAAAGAATCTGGAATATTTTCACTTAGGATCTTGTAATCTGTCATGGTAGTTTCGAGCAATTGTTTAATATTTGATTACTTTTCTCTCATCGACCAAATAAAATCCAAATAAAATTCAATCTTATATTTTTAAAATGAAATTGACATTTAGGCACGTAAGTTTTAAATTTACTGACCAGTTGGTAAAAGTTTATTGAAAAAAAAATATGTCAGAAATAATTATTTATTTATCTGTTGTCTATATTTGTATTTCTTTTTTGAAGTTTAATCTTTTAATATTATTTAATTGAATTATACTAGATGTGCTTTTGTACCAGATTAGCATACTGTTTTGGAAACATTTTTTATGTATTTGAAAAGTAAGTAGTAACGGAAATAACTTTAAAAATATCTGAAAATAGAGAATAGGCTCGTCATGGAGAAAGGATCAGCATAAAATCCGCCACTCTACGCAATGCCTCCAGAATTCCGCTGAAAAATGGATAAGGGAGTGTCTTAACACTAGCGGTTCTCATCGGTTCCCTCTGCGTACCCTGCTGTGTGCAGAATACAGCGTGAAAGTATTATAATATTTTAAAACACTAATATATTCTTAGGTTAGTATCATGGTGCGCGTTAGCGTCGGTGGTCACATGCCTTATCACCACTCTTCTAATAATGTTAGCTTTGGGCATTGGGCTCGGCTACAATTATTGTTATATAGACATGGAGACAGCAAGGTATAAGGAAGGTAAATAGTTTATATACCCCATAAAATATGTGATACTTTAGGCTATATGTTGAACTAAATTATTTTGGGGATAATTATGTAGAGCAGAATAAGTGAGTTTACACCCCTAAAAGATAAAAAAATATACAATACTAGTAGATAGGCACATAAAATAAATTTAGTGATGTTTTACTCGATTTCCTAGTTTCCACTTTTTAATGTCTCAATCATTTTGTGATATATGCTAATAGGGAACAACGCTGCGTATATATGTTCATTTCCTCGTTCTGGTAACGAGCAAGTACGCCACTCAACAAGTAACGCCTAAAAAATTTTGCGGAAAGAGGGAAATGGAATTGTCTTGAAAGGGACCGGAATGTTTTTACACTAGGTTCCCATGTTTCCTCTGCCTATTCTGCTGTTTATGGGCTACAACGTCAAGCTAAAAAAAGCATAAAATATTGAGTACTTTAGGCAAAAACGAAAGCTTGAATAAAAGTAAATTATTTACGAGTACCTTTGAGCACGAAATAATTTTGTAACGTAAAGTGCGGTCAGAGAATCACAGGAAAATATTAAAATATTTTTAGTGGTTTTTATATAAGTTATATTTTAAAGCTAAATGAACTTTTTATAATTTCACCGTAATAATAAATAAATAAAATTAAATTAGCTTCACGCTATATCCCGCACACAGTAGGGTAGGCAGAGGGAACCTAGTGTTAAGTAGTCCGTTCCCCATTTTCTGCCGAATTTTGGAGGCATTGCGTGTTGCGTAGCAGAACTCAACGCCGCGCTTTGCTTCGACACCAGAGCCAAGAAATGGAAAAATAAATTTATGTAAATATTTCATCTCTTCGAGTGGGGATCTAACCCACAACCAGTTGGTTTTACAGTCACACTTTGTGCCACTGCACCATTTTGCCGTAATATTTTTTATATAATTTTGTAATATTACAACTTCTTTGTATCAAGAATCCAAATATTGTATACTTTAAATGTTTTTTTTTTATAGTAACAACAAGGTTTTATGACCTTCTCTTTGTTTAGATCAACAAGTGGCGACTGACATACCATATGAAAGAAATATCAGAACTGATGTTAAGAACACATCGTTACCTATTGAAATCGGCTCTACAATGATAGCACCCTTGAATATTGGCATAAATTTCACGTACCTTATACAAAAAATAAGGCGAAAGAAGAAAAATGTCACATTAGAATTAATATATTAGATTTTTTGTATCTACATTTTTATAAGATAAAAATGTTTAGCGTAGAGAATCCACGAGGTTTCAAAAGGAGGCTTGTAATATACAGTATTGAATTATATTTTTTACTAATTATATTTTTGTTTTACCGGTGTTTATTTCAATAAAATTATGGTTTATACGGATGTGAAGTGTAATTTTAATATTTTATCATAAAAAAGTAGTGGCCCGACAGCTTCTGTATTGAAATAAAGTTTAGTGAACAATGGAACAAATAATCGTAATAAACCTGACGTGTGATATACAAAGAAAGATTCCTGTATTTTTTTATTTGTTTATCTTTCACATCAGTAAGGTTGAATAAGATATTTTGAACGACATTTTGTCAAACAAAATCTCTACTTCTTTTAAACAAAATTTGTCAGACATTAACTCTCTTTCTCACCGTTCTTCTATTTTGTTTAATTGGTTTTTATCTGCAACGTCACCTGTTTAAAAAGAAATGTGAGAGAGTAATAAGAGTTGTGTGTGCCACTACCACCGCCATATATAAAATACATAGAAAAGATTAACGTGATGTAATACAGCTAGCCTACAGCCTTACTCGATATATGGACTATCCAACACAAACATATTTTTTCATAACAATCTCTTCGGGTTTATAATATTAGTATAGATTTTCTGGAGTGGTCATCGAACCCTCAACCGTTGCGTTTGCACACAGACGCTGTCTCACTGCGCTTCGACGTCCTCGAATATTTTAAGATAATATAAAATAAGTAATTGCTCTTTAAATGCTTGTAAACGGATATTACTTTCTTATCGCAATCAATCGTTAGGAAATGAGAACAACGCATCCGTTTTACAGCTAATATACATACATATATTGTTAAATGTGCTGTCCTTTTGCATTTTAAAAAAAATTATCAGTCAAAAAATAAATTAAATCGGCACACAGTAGAAATAGAGAAACTAGTGATAAGACGCTCCGTCCTCAACTTTTCGTTCCGGCATTGCGTGTTGAGTGGCGGATCTCAACGCCGTGCTTTTTGTTTCGACACCAGAGCGAAGAAATGGAAATTTAAATTAATATTTCATTTCCTCGAGGGGGGATCGAACCCACAACCAGTTTTTTAGAGTTTACAGTCACACTTTGTGTCTCTGCACCACAATTGGCCTCCTTTTGCATTTTCTTTGAAATGAATGATTTTTTTCAGTTTCCATTAAGGAATGTATGAATATTAGGTTATTTCTGCCTAGCAGTACGTGTGTTGTATGAACCTAACCTGTTGTATGAATCTAACCAATATAGAACTGATAAATTCCAGTTTTATAAAATATTTGTTATTCAAATATTTTTTAATCATTTACACCTATTTTCCTTATAATATAATTCCAAAAACCCATACTTGATTACTCTTCTTAAATAATTACTGATCGTAATTGTAATTATTTAAGAAAACAGAATTTCTTCATTGGAGCTAGTACATTTATTTAATCTGTAATTAAGTAAATTTTTTTCTGTATTATTCTGTCAAAATCTTTAAAGTATTTACAAGAATATTTTAACACAAAATGAACGTTATTTACAAGTAAATATTAACAATTATTTTATGATGTAGCATGGATATGGATACATAATTCTATGGAGTACTTTCTACCAAAAGTTCATTATCATATAAATTATGTGGTAAGTTTTAAATGAAACCATGTTTAATTCAAAAATCTGTTTGAATATGCTAAAAGAAATCTAAATACATGAGCGTGCTTCTGGCAAAGACCTAATTTACATGGGAAATTTGTAAGTATACTGTAAGCTTTTCGTTGGTAGATTAACTGAATATAGTACATAATGTTACTGCCAAAGTTTTGTTTAAAGTTGTTCTGAATTTATTCGTGAAAAATAGTAAATATTAAAAAATGGTCGCCTTTTGTTCCTTAAATGAGAAGTAAAGTCCGTGCGCCCATTTCTGGAGGTATTACGTATTGAACGGCGGCACTAAGCGCCGTACTTTGCGTTGTACCAAAACAGAGAAACGAAAACATCGAATATTTAATTTCCCCGAGCGGGAATCGAATCCACAACTCGCTCTACGTGTCCGTGTCTCGCTTACAGTCACACCCTTGCGCCACGAGCGGCCTCAATTTTGTTCTGCTTTTGGATTATCTGTTTTTTTCTACGAAATGAATGCACATTGTGCACTCACTTATTTACATATAGTAGGTACTTACTTACATTGCGAGATGAAAATAACTCCTCAAAGAATAAGGCGAACTATTTAATTTAATTTTTGTTTGAATATAAATGGATCCCAACCATATCCTCTAAGCCCCTATGGATATAGAAAAAACTTTATACAAAACCTTCAGATTTTAGGAATGTATTTTGTTATTGAATGTATTATCTGTATACTGATTTGATTTTTATTTTTACGTTTGTACGCTTTTTTAGAAATTAATGATTCGATATTGTGATTTCTACTTTCCACTCATTTAAAACGTTGTTTTGGTTGTGAGTTGTGAATAACGTGTAATTCACATTGAAATATGGGTAACATTTGGAGCATTTTGTTGATGTTTATGTTCTCTTTTACTTTTAAACCGAATAAAGACAAACTTTATGTTTTGTCACTAAAATATTTCAATAAACACAAAATACGTATTCAAATTCAACCAAACCGCAAGTAGACCTAAGAAGTGGAACACTTATTGAGTCTACTTGCGGTTTGGTTAACTTCTTCTTCTTCTTGGAATAACACATAAAATAAACCCTTCATTCCACCTCCAGTAAAAGCTACCGGCTTCTAAATCCTCAAACAATATTATATAATATTGTGACGCAGGGGCACAGTACAATGTAAAAATTGTAAACGTGACTGGATGTGGGTTCAATCTCGAGAATGTGAAATTATTTAAGTTTATATTTTCATTTCTTCGCTTTGGAGTCAAGGCTAAGCGTGACGATGAGCTTCGATACTCAACACGCCTCCAGTTTTCAGTGGTAAACGGGGAACGCAGTGTCTTAACTTTAGTTTCTTTTTCCTACCCACACATTGGGCGGAATTCAGCGTGAAGCTGATTTTATTTTATTTGTATCGTATATAAATATAAAAGGTACATAAAATACAATTCAATAAACAACAATAGATATTAAGATATGTACAGCTTTATCGCCAAAATGTTATGTTTTCCTCCATTTTATGTTTATACCTTACATAATCACTGTTTCTCCGAAACTCAGGCTTACTTTTATGAGGACCAACATTACCTGTCGTGTTTGCCTCCCTTCGCTGATAATACTGTAAAATGACTTTCCATAAAACTGTATGAATACAATGGAGACCGTTTATATAAACGTTTAGAGTAACGGTGTTAAAATATGTATATCTTTTATATTTTATTTGTGAAAATTTCATATAACATACATAAATTGATACATAAATTAAACAATTTCTTTGATGAGTTAATTTTTTATTATTATTTAACTCATAAAATAAATATAAAAGCCAATTACTTGGTTTTATCTGTTATAAATTGAGATATAAATTTTTTTTTTTGCTTTTTACTCTTACATATTTTCTTACGTGTTTCATCACTATAAGTTGAATAATGTAAAATGTGTGTGAACTTAGGAGATTATTGTGCAGCTGATCTATTAAAAATATAGATTCTCTTTTCATGCAAGTGAGTTCTACATAATAAGTTCTTTGATTTTCACGATTATTACACCAGGACCACTGTGACCACGGACTACTGCAAAGTATTCGAAACGTCGGGTTTCCAAAATTGTATAATACAAAATATACGCGATTAATCCTGTTAAAAGAGTTTCATTTAAAGTGAGTTTTAAAAGTAGAGTTATCTCAAAAAAAAGCATGTGATTCTATCTGCTAGCTAAAACACGTACCAGATATTTTTTTTCAAATTTCGGATTGGTTTAACATTTTTAACAATAGTTAGTTGTCTTGATTTCATGTAAAAAATATTAAAAAAATAAACCTACTTACACATTTTGTTTACATCTAGTTTTCGCAACATCATAATTGGAAGTGGTGGAGGTGGTTGCTGCATTCCGATACCGAATCCCTGTGCATGTTGTTGTCGGTGCTGTGCTGAACTGTGCTGTAAATTTCTGTGCTGTGCCCTTATAATAGCACTCGTCATCGGTGGCTTAATTATTTTAGCTGAGTCTTTATGTAAGTATTATTAATTATTATATTATACGAGGCCGTAGTGGCACAGTGTCGCATATGTGACTGTAAGCGTGACGGTTGTTCGTTCGAATTCCAGTTGGGGAAAATGAATTGTGGCGTTGAGTTTCGACATTCATTCCAAATATTCTACCCTGCAATACGCGGGATACAGCGTGAAGCTAAAAACAAATAAATGCTTAAATATTATTTCTTTTAGATATATAAGAGATTGTAGAAAAGACAAATACAAATTAAATACACCATTTTATATCGAAAATATTTTATAAATAATCAAAATACCAATTAATTTTTTTTTATGTCAAAATATTACACAATTAATTTTTTTTTTCAGGTGCTTCATAATTGAATATTATTCATACAAAAGAAATTAAACAAATTTTATTTAAATGTGAGTGAAATTTTACTACTGTCATACAAACGTTCTGTTTGATTTTCTGTGACCGTCATTTTGACAATATTTTTCAATTCACAGTCAAATTCTAATCTTGCATATAAAATGGATTTCGATTATTGTCAGATCGCGTTTGAAGTAGTCAATACACGATTTGGAAGCTCTGTGTTTATATTCTTTTTTTCATTGTTATCAATTGTATTTCATGTAAATTTTTGTTTCATAATCAATAGTAATAGTTTTTAGTGTATTGTAAATAATAGTTGAGGTAAGTTGTTAATTATATTCTAATATTAAATTTTTTCCCTTATGTGTCATATTTGACAGGAGGAATGGATATTAGGCCAGAACCGGATCCGCCTGATCCGGGCGAAATTTTTTACACTGCCGATACTGATATTTCATCTCCGAACTCAAATTCTAGAAAACGCCACAGTGTCAACCAAAATTCAGGTTCACTCAAAATGACAATTATTGATCCTTCTGCTGCGATCCCTTCGATCCAAACTGTTCATGTCAATCCTTCCTTTGATGATCTCCTTAATTTTTATCACGACTCTGATTCTGGCCCTTATATTGTTCACGTCTCTCGTCTTGAAACAGAGCCTTTAGCAGGTCTATCTATAAAGGCTCTAAAATTTGGTGAGTTTCTTTATAAAAATAAAATTGAAAACATAAATAAAGAAGGTGTTAAAAGCATCGGTCGTAATAAAATAAGTATTGAATTTTTATCTGCTGATGCGGCCAATAATTTTATGCTAAATCCTCTCTTAACCACGCACAAATACAAAGCTTTTATCCCTACTTTTGGTATTACACGTATGGGCTTGGTGCGGGATGTGCCGATAGAATGGTCTATGCAAGCTTTCTCTGAAAGTTTGGAGCTTCCGTCAGGATGTGGTCCTGTTTTAAAAGCAAGAAGATTAAATCGCAAACAGGTTGTTGATGGGACTACTAGTTGGGTTCCTACCCAATCTGTAGTTTTAACTTTTAGAGGTCAAATTTTGCCTAAAAAAATTTTCATGTTTTATAATGCTCTGAATGTTGAACTTTATAATTTACCAACTATTCAGTGTCATAACTGTTGTAGGTTTGGTCACACTAAAAACATCTGCCGTTCTAAACCAAGATGTTTTAAATGTTCCCAACCTCACTCTGGTGATTCTTGCTCAATCTCTGGTTATAATATTTCTTGTCTCAATTGCTCTGGCAACCATTCCGCAATTGACCAATCCTGTCCAGAACATGCAAGACAGCGTTTAATTAAAGGTGCAATGTCGCAAGAAAATATTTCTTTTTCCCAGGCCTCTGCTCAGTTTCCTCATTCGCGTAAGCCTTATGCTGAGGTAGTAAAACATCTAGCCCCACACAGCTCTCCTCCACCTATTCAGTCTCCTGTTGAAAGCTCATCTACCTCCAACAATTCTCATACCACTTCCTCATATAAAAAAACAGTCATCAAATCTGTTCGTCCTCATTCTCCAAGTCCACTTGGCTATGACAAAGCAGCTCATCAAAATATCATCTCTTTGGTTTCATCTGCTCTTGGTAATGGTTGTGCCATTAATGCTTCCTCATCTCATTCTCCATCTACTGAGCAACTCTTGCATGCTCTTTTGCTCATTTTGACTAATCATTTGTCTCCCATTCATAGTATTGATAATCAACTGAACAACGCTGCTCCTATCACATTTAACGCTCCTTCATCCTCCATTTCTCTTGCTCATGGACCCAGTGAAAATAATTCAGTGGAACTGTAAAAGTCTCTTTCAGAGGAAACCTGAAGTAATTCACTTGATTCAAGAACATAGTCCTGTTTTACTTGCCATCTCTGAAACTTGGTTGAAACCTGGTGTACGTTTTCGTGTGCCAGGTTTTTCTTGTTTGAGGGATGACAGAAACGATGGTTATGCAGGCACTGCATTTTTAATTAATCGCTTGTTTCCCTTTTCGCGTGTATCTCTACCTTCTCATAGCCCCAATTTTAATGTTGTTGCAGTTAAAGCCTTTGATATAACATTTGTTTCGTTTTATATTCCTCATCCTGACTCTTCTCTAGGTGCAGATATTCAGTCTATTTTATCAAGTCTACCCCGGCCACTCATCGTCCTGGGCGACTTTAATTCCCACCACACGGCGTGGGGCTGCCATCATTGTGACAGTTTTGCGTTACAGTTATTGGACATTTTTGATGATGCAAATGTCTGTTTTATTAACGACGGTACGCCTACTCGCAGAGTTTACCCTCATCAAAATCCTAAGAGTGCAGTCGATTTGACCCTTTGTTCTCCTTGTTTGGCTCCTTCCCTTAATTGGGAAGTTCTCGAGTCATCCTACGGCAGCGATCATTTCCCTATTATTGTTTCTTTGCGCCCTTCCAAATCTTCTCCTCCTCCCGCTCCAACCTCTCTGTTGCCTTATCGGTTAAATAGAGCTAATTGGTTGGAGTTTTCTTTACTTGTTGATTCCCATCTCCGCAGTTTTCCCATTGTTAATGTATTTAATTCTTTGACTTGTTATGATCTTTTTATTAAAATTTTATGCTCTGCAGCTGATTCTAATATTCCTCGTAAGCAGAATGGGCGTAAATTATTATCATCTCCTCCTTGGTGGGACGAAGAATGCACTGCTGCTATTAAAATACGTAAAGCTGCTGAACGGAAATATATCCAGTGTATGACCCCCTTAAATTTTATACTTTACAAGAAAATAGCAGCCCAAACTAGAAGACTATTTAAAACCAAAAAGAAAAAGGGTTGGCTTCGGTTTTGTCAGTCCTTGCACCCTCGCACTCCATCCTCTATAGTTTGGAAATATATCAAAATTTTTCGTTCCTCTATTACTGATTTTCTGTGTAACATATCGTCCAATGATTCTTCTTGGCTTAAAAATTTTACGTGTAGTCTTGCTCCTCCTTTTGTACCTAACTTTGATTGCTTTAACTCTTCCCTCCCATCGGAGGTTAATGTATTGGATATTCCCTTTTCTTTTAATGAACTTCAATGTGCTTTGAATGGCTTATCTGACTCTTCCCCTGGTGTAGATGGTATCCCTTATTCGTTTCTTATAAATATTAGTATTGCTGCAAAAAATATTTATCTTTCTATTGTTAATTCTTTTTTAGAATCCGGTTATGTACCTTCTTCCTGGAAAACTCAAATTATTATTCCTATCTTAAAACCTGGGAAAGATCCCAAAGAGTCCTCTTCATACCGTCCCATTGCTTTGTCTTCTACGGTGTGCAAAGTAATGGAGCGTTTAATTAAAAATAGACTTGACTGGATACTGGAAAGTAGGGGTTTACTTTCTAAGTCCCAATTTGGTTTTAGAAAAGGTCTTGGCACAATTGATAGCCTTAGTGTTCTCACCTCAGAAATCCGCCTAAGCTTTGCTAAGGGCGAATATCTGATAGGTGTTTTTTTGGATATTAGCTCCGCATACGATAGCGTCAGTCTCTCTTTTCTCAAAATTAAAATGTTAAGACTTGGTCTCCCTCCTAAATTATCTCGTTTCATTTTTAATCTTTTTACTGACAGATCCATTCGAATCAGGCATCAAGGCAACCTTCTTCCTCCTAGAACTCTTTGGAATGGCCTTCCTCAGGGCTCTGTGCTGAGCCCCCTTTTATACAGTTTTTATACGCATGATCTAGATAAGTCGGTTGATAGTTTTTGCAATATTTTGCAATATGCAGATGATATTGTTTTGTATTTTAATTCAAAAAACATCGACGAAATTGTATCTAGACTCAATTCTGCTTTATATTATTTAGGTGAATGGCTATCTATGCATGGATTGTCATTGTCGGTCCCTAAAAGTAGTGTAGTTATTTTTACTCGTAAAAGACATATCCCTGTTGTCAATATTGTTTATAACAATCAAAGTATTCCGGTTCTGAATTGCGTCAAGTTCTTGGGTGTACTTTTAGATTCTAAACTGTCTGGTTCTCCACATATGGAATATGTGTCCAATAAGTGTGAGAAAAATCTCCAAATTTTACGTGCAGTATCAGGGGTTTGGTGGGGTTCCCATCAATTTACGTTAAAATTGTTATATAACGCGATTATTCGTAGCCATTTTGATTATGCTATATTCTTGTTAGATCCTTGCTACAGGTCTGCTTTAAACAAATTAGATAAAATTCATTATAAGGCCTTAAGAATCATCTTGGGAGCTATGAAGTCATCCCCTACAAACGCCATGCAAGTGGAATGTGTTGATCCTCCGCTCCACCTTCGTCGTCAATATCTTTCCGATCGCTTTATGTCTAAAGTGCTGCAGTCTTCTTCTCATCCTTTGATTAATTGTCTCCATCGTCTGTCCCGTGCCATTAAATCCCCACGCCATTCTTCTTGTATTTTAAAAAGTTTCCATAAATTTTCTTCCCTTTCATCTCGTATTTTCTCTTCTCCTATTCGCTCTTTATATTCTATTTCGTTTAGTGCGCTTACATATAATCCTTCTGTGCTTACGAGCCTGGGTATTGTCAAGAACGATCCAGGCGCTAATATTAAATTTCAAATAAATTTCGCTAAAAATTGGCCAGACTATATTGGCATTTTTACAGATGCTTCTAAGTCATCACATAATTCTAATGTTGGGGCTTCCTGTTGGATCCCGAAATATAAAATTATTTTAAGCTTTAAGTGTCCCCCTGAAACCTCTACTTTTTCCGGCGAATGTATTGCTTTGCTTGAAGGCATATTGTTTGCAGAGTCGCACAATCTTAAAAAAGTTGTTATTTTTTCAGATTGCTTAAGTGCTTTACAATCTTTGTTGCAAAATCCTTTCCGTAGTAAATCTAACTCTCACCTTGTTCTTAAAATTAGGGAAGCTTTGTATCGTTGCCACCTACAAGGGGTACTCTTGTCGTTGGCATGGATCCCGAGCCACTCTGGTATTTCAGATAATGACATTGTTGATTCCCTTGCCAAATCTGCAGTGTCCTCTGGACCCGTAACTCATAATTTTATTTATTCCCAAGACCTATTGTCTTTGTCAAAATCTGATTTAAAATCTTCATGGAATTTCTTTTGGAAAAAATCTGTTTTATTAAAAGGTAGATATTATGCTTCTATCCAACCGGAAGTTCCAACCTTGCCGTGGTTCTCTCGATATAGGCGCGCCAATAGATCTGTAACATCTACTATTTGTAGACTTCGCCTAGGCCACGCGTGTACGCCTCTACATCTAGCTAAATTAAGGATTAAAGATAATTCTATTTGTGAGTGTGGTTTGGAGGAAGGTTCTACGGATCACATTGTATTTAATTGCCCAAAACTTAACTATTCTCTTCATGATATCCTTCCTCTTAATGTTCAGCGTCCTGTTAATGTAAAATGTATATTAGCTCTAGTTTTTAGTCCTTTTATTAAAATGTTGGTAAAGTTTATTGTAGATAATGACATTAAATTATAGTTGTTTTCAATGTGTGTGTGTGTTTTTTTTTTTTACTCTTTTCATTTGTACATTTCTAATATAGTGTTTGTTTGTTTGTTTTAGTGTTTGTTCCAGTTCATCCACTTCCATATATATAACTCATATCTCTCAAAATTTATTGCTTCATATCATTCGTGTCTTTTCTACTATACGTGACACTGGCAGATTATTTTGCGCCTGTCATCGCAAAATCAGGCCATTAAATTAAAAAAAAAAAAAAAAAAAATAAAATGGATTTCATCTAAAAGTTATGTGGTAAATATGTGTTCATAATTTCGTCTACCTACATATTGTTATATAACACAATGTTATGATACAAATTGTTCTTACATTATTTTTTGTGTGTTTTACATATGGTCTTAATTTCCTTGTTTGTAGTTTGTATGGCCGATGTTGAGTTATTTTTGTTTCAGAAAGTTTGATAAATAATTTAATTTTTAATGTTTATTTATGACAATATATTTATATAAGCTTTTACTTTATCAAGACGACAAATGTATAAGGACTCGGGCTGGCTGTAATGTAACACTAGTATAGTAAATAATATGAAGTTGTAAAGATATAGAGACAGTTTCATCCACACAAAGGAAAAAATTATATTTTAAAAAACATCTAAAAATATAAGGCATCAGGATTCGAGCTTCCGGCTTATAATTTTGACCATTCCTATTAATAATATTTGGATTTAACTAAATATTATTAATAATATTATAAAACCAAATATTAATAATATTTGGTTAAAAACAAATACAAATATTTATATTTGTAGATGATAAAGCCCAAGGCAAATAAAATTATTTTTAGGATTTTTTATTTAAATCTCTACAGTGTGAAATTGAGACTTTAATATATTTTCAAATAGTTGGCGTAATGTGTTTATAAGCAACGAGGCTCTGGGTTTTGCCGCACAAACTGCTATATGTGCTGTGGTGTGTGTCGTCGGACTGCTTGTTGTACTTTTTTTGATTGCTGCAGATATAATATGTAAGTGCATGCTATAATATTTTTTTTACACAGCAGGGTGCTGTATGCGGGATAAAGCGTGAAGCTAAAAAAAGTTGTGTTTTGTGTTGAATGGCGGAACAACGTCGCGCTTTGCCTCGACACCATAGCGAAGAAATGAAAATACTAATTTTTTTATTTTTTAGAGTGGAAGTGGAACCCACACCTGTCGTTTTTACAGTCACAGGCATGCCCTTGCCACGACTGGCCTCCATTTTTTTAGGCCAGTCAAAATAATCTAACTTGTCTAACATAGGTAGGTACGTATGTATGTATGACAGGGGATTTAATTTCTCATATTTCACCCTACCAATATCGTTTATAAAATATATTCGAACGGGAAACCTTTTAACAACTTCTTGACAACTTTACTATATAAAATTTTATAAAAGGCTATTTCTGATGTACTGAAATATTTTTGAATAGAAGTTAGAGCTGTATTCAAAGGAATGATTCCTTTGAAAAGTGTACTATTAAAAGCATACCTAATACATATAACAGCATACTCTATTATGTACATAATAGATTCGTAATCGTTATCACAATGGTTACAGTGATTGTGGGTTCAATCTCATAAAAATCTTATACGCAAGACGTAAAGTGGAGAACAGTGATTTCTCACTTTATGTATACTGTTGAAGAGAGAGGGCGTTTTACATATAAATTGGTTTGGTGATGTTGTTTTTATATATAAATCACTAATTTATAAGAGAGGAAGAACTCGGTTGAGCTTCGAAAACACAGTATCAAAGATATTACAGGAAGATCAAGTAAAAAGCCCGAGGACCTCCCAGAGGGCATATAAGAACTGGTTGCTGATAGTGGACGATGCGAAAGAGGCTAAAGATACAGCGTGAAGCTAAATTAGGTTACTAATTATAACAAAACTGCCATGTAATCTTATATTAAAATACTTTTCAGGATGGGATCGTTATGTAAAATATGTATGAAAATCGTAGGAACTCGTCTGCTAACGTCCCAGTTTAAACAGGAAGTACAAGATGAAATTGAATATATATTATGCGTGAAGCAATGGCCTAGGGTAATGAAAGATAAACAATTCAAAATCGCACACAATGACGTCGATTGTGGTTACTCTATTATACAAATAAATCAAATTTTACAACAGAGTTCTCAGAGTGGTTTTATTTACTAGCTTCGGTTCCGCTCAATTTGGTCGATTAGTTAGTGCATTAAAGGTAAATAACCAAATACTTCAACTTATCTAGTTTCAAGACATTCGTGCGTGTTGAGTTGTGGAATTTAACGCCACGCTCTGTAGAACGACGCAAGAACGTAAATGAAAATAATTTAAGTATTATTGTAAATAATTTATAAAAATAATGAAAAGACAAGTAATATTATTTATTTATGACAAATTTGTGTAAGTAAATTATGTGTAATATTATATTATATGATAAGAAAAATTAAATTCAATATTAAGACAAAAATAGTATGAACAAAGTGTCTGTAGTGTATAGTATTAAAATATAAAATGTATGTAATCATTCCCCCTAGCGGTAATCGAATCTATACTAGTCGATTTTACAATTATATGCTGTCCCCTTGTGCCAAGGTTTGACGATATATTAAATAAAAGAAGCAACTTAAATATAACAAATGAGTGTATTTTTCAATACTATTGTTCAATATTTCAATATTACATGACGTAACCATACAAAATTCACCGTAACGATAGCACGTTATATGCATTACAAAGGAAAATATGGAACAGAAATAGAAATAAAATTTTTCGACTCTTATGAAATTGTAAAAAATTGAATATTCAACACAAATTAGGTCAATTACGTCTGATTTTCGCTTTACATTTTAAATTGGCTTATCTTCTGAATAGCGTACGAACGCTATCTAAAGCCATTATGGCAGCTGTTATATGCATTTTATATGACAACGTCATAAAAGACATTTGTCGTTTAATAGATTGTTCGTTACATAAATGTGCTAATACAGTTTTAACTAAAATAATATTTTGATTTCATTGTTCTTAATATGTGGTATGTTTTTGTTGTTGTTGTTGTTGTTGTATTTTTGCTTTAACTACATACATATATTATAGATTTCATTATTTATCTGTCAGCTTCACGCTGTATGCCACACACAGCAGGGTAGGCAGAGGGAACCTAGCGTTGAGACACTCCGTTCCCCACTTTCTGCTGAGTTTCTAGA
This sequence comes from Heliconius charithonia, assembly GCA_030704555.1. NCBI lineage: Eukaryota > Metazoa > Arthropoda > Insecta > Lepidoptera > Nymphalidae > Heliconius > Heliconius charithonia. The sequence continues at coordinate 3,388,430 of CM060819.1, read as the reverse complement.
GGCTTTGCGTATTGAGTGGCAGAGCTCAACGCCGCGCTTTGCTTTGACACCAGAGCAAAGAAATGGAATTATAAATTTAAGTTAATATTTCATCTCTGCGAGAGGGGTTGGAACCCACAACCAGACCTTGTGCGCCTGCGCCACGACGGTTAATCAATTATCATATGTCAATTTAAATCTTATTTTTATTTACAGCGGCTGCGTATTTAATATTAGCAAGCTATTGTTATTGATGATACCTATAGCTATTGGTGTAGCTGTTGGGTTTATTATTTATAATTATGCAAAAGAAAACTATCCCAATGTACCATGACATCTAAAGCTGAAGTATGATACATTCGTAATGTTTTGTAGTACAATACAGCAGTTTTTTTTCCAGCTTCACTCTGTATCCCGCATGTAACAGGATAGGCACAGGAGGTCTAGTGCTAAGACACTCCGCTCTCCACTTTCCACCGAATTATAGAGGCATTGCGTGTTGAGTGACTGAATTCACCGCCGCCGCCTTGCCTCGACGCCAGAACGCGTAATAATAATAATAAAAACAAAATATTTCATTTTCTCGTGTAGGAATCGAACCCCTAGCCTTTACAGTTACATACTTGTGTCCCTGCGCCACGACAACCTCAACAACAATATGAATTATATCTAGAATTTACACAGTTTTTTATTAATAAAAGAAACATACATAGTAATTTTCACCACAGATATTATATAATAGGTTATATCTCTCTCTCTTTCTCTTATTTTTTTATATTATAATACAATATTTATTTTATCAGCATACAGCAGCGTAGGCAGAGGGAACCTATTGTTAAGATCCTTTGTTCCCTACTTTCTGCCGTATTTGGAAGGTATTTCGCGTTGAGTGGCGAAACTCAACGAAGCTCTTTGCCTCGACAGGCACAGGCAGAGCGACGAAATGGAAATATACATGTAAATAAATATTTTCCTTTCCTCGAGTGGGGATCGAACCCACAACCGTCGCATTACGGTCGTACCCTTGTGCCCCTGGACCATGACGTCATATATCAATATCATGTAAAATTATTATATCAACTAACCTTGTTCGCAGCAAGCATCAACAGGACTGTATACAAAAATGAAAACAACATATATTTATAGATTTAGAAGAGTCTATCACTGTTTTAGATTTTTTTGCAATTAATACATATAAATTGATTATGTATAAAAAAATTTTAAACAAAATAAATTGCGATATTAAAATAATTTTAATATTTATTTATTACATGAATGTATGAAAATTTTATAAAATAAATTAATTTTAAATCTATATTTTAATTTATAAAGAAATATAATTTTAAAAACACTTGTACAAATATTTTTAAGCTTTTTCTCTGCACATGTATGATGAACACAGGTATTATTATTTTTATAACATTATAATATTTTTTATTATTTTTAGAGGTAAGAGCGACAGGTTGTGGATTCGATTTCCACTCGAGGAAACGAAATATTCAATATTTTCAAATCCGCTCTGGAATCAAAGCTTTCGAAGGAAAGCGCCGAGTTCCACCACTCAGCACGTAATGCCTTCAAAAATCAGCGGAGAGTAGGCAAGTGGCTTAATGGGAACAGAGTGTCTTAACACTAGATTTAGCAGGTTCCCTCTACCCTGCCATGTATGGGATACAGTGTGTACCTATATATTTTTCTTTAATATAAACTACAAGTCACCTTGAACTTCTTTATGATACCTTGAGTTGGAAAATACCCTCAATTTCTTTAGATTTCACTTACTTCTATTGAAGGAATATTTAGTATCGGAAAACACTTTAACGAAATAATGAAATTGTTTCGGATCACTTAACGCTATTGTATTTATATATGCTATATTTTTTTTATCACGCTGTATCCCGCGACCAGCAAGACAGGCAGAGTCAACATCTGAGGGCATTTCTTGTTATGTGGTGGAGAATACCAGAGCGAAGAACTGAAAATATAAATTGAAATAAATATTTCATTTTTCGAGTGGGTATCGAACCCACACACTGCGCCACGACTTGACTCAGTCTTTTATTATATCATTCTTAATGTTAAAAAAAAAATATTATGGAATTCTTTGAGTAAAGCTATTGCTTACTTAGTTTTAAATACTTTTTTTGTAAAAATATTTTTATTTGACTTCTTACATATAAATCATTTTATTCTACTTAAATATTGTTTTATTTACTGCCATTTTTTTTTCTACCACACTTACGAAAGACTTCCTCCTGGTGGTTATGTAGATATTGTATATATATACTTTATTTTCGTGCGTCAAATGTTTCAGTTACCAAAACCCGGTTTACCGGGAGTCAACGCCACTTCGACGAGGTATCTGTACCAATTTCAGGACTTTAGGTTATCAAATTCAAATTCAAATTCAAAATATTCTTTATTCAAATAGACTATTATAAGCACTTTCGAAATCATCGGCAAGTGCATTTCATAAAAGTTGACAAACTTAAGTTTGCGGACGTATGCAATCATTTTGTATGAACTCAGCAACTACAATTATAAGTTAGTTTTTGTTTGTTCTCCAACAAACCGTAGACCTGAATATTTTATTAATTTCAGCATGATACTTCATATTATTTTGAGATAAATCTTGATGGACGCTTGCACGAAAGATAAAGGAATCCTATAAGGGTACCGTTACCTGGAAATACAGTACTTATTGTAAAAAACTACCACCAACCTTAAATCAGTTAAACACTCCTATTTTCTGCTTTTTATTTACTTCACAAATAGGCACAAATCTTGTTGACTACTTAGCAAATAGTGAATAAAAATATATTTAATGTCACATTATTTTATATGAGCCATAATATTACAAGTCTAGACCACAACTGAGTTGCAGGCGTCCATCCTAAATCAAATTATGAGTTGCTTCCCAAAGTGGGGACTTTAACCAATCAATTTCCCGTCTGGGCCCTATTTTCGTCTACAAACATGACATTGGTGAATTTATAAACACTTTATTTACATAGTAAATTCGTGACTTACTTCCCACATACAAACATACAAACTTTCTATTTATCTTTCAAATTTATAAATCAATTATAGTACAGTATAGAATTATATACATACCTAATACTTTTGTCCTTTCATGGGACCGTCGTAGCGCAGGGGCACAACCGCGCGACTATAAGCGCAACGGTTGTGGGTTCGATTCTCACTCAGAGTGAACGAAATATTTAGTATTTTCATTTCCTTGCTCTGGTAACGAGACAAAGAGTTCTGCCACCCAACGCAGAATGCCTTCAGAATTCGACTGAAAATGAAAAATGGAGTGTCTTAACACTAATTTCCTCCTGCCTACCCATCCTGATGTGTGCGGGATACATCGTGACCCTTAAAAAAGTTAGGTATATAGCCCACTACAAAATATAGGTAATATTTTTTTATGCACACGAATAAAGCTGACGTAATTAAGAGCATGGTACAAAGGCAAAGACCACAAAGGCATCTCCTAAAATAAACAGCAACTTCAATTAAAACGAAATGTTAAAATAACACTTAAAATAAAATATGTTTATTCGAGTAAATGTTGTACTAACATATGACTATTAGGTCAGCTCGAGTGTTGCAGAGTGTTTTTTAAATTTTGCTTTAAATTCACACTCTTGAAAGTATCGAGTTGAAATCCAAACCAATATACTCAGTTCTACGTTCCCTGAAAACCTGAAAAAATTGTATTTTTTATAAATTACTTATAAAACGAGATATGGCCGTTTATATAGAAAAAAAGGCGTATTTTAAAACATAAAAAGTGAAGTGCCAGTGAAGTCTGGCAGTTAGCATCTGCATCTACATTTGTGGTTAAATCCTAAGAAATAATGGCCATAAAAGGAGGTCAAAATTTGGTATCAAAGCCGCTAATCCAAGTGAGGAATCAAATAAAACGGCTCTGGCTAAGCTAAGTTTGAATTTCAGAAAAAATCGAGCCCTCCAGTTTTTGTATGGAACCTTTTGTGGGCGAGCCCAACCCGCACTTGTCCCATTTTTTAAATTAAAGTTAAAATTCTAAATGGTCACTTCTATAAACGCCATGAACTCTTGTATAATGTAGTTACTAGTACTTTGAGAAAGAAATGTAATAAGCAACCATAAAAAAGAAGTATTAATATAGAATTTAAGGCTGCTATAGTAGTAGCATTATAGCAGTAGTAGTACTAAAAACTTCAAAAATAAGCTTATTTCGGTCATGTATCTTTAGAGAGATTTAAAAAAGATTTTTCTCAGTATAAACTCATTAAGTTACTTCCACTCACTTATAAATATAAACAAGATATTTTCTTCATATTAATATTAAAATATTTATAATAGAAAGACAGACAAGAACTGAAAATGTTCTAAACAATGAAAAAGATTATAACAAAAAAAAAGCCAACTTTATAGCGTAGAAATTCATATAAATAACGAATTGTTTCCCAAAATTGAACAGGACAGAAATCTCTTAATAATTTCTCTAGAGAGAAAATCCTCGTTCGCTCTAGATAGAGACGGTCGATTGCTTTACTTTAATATTGAATGAACAGACCGACACACGCAGTATGTTATATTTTTACTTTAATATTTATTTAAACATCAAATATTCTGCTATATAGATATATACGATAAGACTGCTTTTAACATTTTTAGTACTAAATGTAGAGATTACGGAGTTCTAAAATCAGCTTCACGCTGTATCCCGCAAACAGCAGGGTAGGCAAAGGGAACCTAGTGTTAAGATACTCCGTTCCCCACTCTCTGCCGAATTCGGGAGGCATTGCGTGTTGAGTGGCAGAACTCAACGCCGCGCTTTGCCACGGAGTTCTAACTATGCACAAACCATATAAGGAGCTTTACAGCAATCATCATGTTTTATTTACAAAATAAATAGTGTTTTGTGTAAATTGAAAGGGTTTATGTAGATATGTTTATCATTATGGGGAATTATAATTCAATTAATTTTTTTTTTAGCAATGTATGAAAGCACCAGATGTTTGGTCTTCATTTTAATGTTAAATTTGTTGAAAACCAGTTACTGTTAAACATACACTACATTCTATAAGTATTATATCAGAATAAAAAAAATGATATTTGAGTCCTATATTTTTGTATATATTAAGGGCTCCATTTCAATAGAAAAGAACCTTTAGTTATTTTCGTCACGTAACTACTCGAGCTATTTCTTCCAGTCTACAAAAAGTACGTAATCTCATATAAACTCTGTCACTGTTCATTTACCAAAAAAAACTATAAAAAATTGATATATGTTTTGTTTATCTTCTGGGCTTTGTAATGCAAATGAACAAAGCTGAACTGAATTGCTATGTATTTTACAGTTCCACACTATTTGTCCATGTGGACACCGCGTATTGGGAATCAAAATACGGTGATAAAAAATAGTCGAAACGAATATACGGAGAAATGTCTGTAATGAATATGATTAAAATTAAATAAATTAAAAAATTAAATTAGCTTCACGCTATATCCCGCACACAGCAGGGTAGGCAGAGGGAACCTTGTGTAAGACACTCCGTTCCCCACTTTCTGCCGAGTTTTTTTGGAGGCATTGCGTGTTGAGTGGCAGAACTCAACGCCGCGTTTTGCCTCGACACCAGAGCGAAGAAATGGAAATATAAATTTAAGTAAATATTTCATCAGTCGGTTTTACAGTCACACTTTGTGCCACTGCGCCACGACTGGCCTCAATAATGAATATGATTTTTAAGATAATTTATTTTTATCTACGACAGCTTCTAACTGCGCTACGATAACTACAAAACACATATTTTTATTGAGAGAAATGTGGTAACGTATGGTAATTTGCAGTTATAATTCAATTAAACTGGGCAACCTTTGAATGGACTTTAAAACGTAAAATATAAAAAAATACAATCTAATTGATCGACCACGTTTGTATTGAAGTCGATCTTCTTCGGTCGGATCTACCTACTTTCTGTTTTCGTAGAAATTTCTATGGAGGTAAGGGAGGATCCTTTCCAATAATTATTACTTGGTTACGGTACAAAGTAAATATATCTAGGTCAGTCGTGGCGCAGACGGAACAAAGTGTATGTGACTATACAACCCGACTGGTTGTGGGTTCGATCCCCATTCGAGATGAATGAAAAGATGAATTTCTATTTCTTCACTCTGGTGTCGAGGCAAAGCGCGGCGTTGAGTTCTGCCACTCAACATGCAATGCCTCCAGAATCCCGTAGAAAGTGGGGAACGGAGTGTCTTAACACTAGGTTCCCTCTGCTTACCCTGTTGTGTGCGGGATACAAATAATGAATTATCTAGAATGTTAATTTCTATTTTCTGAATATAACACCATTACGTAATTGAATATAAGTAAATATTTAGACAACAAGTTTGACGTTACTTTTATAAATAGCACGCATCGAGACAATTTAGTGTTATGTAGTTCAGTATCTACACTGCTCTCAATTTCCATTAGCGAAACCTAACGCCGCGTCTTACCTAATACGACCTAGGATATAAAAGTAATTTAAATAGTGTCATTATATCTAGGTTGACTATAGGCCGTTCGTGGGGCAGGGGCAAAGCGTGCGCTTGTTAACGCGTAGTTTGTAGGTTCGATTCCCAATCGAGGGAATGAATTATTTAAATTAATATTTTAATTACCTCGCTCTAGTTACGAGGCAAAAAATACTTTAATTGAGTCTCGTACCACGAAACGACAACAATTGCGTATTCAGTCAGACACTAAATCACTATAAGCTTAGCTTGGCCATTAGATGTTTTATAGTCCCAACATTCCAATTTACAAAATGTACAGTAGTAACACTATTTTTTTTTTCATAAAAAGAATTTTCATTTTGTTCTATGCAATACAGGGTTGTAATGAATATGTAGATGTAAGACTATTTTAGAGTAGAAATATCGATTTCACTTTAAAAGTCCCAAATTCAAAACACACATCACACAGCTGACGTGTTCCAATTAACAAAACGACAAAAGACGAGAAATAGTCAAAAGCTCTAATTCATTTTTGCTCTGGAATATTAAAAAAGGAACCTGAATTAGGTTTCTGAAAATGAATAGGTTACATTACCACTGCCTAAGTGGTAATACTAATGTACTTATAAGTAGGATAATTACTTTTTATTGTTATTTTATATTTTTTTCGTTTCTACCAATTTTTTTACAGAAGGACGCTTTTAATGTATATTTAATTGTTTTTATAAGATTTTAAGACACTTCGGGACCTCACTTTCCGCCGAACTCTGAGGCGTAGCTTACTGAATCTGGGTACTCGAATTTAGTTTTCCCGAGTGGAAATCAAACCCACAACCGTCGCGTTTACAATCACACCCTTGTGCCACTGCGCCACGACGGCTCCGTTACTAGATGATATGAGTCAAACATACCATAGCTAGTGCGCAGATTTAGTCATAATGTTTATCTTGGTTGTAAATTTTTAGATGATAAATTAGATAATCTTGTCAGAAGTAAGTTTTTTTATAAACATTATTTACTCCTCTGGGTGGGAGCTTACAATAGCACGGCTATTCCCCTGCACCGCGGCGGTAATTTATCGGCGTAAATTTAATCATATATCGTTTAGTTTTAAGGGTTGATATTAAAACATTATTAAATTACTAATATTAACTAACAATACATATTAATTATTATTATTATTATTTATTTCACGCTGGATCCCGCATATAATAGGGTAGGTAGAATAAACCTAGTGTTACGATGCTTCCTTTCCAATATTCCACCGAAGAAACGCCGACTTCTGGAGGGCATTGCGTATTGAAAACGAAACTCAATGCCGCGCTTTGCCGTCGACAGAGCGAAAAAATGAAAATATTAATTATTTCAATTCCTCGAGTGGGAATCGAATCCACAATCTGTCGTTCTTACAGGCTCAATCTCGTGCCCTTGCGCCACGACTGGCCTCGATGTCAAATAATGTAAATATAAAAAATATCAACTTTTGCGACACCTGTGGTTAAAAAGCAATTTGGCTTTCCCAGTAGTCAACAAATGAAGCAGCTACCAAACAAGTAACTTGATCAGCAAATAAAATTACGAGGGCGTTTTAAATTGAACACTTTTTTTTTTAATTGAACGCTTCGCTTCGTGACTTTGGTGTTAAAAAAATATATATCAAGTTAGCTTGTAAACATATATTTTACAGCTATAAATAGATGAAAAAAGTAGCCAATTTGCATTTTTTAACTATATTAAAAAATATTCGAGGGTTTCTAGTTATAGTCGATATCGAAAGTGAAGAATTGCTAATTTCTTTTACTACCGTTTTGAAATACTAGCGCTACGAGTAGTTTTCGATTCGATTCTTTTTCCATTTTTTTATTAAAAATCATTAAGTCTACACTTCTTCTTCTTCTTCAAGTAGTTAGTAGAGGGCAGTGGTGGCGCAGCGGCACAAAGGGTGACTGTAAAACCGACTGGTTGTGGGTTCGATCCCCACTCGAGGAGATGAAATGTTTACTTAAATTTATATTTCCATTTCTTCGCTCTGGTGTGGAGCTCAACACGCAATGCCTCCAAAATTCGGCAGAAAGTGGGAAACACAGTTTCTTAATACTAGGTTTTACCTCATTGCATTTATTACTGCTATTCAATTAAACTGCTATAAGTGTACAATATAGTATATAAAAAGTCAAGTAACAATGCCATATTATGGGAAATTACTTTCAAAGTTGAAAGGTAGTGTAACATAATATTGAGAGCCATTACCTAAATGTAGTTACATAAGCGAGCCCTTGATAGAGGGCAATTGTCCCATATATGGGTTTTGAAAATGCTATGCTATGCTATTGTCAATGCCTTTACTGACTTACAGGGGAAAAATCTAATAATCTCAGCTAAATATCATAAAAATGTGCTGTAATATTCAAACGTAGATCGTCGTGGCGCAGTGGCACAATCATGTGACTGTGATGAAAAACTGGAAATGCGACGGTTGTGAGTTCGATTCCATAAGGCAAAGCTATTTCAATACACAACACCTCGAAAATTCGGCGGAAATTGAGGAACGGAGTGCCTTTACACTTAGCTTTTCTCTACTTACTCAGCTTTATGCGGAATACAGCAGGAAGCTAAAAAAAAGGTATTTTTTTTATAACAAATTAAAGTGAATTAGATAAAATATCTACTGATCATTTATAAAATCTAATCTGTAATTAAAAGCGAATAAATTAAACGGTTTAATATATCGTATACAAACTAAATAATAATGCCATAAAATAATTAAAAGCTAAATAATAATAGGTACAAGCTATCAGGTACACGTCATCCCACCACCCTCTCAAATAATCTAGGGCATTCATTTGATTAAAACCAAATCATAGGGCGGTGCATCCATAATATATTAACGGTGGATTGCAGAAAATAGAAATTCGACGCATTACCAAATTCTGATAAAACCAATTGACATACATTAACATTTTTACATTAATCTCTTCAATCTGATTATTCACGTATATTTAAATATAATTGTCTTAGTAGACCTCGTCGTGGTCATGGCAACGTATAATAGCACTAGCCAAACTGTAATCCGGATTATTTACGCCACAATGGTTTTTTTTTAAATAATAGACAATATATATTTTTTAATGTTATATAACAGAGATTACACAATTTATCTCTAGGATCAATGCGATTCTGTATACGACATCCTGTAGTGGCTAAGGAGTTTATATTATAGCAAGCGTTCTTTAAGTTCTTTTTAAAACTCTGAAGAAGCGTGAAGTTGCTTTTGTGAAACTGGTTTCAGCGTACGTGCTATATCTTCAAAGTAACTGTATTTTTATGGTACCTCAAATGGAGATAGACATAGACTTGGTACCATGCTTATTAACTAAAATTAAGCGATACACCCGAGTGCCAGTGATTATTAATAGCCAACAGATAAATCTGTCATATTATATTTATGTTTCAAGCTGACTGAGATTACATTGTAAATTGTGTCATGGATTGATATAGTATGATTTTAATGTAATCTCGTACCTGATTGCCGTACAGGGAGGTACAGAGGTTTTTATTTTGTGTTATTAATATAAATAATATACATATTGTATATATATTTCGCACACCAGAAACCTTTTTGTAATGTAAGAAATTGATTTTTATTCCAATTACATTAAAATATTACCATACCATCATGTATCATTTTTTTCAACTTGCTATATATATATACTCAAGTTGGCAATATATATACATATATATATATATATATATATATATATATATATATATATATATATATATATATATATATATATATATATATATATATATATATATATATATATATATATATATATATAAACACTATATTCCAAAAAACGCCATCTGAACAAATTGAACAAAGAAAGGAAAGTAAAAGAAATCCTATTCGACGCGACTGAAGGCACAGGTGCTCCTAGTATAAAATATAATCATACATACTATACATTATAATTATCTCACAAATGTGAATCAAGCGTGATTGGATACTCTACTGTACTGTTCCATTGTTTTCTTGTATTCTATATGCTCTTCAGGTGAGGTCAACAAACGAGCATAAATATTGAGCTCTTTTATCAATTTTAAAATACGTACAATAAAATTGTTTACAATTTAAATGCGAACCCTGCAATTAAAACTCAATTGGAAACGTTGTGAAGCGTTTATACAGATGGTTACTTTGTATATTTCCACTATGATTCTTTATAAAAATATGTTGGTCTGTTTGACTACGTGGCTGTTTTACTATTTGACTCTTTGTTTGTCTGTACACACACATCTTTTAAACTAATGAGCAGATTTGAATAATATTTTTTTATTTTGTAGCTAATAATCCTGGGCAAGATCTAGGATATATTTGATTTTAGAGTCTTGATTAAATAAATAAAAAAATCAGCTTCACGCTGTATCCCGCACACAGCAGGGTAGGCAGAGGGAACCTAGTGTTAAGACACTCCATTCCCCACTTTCTGCCGAATTCTGGAGGCATTGCGTGTTGAGTAGCAGAACTCAACGCCGCGCTTAGCCTCGACACCAGAGCGAAGAAATGGAAATATAAATTTAAGTAAATATTTCATCTCCTCGAGTGGGGATCGAACCCACAACCAGTCGGTTTACAGTCACACTTTGTGCCTTCTTCTTGATTAACTACAAATTATTATCAAAAGTTGTTAAGGACAATGCATTACTTGCATGACTTGATTTGACTTGACTTTGGCAAGGAATGCTCAGCAACATTTGCTATTGACATATACAAATTGAAAATCAGGAATATCCTTGGTATCTTTATCCCTTTAAGAAGAGGAGGTCAGAGCAGTGTCTAGGATTTGTAATCCAAGAGTAGGTTCAAAGGGCTCCTCTAAATATGCATAAATACTTACCTTCACAGTCCTATCTAAGAATAATTTATATCTGGTTATGTGAACTAACCAGATATAAATTATTCTACTAGTGCCATCTTTGACGTACGTCCTAGAAATTAATAGGTATATTATAGTATAGTATGTAATAGTTTCAAATAAAATTATATTGAAATCAAATTATGCTGAAATCACGCTTTAACCACCAACCATTATTATCATCAGTTATTCAATTGTAAATATTAGTATGGCCTATAACGTCGTAATAACTCTTCATGGTTTAATATGAATTAACAACACAGTTTACTAATACAGTACTGCAATATTTAGTGCACGTTTGATCTAACCTGTAAACACAACCGCTCGTTAATTAATACTACCAAGCTAATTTAACTTTATAGCTTCGCTCCAGTATTAGCAATACGTTAATAGAAATTCATAGAATAATTAATTAATTTATAACTATTATACAAAATCTAATTTGATTTAAAATCGATGAATTGCTTTACAGATTCTTATTATAGGATATTCTAATATACTAGATTTATCCACCAGACCAGACCAGACTTAACCAGAAATTTGCTTTTGATTTTGTCTTTTTAATTTTTTTGTTTTACTAAGCAATTTTACATTATAACTTCGTGAACAGTAGGCAAGTCTACTCTACCCTGTTGTGTGCGGGATACAGCGTGAAGCGCGCGTTAAATATTTGTAGATATGTTTATTTATCTTAACCAAAGATCCCTCTCTCTGTATTCTTTCAAATAATAAATAATTTTTAGGATTTTCACTTTGCTTTCAGTATTCGTGTAGTTTTTGAGTGACAACTGTATTTACGAGTTCTGTAAGACAGCCAACACTAACTGGAAGAAACGTCTCATAAATTTGAGTTTGTACGTAAATCGCTTTTTAGTAGTGATAAAATGTCAATTATTCACACCAAACTGCTGATAGATAATGAAAACTAAATTATTTTTTGGTAATACTTGGCCCATAAGATAATCCACATGTTATTACTTAAAACAGCGAATATCGACGAGGTCACTCTGGGGCACGATGGATTGGACCCTTTTCCCTACACCGGATTTTTATTTCATGCTGTTTCTCGCATGTAGCAGGGACGTCGAATCGATGTAAAACAAGAGGAAAATAGAAAAAAAGCAATACATTACATAATAGATATCAAAGTAAATGTCAACAATAGTTTAGCAGTAACAAAGAAGAATTGCTAAAAGTTAATATAAAAACTCGTATGTGTTATATAAATTGTAAGGAATACCTTAACAACATTTTTAGACACTTTTTTCTTATCTTTTTCAGTATATTTTTACTAAAGCAAATTTAAATAACAAAAGAGTCGTGATTATTTGACAAATTCTTTTATTCACTCCCTTTTCAATAAAAGTCCTGTAGAGTGCGTGGCGCCTATCAATCGCTTTTTTTCAGGCTTTTTTTTACGGTTCTTATTTTAACGTAACTTTCCGCCGAATTCTGGAGGCATTACGTGTTGAGTAGCGGAACTCAACACCGCGTTTTAGCTTCTCGTCGACTTAAGAATAAAATAAAACAAATTTTGTTTAATATACTTTCATTTAATCTAATAGACTTTTTATTAAATTAACACATACTTTAAACAACAGCTCTTTGACTAGAATAACAATTCATTATATATAATATTTAATCATTTCACACTTAAGTTAATCTATGACACTCAGTATCTTCCATAACACATATTATACATCCATTTTGTATTTATTACATTTTAAAATTTAAATATTTTTTAAATTTATATTTAATAAAAACATCAGAAAGTGCCAGCAGCACTAAAAAGCAATTTTTTTATATTTTTTTATATTCGTTTTTAAACTTTATATTTGCATTTCATCTTTTTGAAGTTATATATATTTATTTATATATTTACATTAATTTTAAAGACACAGGTGTCTGTCATATCGGAACACATAATAACTTTTTAGTGTCTAACTAATTATATTATCAATAATGGATTATCGTAATGTTGCTACATACAGTAAATCATTTCTAATACATTTTATGTAACATTTCTTATGAGGCCCGGCGTGCGGTAGGGGCACAAAGTGTGATTGTAAAACCGGCTGGTTGTGGGTTCGATCCCCACTCGAGGAGATGAAATATTTACTTGTAATTTATATTTCCATATCATCGTTCTGGTGTCGAGGCAAAGCGGGGCGTTTAGTTCTGCCACTCAGCACGCAATGCCTCCAGAATTCGGCAGAAAGTGGGGAACGGAGTATCTTAACACTAGGTTTTCTCTGTCTATCCTGCGGCGTGCGGGATACAATTTCTCCTGTATATAAAATATAGAAAGTTGTAATTTGGCATGTAAATAGGGTTTAGAGGGTAGGTTAGTATTACGCAAATATTCCATGTAGTTCTTATTGGAAGGAGAAAGGGGGTTATTAGTTTTACGTCTTCGTGTTTCATCGTGTATTCACCAACAAAGTGCAGGCGACGACTAGTTCTATAAAATTCAAAGATCAATTCGAGATCACTTACGTTTCGTATTAATTATATATATTTTACTAAAGACACTACAAATTTTTGGCGCTAACTACATCTAATAAAGTTTATACAATAAATTAAAAACAAGAATTATCATATGTGTTGAAAAAGTAATATCACAATAGAAATAATATGATGATTAATTAAACAGTTTCGTTTCTTTAAGAGTACACAGATTATTTTTAAAAACTTAAAGGTTAGTTTTTTTAAATAATTTTACATAAATAGCTTAGAAAGAAAAAGTTATATTCTCTATAGCGAGATACATAACACAAGGTAAGTATTTTTTGTGAATATATTGCTTTTCACAAAAATATACGCTGAGTACTTTGGGAAGCTTATCGCCAAAAAGCTCACCTTAAGCTCTGGCATAAGTTATAAAATTTCTCTAACACAAAATATACCTCATTCCATAACCCACTTTTTTACCATAAATCCATGGTGATATGTAGATATCTGTACACTTATTTATATTCAAAGTACATAATACATAAATACAGTTTTTTTGTTAGCGTCTTTAACAATTTCTCTTAAGCTTAACACTATGACTAACTACAAGTAATCTCCATACTTCATGTGGAATGTAATTAGTTCGGTTCAATAAGCACCCTAATGGCCGCTAGTGTTTTCTGTTTCGTTCAAATGTTAGTTATACTGAAAACTTATTCCCTTGGAAGATCCAAATAAATCATTATTTATAAATGTTTTTTTGAAACCCGTTTTGTAAATTGATACTATAATTTAAATTATTAAATACATATTTTACTTACATTAATTTATAATTCCCCTACTTAAGCTTTACTCCCTACAAAATTTAGGCATAGAATCCAAAATTTGGAGTGCGGCAATGTTTAAAAGCGTTGCATCGTGTAATCCTTCTAACATAATATGTCGCTATAGTGTTGTGACATGACTAGGAAAGTTACCAGTTAAAAAAAATTAAACAGGTGTATGCCCCGTTCTCATAGAAATTCATACGAAAATAAATAACAAAATATATAATTTCCAACAATTTTAATTTTATTGCCTATACCTACGGAATATTACAGAAAGATTCTAGAAGTACGCACTAAAGTAATACTTCGGTATGTAAAGCTAACGATATGGAGGAACCCTGTAGGATAAATCATTTACATCTACTATAAGTAGTAAATAGATATAGGAAACAACATTTGGTCACATCTTGGTCGGGAAGGTCGAGTATCAACAGCAAGCAAAATAAGGATATATCAGCTAAACTCGACTGAACCGCGCGCACGTTTATTGTCTTTTACACATTACATTAAAATGTAATTTTAATATTTTAAAAGAAATTATATAGCTATAAAAATGTTTTACAATATTTCATTTTTGATAGCATGAGCACGCTGAGGCCATGATAGAAGAAGCTGCTCATCTGCAGCGCTATTTATAATAATGTTTTCAGAGAGTGCGGGAGTACAGGACATTGTACCTAAAAGGGCACCACTTGATCGGGAATGTTGTCTGCAAAGCGGACGACGCGAAGGTGATTCACTTTCGTCAGACATGGCGCGGGTGACCGTAATACGAGGTGATTGTCGACGTCTGCGCTCTCTGATCATTCCTTCTTCTAAGCCTAGAGCACGACCCAGGACTACGTGTGGGGGGGCTCTTATTAAAGGAATAGCACAAGCCCGAGGCTTTGCTGACTCATCCACTGGTGTCTCTTGCAACATATTGCAAGATGCTGCACGTTGAGCTGGTCTTTCTGATCCCCTCGAACCCATCGCAGCTGCATCAGACAAGCGCCGAGTCGTCGGTGGCCTTATACAACCTGAACCAGCAGATAAAGAAGGTCTTCTTGATCCGCAAGCGCTTGGTGTTCTAGCTTGTATTTCCTGGGTCACTTCACTCTTTGTCATTCTTTTCCTTCTGTAATTCCGTAAGGCATCTCTTAAAGCTCTGCTCCTAATACCATATAAAATACCATTAACTGGTGGAGCGGCTGCTAGCAAGGCAACTGATAAAGCCGCAAGTGGTTGCGGCGGCACAGATATAGCAGGCCAAATTAACACGCAATAGTAAGGGAAGTAAAGAATTGCTAAAGATCCTAAAGGTTGTAGAACCGCAGACAACGCCCGTCTGCGAGGGGGTGGTGGAGGAGAAAATGGATTACGTTGGTGAGTTACAGTGACTTGTGCTGACAATGTGACTTCGTATATCGCAGCTGCTATTCTGTGTCGGTGATATCGCGCGATCCGAAGTATTTTTAGGCTGCAAAGGAGCACGAGCGCGGTGGGTAACAACAGGGTTAACAACGCATATATTAAACAAAATCCCAAAGCAGCGGGTCCAGCGCTACAGTCCGGTGCGCAGCTGCCAAGGCCAATGCTGTAGGAGAGTGGTGGCTGACCTGCCGCTAGTGGAGACAATAGAGCTGCAAGTGCAATCCAACCGCTAGCAACGCAGATTATCACCTGAAACAATAATAAATTTTAACATTTATTCATATAAACAAAATTTAAATATATATATACATATATATTCAATGCAAGCTTAAAGTATTGTATTATATTCAATGTAAGCCTAAAGTATAGCTTAAAGTAATGGGATGTTGCAGGGCTCACGCGGTAAAAAAAAGCCGTAGTCGTGTGTGCGTACCTAGATAGATATAATATAATATAAATAGTATAATATATTAATATAGCCATACATTTTTTTTCAACACGACAATTTGTGCGACCAAAACCTAATAAACTCCCAAAAAATTAAAAAAACGATTTATTAAGTGTGAACAGTATACATAATGAATCATACTGAAATAATCAACCAAATGTACCTAAATAATATTAAATAATTATTTGATGAATTATAAATGAAGTCAAAGTTCAAACACAATTACTTTACTACCCACGTGCTTTGTATAATATTAGAATATAGATAACTAAATCCAAATATTATGCAAGGCACGTGTAATTTCAATAACACGAGACCCCAATATCCCTCTGTATACAGCTTAAAGCTGTAAATAATTTATTTACACGACTATTTTATTCAAAGAACAAAAAAATGTGAACACTGGAAGTTACCGTTACCTAATTGAACTCAGTATACTATATTTAAACGATAACAGAATACAAAAATAAAAGTCTAATAATCAGAATCAGCTTCACGCTGTATCCCGCACACAGCAGGGTAAGCAGAGGGAACCTAGTGTTTTTAGACACTCCGTTCCCCACTTTTTGCCGAATTCTGGAGGCATTGCGTGTTGAGTGGCAGAACTCAACGCCGCGCTTAGCCTCGACACCAGAGCGAAGAAATGGAAATATAAATTTAAGTAAATATTTCATCTCCTCGAGTGGGGATCGAACCCACAACCAGTCGGTTTACAGTCGTGACGCAGCGGCACAAAGTCATTTTATTTTATATAAATTATGTTAATAAATAAATAACCTTTTTAGCCGAAACAATAGCCGCATAATGCAATGGTGCAGCTATAGCGGCTGCACGATCTGCATGCAACCCACAGACAGTCCACAGTTGTAAAGGATGTAGGGCGTGCAGCAATGCCCCGCAAGCACACGTCCCACCACCCCCGCAGAGTGCCGCGCCGCTGGCTAAGGCTCCCACAGCTCCTAGGTGTACGAGCAATACTGATGATGCTGATGCTGGCTGTGGACAAAAAGTTTTATATACTGACTGCATGTCTCTTATCCTGCTAAATAAACAAAGATTAAGCACAGGGCTGAGCGACACAAAATATACAATGTCTTTAAAATGGTCGGAAATTGAAAAAATTACTTGAAAAAACCTTAATACTAACTTAAGGACCTATTCTGGTAGACCTATCCTGTGGCGTAACTTAACGCCGTGTTTAGTATTGGCCAGAACGTATAATTTATATATTTTGAAAACATAATTTTGATTGCAATATTTTATCAAGTTTACCAACTTAGTCTTCTGATCATAAACTTAGTTAAAATTACGCTTCGACTTGTTCTAGGAGGAAGAAAAATGCTTGAAGAAATTAATATAATTTAATATCATAATGAACATGGAAGTTGGCACAATGTAAGAAATAAAGATACGTACTGTATACATGTATTGGGGCCAGGTGTGACTGTAAAACCGACTGGTTGTGGGTTCGATCCCCACTCGAGGAGATATTAACTTATAAGAAATATTTACTTAAATTTATATTGCCATTTCTTCGCTCTGGTGTTGAGGCAAAGCGCGGCGTTGAGTTCTGCCACTCGACACGCAATGCCTCCGGAATTCGGCAGAAAGTGGGGAATGGAGTGTCTTGACAATAGGTTCCCTCTGCCTACTCTGCTGTGTGTGAATCTGATTTATACATGTATCATTGCTTTTTCATCGATGAAAAGAAGAACGATGTATTATTTAATAATGAGTTTGACTATTTCACATTTATGTTTTCGGTGGGATTATGTTTTTAATTAAGTAACAAAGAATTTTTTAATCATAAATGATATTAAATTATTCTGTTACACTTTAAATTAATAAATTGATAAAAGATTGTAAATGAAGAATTAATTGACATTTTGAAGGCAAAAAGTACGTATCTATATATTTTTTTTTCATATTTATGTATGTGACTATTTAATTCTAATTATTAAGGAATAATTGATATAAATGATGGCACATAAATATTTATAACAACACAAGTAAGTATAAAAAGAATGGAACCAGAGTGTCTTAACACTAGGTTCCCAGGTTCCCTCTGTCTACGTATACAATGGATTCGCTTTCGCTTACATAATTTGATGCTAATAAAATTCTATATGCAAACATAGCTATTTCCACAGTACACGCTTCACATTTGCTTGTGCGGAATCACGTGCAATTTTCATCGCGTTGGTAGATAATATTTGTATTGGTCGAGTGTATTCCAATTAATGTCATAAAAGCGATATCAATGTTCTGGTGCTTGTTGATTGTTATATGAGATCGCTTCTGAATTATTATCACCAACATTATCGAATTCAAACGCAGATATATACACTCGTTACGATAATATTTGATATTAATTGGGATTATGTGTCTGTAAGCGTGACGGTTGTGGGTTCGATTCCCACTCGGAGGAAGGAATATTTAATTTTTTCATTACCTCGCTCTTGTAACAAAGTAAACTCAAACACGGCCGAAATTGGAGAACGGAGTACCTTAACCGCCATACCTCCATTTATCCATTTCGTCTTATACAAATTTACTATTAATGTCGTCCATTTTTATGGAAAAAGACAAGAGAGAAGTCGGGAAGTATAACTTCATTTTGTATGATATAAACTACAATTATATCACTATTCAAACAAAAAAAGTCATTTTTCTCAATCTGTGTAAAGGTAACGATCGATTTCAGTTAAGTTCAAAATAATCAAACCTTTTATATGCTGGTCACGTAGAATGAAAATAGTGTAGTGCTCCGACAATCGAATTATCGAACGCTCTATAAAATTTTGTGAGTCAAATCTGAAAGTAGATCGGTACTGGACGTGCAAAAAAGTTTAATTTAAAATGAATTACTTGTGTTATAGTATAAAACGATTAATGAGATAAGTGATTATATGATTTATACTTAACTTAGCTTCACGCTATACTCCTAGCCCCCACTAGTACCCCACTCAGAGAGAACGGAGCGCCAAACGCTACCGTCTCTACGTACCTCTTTCGCCTCGTCCACTGTCGTCGACCTCTTCATATATGCCCCTTCTCCTCATGCTTTTTACGCGGGATCCTTTACGGGGGATCCTCATGCTTTTTACGCGACCTTCCTCTCCAGTATTTCTGATACTGTGCTTTCGAAGGTCAACCGAGGTCTTCCCCTACCTCTCTTACCGCTCATTTTTCCATCATAAATCTTTTTTGCCATTCTTTCATCTCTCATTTGTTCTACGGGCCCAAACCAGCTGATCACGTTCTTCTTCATTGTCACCGTGACATCCTCGCTAGTAAATGCCATTCTGCGTACCTCTTCATTGCGGATTCGATCAGATACTGACTCCGCATATCCTACGAAGAGATTGCATCTCCACAACATTCATCTTTCTTTCATTCTTCTTCTGTAATACCTCAAAAATAAAAACAGTATGAATATAAAAAATAAAAAAAATATATTATGCTTTATTCAATATATTAAATGTACTGAATTTTGGAGTCTTTGCCTGTTGAGTGACACCAAAGGAAAAATGAAAACATAAAATAAATCATTTACTCGAGTGGAAATCCATAACCTGTCGCGTTCACAGTCACGCTTGTGGCCCTTGCTCTACGACTGGCCTCCCACATCTCCACACTTAACATATATATATTTTTTATTTTAATTCTTACTTTCACTACAGATTTAAGGTCACAAAAGGTACGCTTCTGTTATTTTTACATTTCTTTTAATACTTTTTTCTGTAGATATTACCTAGAACTAGAGCCCTAACATATTGAAGCATGTGTTCAATTTATAGTTATAATATCGATATACTTTTCTCTTGGAAAAGGATCAAATACAGCAATTGTCATATTTCAAAATTTCTTTATTCATTATAAGAAACAATGTGAAATACCATATGTTAATTTGAACAGACCCGCAATAACTTTTGGAATTCAAGTATAATTTACAATGTAAAACTTAGTCTATGAAACTTTATGTAACTTAGTCTATAGCTCCGTGTCCTGGAAAGACTAAAACATTTAAATAGAACATTTCTGTGTGTTTCAAGTTAACTTAATTTTATAATGTGAAAAGGCGAAGGAAAATCTTGGACCCAAATGTAAAGAGTTAAGAAATGGTTTAAAAAATTGGTATTTTTTTTGAGATATTTTAAGTGATTTCTCGTTTGTTTGATATTTTTAACGACTGCTGCTTTTTTTTCAGTAATTACCTACTTTATAAAGTTAATTGTGTTGTGAACTTAACCTCACTTTTCATCATCATCAGCCTGCCCTAGTCCACTGCTGGACATAGGCCTCTCCAATGGCACGCCACAGAGCTCTGTCTTGAGCACTTCGCATCCAGCAAATGCCAGCCACTTTGCGAATATCGTCACCCCAGCTAGCTGGTGGACGTCCCACATTACGCTTGCCGAGGCGTGGTCTCCACTCTAAAATGCGTTTACTCCAACGGTCATCGGTTCTGCGACAAATGTGACCAGCCCACTGCCACTTCAGCCTGCTAATCCTTTGGGCTATGTCGATAACATTGGTTCTCTGTCGGATTACTTCATTTCGAATTCGATCCTTCAGAGATATTCCAAGCGTAGCCCTTTCCATAGCACGCTGAGCGACTTTAAAGTGGTGGATTAATCGCACTGTCAGTGTCCACGTCTCGGCTCCGTATGTCATAACTGGTAGGATGCACTCGTTAAAGACTTTCGTCTTTAGGCTTTGCGGTATCGGTGACGAAAAGACTTGACGCAGTTGCCTGTATGCCGCCCACCCAAGCTGTATTCTTCTGCGAGCCTCCATCTCGAAGTTGTTTCTACGTAGCTGTACAGTTTGACCAAGGTAGACATATTCCTGAACAATTTCAAGAGGTACCCCATCAAGTGCAATCGGTTCAGGTATAACATGTTCGTTGAACATTATCTTAGTTTTGTCCAAGTTCATCCGAAGACCGATGCGAGCAGAAGACTCAGCCAGCCTTGATATTTTTTTATTCAAATCTGACAAAGCCTCTGACAAAACCTCACTTTTACCAAATCTCTAATAACTCTCAGACTGCCAAATTTGACAGAATTTTTAAGGATGAAACGATGTACCTGATTTTTTTAAATAATACCATTTACATTTCCAAGAACATATAGAATCGTTTAAGTCTCCTTTGATCACCGGAGCTTAACGCCGCGCGTGGTTTTATTGAATCTGAGTAGCATTTTTCAAAAAAAAATTATTTATCAAAGAAAACCGACTAATATATTGAGCGGCTTTTGCTAATGTGTTATTTCCTTATTTCTTTAACATTAGCAGGTCTAAATGTTCCAATAAGATCAAGTAAGATCAAGACAAGATTTTAAATTTTGATGTATTATTGAGAAATTTATATCAATCGATTCCGCCGCCGTTGCCACTGATTTCCGGAGATATTACGTGTTAAGTTGCGGAGTTCAACACCGCAGAGTGAAGAAATAAAAATAATTTCCACGAGTATGAATCGAAACCACAACCTCGCTCGCTTTTACAGTCACATGGGTATGCCTCAGGCCTCTGCACAGCTGGCCTCAATGAATTGTAATCTCTCTCTAAATTACACTACATACAACGTAAAATACATAGTTACGTGAAATGTGGTTCAGTGAAACAAGATTAGTCGCCGCTAAATGATATAATGAGTTAATTTCCAATGTGCTGATGAGCGTGCTACGGCGCTAAGCGATCGTCCATGAACGTGCTAGATTGATTGCAGTAGTTAAGCCGTGTCAGCTTTTAAGTGATCCGACGGACGTCTCGTTAATGTGGTGGTCGGTGGGAGGAAATATTATCATTTACTTCACGTTTGTTTGTTTTTAGGACTCCATACTTCAAAATGTAAAAAAGGAATACTTATAAAAAATGATCTATCAAGCAAGGCTATTTATCTCGAGATCGCGTAGAGATACCATACTATAATTAAAATCGAATATTTATATCTATAGTACCTGAAAACACAGATAAAATCAAGTTTCTAAGTCAAAGCAATCAAAAGATTTAAGCATTTACGCCTCAATTTTAATGCATTTTATATGAAATTCACCGGGTTATCAAAGCTACGTTGAAGTAGAAACGCTCGTATTCAAATATGTTGTTAAGAATTTTATAAAAAAATTATATTTATTACTTTTACTACGACCCACGTCTTTACTCTTGCTAGACGTCCTAAAGGTTGTTTTTATACTAGCAAATTTTATTTTACATATATTATTTAAGGACTATTTCAAGCCCCCTATAACCACCCTGATCAATTCGATGGTTGGACCATAACACATACACATACATACAGACATACTCCCAGATAGAGATATATCTTAATTTGGCGCTACCTCAGAAAGGACCCCACTTTTAACATAATGAGTACGCATACTGTCTTAAATACATATTAGACTTATAATCCTCAAAATTCCATCTAAAATGAAGCAGATCTGGCGGTTCTGGGATCTTGGGCTAGTAGGATATTTATCAATCTCACATGTCCAATAATTAAGCTTTAAACAATATTCTCGATAGATTATTAAAGAAATTAAATGCAAATTGTATGATGAATTATTGTTGAAATATATTTTTTATCAGCAACAAATCTACGTAATTTTAACAAACAAAATAGTGTAAAATAAAAATATTTTTACCTTGCTGAATTGGCTTCTTGTTAAAACAAGCTAACAGAATAGCAAAATATGTAGGGCAACGCTATGTTGCACAATTTCAGCACCTATAGATAAAGAGGCTGTATGCTGGATCAATAGAGTGCGCTTGTAGAGTTAAATTTTTGGCATGACAATAAAAATGTTAAAACTGTCAAAGAATGTGATAAATTTACATAAGTTATATAAAATATATAGTGCAAATGTACATGTAAATATTTTCTAATCATGCCCGCTATTTTCATACTTTCAAGGGAGCTGGGGTCAAAGTAAACGATCTAGTTTCTAATATAACATGCTAAATGTAAGTCACCTATGTTATTATTCCATAATTTTGATTCATTCTATAGTAAAATTGTGCTATTTAAAGAAAAATATAATTCCAATTACATTAGAAAAATTATATGCTTAGATGATATTTACAATTAGGCGCAAAGCGCGGCGTTAAGTTCCGCCACTAAACACGCAATGCCTTCAGAACACAGCGGAAAGTGGGGAACTGTGTGTTCTAACACAAGGTTCCCTCTGTCTACCCTGCTGTGTGCGGGATACAGCGTGAAGCTGATTTTAATTTTGTTATATTGGCCAAATATTAGTATGTAAATTGCTCCCTAGTGAAATCTAATCCGATCTGGATGGACGATAGCCGTATAAATGATGCCCGCGCTATGCCCGAAGAGGCCGGCCATAATTCTCAATTAAAATGATATGTTGTGTGCTGACCATAAGAGCTCTATATTATTATATAAAAAGATAAATTATCTTTTCTATTATTTAAAATTTTTACAAAGTTACTGTAATAAACACATATTTTATCCTTATAGAAGAGAAAAATGTTGAGTCGCAGTTCACAGCCTTTGGTCTAATATAAGACACGCGTGTTGAATGGTGAAACGGAATTAAGCGATAATGGGACATCGTGTAAGCGCAATAGCGCAATTTTTTTTCCAGTTTCCAAACGATTTTGCAACTGTCGTGGCGCAGGAGCACAAGCGCGACCCTTGTAGATTCGAATGCCACTCGGGGGAATGAAATGCTTAATATTTTTTTCACCTTGATAACAAGGCAGAGCGCAGCGTTGAGTGTCGCTATTTAACAAGCAATGCATGCATTCCATTTTAATTTAATGAGCTTTAATGAGAGCTGAGTTTGTAATACTAGGTATCCGAGTCCCCTGTGCCTAAAAATACAATACTTTCCCACCCTGCTACGCAAACGTGATGTTGATTTTCACTTTTCATCATGCAATCTTCTGAAAGTTAAACGGATAAGAGAACAGAGTGACTTAAGATGAAATTCTCTCTAAACTCGGTTATGCGCGAAAAAGCGTGAAGCTACAAGTAAAAGTCCCTATTCCGTATTACCATAGGAAATATCAATCAACATCTCTCAATCAAGTAAAATTATATATAATGTATATTAGTTAGTGTGAAACACTTTAGAGCAATCAAGTTTAATTAATTTCCAGTTCAATGGTGATTAATGAAATCGTGCAGTAATTCATCATGTGCTGCATATTCACGTGTTGCGGTTGGATGGTGGATCTCATACAGAGGTGAGTACGCCCATTATTTGATGTTGGTTTATTTAAAGTTCCATTTCTTTCAGTTTCACGCTGTATCCCGCACACGGCAGGATAGGCAGAGCGTTAAAACACTCCATTACCCATTTTCCGCTGAGCTCTGGGACCATTGCGTGTTGAGTGGTGGAATTCAACGCCGTGCTTTGCCTCGACACCAGAAGCAAGAAATGAAAATATTAAATATTCAAATTTCTCGGGTGGGATTCGATGTAACAACCTGTCGCGTATACAATTTGGGACTCTGCCCCACGACTGGCCTGACTATTTTTTTATGAATATGTTATTTCTTTGATTAGTTGGTTTTAGGTAAGAGAGAAATTTATGGGTTTCGTGTCAGCGACATGCTAGTTATATATGTATCTTTAGGTATCATCCTCGCGTCGTGTATCATCTCGAGCTTAATTTATTACATGGAATAAATTACACGCGAATTCTTTGTTTTTGTTTTTGTTCAAATAGTCTTTTAATATGTTTATTATTAAAATATTAGGGCACTCGTGGCGCAAAGGCACAAATGTGTGAATGTAAATGCGACAGATTGTGAGTTCGATTCCCACTCGAAGAAATGAAATATTAAATATATTTTCATTTCTTCGCTCTGGTGTCAAGGCACGCGACGTTGAGTTCCGCCTCGCAACACACAATTTCCTCCAGAATTCGGTAGAAAGTGGGAAGCTGCCTACCCTGCTGTATGCGGGATACAACGTGAAATGGATTTTATCACGATATTCATTATTATCTTGCAGTACAATATGCTAATTATGATATCCTTAAATAAATTTACATTAAAATATTTTTTGAGTTTTTATATCCACCGGAAATAAATTATTTGTTTGATAACAAAATTTATCCAAAAGAAATAATGTTAAGAACAATAAAAACTATTTCATTTGTATTGTTTTTTAATTATTATTACTATTTACAACAAAAAAGAAACCGGTGGAAATCACCGGATTCCATAATCAGAACCTAACCAAACTCTCATCAGACTACCCTTAAAGTGTATCTTTTCCAATAAAAAAAGAATCATCGAAATCAGTTGGCATGATATTGAGTTATTCGTCCGTTTATCGCGCACATGTTTAATGCAAATTTATGACCTGTGTGATTTTTTTATATATGAGAAAGAGACCAAATTAAAATGCGACTACACGGGAAGCATCAAAAAGGAATCTTCTGAATCGGTTCAGTCAGTTCTACAAAAGTTCTGGGGTAACGAACAAAAAATACCGTCAAATTAAAATCCTCCTCTTTTCGGAAGTCGGTTAAATATAAAAACGATTGAAGGAAATTTCTTTTGGAACTAAGAAATTATACCAAAATGGTTCTATGAAACTTTTGTGTAATTGCATTTTTTAATTCTTTGAGGCCGATCAAAAATACATATAAATCAATATATGTTTTAGCTTTTGTCTTGTTACCAGATAGAGAGGGAAGAAGTGAAATAATTCATAGCCGCTATCTAAAAGCTATTTTTAGATACAAAGTATGCAAATTTTCATTGAATTCCTAAAGAAAAATAAGTGTCAATCCATTGAGAACAGTGTTTTAAATCCTTCAATAAGTCACTCCACTTCAGCGATTTCCGTTGTTCGTTATTTCCTTTATTTTTTCTTCCCGTTTACTCTTCGCGACGCAATCGTTCAGCTTAATCTTCGCTGCTAGTAAGCAAAATAAAAGCCAAAAAGATTTAATAATATTAAATAAAAATCCAATTTAAACATGCTTTTATTTGTAACAACACATAGACTATATGTGTCTAGAATAATATTTTATATAACGTATATTTTTTCAACGCACTGGGATTCGAACCCACGCTTCTTCAATGCCTTTATCTGGAATACCTAATAAGAAATATGAAATATATCACAAATAAATAAAATATAAACCGTAAAAGTGTGTCAGCTAATATATAATTTGTATAAAATTTATTATTATCTACTAAATTATGGAAATATACGTTTATATTACTAATCCACAAGATGCAGTTAACTTTTCATTTCTTGGCAAGAGTAAAAAAATTATATATATTTCTATGTATATAGATAGTTATTCAACGTTTATAGATTATTAATGTATAATATTTATTAAATTTTTATTTTAATTCTAGCAAAGTTGGTAAAAAAAAGTTACTATGTCGACTATTTTTTTTATTTAAGCCGAAAGCACCAACCAATTTATCTAACCGAATTCGAGGATATACCGTGTCGTGTAGCATACGGATTGTATTACCATGAGCGTGGAAATAGAAATTATTCATCTCCCTAGAATGGTCATGGAACTGACAATCGTAGCGATACAGCCAGATGCTGCGTCCTTGTCTAAGAACCCACAAAAATATAAAAATATTTATATTAGGGGATTACAGTTTTTTCTCAACATATCAAGACACAACGGCTGCCATATGTATGTATATGTATACATGTATCTATTGTACACGTAGTATATAATTATAATAAAATACTGTACTGAATTCCCATATTTACATAACTCTAATCTTATATGTCTTCCTACTGTGTGCGGGATACAACGTGAAGTTGTTTTTTTCTTATTTTACATACGTCCGCTATACTGACATTTGTAAGATCCAAAGCATAGGTATATAAAAAACCATTTTATCCTTTCAGACTATGGACGTTTACAATGTCTTGCTGTATCAGCTCCGCGGTGTGTTGTTCCCTCGTTACCGCCTCTATGTCCGGCGTCGCCCTCGGTTACAACTACTCATTGGCTGAGTACATTGACTTGAAAGGTTATTTTTTGTATCTTATAAATAATCTTCGCCCAGTCACTTTGTTTCCACGCTTATTAGATTTGCTATAAAATCAACCCTTAGTTGGCTGAACGCAGATATTAGAAAGACCAACTGAAATATAATGTTAGGAAAATCTTTTTGTGTATTTATAATCTGGAATGGATTATCAAAATCAGGCGATAGTGCTCAAAATTTCCAAAAGTTTGGTAAAAAGGTTTTTTTTGAGATTGGACTTACAATACAATAATTATAAGATATATTTACATTTTAAACTATTTATTATAATTTATTTTTATTTTATTTTAGAAACAAATGTATCGGTGTACTTGAAACGTGGTATATTTGATGATGAAATTGCCGACGACATGGAATGGCGGCGACGGGGTCACCAGCCTGTTGCTGGCCATATTGGAGAAAATAACCGTAAATGTCATTTTCCTAATAAAACATTTCTCTTTTAACAGTATTTTGTGTTCTATTAGTTACGAAGAATAATAAATGCGTATATCGTAAATGACCACTTTTTAAAATATTTTTTGAGAAATGAAATGTTTCTTAATTTTAAATATAAACAAATCTATACTATATTATTGTCACATTAATAGTATGTATTATTTACATTATAGTAGCTCCTACTTGCACATTATTTTGAATATTTGGCTTACATCCAAGCAAAATATTTGAATTGCAATTTATATTATGACATGTCACACCTATTACAGTTCTAACTGGCTCTGACGATGTATCAACACCGGTGAAGTCAGGGCGTCGGCTTGATGACTCAATATATGAGTCTAATGACAGAAATAACTTTGAAGGATCCTTAATGAGGTTGACGGCAAAAGCTCCTTTTCCTTCACCAATAACTACTAGTTCTGAAGTGCCAGTGCACGAGGTATTTTACCATTTCTTTAACATATTTTAGAATGGTTTCATATCTATCGTACATAATAATAATAATAACAATAATTTTGCTGTTCGATAAAAATCTTGTAATATTGTGATAAATATATAGATAATAGGACAACATCCTCCGGGATCCCTTGAACAGCTCAAGGCTTTGCAAGGCGCTATTAACATGAGAAAAGCGGATGCTGCAGCGCGTCGAATGTTAATAGAAAAGCAAAAGGTAGAAATTTAAAAAAAAACTGTGCGAATTTAGCAACAATTTTTTTATTTATAATAATAATGCGTCGCATTTTATATACAGCTATCAAGCCAGGATACTGATTACCCAAGATCTGATCCTAATGGTAGACGCGCTATGAAATATGATATACCTCCATTCGAAACCGCTCCTACTCATGGTTCTCTTCGTCAAGCGGTACCGGCAAATAATATATATGAGCAATTGAAGCTAAATATAAAACCTCGTGATGAGGACTTGCGCTCGAATAAATTATTATATACAGACGATTTTATCATTCATACATATCCATCTCCTGTTACACCACGAGCTGGTCCCGTAAGACCAAACAAGTCAAAAATAATATATAATACCAGACCTTCCACTACTGCTACGAAAACACCTTTTGTACCATCAAGAACAATTGATTCTAATCTACCCAAATCTATAGACGAAGAGATGGAATCATTTAAAGAAAAACTTATGGACGATAGACTAGAGGAACCAGGGTAAGCTGGTTACAATTTTTATATTGAATACACTATTTAATTAAAGGTTCTTTTAATTAAATTTAAGTATTATTTTTTTTCATAAATGTTTTAGATATAATGGAGATGAATTTTTAAAGAAAATTAAAACACGTATTAAGAAGCCACAAGACGATTACGAAGAAGAAATCAGAGGAATACCGATACGCAAGAAGAGACACAATAGTCTTTTAAGTGTGTTAAATGCAAACAATGTATCAAATACAAATAAAGGCAGTCTTGAAAAAAGTTTCTTCAAAGTAACAGCTCCTACTACGACTTATACAACTTTTGATGCGACCTCTGAAGTGAGTAGCAGCAGAGATGATAAAAAATTCTTAACGACGTCACATATACTAATTAAATTGCTGTCTTCGTAATAGTCGCTCTATGTGAATTTATTTCGTTAAAGTTATGTTTTGTCCAAATGTTTAGTAAATTATTCAAAATATGTGTTTTTATTTTACAATTTTTTTACTAGAATTATGTTTATTTTACTGATTTTCTTTACTGACTTCAATAAACAATCGTCCTTTTTATAAAGAAGGAAGAATTATATCAGCTAAATTAATAAAATACAGGTTGTTTTATACTGCGCAATTTGAATCGCACTGTAAATTCATTAACTAATCGCATTAAAAAAATTAAACAATGTTTTAAAATCTATGGGATTGGTTATATCTAAATAACTAAATACCTTCAATTGTATTTTGAAGCCATCGCGGCGCAGGGGCACAAGGGTGTGACTGGTAGCGCGACGGTTGTTGGCTCGATTCCCACTTCCTCTTCTCGAGGGTTTATTCTTATTTATTACTAATTAAAAAGTTTGACTAAGTTTGACTGTGAAACCTACTGGTTATGGGTTCGAACCCCACTCGAGGAGATGAAATATTTAATAAAAGGTAAAGCGCGGCGTTGAGTTCTGCTACTCACGCAATGCCTCCAGAATCCGGCAGTAAGTGAGAAACGGAGAGTCTCAACAATAGGTTCCCTCTGCCTACCCTGATGTGTGCGGGCGTGAAGTTTAATTTATTTTTATTTATTTTTTATTCATATGTCGGCAACTTTTTATATTAAGCTACATAGCATATGCCATTTTTAATGAAGCTTTTCTGACAATATATAATCCGTTTGTCAGTTCAGCGAGAGGATGAAATGACGTAATACATATGTACGTGTGGATTGAAAGGGATATTGCCTATTGAAACGATCACAGGCGAGTCGGCTGTCAGCTCTCAAAGAAATAATATAGATAAATAAAATTTAATATCGATATTTATTATTAAAAAAAAAAAAAAAATTAGCTTCACGCTATATCCCGCTTTATATTTATTATTGTATCAAATATATTAGCATTTCATTTTTTTTACTAAAATGGTCTTTGAATAAAAGGCGAAAAGAAAAACGGGGTGTCAGCCGGAGTGGAATATCTACTAGTATACGTGTAACTGGGAAAATAATATTAAATATATAAAGCAAGCCAAGCAGGGAAAATCTAGTCTTGACACTCTTTTATTTGCTTTCTGCCCGAATTTGTAACTTTGCGTGTTCAGTGGTTGATTTTTACCACTACTTACTTTTTAACAGATCAGCGTTTCGTCTTATCAATGCTGGAGAATGGAGCTACTGCCTCACTGCACCTCAATGGGCCCTTAATATTTTTTGTTACACATAAATATAATATTCAAAAAAAATAAAACACACAGAGATGTTTTGAACTTTAAATATATGACATTCACGTATATTGAACGCGCCCCGTAAAAGGTTTTATTGAAAAACAAATATCTGTCTTAATTAGGCAAAATTTTGTAATATATACTTATAATAAATCTGTAGAAAAGTCGTTTCTGTACATTGAAAATAATTAAAAAAAATTAGCTAGGGTGTTAAAGGATAATTAACAAAATACATTTCCAACATTTTTGGAATTTTTGTCTGTTTGTCTGTTTATCGGTTTATGTCAACACGCATCACGTAAAAAGTACACAATAAATTTAAGCAACTTTTATAATCTTTATATATATATATATATATATATATATATATATATATATATATATATATATATATATATATATATAATATATATATATATATATATATATATAATATCTCTATTTCTTAATTGTAGACTTAAAATATCACAAACAACGAAACTAATTTCTTTAACAACAATTGGCCCAGCCAAACGCCGAACAGCTGAGTGGTTCAGATTGTAAGTAAAAATGAGTGTGTGTTGTAGATAGAACAGGATTTTCTTTAACATATATTGTATGGCATAAAATATTTTAATTTGATACTTGTTAAGTAAAAATACACAATTATATAAAGACACGGGCACATTCAAGGGATAGAAATTAGTGCTTTTGAGTAGATTTCTCAAATTAATAATATATCTTCGTATATACTTTCACCTATACAGTTTAAAAGGTACGTGATGAAAAACCATTTGACGACTTTCTTATCAATATTTAATGCGTTATATACATTTAAACTGTATACTGAGCGAGCGCGCTCCATCCAAGGAGCTACTTTATTAAACACGGCTACTATTGCTTACGTCCGCCCCACGGAGTCAAATAGACTGAATCTTTCATCCCAACAGCCTACTATCATATTCAAACAACGAAATTCGGCTTTGTAGCGTTTCGATCCCTCGCCCACTCACTTTTTAGGTCTTTAATGTGAACAGGTCTTTGAAACTCCTACAAAAATGAAAGATATTATTTTAATTTTGACAAGTTACGTTTGAAACTTTTTTCGTTTTAAAATAATAATAGAATTAAATAATTCTCATGTCTTGTCTATTTCAGTATCATCTTTCTTTCATTTCATCTTTATATGTTTGTTAATAAAAATAATCTTTCTTTTCTACTTTTGTTTATCTTTTGCCCATTTACGTTTTTTTATTTAAGATATAATAAAACATATTGTATAATATGCTAGCTGTGTGTGACCACTAGAGGCCTGTCCCCTCTGGAAAATATACCGAGGCCAGTCATGGCGCAGGGGCACGAAGTGTGACTGTATAACCGAGTGGTTATGGATTCGATCCCAACTCGAGGAAATGAATTATTTAATTAAATTTATATTTCCGTTTCTTCGCTGGTGTCGAGGCAAAGCGCGGTGTTGAGTTCTGCTATTCAACACGCAATGCCTCCAAAATTCGGCAGAAAGTGGGGAACGGAGTTTCTTAACACTAGGTTTTCTCTGTCTACCCTGCTTTGTTAGGGATACAGCGTGAAGCTGACTAAGATTAAAATATAGCTTGTACCAATGATTTTTTTTCTTTACTTTATTAACTTTGAAAAAAGAATGACATCTTTCGTTTTAAACAACCAACTACCACCTATCTGAAAGATTGGCTGTCGAGTGAGAAAATACCATCAACATATAGACATCTTGAAATAAGTGTATCTAAGTCTTCAAAAACCCTCCTTAACAAAAGACCAATTGTCTTTTTTGTATCAACGTTTTAAGTATTCCTTTAAAACTCTTTTCTCTGTAACATTAAGCCACAGATTAAATTTGAACGAATTCGTTTTATTTTCAAGCTTTATTCTATATTTGAGGCCAGTCGTGGCGCAGCGGCATGAAGTGTGGCTGTAAAACCGACTGGTTGTGGGTTCGATCCCCACTCGAGGAGATGAAATATTTACTTAAATTTATATTTCCATTTTCTTCGCTCTGGTGTCGAGGTTAAGCGCGGCGTTGAGTTCTGCCACTCAACACGCAATGCCTCCAGAATTCGGCAGAAAGTGGGGAACGGAGTGTCTTAACACTAGGTTCCCTCTGCCTACCCTGCTGTGTGCGGGATACAGCGTGAAGCTGATTTATTTATTAATTTATTTATTTTATTCTATTTTTTTTTGTATTTGTTCTGTATATTTCTAATATTACTTAAATTATAACTATATTTTTCTTTTTCATTCTCAATGTATTAGATTTTTTTTAGTTCAGAATTAACGTGCCCTAAATTGTGTGTTTTAATAAATTCCAAAAGAATATTTTAATATAAACACATTTTTTTATCATTTAATTAAAAGGATACAAAAAAACCTTTCAAAATCTGCATAATTAACTATTACATTTAAGAATATTTAAAAAAATTTCCAATTATAGCAAAATATAAATGTTTGTCATATTATTAACAGTAAATATGTACATATTTTTCTACTAGCGATACTACAACTTATTTATTAGATGGATGTATGTCTTAGCGACTGTTGCCTTGGTCTTATTCTTGGCTGACGCAGTCTATAGCTAATAATTGTATCCTATGTTAAAATATCGGCCATATTTCAAATTTCCAACTCAAACGTGATCAGCCTAAG
Source organism: Heliconius charithonia (assembly GCA_030704555.1). Classification (NCBI taxonomy): domain Eukaryota; kingdom Metazoa; phylum Arthropoda; class Insecta; order Lepidoptera; family Nymphalidae; genus Heliconius; species Heliconius charithonia. The sequence continues at coordinate 3,354,903 of CM060819.1, read as the reverse complement.
CTTTTAACAATCGAGTCACGATGCCAACTTTACGAAAATGCAGGTAGTTTGTGTTTATATACTTTTACAGAAAATATATTTTATAAAAAAAATCACAAACGAAATTATCTAAATATAAACCTTTAAAGTACCTTATATATAAAAATTTACCTGTTTAGTTATAACAATTACGAACAAGATGTAGGCGTTGAGCAGCAATCCGACAGCGGAGATGACGGTGACGGCGACACTCAAAGCGAGCGTCACGGCCTCCTCGCCTCGAGCCTCCGTCCCGTTCATCTCCATATCACCAGCTATCTGTCCTCGATTGCTACCCTCTAGCTACACCATGACGCTGTGCAGGTTTCTATGGGGCACCCCCTCATCTTACTGCTGCAGCTGCGTTCCATCGCATTTCGAGTGATTGTAATCTGGAAAATGAAAATATGTATTGTTAGGGTTATTTTTTTTATTATTTTTTAATGTGATTTATATGCGAAAGCATATGTCTGGCAGTCTGGGTAGCGGAAATTTGTAAAAATCTCCCCACAGAGATGTTAACAACGTAAATAAGTTGTAAGTTGTAACGCCTGGTCGGTTCCAGGAGGCGAGTTTGAGTCCCGCTTAGTTCAAATTTTAATACGTTTTCTAAAAAAGTATATTGAATTATAGTCAGACCCACCCCGCTAACGACCGTGCAAAGTGGAGTAGGTTGAGTAGGAAGGCAGGCCCTGGCGAATAGCCGAGATTAATGCCAGGAAGAAGAAGAAGAGTCAGACCCACCATGGTGGTTTTTTTATATTATTTGTGTATCAATACGTCTCATAATAATCAATTGAAAATAGCTAATAAAGAACAAAAATATTTTAATTGGTTATATTTAACATCAACATCCTTAGAAGTTCGTAACATAATAATTACAATAATACCAATTTAATATTCCATCAAAATTAAATATATTAGAAATTTGAGCGAAGTTTTAATAGTAGGTTTAGTCGAGATTTTTTGGAGTAGTTGTATATACGTTCATATAACATATTTTTTATAATCAAATCTTTACTAAATAAAAATATACTATATATTATAGAACATATCTGGTCCAATTCCTCCTCACCAAGCATTGTACGAATGGCCCAAACGCAAATTGAGAACTTGGCATCCATATGCTAAGTTAGCGAAACTAATATCAAACTGCGCTACGGCTCTAATGTGCTCCATTACAATAACGACTAACTGAAAGCTAATTCATAATATCAGGTATCTATTTCCAGTGAAATTTTGCTACTTACTTTATAAATTAGTTATATTTCATAGAATCATGTATTTTATACATACGAGTGTGGACATGAAAAATGTATATATAACATTATATTTGAGGTATTTCGTGGTGCAGGAGCACAAGCGTGTGTCTGTAACTCAGACGGGTTGTGAGTTTGATTCCCACTCGAGGAAATTAAATATTTAATATTTTCATTCTTTCGCTCTGGTGCCGAGGCAAAGCGCTGCGTTGAATACGCAATGGTTCTAGAATTTGGCGGAAATAGGGAGCGGAGTTGCTTAGCACTAGGTTCTCAGGTTCCCTCCTTGCTATCTGCAGGATACAGTGTGAAGTTTAAAAAAAAGTATAATAAATGCTTAACACACATAATCTCTCATAGGGTAGGTCAAGAGTAAACTGCCATAAGCATAAGGGCGTGAATATAAGAAAACCCGCAAACAGAGGGTTCCCCTCAAGAATCTTCAAAAACAATTTTCAATTTCAAACTTTTGAGATTCACGTTTGATATTCAAAGATGAATTCATACTTCGAATTCAAGAATAGATAAAGACGACGCGATTTAATGTGCTTGTAAATTATAATATGCAATATTTAGTGCCTTTCGAATAAAAGAAGAAAATAAATTAAAAGTTTTAATCAAAAATCAGCTTCACGTTGTATCCCGCGCACGACACGAAAAAAAATATAAAAGATTTTAAAAAATAAAATTTCCTTTGTTTTTCTTTATTCTGTTGAATAAAATGAAAATGGATTAGTCGTGGGAACATGTAGAGTCGTGACTATGCATTTTTATCATTTTCCGTTTTTGTTTAAAAGCAAGTGGATAGTAGTAATATTTCAAACAAATTTAAATTTTTCGACCCTCAAGAAACCCTTAAAAAACATGTTATTATCACAATAGAGATGCCAAACCTTTTACTCTAGTTATTAAAACTATTTCACATTTTGCTTGTGATAATAATTTTAAAAATATCTTGATAGATTCGTAAATTAACAATATATTTTGCTCTTTATGGAAAAACTACAAGAAAGAAATTGTTATTCAGATTATACATAGATATTTGATAAATATAAAAACTATGAAACTATTTTATTTTTCAGCTTCACGTTGTAGCCCACAAGTACAGTAAGTAGACAGAGGGAAACTAGTGTTAACACTCCGTTCTCGACTTTCCGCCAATTTTTTTTTAAAGCATTGCGCGTTGAGTAGTGTAACACAACTCTGCAATTTGCATTGATTAAAGAAATGAAAATATTAAAAAAATATAATTTTATATTTCCCCGAGTGGGGATCGAACCAGCAACCTCTGCGACACAACGGCCTCTATTCTGATATTAAAATTTACTGTATTCATAAATTTTCATGTCATATATTCTCGGTAGTCTCGTAACAATACTTAACTTACGTTCGTTCGGTAGTGTTGACTGACATCAAACATTCAAGGGTGAATACGTTAAAAAGGTCTTTAAGTTTTAAAGCAACGAACGGTTGAAGGACATTAAACACAAGGCAACGCTACTTAAATACTGCTTAAAATTTATTTTATTATGTATGTATGAACCTACCACAGGTTCAGAAGGATACAGTGAAAATAGCTCGGTAATATTTTAGTTTTTTTAAGCTTTACAGAAAGCAGGAAAGGTAGGAGATCTGGGGAGTCCTAGTGATATCCTAGTGTTAAAGTCTGTTCCCATTAATACACTTGCGTTCTCCAATTACCAGCAAATTCTGGACGTGAGTGGTTGGAACTCAACACCGCCGAGCTTTCTCTCATTATCAGTGCGATGTAATGAAAATGTTCAATATCCCATTTCCTCGAGTGGAAATCGAACCTGCCCAACAACAACCTGTCGCACTGTGCACCAAGCATGCGACTGTAAGCCCCACGACTGGCCTCGAACCTATTTTTTTTTTCAACATAATTATAATAGTTAAATTCGCTATTTATCTTTAAATATAAGTTTGTCATCTCTGTTTGTATGTAACGCATTAAAAATTAGAAACATTTGTGTTTGCCCCAAAACTGTCGTGTTTTATTGTCGTGTAAACATTATCTTCATGTAATTTTATTTATTTTTACTATAATATATATATATATATATATATATATATATATATATATATATATATATATATATATATATATATATATATATATATATATATATGTATATATATATATAATAGTGATAGTTTGCGGCCAAACAAACAAGTGCACAAAGCAGCACAAAACGTGTACACGACAGGTGGATGATTCAATTCCCACCCGAGGAAATGAAATATTTAATGTTTTCCTTTCCTAACTGTGGCAACGAGACAAAGCGCTACGTCGAATAAGCCACTCAACACGTGATGCCTCCAGAATTCGGCAGATACTGGGTAACAGATGTGTTTTAATACAAACGGAGTGTGACATTAGGTTCTCAGGTTCATTCTGCCTACCCTGCTATGTCCGGGAAAAATAAAAGATTGAAACAAATTGAGGTTTATAGCTTTGAGCGAATGAGTCAATGCTAAGTTTTTTCCCAAAAAAAAACTTTAATCGTAATCGTAATATTATAAAATTTAAATCTGCTCCGAAAAAGTCCCATTGTTTTTATTAAATAATGATTCATAAATAATATTCTTTAAAAGTTAAAAAGAAAAACAAATTAGAAAAAACACTACACACGCTAACTTTTTGATTAAACCTTGGTACTTATGTGAGTTATGCCACTAAAGTATATAATATATCTAATAAAAAAAACTTTGTCAACCATTCTCTCTTTTCTATCTTCGTCCGACATTATTGAACATATTATATTTTAATTATAAATTATAAATACATTTGCCTTTATCAGTTATATGGCATTATCAGCCTTTAAATATTTTATAGTATCTATGTATTTCATTTCCACTGCCTGCTGCACAATGGCATCACGTCCGCCATTTTTACTTACACCCGCATCTAGAAGCAGTATGGACCTGTTGAATGGCTTTTACAGCGTCGTTGCTTCTAATGACCGCTATCACGTCGAGTCCAAGATGGAGAATGTTAGTCATTTAGTGCTTTTTGCTGTTCCTAAGGGTAATATATCACAGAATAACGTCAAATTGTGCAGAAAAGTGCCAAGTCAAACTCATCACGCAATGCCTTGAAAATGAGGAAGTGGGGAACGGAGTGTTTTATCATTTGTACATGCGGGATATACTGTTAAGTAAAAGACACAGCCAAGAACATATATGTAGTTTCTTACAAATGTAAAGCCTTAAAACATTTAAAAAATATAAATATTTTTGTATAGCACACATTATTAAAAAAAAATCACTTATAGATCTTAAGTTTAATGGTATGCTATAGGCAAAGGTGGAAAGTAGAATGCATGACTAAATCAAACAAACAACAAAAATATAATGATCAATAATGTCTTAAAATAAATAATTAATTAAATAAATTAGCTTCACGCCGTATTCCGCACACAGCAGGGTAGGCAGATGGAACCTAGTGTCAAGACACTCCATTCCCCACTTCCTGCCGAATTTTTGGAGGCATTGCGTGTTGAGTGGCAGCCGCCGCGCTTTGCCTTGACGCCAGAGCGAAGAATTGGAAATATAAATTTAAGTAAATATTTCATCTCCTCGAGTGGGAATCGAACCCACAACCAGTCGATTTTACAGTCACACTTTGTGCCCTTGCGCCACGACTGGTCTCAAAAAAGTAATAAGATAAACAAAATAATGGCTTCGAACACATCTGTGGTCAAACCCATTCAATCTAAATTACGTCATAAGCATTTCCGAACGAACGACCAAATCTGATATATACGAGTAGAAGCTTGTAATAGCGTCGATTCTCAAAGAGAAGGTAAAAGGATCAAGACGACGTATTGTTACAATCTCATATATTGAAAATATTTCTTATATTAATAGATTTCACTGCATGTAACCATTTCGTTGTATATATTTAATTTGTACTATTGACTATAATGCATATAATGCAACTATGTTCAAATGTTTGATGTCTCAAAAATAATTTTAACATTATTATTATTGTTGTTATCATATTATTATGAAGACCATCGCGGTACATTAGACAGCTCCGGGAAAGATAAAGTGCGGCGTTAAACTAAGCCACTCGACACGCAACGTCTCGAATTCGGGTGGAAAATGGTCAAAAGTGTGTTGTATATAGATTGTCTCTGACCTTTACTGTATGCGAGATTTATTGGGACAAAATATATATTATAAAGTAAAGATGTATATTATGGGAAGATACTATCACTTCCTTTTTTACTGGATTTCATAGTATATAAACACTAAAAATGTACCATTCTTAATATATTTTTTCTGAATTTTATTTAAACATATTGTATGTTAAAATACAAATCAAAAAAATCTCTCTCACAAGCATTCAGTGTTGCTAGCTACGAAAACCAAAAAAATAAAAAAATAAAAATAACCATATAACAACAATATTCTAAGAAGATTTGAGTACACAAACAAAGTAAATCCGTAAACAATCTCGTTTCCTACACAACAACACACACCTAGCTAAAGCAATATCTTTTTATTCTGATGGAAGCAACAGATGGGTGTTTCAAGTTTCCACGGAGACGCAATTAGTGGGGTGGCGTGGCTGTTAATTCGTTTACTCGTTTCTACGTAACACTCACTTCTGGTGCCTTGTAGAGAGTTTCTCATTAAACATATACTGGTGATACTTACTGTATCATGTATATATGTTCTAATAATAAATGGTTGTTTTTACGTTTTTCTTTTCCACGAACAGCTTAGTGGTTAATTAATTATGTATACTAAGTGAAATTAATTTTCTTATTTTGTATTTCTATAACAAGATTGGTACACGAAATATTTGTTTTTTACGACTACTAGCTTCACGCTTTATCCCTAGCTAGGGTAGTCAGAAAGAACGAAGCGAAAACGCTACGGTCTCTACATACCTCTTTCGCCTCGTCCACAGTCATCAACCTCTTCATACATGCCCTCCGGGGAATGTATGTTTACATGTTTTTTTTTTAATTCTATTATATATCTTTTAGTAATATTTTTAATTGTATTTGTTTGTTACGATTGTAACATTATTTGAAATTGCGCCTCTTGACATTAATAGATCTTTTTTTCAGCATTGAGTGTTGAGCGGCGGAACTCAACGCCGCGCTTAGCCTCCACATCAGAGCGTATAATATTTAAATTCCTCGAGAAGGGATCAAACCCTCAACGAGTCGATTTTATTGTCACTTTTCGTGCCCCTGTGCTGCGCCACGGTAGGCCTCATATTCTACAATATGCTCAGATTTTTTCTTAAATTTGCTTACTTTACGACTAGCTTTTATTAAAGTTAACTAAATAATGATATTAAGTAAAGCTTTGCATTGTAAAACAGCTTACTAGAGAGATTCATTAAACAATCCAATTTGCTTGATTAGAGTTCATTGAAGCACATGCTGATGCGATTACAAGATTCTGACCGGTCTGTATTTTGGAGAATTACTTTCATTATAATATACGAGCACGTAATTTTAAATAATTTTGTATTATTATTAGCTATGATCAATTTCACGCTGTATCCCGCACGCAGCACGGTTGGCAGAGGGGGGAACTTAGTGTTAAGATATTTCACTCCCAATTTTCCGCGGAATTCTGGTGGCATTGTGTTGAGTGAAGGAACTCAACGGCAGACAACGCTCGACACCAGAGCTAATAAATGAAAATATACATTTAAATAAACATTTCATTTACTCTTGAGAAGAATCGAACCCACAACTAGCTACGTTTACAGTCACACATTTGTTCTCCTGTGCCACGACTGGCTTTATCTGGCCTTATTAGCAATAATATGTAAAAATATTTACCATCGACGTTGGTTTTACCGATATTCCTATATTTCTTGTAATTATTTTATATGCACGTAGTATATATATTTTTTTCATCAAAGGTTTTATTATTATTGGATTTTTTGTTAAAAGTTTATCTTTCTATAAAAAATACTCTTTTAATGACTATTTTAATAAAAGAGATTACATTTATGATTTGAATTTTAGATTATCAAACAAAATTTTTCAATAGTACATATTATCGATAGAACCAAGTAACGCTTTTCATAAATTTTAAATGTAGACATTATATCCAATTTTCCTTCCCTTTTATTAAGTCCATTAAGTGAGGTTCTTTCTGTTTTTTTTTTTCACATTAATGCAAATTGCTCAGTTGTTTAACGCCTTACTGGAATATTTCGTTATCAGGTTTCACAAGCAAGGATAAAATTTTAAGAATCGGAGGTTTTGGGTTTCAACTCTCCTATTAATAATAGAACTTCCTACGACTTTATTTTTAAGATGAAAAAATATTTTATTAAAAACCAACTTTCAGCGACGAATATTACAAATAATTGAAATATAGAGCTTATAGACTGTTGCGTAGCATCGAATACAAGATACCAACAAGAGAATTTCAACGCTTTATCGGGTAGTTTATTGTTAAATCGAAAAACGATATATGGACTATATATATATATTCTTTTCCTTTAGCTTCATACATTTTATATAATAGGATAGTTGGAAAATCATGGTGTAAAAGCAGAAAGCACGAATAACTTAGTGTAAAAGCCAATACGAGATGTTTAATATTGAGTCGTGGAACAAAAGTAGGAAAGTTAAAATAACATTATTTTTAGCTTCACGCTGTATCCCGTACGTACTTAGGCAGATGGAACATGTCAACTTAGTACTAATACACTCTGTTCCCATTAAGACACTTCCGTTCCCAACTCTCCACCGAAATGTGGAATTAAAATAATTATTTCTCTCAGTGGAGATACAATCCACAAACGTTGCTTTCTATAATCATTTGCTGAAGGAAGATTACTTTGTATGTACTTCATGTACGACGTAATATGAAACTCATATGAAATACTGCTATTGTGATATGGAACTACTCAAAACTTATAATTTGTTATATGACATAATCGTATAAGTTAATTTACGGGTATGTATTGTCATACTAATTTTTATGTACTGCATTTATTTATGATGATTTGTATAGTATTGAGTGAGACCAGTCGTGGCGCAAGGGCACAAAGTGTGAATGTAAAACTGACTGGTTGTGGGTTCGATCCCCACTCGAGGAGATGAAATATTTCCATTTCTTCGCTCTGGTATCGAGGCTAAGCACGGCGTTAAGTTCTGCCACTCAACACGCAATGCCTCCAAAATTTGGCAGAAAGCGGGGAACGGAGTGTCTTAACACTAGGTTCCCTCTGCCTACCCTGCTGTGTGCGGGATAAAGCGTGAAGCTAATTTTTTTTTTTAAGTATCTTTTGTTTATAAGTGTTGAATAACATTTAAAAAATATAAAATAATATTTAAGAAAAAATATATCCATTTTTTATATAAAATAGCATCACGCATTTTTTACTAAAGAAACTTAGATTTTTTTATAATATATAAGACCAATATTTAAATGTTCCACATGTAAATAGTTCGTTTTAAAGTCACATAAACGCCCCCACACTAGAATTCCCAAGCCAACCTGTAGCACACGGCGCTTCCTTAATTAATTTCTATTATGTTCAATTTTACAATTTGTGCCAGCCATGTTCAAAGTTGAGATTTTCAATTAAACAGCCACGAGCTCTCCAAAGAAGATTTAATTTTCATACTCTTCCGTTGTTTACTTGAAATACCATTCTAAAGTAAGGTTGGTTTGCAATAGTGTGAAAGTTTGTTGGTTATATCGAGGTTTTTAATTTTTTCAAGCTAGTATAAAGTTCATTATAAAAATATGACTTGAATATATCTTTATTGCGATAAATTAAATCCATTCTTATCTATATAATTTCTAACTATGTTGGGGGCCGTCTTGGTGCAGAGGCACAGACGTGCGACTGTAAGCGCAACGGTTTTGGGTTCAATTGTCACTCGCAGGAACGGGGATGAAATATTTTGATTTACTGATCTGGTAAAAAATCTTAGTTCTTTAAAATAGTGTGCAAAAAAATGTAGGTCATATTCAAGTTATAATTTTTATAAATATGTACTTCAGCTTAATTTTTTATAGCGTGATTAATAACATATGTATGACAGCCTATTTATAGGTATGTCTTATTGATTTTTTTTTGTTTTAAATAAATATTTAGCTAACGTATTTTTTTTGACTCCGAACTAACTTAAATAAGTTCTAATCTATATAATATGATACAGCGAAAGAGTTTGTTCGTTTGTTTATTTAAAAGCTAATATATCTCTGGAAGCTACCGGTCTGATATCCTTTTTTGTTTTGTATGAAATCTACATTTCTCGAGAGTGCTATAGACAAAATAACATTACGGTGCAATACCCATTATTGTTATTTCGTTATTTATAAAGAAATAACTGAATCTTTCGGCAAATATAGCATAATAAATCCATTATAGGTGACATGCGGACGAGGCCGCTACTTTAATATAAAACTTATAAATATTTCATTATTATTATTTCAAACATTCTACTACATCTCCATAATTAGATGTTATATGGGGTTGTTATCGTCAAAGTGGCCTGATGGTATCTCTCAACTTCGCAATATGTGATATTAGCTACGTGACACTACGTTAAGACGTGAACTCTGGACTTATGAAAATCTGCATATATATAATTTTTTTATATAGCAATACTCTCTAATTTTCTACTATATTTAAATATTTGAATATCATTTTTAGTTAAAAAAGAACAGAGTAAGTACTAATTTGATATCATTTTATACAATAACAAATTGCCTTTTTTATAAGGGCCAGTGATGACAAGTCCCAGGTAAAGTTATATAGCCTATAATAGACTTCTTTGATAAGCAGAAAATACAAAATAAAAAATTCTTCAAATTTGAACCACTTGTTTCTGAGATTATGCGTTCAATCAAATATACTTTTTAGCGTGATAATATTAGTATAGAATAAAAGTACAGATCCTAATTAATATTTATATACATGTTTTAGGGTAGAATATTCGTATAGCTTTTTTTAATAGCTACTAGATGTTAATTGACATACAAAATATTACTGACACAATATTATTACAAGGCTTATTTTGTATTACTTAACTTTTATTATTTAATTGTTATAACAACATATAACAATTGTTAATCAAAACAATAAAGATAAATTGGCACTTGTCGATAACAAAAGATTTTCTTCACAATACCCTAAGACATTGTATAGCGAGTCAATTTAATACATTTATATATACATCTATTATATATTTTATTCTCTCGAAAAAGTTCAACGTTTTAAAAACAGTAAACCTTTTTGTTTAATGAGCTGAAGGTTATTTTGCTTTATGGTAAGAACATATTTTTTTATTGCTTAGCAAAGATGTTATCTATATATGTAGGTGTAAGCAATACGCATATTTTATATTTATAGATATATCTATTCAATTCGTTTCTGTTACTAAGTGACAGAAACGAATCAACTCAGACGAAATTTATAGTTACGTATATACTTAGCCACAAACAACAAACAAAACTACTTAGTTTAGTTTAGAGGAACACTAAAATGGAATTTCTCAAAATTCTTACTGAAACGACAAAAATAATGGTAATTTTCCATGTACTGATACATCCTAAAATCCACGCAACCAAAGTCGCGGACGAAAACTAAAGTATTAAGGACAAAAAACATTTTTCTTTACAATATCAGCCAATACAGGGACACCACTAGCTGATAGCCACTAATACTATATTCATATAAGTACCGTCAGCAGAATTGCGTCTGACATTTACAATAATGCTAATGGTCGTCGTGCGCCTCGCTGGAGCCAAATTCCGTGTCGGTGCCAGTTAGGATATTCAATGTACGACACTAAATCACTCCAAAAATGAAATTCTTAAAGTGTAACAGTTTATTTTTCTCACAAATGCCAAGGAATTTTCATTTCGACGAAATATTCTTTAAATAATATTTAAGCTAAATAGGTGTCCGATTTTGTTGTTTCTCGTAAACTTCTGTGTACTTTACATATAGCAGAAGTGACCCGCACACAACAGGGAAGGCAGAGGAAATCTAGTGTTAATACACTCCGTTCCCTAATTTCCGCCGAATCAAGAAGGCGTTGCGTGTTGAGTGGCGAAATTCAACGTCGCGCTTTGCCTCGACACCTGAGCAAAAAAATTAAAATATACATTTTAAATGCATATTTAATTACCACGAGTGGTAATTGAACCAGTCGTTTATAGTCAAATATTTGCGCTCCTGTGCCACGGTTGGCCTCAGATAGACAGACCTTTAGTAAATGAATTATATCTTAAATGAGATAGTTCGCCTGAGTCGTTTCATACAATTCTAATATAATAAAGAACAATGTTATCTACAAATATACTGGGCACACAAAATTATTACTTTTAAATAATTAAAAGAAACATATACCTTAATTTTTTTAAAACTACATGACAAATGGTGGAGTTTAACTTTCTTAGATAGATTAATACCTATATCTAAGTAAATATATTTAATTATTTGTCTTAACTTTCCCGCTGTATTTAACACCGAGAAAAGCAGAGGGAATACGAGGAAATAAAAAAACATTTCAAAACATTTGAGACGGAATCAACCAACATGTAGCACGGCAAAGGGAGCCTTGACACTTCACTCTCCACTTTCCGCCGAATTCTGAAAGCATTGTGTAACACACAATTTGAGTGGCGAAACTCAACGCCACGTTATGTCTAAACATCAGAGCGAAGAAATGAAAATATTAAATATTTCATTTCCTCAAGTGGGCAACGAACCGACAACCTGTCGCCTTTACAGTCTTACTTGCGCCATACAATATATAATTAATATAAATAAATAATAAATAAATAAATAAATAAATCAGCTTCACGCTGTATCCCATACACAGCAGGGTAGGCAAAGGGAACATAGTGTTAAGGCACTCCGTTGTTCACTTTCTGCAGAATTCTGGAGGCATTGCGTGATGAGTGGCAGAACTCAACGCCGCACTTTGTCTCGACACCAGAGCGAAGAAATGGAAATATAAATTTCATCAAATAAACATTTCATCTCCTCGCATGGGAATCGAACGCACAAATAATCGGTTTTACAGTCACACTTTGTGCCGATGCGCCACGACTGGCCTCTAATTTCGATCTAATAATTAATATAGAGAAGTATATAAATAACAAATATATATACTGCTATCCTAATATCTAAATATTGTGATTACACCCGTATAATATTTACACAAGAGTGCAAAACGGAGCTACTTCTCGTATAAAGCGTTCGGTAACAGCTGATACCATATTGACATTGTAAGTTACACTAGTTGCATGATAAACTGAAATAAGCTTTGGTAAGCCAAAGTTTCCTGTGATTTTAGGTCGAGGACGACATACAAAATTGATAAATATTGTTTATCCAATAATAAGTATTGTTTTATTTTATTTACTGCTCAGTATATGGTTTCTTACTTATTTATTAATAAGAGGCGAGAGTGTCGAACTGGGTCAGCATATGACTAAATAGGCAATGGTTGCAAGTTTGAATCCCACTCGGGGAAATTCATTGTTTTTGTAAAGAGCTCTGGCTTGTTATATGCACTATCTCCAATACGGGTAGAAGGCAGAGGACGAAGATTATTAACACTCGGTTCCCTCTGCCTACCCTGCTACAAGGATAAAGCGTGAACCTTCGTAAACTGTATTGTAACAAACATTATTTTTCTTGAATTTTTTCACCTTAATAAACTAAAATAATAATTAATCACGAAAGAAAATAAATTTGCCATACCTAATTATATCCACTAAATTAATTTTTATAAAAAAGTTAAGAAAAAAAGCGATAATTAATGTTATGCGACAATGATGATAATAAAAGAAATATTTTATTATAACAACAATTTTATTATCAGCAAGATCGCAGCTGTATTTAAATTAGATTTATGAAAGAATAATATTTATGTTTAATTTGCCGCTACCTACAAAGGAATCTTTTATATCTAATAGATACCTCTTCATAATAAAATAATATCGGACGGAGATCAGTGAGTACTTTAAATGTTTTTTTGATATTTTTTTATCGAGATTATATTTACTTTCGATTTAAATCTAATTTTAGGGTACAAACACGGATCACTTCTTAATATTAGTTGTTATGTTTTAAAACAAGAGTGTGTAAATAATGGTCTAAGCTTGAATTCGAGTAAGACTAAGGTTCTGGTATTTAGAACATTTAAAGATAGGACGGAATGCAAGATCAGCGTATAGAAGATAAGGTAAGATATTTGATCAAGGGAATGAACTGGTGTACCTGAGAAGTATGTTCAGTAGAGCAAGGTACGAAATGGATGATGTTAACAGAGTTAACGGTACCTTAGCTGCATTGACGTGACGGCGAAATGTCACACACACAACATCAAAACGTGGTTAATACGGAAGAATAATGTAAGAAAGATGAATGGTGTGCAGATGCGATCTTTTCGATAGATAAAGCTCGAGGTTTTCCTAAACCTGTATGAGAAGGTTTATGACAATAGATGAGGTGAAAGATGTGTGCAAAGATAACCTAACGTAACATTTGGCACACTTAAAATAAAGATAATAAAGTCATATTATGTGCAAATTACTTCATTATGAAGTTGTCAAAATCTCGTTTTATATTATCTCTAATTTTACATCGTACATTTTGTATCATGTATTTGCAGTCTAAAATATATAAGAAAAAATATGTAAGAAAGATGTTTAACGACGTATAAATCTTTATAACAAATAGATCGTGTTCTGCAAAAGTCATGTATCAAGCTATACAATCTATGTCACAAATAATTAAGAACAATTTAACCGACAAAAATTATAAAATGTAGTACTCTACATTGTCATTTTAAGACATTGTCATACTTGCTGTATTGTTAGCAAACTCTTGTAAAAGAAGATAAATGTTGGTGAAAATGACTACAAGAGCAATGAAATTATGTCAATCGAGGCAATTGCTTGAAGGCAACGGCCCTTATTGGCGGGAAACTCGTGTGAAGTATTGTTGTTGGATGATACATATCAGTTATTGCAATTACGTAGAATCTCTCCCCGAATAGTTTAGAGGCATATGCCTCTAGACATGTGCTTTTCATCAATTATCAATATTTGGCACAACAATATTTTCGATTGCGTCCAAAATAGAAAATACTGCTGTTATTTATGTAGAGTTTGAAAATCAACAGACTTTGTAGTGTTGTGCTAAATAAGTTAAATATTATTATAATCCCGATACTTATTACAGGCTCACTCCGAATGAAAAACATGTTACAAAATTTAAGTAAAATCTAATCAAATCATTAGGCACGAAAAGGAACGTACCATTCAATTTGGATGAGTAAGAACTTAAATTGCAATATGTGAACTACTTATCAAGTTCCCTCTAAAGTTTCCCTGTAATCTTGATTAGATGTAACATCAATGACAGTGTCATTACTTCCTGTAGATGAATCTCACAAGTCGGACGACAGCGACTTCCAGCAGATGCCAGCCAACTTAGATTAGATTGCGAGCCGTCCCTACCGAAATTGAGGAAATTGACTAGACCGACGACGCGACCATCCCGTGGCTATTACAATAGAAAACTAATATATAAATTATATTAGCTTGTCACTTTATCCAAATTTCAAATTCAAAATATTCTTTATTCAAATAGACTATGCAAGCACTTTTGAATCGTCGAATGAACATGTAAAAAAACTACCACCGGTTAAAACTTGAACTGCCGAAAGGCAGTTCTGCTGATAAGAGCCTTGCCGGCCGACCGTCAACAGTTGCTCTTTTTCAATGTCAATGGTATAAATTAATTATTAAATATATTGGCAGATATCCTGCATTATTTTCTATGTCCATTCATTTAATACATCTTTATCATGTAAATAAATATACTTGAACAGTGTAATAAGCTATACACGGTATACCCACAAAAGATTTGATATATACTATGACAATATATATATAGTAGACTAGTCAGTTTTGACGTCCGTCATTTGTTTATTTTTTTTAATTGCGAACGCGGCAGAGCTGAGTTTATCCGCAAGTGCCTTCAGATGAGTGTACCACTGCTTGTGAGTTTGGAAACCATAGTTATATCTAAGAAAATTGCTGACTCCGTCATATTGAGAGGTTCTTGTGGAACGCCTATCCATAGAGGAGATTCAGATTTTACTTAGTACTTACATTGATTTTACATTTTTATATTAATCTTCTGGATTCTTTGGCTTAGATACGAGGCAATAAGATCAAGGGCAGTGTCCCGTTTACCTTAATGATATAGTTTTAGTAACACAGTTTCATGATCTATACAATCAAAGGCTTAGGATAAGTTAAACGCAAAATACTAACGGCATTTTGTGACTTCTCCCATCGCAACGTCATAATTGTGCCTTAGGAGTATTAGGATAGGCAGAGAGAACTTGGGAACTAACACTCCATTCCCGAATTCTGGAGGCATTGTGTGTTGAGTGGCAGAACTCAACGCCGCGCTTTGCCTCAACACCAGAACGAGAAAATGGAAATATACATTTAAGTAAATATTTCATCTCCTCGAGTGAGCATCAAACCCACAACCAGTTGGTTTTACATTCACACTTTGTTCTCCTGGGCCACGACTGGCCTCTAAAATAAAATACTATTTGCTGTGTATTAAATCAAAATTACTTATATATAATATTATTTATATTGCGTATTTTTTTTTGTAAAGTCTTATCTATATTAGAATAAATATTAGATTTTTCCATTACAGTAAAATTTATATCACACTTTGATCTACAAATAGTAATATGAGGAACATTACGGTAGACAGATCTTATGAAGGCCATAAATATGTAATCCAGAGATATTGCAGTAGATCAAATATTGGATATCAAGGTCGGCATATCATCAAATATTGATTTAGTTATAGCAAAAAATATTTGTGTTGGACAAAAAAATTGGGGATGAGTTCCGCCACTCAATACGTCTCCACAATTGGGTGGAAAATGAAAAACGGAGTGTATTTGTCTCTAGGTACTACAGCGAAGTACCTTGCCGGAAAACAGTGAAGCTAAATATTTTTTATTTCTACTTCTAAAAGCTAACATCCTTATTTAATTTAAAGACGTACAAATTTTATTACCTACATCCAGTCAATTACAATTTGTCTTCTTTATTTTATCAAAATAAATAAAATATAAATGTGGAGCTTCATTTTTATATAGCGCAATTCATATGCAAAAATGCTTTTCAAGCGTTATCCAAAATAAAATTATACGGACCGGGTCGTTGTCTACATTAACACAGTTGCAGAAACAGTAAATTAGTGCCACAAAGAGACGAATGTGCCGAGGGCGGTCGTCAACTCATTTGGAAAATTACTTAGGCATCTCATTAGATAGCATTAAGCATAATAATTAGCTGTTTCAAAATTAATTGTTTTTTTATGCCGCCGTTGCGCAGTGTCTATAACTCGACGATTGTGGTTCGATTTCCTTTCGGGGGGAATGAATTATTATTCATTAATATTTTAAATAAACTTAAGCTTTTGTAAATTAAAATACTAAAAGACATTTTAAGTTATTCTGTAAACGTGAAAATTTTAAAAAAATATAAGAAAACGATTTGAGTTTTGAGAATAAACTGTAAATCATCTACATCAACACAAAACCTCACATTATTTTTCGAAAAATAAATCGGCATCATTTTCTCGTCCACAGACAAGACAAAATAAAAACATAAAGCTGAAATATAGATTTTACAACACGATATAATACGTTCACAGTTTGCACAGTTTGAGGCTAGTTGTGGGTTCGATCATCCCTGGAGGAAATTAAATATTTATTTAAAATTATATATTTTTTTTCAAAGCAAAGCACAGCGTTGAGTTCTGCCACTCAACATGCAATACCTTCAGAATTCGGCGGAAAATGGGAATTGGAGTGTAACACTAGGTTCCCTCCACCCTGCCGTGTGCGGGATTCATCGTGAAACTGATTTTATTTTTATTCAGTGTGCACGTAAACAGAAAATTCAAATAATGCGATATAAACAGATAAAAAATAGCTAATAAAGACTATGGTATATATTATATTTTCTTTAAAAAAAAAATGTTTTAATAAACATTTGCTATATTCACTTTTCATATAATATCATTGCTCATTTTATTCATTCCACCTCTTGTTATTATAAATGAACGCAGCACTTTAATTAACTCAGGTAACTTTACTAGTACAGCAATATATGTATATTGATATAAACATTTATATACTGGATCGTCGTCACCCAGTGGCACAAGCGTGTGACTGTAAACGCGACGTTTGTGGGTTCGATTCCAATTTGCGAAAGTAAATTATTTAATAATTTAACTTACGTTTAGGGCTTAGTTCTCTTAGACTACTCTGCTATGGATAAAGCATAAAAAAATTAAATATGAAAATATTGACTAAGTACATGTTTCTTTAATTTAACTTTCATTCTTGTATATTGTTACAAACGGAGAAAAGCCTTATTTTTTCGGTAAATCTAAAAAACTGTATGGAGTTCCTCGTCTGATCACAGAAAAATTCAAGTCACTGAACCCAGAATCTGGAAATTTTCTAAGTGCTCTATGTGACCTGGAAAATCCGTTCCTAAGTTAATAAAATATTAGTTTAATGATTGCATAAAATATCGTCTTATTAAATTATGTAAATCATTTCATATTTCAATTTTTTTAATGTGATTTGAAATTTTAAGTCTTAGTTCATAAAAAAAAAAGTTTTTTTTTAAGATTCTTAGAACAAAACAACATGGGTAAAAACACCAAGCGAGCATTCCGTTGGCGAAAAGCTCTTTTACATATTTTTCTTATTTTTATTTTTCACGTACAATATTGCAATGTACATACTTTCCTGCTAAACTATCGTTGATAAAATTATTTATAATAAAATATACAATTAAAAACAGTCTGAACTTCGTTACTTATTTGCTATAAGCCAAATCAACTTAAAACGATGTGATAAAATAACAAATTGTCCTATTTCCCATATTCCAAATACCCGAAGGAAATACAATTGCGGAATAAAGGAAGCTCAACAATGTGTATTATCAAAGAAGCGGTCCGTCGCAGAGCGTCTACAAACTAAATAAAAAAACCAATATTTCCTATTGAATCTCCGTAACTGCCTAATAAACGTTACTTTTATTGACTGGCTCTAATACACACTGGCAAAATACACTCCAATGTATATATTTTTATATTAAAATAAATTGAACAGAAGTCAGATCGTGGTGGAATTGTAGAAATATATAGAATCTTTGTATATTCTCCATTATTAGAAGTTATCTTCTTTTATCGACATTGGATGCGGGATTTAAAACATTAATGCATATTTAATGTATAAATATGTATGTTGTTTAGAATAAAAAAACATTATTAGGTTTTTCTGATGAGATGGAATTTTTTTTTTCCATGGGAACAAAATTATAATTAAGGCTTTTATTTTGGTAAAGCACACACTATAGCTATATAAATTCAAAGATCTGATGCTTTTGAAAATACTTATCTTTTGCTTGATACAACAACACAACAAAGAAAATTCAAACTATGATGGATTATATAAGAAAAAGCAGGATACAAAAATTGTTTTTAGTCTCTAATACTATCTTATTCTGGATTGCATTGAATTATCGGCGACGGTACGACAGATATTGGATATAAAAAGGCTATCAAAAATCTAATTTTGTCACTCTCGGGCAGCTATTTCAACTACACCATCTACTACTGGCAAATAACTATATAAACAAAGTTACCCTTAAAATAATTTACAACGGAAGTTGTAAGATTCTTCGCAAAATGTCTGTTTACTAAAATATTTAAAAAAAAATCATTATAGAATATTTTTGCTTATTTTTGATTTATAAACTGTTCATTGATAATAAAATACATTTTCTTTTAAGAAAATAATCTTACATTTAAAGTTAGAAGAAAACGTATTACTGAGTAACTTATACACCTTTTTTGCCCTTTCATGTTCTATAACACACTTTTATTTCTTCGAGTGGGAATCGAAGCCACGACCAGTTGTGTTCAGAGTTATCCACTTGTGCCCTTGCGCCACGATTTGCCTCTTATACATGTACTATTTAGAAAATATCTAAATTTTTACAAATTTATACCTTTCATTATAAGACGACAAGTCTTAAGAAATGATTGTGGTATTTACTTATCTTTCAGTCTATATATCATGTAATAAAAATAGTAACAATATTCCTATATGTTCACGGGAATCATCTAAGGGCTTTAGGAACCTTCAACCTCCCCAACGTTACGGCTTTGAATACACAAATATATGTAGTTGTTTATTTAAGAATTAATTGTAATTAATTTAAGTATTATTTGTTAAAAAATAAAAATTAAATTAAATTAGCTTCACGCTATATCCCGCACACAGCAGGGTAGGCAAAGGGAACCTAGTGTTAAGACACTCCGTTCCCCACGTTCTGCCGAATTTTGGAGGCATTGCGTGCTGAGTGGCAGGACTCAACGCCGCACTTTTTGCCTCGACACCAGAGCGAAGAAATGAAAATATAAATTTAATAAATATTTCATCTCCTCAAGTGGGGATCGAACCCACAACCAGTCGGTTTTAGTCACACTTCGTGCCGCTGCGCTACGACTGGCCTCTTATCATTTGTTATATATCTTTAATTTAGGGTGAAGGTGTTATGTTGGCATTACGTTGTGAACGCAGGTCAGTAGCAGTCAGTAGTCAGTAAATATTAATTGGGAAGCACGTCTTTTATTTACCAAGAAAAAATATAAATCTGTCTTGAATATCAAAACTGTGTAAAACTGGCGCGCGGCCCGTCCGTCACTACTCAACACGCCATTACCGAGGATGACTCAATTTATTTTTACTCGTAAGTTCTTATAGATAACCTTAGGGTTGTCGTAAAAATAACACTGCACAGCTTTGTCGCAAAAATATTTTAACTAACTTACGAAAATTAAAAAAAAATTAAACCCGCTTCACGATGTATCCCGCACACATCAGGGTAGACAGATGGGACCAAATGTTAAGACACTTCGTTCCCCACTGGTGGCATTGCGTGTTGAGTGGCGGAACTCAACGCCGCGCTTTGCTCTGACACAAAAACGAAGAAATTAAGATACAAATTTAAATAAATTGTTCATTTCCTCGAACCCACAATCTGTGTAATTACAAGCACACTTTGTGCCATTGCGGTACAACTGGTCGCGATTACAAAAATATTTAAAGTAATATTTTTTTTACAATATACTTAATTTTTTTTTATATAGTAAAGAAGTTTATTATACATTAGTAAATAATATTTCTTTATAAATAATTTCAACTGGTTCTTCCATAATTGTGATGATATAACTATTTCAAGTCGCAGATTAACTTAGCATCGTATATAATATTGTTTATACGTTATTTTCTTTTAAAGTTAATTAAAAAAATATAATTAACAAATGCGACAAAGTCAAGGATAAGACAGTTAACGAAGCAATTTAAAGTTAAAATGGCTAGCGATCTTACTTCGTAGCACTTAAGTAACTTCAATATTTAGTGAAGTTACGTATTTTTTTTTATATTTATGAAGTAAAAGTGAAAGGGTGAATGAGGCCAGTCGTGGCGCAGCGGCACGCAGTGTGACTGCAAAACCGACTGGTTGTGGGTTCGATCCCCACTCGAGGAGATAAACATTAACTTAAATTTATATTTCCATTTCCTCGCTCTGGTGTCGAGCCTAAGCGCGGCGTTGAGCTCTGCCACTCAACACGCAATGCCTCCAGAATTCGGCAGAAAGTGGGGAACGGGGTGTATTAACACAAGGTTCCCTATGCCTACCCTGCTGTGTGCAGGATACAGCGTGAAGCTGATTTTTTTTTAAAGTGAAAGGGTCTAGTGGAATATGATACCAAGATTTTTAGCTTTTGTTTCAGGTCATTCAGAATACACATATTAAATGTTGAATGTAAAATGGTATAACTATTTTTTTAAAAATATATTGGGAAGATGCTTAAGGTAAAAAGAGTGAAAAATATATATTATTTCAGCATTTGTACCTAAATATTTATAGGTATATGCTGACAAATAAGCTTTCGAGGACGTAGCTGAATTGAGCCTGGATAGTCTTTATGACGTGTGACACTATAAACAACGACGCCGATATTGAAAGGAATTTTGCATATTGACGTTTATTGGCAATCGATTTCGCTGCCCAGCGAGATTTAGAACAAGATTCTAGTACAAACTAGAATCGGGAAACAAATATGTGAAGATCACCACTGATATTAAAACGATTGGAGATAATAGTCTGAGGTGAAATAATATTAGATCTCTTTATCTGATTTTTTTATTATATACAAAAAAAATTTTTTATATACAAAGATAGTAAATGTTAGCTTAAAGTTTTAGTCATCAAAACTTTTTAGTCACATTCATATATAATGTTTTCTGTATTTAAATGGTACTCAGAAAAATATTTTTCTCCAATATAAGATTATTAATATATAGATTTTATCTATAATTTTAAGCAAATATAAATTGATACTTCTATTTTTGAGCTCAAAGTAGTGCCTGGGACTTGCGACCCAAGTGTAGAGTTGAAGTGCCTCTTTAGAATGAACAGCTCCTCGAGCTCAATATCCCTAATTAAAGACGATCTAATAAAATACCGCCCTATATACTGATAATATACAGTGTTGTATCTTATCTTATCTTATTAGAAGAAAAATTGTAGTAATGTTGTCATTGCGTGTCAGAAATACGTATTTCTATCGATATATAAAATAACAATATTAATAATCACATTTAAAACAAATCCCTTCAATTCATGAAACAGCTTCATAATAAGAAACAGATAAAATTAACTATTTTCTACCACACGAAGTTCGATATAACAACTGGAGTTGGAAAGTAATAAGTACCAAATGCCACCGCGGAGCGTTGTAAATGGTACAGTGAACTGAGTATTTAAAGTTGAAGCGCCTGGTGACTTGGCGAGCTCACCTCTTAGCAAATTGGTTCATACTTAAGATATGTTCACATGATTGTAGTTTTATCATCTAAACATATGTTTGAATATTATAAAAATATCACGCTGTATACCACATGCAGCAGGCGTTGTGACGCAGGGTAGGCAAGGGAAATCTAGTGCTAAGACACTCCGTTCACCACTCATTTTTCCCACTCGAATTTTTTGATTGTTACCGTGTTGAGTGGCGGAACTCAACGCCGGGCTTTAGCTTTGGTGCCAGAGCGAAGAATTGATAATAATAATTAATAATAAAAGATTCCCTCGAGTGGTGATCGAACACACAACCGTCGCGTTAAGTCACACCACTGCGTTACGACGGCGCTTTAAATATTATATTACATTGATACTACTATACAAAACACTGCTAAAATGCAGGACTTTTTTAGCCATCCGGCTAAAATGCGCCTATCTTCACCTAAAAACCGGCGGCGCACCTGTAGCTCCTATGGTATTGCACAGGGTCTTAGGCGACGGTGATCACTTCACCATCGGGTGATTCGTACGCTCGTTTGCCTTGTCTTTTCCATAAAAAGAGTTTCACGCTTGTTCCCGCATCAGAGAGAGTAAGTCTAATTTTCGTGACGTTACGTGTCCACTGGCGACACTCAACGCTGCACTTCGAACCCATTACCCACTATTGTGTTTGCAGTCGGACACGAACAACATTTCGCCGTAATGAACATAAATAAACTCAACAAGAACCAGGTTTAATCTTAACCAATGAACTCCAAAGTCATATTATGTTTTAAGAAAAACATTTATACAGCAGATGGATATAGGTAGCTAGATAATAAAAAAGAGTTAACATAAATTTGTCCATTTTTTTTTTAAAATATCAAAATTTTATTAGAAATACATGTTTTAGGCTTATTTTAGCTTCGCGCTGTATCCCGCACATAGCACCTAATCTGGGAAGCTAGTGTTAAGACACTACGTTCCTATACGCTTTCGTTCCCCATTTTCTGCCAGATGAACGGGGAAAAAAAATTTTAAAAACAAATTTCCTTGAATGCGAATTGAACCCACAACCACAACTGGCTTTAAATACAGACATATGTGTATATAATATGTAATATTATTATAAACGCCATAGATCTTAAGGCACGTTTGGTTCGCAACGGTTAAGTTTAGTAACAGCACTTGAACAAACGTTTTTCTAATTACTATAACAAGAAATGTGAAAAATGAATTGAAATATCGGTCAGTGTCTATCAAAATATATTTATTTATGTACCTACTTACTGAATGTGTGCTTAAATTTTTTTAACTATCGAAAAACATAAAAAATCTAATTATGCTTTGTTATGTTATTATTAGATAGTTTCAATGTAAAAAGCTATTTCTTATATTGGAATCTCTCTCTCTTTGAGAGAAGCTTGTGATTGAGCTTGAGAACTTCTTGGAAATTTAATTATTATATGTCTTTCAATTTCATTCAAGGATATGTAAGTAGCTCTAGTACCGAGAGCTATATTAATAAGAGCTCTATTACTAGGAGTATTTATTGTTATACGATAAATATAATAAAAAAATGAGCCCTTTATTAATAGTAGTTGTTTAGTGTTAGTAGGTTCGATACCCACTCGAGGAAATGAAGAATGTTATATTTTTATTTCTTCGCTCTGGTAGCGTTTAGTTCCTCAATTCAACACTCAATGCTTTCAGAATTTTGCGAAAAATTAATATTAAGATTTTTTTATTTAATTTTTTTTTATATAAAAAAACGACAATTATATTTATAACCATAATAACAAAATTGTTCTCAACTTCTTATAGAACTAAAAAGACAAAATTAATCTAATCGATAACAACCACAAAACTTCTGGCCAAACCAAAAACATTTCATTTGGCTTGAAACATTTAAATTATTATCAAGTTGTATTGAAAGAGTATCTATCTATACCCAGAAAGTTGGTTAGTACTAAGAAAATAAATCAGCTTCACGCTGGCCCCCGCACACAGCTGGTGAGGCAGAGGGAACCTATTGTTAAGACACTCCGTTCCCCACATTTTGCCGAATTCTGGACGCATTGCGTGTTCAATACGTGCCTCTACACCACAGTGAAGAAAATGGAAATATAAATTTAAGTAAATATTTCATCTTCTCGACTGGAGATCGAACCCACAACCAGTCGATTTTACAGTCACACTTTGTGCCCCTGCGCCACCACTGGCCTCAATGATAAGTAGTAGAGGTATAGAAATATAATAATATCAGATACTCGACTTGATTCATATAATGGACTATAAGATTGATATAAATCGTAACTAATAACAGCTTACTCAGTATAATATTTTTACGACAAGTGTACGTCCGTACGCTGAATATAAATAGAGATGAAAATTTAATGACTCTACCGAAAAAACTCGAATAATATCTGATTAAACCGCAGTATTTTTGGGTTAACATCAACAAAATTACAACTTTTATGCCGACAAAGTCACAACATATCGATCATAATCAAATTTTACGACGTTGTTTAATATTTTTTTCTTACGAAGGGATATCTAATTTTGTCTTAAAATCGTATAACGTATAATGTGAAAAAATACGTGAAATAATATGGATCTTAGTAATTTATTGTGGTACGCTGTATTAAATCAGCTTCACGCTGTATCGCGCACACAGCAGGGTAGGCAGAGTGAACCTAGTGTTAAGACACTCCGTTCCCCACTTTCTGCCGAATTCAGGAGGCATTGCGTATGGAATGGCAGAACTCGACGCCGCGCTTAGCCTTGACACCACAGCGAAGAAATGGAATATAAATTTACACAACCAGTCGGTTTTACAGTCACACTTCGTGCCGCTGCGCCACGACTGGCCTCTATGATATTAATATATATTTAATGAAAATATTTATTATACCTATAGGAAAACTGATAATTTCAATGTAAAAATATGTACCAACAGAGTTACCTACTATATTTAATATTTCATACTGTTATTCGCTGTTTAGCTCCTCGCTTTGAGGAGCTATTACATTAAACATGATAGCCACCGACTAGTATACTTATTTTAGGTAAAATCGATAATTTTATCTTTACTATATTTTAGAATCTCTCTATCGAACATTTAAATACTAACATGTAACTTTTTTATGTAATTGGAAAGCTAATTTTGTATATAAGTGTTATAAATCAAATCAAATCAAAACTTTTTATTATACAAAAATAATAACACAAAGTTGGTATATAATTACAGTAATTTATCTGAAGAGATATTTTATTTAGATTTTAATAGATGTCTTCATGTTACAGTTTTTTTATTATTCTATATAACATAATTAAATTATCCTTTTTCCGAAACCAATTTTGAAGAGTCCTCTGCTCTCTTTGTTTTCTTAATTTACAAATTTTCTAATGTTGGTAAGCCCTAAGTTATCTCTAAATAACAAATGTCCAGTACGTACCTGTATACTTGTAGATACTTTTCGGTTTCTGATTTCTAATAATCACGTAACATGGAAAAAAAGAAGACCTCATAATATTTGAAATTGTAATATAATAGATAAAGACAATATCATTTGTATGAAAAATATGAATAACCTTATTTGGACGAAACTCTGTAGTCCCTAAGAGAATCATTTTTGTTAAATAATATTTTCTCTCGTTTTACATAAGAAATAAAATTATCGTTAACGGAAATCTCTTTATATTTGTGATGATTTTTTTTATAGATTCACGCTGTTTTCAGTACGTAGCAGGGTAGACAGAGGGAACCTGTCAACCTAATGTTAAGACACTTGTGTTAACCACTTTCGGCCGAATTTTGGAGAAATTGTGTTTAAAGTAGTTGAAAACAACTTCGAGCTTTTGCTTTGTTACTAGAGAGAGTAAATATAAATGTGAAATATTTAATTTCCTCGAGTGGGAACCGATCCCACAACCTGTCGCGTTGTGGGATCGGATGTTTGCGTTCCTGCACCACGACTGGCCTTATACTTGTGATGAGAAATCATAAATAAAATAAAATATTCGTGTTAACATTGTTTTATTCACCAACAAAAGATTAACATTTTAAGGAGTAAACATTTAAACGACTGTTTTATAATCACTTCTTACATTTCTTCTTTCAGTATAACGTTAATAAATTATTGTTCTTATTTATTTTTCTTTTGCGTTTGCTTGCTTCACGTTGACAGCGCTTAGTTATTAATTACAAAGCTGTTTTTTTTTATTTTTTTAAATTTGAAATTATGTACAATAAAAAAGCCAAATAAAAATATAAAAACTTTATGGTATAACTTTTAGAGATACAACTATTAATGTGTTCTTTACGGTTGTAATTTCAGTACAGAATTTAATAAATAGATGTGTTTATTGATAAATAATGATATACCTATTCCAATATTTTGTATATGTATGTAAATGTGTTTAGCGTGATTGTTAGTGAAGTTTTGCATGCCAGCCTTAAAAGAGAGCGTGACCAAAGGTCGAGGCTTTCACTTCAAAATCAATCTTTATATTAACCTTCATAACTTTACATAAGACTCATACAATTTTTAATGATTTATCTATATCTTTTAGATTTTTAGCCTTTTCCAGTTATTCTAAGTATCGTTGCGAAAAGAAAAAAAATGGAAGTACAACTTGTGTTGGCAGTTGCTGTGCTTACCAATTATATTAACCGAAATTAAAATTAGATATCTTTAGCTGATTTGAGGCCAGTCGTAGCACAGTGGCACAAAGTTTGACTGCAAAACAGACAAGTTGTGGGTTCGATCCTCACTCGAGGAAATGAAATATTTACTTAAATTTCTATTTCCAATTTCTTCGCTCTGATGTCGAGGCTAAGCGCGGCGGTGAGTTCGGCCACTCAACACGCAATACCTCCAGAGTACGGCAGAAAGTGGGGAACGGTGTGTCTTAACACAAGGTTCCCTCTGCCTACCCTGCTGTGCGCGAGATACATTTAGCTGGTTAAACTATTTTTTCCTTTTTATATTTGCAAAAATAAATATGTTATGTAAAAATATAAATATGTTATGTATATTCATTAAAACTATTCATATTTTCTAAATACTTTAAAGAGTTAATATTAAAAAAAAATAACTAAGTAATAAACGTTAGACCTTATAAGTGGAGTGCTACAGATTTCAGTATTTTCAGTAAAAGCTGCAATCACCAATGAACGTTAATGCATTAGAGAATCACTGTTACAAGGCTACACTGTAAAGTATAAGCTTTCCGTCACATCGAAATACATTGCAGTTTCACACGCGAAGCAAATATCTCAACATGGACATGGTTCCACTATTTATGAAGTATCGTGGTCATTAAATGAATAACTAAAATTTTTTAATTTCCGATATTACGCTATAAAGCAACGTTGTCAAATCTTGTTTCGGAGAAACGCGGGTGTTTTTCTTTGGAATTGTTATTGTTGTTGTTGTCTTATTAGAAATATAAAGTAATAAAAAAAAATCTCAAAGTGTGTGGAATAATTAACGAAGAGCGGGACTTCGACTGTCCCGCTAAAATCGCTGTGCATTGCTTAAAATAGAACGTCCCACCAGAATCGGGATGTTCCGCAACGTATAAAGTTCGCTATTATGTAATTAATTAGCAACCAATTATTTGTTCTTTAATTATTACAGAAAACTGAAATATGAAAAGAATGGAAGAATGAAAACGCAAAAACAATGAAAGGAAGATGGCATCTTATCTCAGAGACAGCGATCATGGTCTTAAGATTCTACAAATCTACATAGGAATGTAACTTAGCTGAGTAACTTTTGAACATTTCATTTAAAATTGATGTTAAATATGGAAATATTTGATTTGCATTTTTTTTTATTAATCATAATAGTAAAATATGTATTAAGTTATTTCAAGAGATTTACATAATTACAAATTTCAGTATATTAAATAGGAAATCCGCTACGGTTACGTATCTAACTTCAGTAGATAATAGTTTTACCGCACAAAGCAAGTAGGCAGAGGGAACCTACATTTCGTTCGTTCCCTATTTTCCGCCGAATTCTGGAAGCTTTGCGGTTGAGTGGTAATACTCAACGCCGCGCTTTGACTCAACAATAGAACGAAGAAAAAAAGAAAATATTTAATATTTTCATTTCTTCGCTGGTAATGACGTGGACCTTGAATGCACATGGTGCAAAATTTAAAGTAGTTTTGCATGCTGTTTAGCAAAAAAAAATTAACCACCTTAATTTTTTTTTAAATTATCAATATTTGTTCAGAGTAATATCTTTACATAGAAAATACAGTGATTTATTACAAAAATGTCGTAAACAAGACATAAAATACTTAAACACGAAACAGCTCATACTTTCTGCATCCAATCGCCCTTCGAAAGTAATTATTATTCAAGACGTTAACGTTCGTACACAATCTACTGATCCAGGCTACTCTAAGAGCAAATAATTGACGAACAAGGCCAAATACATTCAACGTCTTCTATCTTGAATTATAATAAGAGGGGACAAATTTTAATATAATTACAGCCATGAGTTCAATTAAGTATTTTTATTTCCGCTGTAACAAGACAGAGTCCGGTTGAGTTCCGCCACTCGCGCTACATTTGCAGCACAAGCGCTCTAGTAATTTGATAGCAGTCCCAATTATTGACATTTCGTTATTTAAGGATAACCAGGAATTAAACCGTAATATTATATAGTCTATAGCACTTCTACGGAATGTAGTTTTCATACAAAATAAACAAAAAGTAAATCCGTCCAGTAGTTCCAGAGATCTTAGCGTTTAAACAAACAAACAAAAATTCCGCTTTATTATTATATTAGTATAGATTTTTATTTTTTAATATGAATATGTATAGCTTTTTTCTAAAATTCAAGAATGTTACATGTATACCTATAAGTACAAACAAACTTGCAAAATATATAAAAAATAAGAAAATGTTACATCTAAAATATTATGCATAAAAGTCTGGAACTTTACATTTTAAAGCTGCTACTTTTACGACATTAGATTATTAAGCTGTGTTTCAGAACGGCTGTAATTTTAATGGTTATCTGTGTGCGATGTATCTTTTAATTGGTACCTAAAAACTTGGTTCTTCGAAAATTGGAGACAGATAAAGGCAATCGTGTAAAATAGATGCAAAGGCTTCTACTTACTAAATGTAAAATTAAACTTCACTTAACTTCGATCACATTTATCTTTTTAATATAAATTACATTTTATTTAAATGTATCTCTCACAGTAAAAATTAAATTAAATTTGTTTCACGCTGTATACATATAGCAGGGTAGACAGAGAAGACCTAGTGCTAAGACACTCTATTGCGGAAAGTGGTTCCGCCGAATTTTTCAAGGCACTGTGTGACGAATGGCGGAATTCAACGCCGGGCTTCTAACGATAAAAATTAGTGAAAGACAAGTAAATACATTCAACCAGTATATTATAATAAAAATGTAAAAAAAAAAAGTCGGTGGAAAATGAGGGAGGGAAATGGAGTGTCTCAACACTAGATGTTTCCTAGCTTTCTAGGCCTCCTCTGCCCTACCCTTTTAAAAAAATATATATAAAAAATGAATATTATTCGAAACACTTTTAAATATAAACATACAAATATAAGTGGCGCGTGGCGCAGCGGCATGAAGTGTGACTGTAAAACCGACTTGTATTGTGTTCGATCCCCACTCGAGGAGATGAAATATTTATTTAAATTTATATTTCCATTTCTTCGCTCTGGTGCCGAGGCTAAGCGCGGCGTTGAGTTCTGCCTACAGAATGCCTACAGAATTCGGCAGAAAGTGGGGAACGGAGTGTCTTAACACTAGGTTCCCTCTGCCTACCTTGCTGTGCGCGGGATACAGCGTGAAGCTGATTTATTTTATTTTTATTTAAATATAAGTAACAATTAATAGTTAAAAACTTTCAAGGTCTAAACTACGGGAAACAATTTAAGCTAATAACTTGTGAAAAGTGAAAGAGTAACAAAACTTTTCATTATTATACTTCTTTCACTGTAACTAAAGTAAAGCCGGGTTTAAAATAGGCACAATACAAAGCCGAACGAGGCCGAGGTAAGGATCGACCTGAGGCTGCGGTCGCTTCAATTTTTACCGTTAAATTATAAATTTCCTTAAAACAAACTTTGATATAGCAAAATGGCATATTTTACGCGTAATAGTTTTCATCTATTAATATTATGAGGCCAGTCGTGGCGCAGGGGCACAGGTGTGGGACTGTAAACGCGGCTGGTTGTGTGTTCCATCCCCACTCGGAGGAATTAAAATATTTATTTAAATCTATATTTTAATTTATTGGCTCGATCGAGGCAAAGTCCGGCGTTGACTTCCGCCACTCATCACGCAATGCCTCCTCTGGAGGTATTGCGTGGTGATGGCGAACGTAGTTTTTTAAAATTAGGTTCCCTCTGCCTACTTAATGATTTTAAACCAAGCATAGATATATACTACTTATCACAAACAATACAAGGGAAAACGATTTTGAAACTATTTGTAATCTATATAGGTAATATTTTTATAGTACATGTGCAATTTCTAAAAGCAAATTTACTTGACTTAAGCTTGAAATAATCAAGAAAGCTGAATTATGCGGTAGATGGCTAACCCAAATCCTGACACGCTATTCTACGAAATCTTTTGTGCAACACAATACGTGAATATTGGATATAAGATCGTACGGACCAGCTCGACTGCAGTTTACCTACACCCGTTCTATATCTTTGGATAAGATTACAATTTTATTATGTTTCACATTATAAATTAACAGTAAAATTGTAAACATTTACTCATGGATAATATTTTTTTTATTTTCTTTATCTTTACTTGGAATATTAAACTACTGCGTTCTCCACTTTCCGGCCAATTGTCAAGAGTGCTAAGTAACGGAACTGCACCTTAAAAATTTTACCAAAACGAACAAATGAAAATATTTTATTCCCACGATCTGGTGTGGGTCTGGTGCCGTTGGCCACTGGCGGCAGACGCTGTGCCGTCGCACCAGGACTGTCTATAAAAAAGTTTAATATTTAAAAAAAAACTATATATAAAATCAGAGCATCTGCAGAAACAATAAAAATATTATTAAAAGTAGTCATATTTCAATGCCCCAATTTTCAGTTAAAACATAGAAAACACAAAATAACAGCAACGCAAAATTTCATACCAAAATACAGTACAACAGGGCATTAAGGGATTGTGAGGGCTGTCTTAACCTCGACGTGATTTATAAGCTTCACCTGCAAACACACATGCTACATAAGAACCTATTATTATACGACAAGAAACGGTACCTCTCTCAGGTACAAAATGATTTGATTATTTTTCTTTAACTCTTAGATTAATGATTTGAAATAACAAAGCAATTTATTGTATTAAATACAATATATTTCTTTAATTCTAAATTCAACTAACGTTCTTATGAATTGTGATTCTTTTTACCGGCGGAGTCCTGAAAATCCCGTACTAACATATAGCTAATTAGTTGGGATTAGATATGATTATAGTGAATATGGGATTGTTAGGACTGACAAAGATTATTTAAACAAGGGAAACATATATTAAGAGGGAGAAAATGTAAATAATTAGTTCCATCTAGTTGCAATCGAACCCACAATCGTCCCGTCTACAGTGAGACGCTGCACCGCTCCGCTACGATAACCTCATGATATTATAATCATTTAAAAGTTATATGCCTTGAGCTAAGCTTAAATTTTATTTAGATTCGTGTGTAGTTTACTTCAGTCATTGTTAGTAGTCTCCCCACAAACTATTTTTAATAGACTCTTCATCTCAAATGAAAATTATGCACTTTTTATAGCTCAGAAAAAATAACTTTAGAAACTTGACTGATTGATGGTTGCTTAATTTAGTATATTCTATTTAAAAGAAGAGAAATGCTAATAAAGTTGCCAGTTGTTATGTTATATTTCCAGTTGTTGTTGTTGTAATTTTTTTTTATAGCTTCTGCTGGATCCCGCATGTAGCAGGTTAAACAGATGGAGCTTAGTGTTCAGACACTCCACGGTGCCACGCTACTTTTTATTTATAAATATAGAAATAAAACTTAAAACACTATTTAATTAATATATAAATAATATGTATAAATTATAAATTTGAAAAATCTGCATCATACACATCATAATGTCATTGCCTACATCGTTTGATAAAATATAAAAAAAAAATAATAAAAAAATATACCCATACTATGTGTACACTCTGTGGTAAAATATTTCCGGCGTCATTAGATGCGAATGCGTATGAGAATGTCACAAAGACATTACAATATCTGATCGATGGCGTGCCAAGGTTGGCGTGGCGTGCTGAAAGAGCTCTCGGCAAGAGACAAAATATGCATGCCACATTGATTTTCAGTAAAACTGATCTATTTATATCTATCTGTCTGTACGCTCGTTTCGCTTTGGCTGTTTATAAATGATCTATAAAGAAGATCACTTGTTCCGTGATTTGCTTTATGCATCTGTTAAATAATATATATATGTAAATAATAAGAATAAAATGTTTTTATATCTTTGAGAGTCGCCAGAAATTGTTAAAATTTACTTATTTATATAAATACAATAGTAACAATAATAAATATATTAATTAACTTAAATAATGAATAATCTTGACATCTTAGTAATAACAGACGGAGAACATTCCATCATTGTGACATACGTAAAATAATGCACAAAACATAAAAGTTAAATTTAACGATAAATATTTTATATAATATTAAATTTTGGTAACTTTTAGTTACATATTTCCGGATATAAAAGAATCAAAAAGTTAATACGTTCTTGCAACGTAAATGCGATTACGAGCTGTCATACAAACAAACTTTTTTAATAAACGTAGCATCATACTACCCCTTAATTGCTTCGGAAAGTTATCCGCTATCTGTGACAGTTGGTAATTGGTATAAATGTTACTTTTACTACAAGATACTAAAAGCCACATTTAATTTTAACTGCATTAAAGGTTATGGAATGAAAGATTTAATTCGTATAAATGACCTGAATGCGACAAACTTTGCAAAAGGGGAGGAACTCGAAAGCACTCTTTTTACATTGACTTTATTGCTCATTTAACCTATTGGATAGTTTGAGAATTTCATTATTTTATTTATTTTAGGACTATGGATAGAGTGAGACTAACGGACGTCCGCCTTTACAATAGTCTCAAATTGAATGGTCGGCGGACGGTGACTCGCCCCCAAAGATGGGGCAAAGTGGCGTAGTGCCTTGGGCGCAACATCGGCGTGGTCGGCTAAGGGTGTAGTGAGGTGTGCACCGGTTTCACCATCACGAGGAACTCGTGAGCGGGTTTCCCCGCTATTACGCAGATTGAGCTGTTCCACCCTTTCGAACATATAGCTCTTGCGCTCCACTCTGCCGGCCAATAAAGGCAAGCCAGAGGCGGGGGATAAATTACAATTCCCCTCCGGAGGACTCAGGTCCGTGGGGTCGCCACTGCCCAACAGCTCGCCACAAGCTGCCCTGCGGTTATATTATTATTATTAACAATTTATTTATATATATACAATATATATATTGAGTATTCTTGTAAACATTTTTAAGATTTCTTAAACATAAAAAAGTAACCCCCATAGGTTCACTTTATTAATTAAAGTTTCATTTCATACAAAAGTAATGCATGTGCCAGCAAATTTAAGTTTATTGACTTTACGAAGTCGTACTTCCCGTTGACCTACAAACTGGGATTTGATACGAAAGCCTCAGTCGGCGAATCCGAGTTGAGAAGCTTAATTTTTTTCTGTGCTTAAATAGACTTCAATATTTGATATTAATTTCTGCTCGATACCTCCACACAATCTCGAAATAAAAAAAAAGATTCAAAACCAACTAAGAACAACGAAAAATTTCCTATTTCCACGGAAGATCATTCCCTCGAGACGAAAAACTTACAAATTAAATACAATATTTGTAAAAACAAATGGAAATATAATTTACTTAAATTTATATTTCCATTTCTTCGTTTCGCCTCGAGGTTGAGTTGAGTTCTGCCACTCAACACGCAATGCCTTCAGAATTTGGCAAAAAGTGGGGAACCGAATGTCTTAACACTAAGTTCCCTCTGCCTACCCTGCTGTTTGCGAGATACAGCGTAAAGTTATTTTTTTTTTTTTATTATAAATTACTTTTAACTAAATTTTTATTATATTTTTTTAATCTGTATTTACGAATATAATTATGTAATAAATAATCTGTTATTATAATATAAATGGTAAAATTCTAAATATTTTTTCAGCTTTAAGCTATTTTCCCGCATTATAATGCAGTTAAGACTCTCCGTTCCGCGCCTTATATCACATATTTTGTCTTTTAGAACGGAGAAATGAAAATAATTTTAATATGATCTTTCTTTTTTATTGAGGCCAGTCGTGGCGCAGTGGCAAGAAGTGTGACTGTAAAACCGACTGGTTGTGGGTCCGATCCCCACTCGAGGAGATGAAATATTTACTTAAATTTATATTTCCATTTCTTCGCTCTGGTGTCGAGGCTAAGCGCGGCGTAGAGTTCTGCCACTCAACACGCAATGCCTCCAGAATTCGGCAGAAAGTGGGGAACGGAGTGTCTTAACACTAGGTTCCCTCTGCCTACCCTGCTGTGTGCGGGATATAGCGTGAAGCTAATTTAATTTTTTTTTTTGATCTTTCTCCAAACTGGAGATCGAACTTACAACCATTAGTTCACAATTACGTGTCACGACACACGCCTGTTGAAATTTATCATTTTAGGTGTAATATAAGCAAGCGAGTGACTACTAATTGGAACAAATATGTGCCAATGTAAATATCAAATTTCTCAACACAAGATTTAATATTGAATTTTATCGAATTTATCAAACATTTTTCTTAAAGCCTTATGATGTTAGAAAGATTTATGTAATTCTGACAGGGAGCAATAAACATATCAAATAATATATTTGCACAATTAAAAAAAATGAGAAACGACGTTTGTGTGTTAAAGGTTATTACCAAATAAATTATTTTATAAATGGTAACACGCATTGGATGCTCGCTCCAGTCTGTTTCAAAGGTATCACTGTCACAAAATAATTAAACATGTATTTTTATAAAATTGATTAAAAAAATGTCCCGCCTCGTTTCTTGCGCCGGTTCTTCTCAGGTCTGAGGCATTAACTTTAGTGAACTACTTATTTAGAAAACATACAAAATTTTAACTAACATAGAGAGGAAACGGGAACGGGCTTATATAGATTAACGTAGTGGGACTCGAATCCAAACCTGGAAGCCGACCACGTGGTGGTAAATTGTTTGACGTTCAAAAAATGAAGCATTTGACTTCTTATTTTGAATAAAATTATTTGACTTTGACTTTATTGGTAACTCTCTATAGAATTTCAGTTTGTTCTGTAATGTTAGTACATATTTATATTTTTATTGTTACTGTGCTATAGATACTATTATCATTTCCACACCGAGGAGAGAGTGCCAGTTACATGTTTTCATTTCGCCTTTATCTATCCGCTCTGGTAGAAAGAATGTGGCGTTAAGTTACACTACAGAATAGCTAAAGTATAAAAAAATGAATGGAAACAATAAAACGGCGTCTTTTCAAGCTCTCAGAAGACCAGCCTAGGCGGTCAAGCTCTCAAAAGAACCGTGTTGATTATCGAAAAAAGCTTTTCCGATATTTTCCAACGTCAAAATTCTAATTTAACATAACAATAGGTATGGTTACTCAAATATTTATACAGACTAGCGTGTCGAATTTATTCAATCAAGTAGCCGTTAAAAGCACTTATCAATATTTAAACGTATACTGACACTTTTTTATCCACTTCGGCTCTTGTCTATATTTTTCAACTTGTTTATCAATTATAGAAATTACTCCACCGTAAATAGCTTGTTAAATATTTACGTGGATAATGTAGACGTAAATATATGAAAAATATACATAATATTGTAGATCATTTTTATATTTTCCGAATGGTCTTAATGTTGTTGTCATTATTATAATTAATAGGTACATTACCAGAGGAAATGAAAATATATTCCCCGAGTAGTGCTTGAACCCAAAACCATGGAATTTACGGTATGACCCTGTAACACTGCGCCTACGTGGCCTTTTAACATAACTTAGATTATAATTGTTTTAATTTTCTCACTCGGGTTACAAGAATAATCGCGAAGTTTAGTACCACCATTTAAAATACAATATCTTGAAAAGGCGTTAAATGAGGAACAAAGTTAACCTTTAAAAGTTAACCTTAACACTAGATTCCCTCTGCCTGCCTATTTCGCTATAAGCGGAAAACAGCGTGAAGCTTTAATTTTATGTTTAAGTACCTATTACACAGAATGTATAAAATTTGTATTCATAACACAATTGAGTTGTTCAATTCAAAACTTAATTCCACATATATTTTTTAATCAATTGCTAGAAAGTTGACATTACCTTTGTGCTGGTGCTGGTCACGATAATCCTAGAGTAAGGTTAAGCGCTTATAAAATATGCACTTTTTAATACACATATTTATCCTACAGTGTTCCAAGAAATAGAATTTATAAGAATGTGAAATGGAGACTTGTGTATATAGGTGGAATACTTAAATTTTAAAAGCTGGTCTAGTGTGAGTCGCACTCGCCCAGCGACTGTTCCGTACTTATTTCAGGATTGTAACAAAAATTGACTAACTTAAGTTTGCATGCGCATGCAGTAATTTTTGTATGTAATAAACTGCAGTTATAAGCTTGTATTAATTTATATCTGTAATATAAATTTATAATTTTACAATTTTTCGGAATCTTTCCTTTATATAGTTATACTGCAAGTTTTACTATAACAAAATTTAGCAAGAAGTGATCTGGACCCTGTACGTTTTGATTACGCAACGATTAAAATTGATAAACTTAAACTTACATACGTTGCAAGTTGATAAACTTAAATGAATCATTTTGCATGAAATTGACTAAAAATATGATTTTTTTTTCTGTGGAAAAACGTATAAATATTAATTTCTCAGATTTTTTATCTTGATTTGTATTATCTCACTTCATCCCAATTACAAAAGAAATAGAACAGTATGAAACTAACATGAAAGGTAAAAATTTAAGCTTGACGTTTACATCAGAAACAGGAAGCGGAAGCAAACAGAGAAGTCATATTTTAATAGGGCTGTCATCTAAATTGTTGTGAATCCAAGGACCGTAAATTTGATCGTAAATAAACTGTGAGCCCCGAATTACTGGCTCATAATTTCTACCCCCGGTACCGCAAATTTGTAACTAAACGTGAAAAGTTATGTATTGCCCACATAACATATTAGCGGCTTTAATTATATTTAATTAATGCAAAGATAATAGTTGAATTAAAGTCTTAATACAATATATATATTGTCTGTATATAAACTAAAAAATAATTTATTAATTTATTTACGCGAAATTATTAAATTATTTATTAAAAACTTACGTAATAAAACTTTAAAAACAAATAATCTGTCTATAACGTAACAGAAGCAACAGTTATGCAGTTTTTATTATGATTATATAGCGTTTTTACAGTATTTTTAATAACTGTACACATGAAAACGTAAAAATAATAAATCAATCAATACGTTTTCATAAATGCCGTCTGAAGGTCAAGCCACGAATAGCCTTTATCGGTAACCGACAAAAATATTAATCGCTCACCAACCTTGATTTTTTATTTACAGGAATTGACTTCGGCACAGCCAGTGCTAGTGGAGTAGGACAGGAAGCACTTAATTGATTTACTTTTTAACTTTAGTCTTAGAAGGAAAAGGCAGAAAATCTAATTATGGATTATTTTTTTCTCTTTTACTTGCATTGAACAAGGATTTATGTCCAGTAGTTGGTGGCATTGCCAGGCATGGACAAGAAATGGGGCGGGGGGCCGTCTAAGGTGGGCACCTTAGATTGGTCTTGTGCCCACCCTAGAAAATTTTACTAATAAAAAAATTACAAAAAAGGTTTTAAACAAACATATCTGTTCAAATCTTAGTACAGGTTCACTCCAGAAACTCTCATGCTGCCAGGGCCTGTTATGTATTTATTTAAATATTTGTATCGCATATAGAGTACGATAATTTTTTGTACCCTTGGAAATTTATTTCCTTAAATCACAGTGACAAAAATCGATCAATATACATACATATAAGAAAAACAAAATATTTTCTTAATTAATCCAACAAGAACAGCCTAATTATAAAATTAACAAAAAAATTAAAATAATAGAAATGCAATGTACTAAAATTATAATTAAAAATTCAATACAAAAATACAATTTTTAAAATTACATTAACTTTATTGTGATTAAAACGTCTAATACGAAGACACTGAACAAATACTAAGCCGCTATTGTAAATTTCAATTAACATTTTCTGAGCCCGAGTTTATTTACCTTTTAATTTTATATTCATTATTTCTTACCAGACACTTTCATTTTGAATTAAATTAACGTTAATAGTTTCAAGCATGTACAAATTTTAACGCGACAGGTTGTGGACTCGATTCCTACTCGAGGAAATTAAATATTTAATATTTTTATTTTTACGGTCAGTTGAGGCCAGTTGTGCCGCAGGGGCACAAAGTGTGACTGTAATAAAACCGACTGGTTGTGGGTTCGATCCCAACTCGAGGAGATGGAATATTTACTAAAATATATATTTCCATTTTTGCGCTCTGGTGTCGAGGCGAAACGCGGCTTTGAGTTCTGCTACTCAACACACAATGTCTCCAGAATTCGGAGAAATTGGCGAACGGAGTGTCTAAACACTAGGTCGCTTTACCTACCCTGCTGTGTGCGGGATACAGCGTGAAGCTGATTTAATTTATTTTTACGATATAGTCGTGGCAAAGCACGGTGTTGAATTCCGCTACTCATCACGCAATGCCTCTAGAATGCAGAAAGTGGGCAATGGCGATGTTTTAAGAACTGCGGCTGCCTCTATCTATTCTTTTATGTACGGAATACAGCATGAAACAAAAAAAATCTTAATAGCTTTTTAAAAAGGCATCGTGATGCAGTGTGTCAGTGTCTCATTGTAAACGCAATAGCTGTGGATTCGATTTCCACTCATTTCTCTGCTGTAGTAGACCAATAATTCAACATAACAACAACACGGCGTTTAGTACCACAACTCAACACGAAAATTATGCAGAAAGTGAAGATTAAAATATCTTAACACTAAATTTCCTTTACCTACGAAAGTGTACGGGAAAATGCAAATTTCTAAAAGAAAGCTCGTTGTTTATCATCATATAAATTTAATCGAATAAAGCTCGTCCCTAATTCAAAGTGTATGTGATGACGTCTTACATCAGGGTATTATTAAACAGTCGGTCCCTATTACTTGGATCCACTATAATACATTATAGTTACTATAAATAGAATTTTGAAGAAATGATAAGAGACAATACTTAAGTCGAAAGTTCATAGCATTTTCAGCAGTTCCAATAAAGAGATAAGAGTAAAAATAATCAAACTCGTAGAACGTAGATCATTATTCGATATATATAAGAGTATTTTTTTCCTTTAAAATTATCATTATAATTAAGTATATATTCTTATATACATTTATAGTAGAAAAATATAGTATTGTTATTGCTTTTTGAGGCTGCTATATTATTTTCACTGACTTAAATTATAAAAAACTGAGTAAAGTAATCGAAATAACTTTTTTCTTATAATTAAATATTATTATTAAAACCTATAAATAGACAAACATAGTATTTTTATATCTTATGGTATAAGGATAAAACGTATATAAATAAATGGAATAGATACGTAGATATATAGATTATATTTCCATTTCTTCGCTCTGGTGTCGAGGCAAAGTGCGGCGTTGACTTCTGCCACTCAACCCGCAATGCCTCCAGAATTCGGCAGAAAGTGGGGAACGGAGTGTCTTAACACTAGATTCCCTCTGGCTTCCCTGCTGTGTACGGGATATAGCATAAAGCTGATTTGATGTATTTAATATGTAGATTCTCAATTAAGAAAATGTACTCGTGGTCGATTTTCCGATATGGGTTGTCAACGTTTTTTAAATTGAGTTAAGAGTGGGGAAAGGAAATGTCCCTGTCTTTATATAATTCAGTAATTTTTCGTTACTTACAAGTTAAATAGAGGTGGCTACATTAAAAACTTTTGAATAAAAAACGTGAACCAACCAAGAACTGAAATAATAGTTTTTTTAAATATCAATCTTGATAATTAAAAGTATACACTTATACATGTATAAATCCTGAGAAATATTGACGCGGTGCTAAACAATCAAAGTTAAGTTAGTGGCCAGTCGTGGCGCAGTGACACGAAGTGGGACCGTAAAACCGACTGGTTGTGGGTTCGATCCCCGCTCGAGGAGATTGAATATTTACTTAAATTTATATTTTCATTTCTTCGCTCTGGGTTCGAGGCTAAGCGCGGCGTTGAGTCCTGCCACTCAACACGACTGCCTCCAGAATTCAGCAGAAAGTGGGGAACGGAGTGTCTTAACACTAGGTTCCCTCTGCCTACCCTGCTGTGTGCGGGATACAGCGTGAAGCTGAACAAAAATTGCAACGAAAAAATTGCCATTTACTCAACCGTAACATACCCTCTATATACATAAAGATTCCATACGAAAACTGTTAAAAATATATATAAAAAAAGAGTCATAATGTAAAAAATCTTACGAGTTAAAATTGTCACGACATTGTAGTTAAAAAATATCACCATTTTATACTGAACCAGTTTAATTATGCAGGAACACGTATCACTTTTCATCCCATACCATTTTCTACTTAACGATATTTTTGGTGCGAATTTTCGTTTTCAGCTTCATACTGTATTCCGCAAGTAGCCGGGTGAGCAGGGTGATAAAATTTTAAGACACTCCGCTCTATAACATAATTAATTTAAACTTTATGATCTAATTCTAGA
This sequence comes from Heliconius charithonia, assembly GCA_030704555.1. NCBI lineage: Eukaryota > Metazoa > Arthropoda > Insecta > Lepidoptera > Nymphalidae > Heliconius > Heliconius charithonia. Next base: position 3,313,740 of record CM060819.1, on the reverse strand, counting down.
GGCATTTTGCGTTAAGTGGCGGAACTCAACGCCGCACTTTGCCTCGACACCAGAGCATTGACATGAAAATATTAAATATTTAATTTCCCCGAGCTGGAGTCGAACCCACTACCTGTTACATTTACAATTTGTTTCCCTGCACCACAATCCGTCTCTAATTTATTAATTTTTAATTTACAATTTCAATATCACAAATATTTCGACTATCAGTACAAAACTATAAGTAAAACAAAACAAATGTCCTTTGTTACATACAGTTTCTTACATAAACAAAAACAAGAGTTAAGGTGATATTCTTACAATAACATGTTTTTAGGACACGATCTAATATATCAGTGTCTGTTCCCGACGCGCTGTCTACACAAGTCGAAATGATAGGCTTTCAATGGAAACTGTTGCGTTAAAAACGTACGACAAAAATGAACTAAAAAAAGGTGAACAACTTGTAAACTAAATATATTACAATATTATTTCCTTTTCTGAGCATTTTATATAAGTATCTACAAATATCGAGTAATTATAAATTTTTACTAATAGTAACAAGATAAAGTATTTGTTTGAAAAGCGCTAATCTCAGGAACTAACGTCGCCATGGTAAAGATAAAATAATATCTGGCTCTCTGGTTTTTTTTATAAAAATTAGTTTATTTATTGAGGGAGGCTATAGGAGGAGGAGGGAGGCTTCGGAGTCTATTTATCATGTTAATCGTTCCGATGTAATACACTGTACCGTCACTGTGCCGTCAAGGGTACTTTGGGAGCTTAAAAGCTGTTATGTGTAATTATAATTAAACATACGCTACTCTGTGAGACACAAAAACAATATTTACTTATCACTGTAGAGTCACCATAAAAGTTTTTGTTGAAACATTCAAAGAAAAAAATGTAGCAACATTAGTTAAAACAAATTCCACATTAATAAATCGCACGTCTTATAAATTGTAAGTGAAGAGGTTATGAGTAACATTAGACTTATTTATTTCATATTTAGTCAAAAAAAATTCAAAGGCTCGAGAAGAATCTCATATAAATATTTTTGAAGTGTGCTACAGATTTTAAAATTAACTTTTTAATAAAAACATCGTTCGTATGCAACATAAATGTTATCCTAAAGGTAGAAAATACTCAACAACATTTGAGAAGAAATTCAATTGCATTTTTTACTAAATGAAAATAGCTTCGTTTGTATGTAGATGTGTTGTACTAATCTCTTATTAATTTATTTTATCTTTATTCTTGTAATTTATTATATAAAATCAGCTTCACGCTGTATCCCGCACGCAGCAGGGTAGGCTAGTGTTAAGACACTTCCATTGTCCTCTATCCGCCGAATTCTCAAAGCATTGCGTGTTGGGTAGCGGAACTCAATACCACGCCACGCCACGTTACCAGAGCAAGAAAAGGAAAATATAGAATATACTTATAATATGTATATACATAAAATATTTAATATTATAAGGCACAACCATTACGCGATGGTTGTCCCAGAATAAATGACAAAGTAAGTTCACGTAGATCGTAAATAAAGGTGTTCCAAAAAATAAAAATTATTATTATTTTTTTTAAACACCTACTAATATAGTACAAATATTTATACCTACTATTATTTTCACATGTAGGTTATAACTTAACTTAATTTCACACTTTATCTTGTTACATCGTGTTACGCTTGTAGTCAGAGAGAACGGAGCGCCAAACGCTACGGTTATGTTTCAAGCAATTAATAACGGTTAACAATTTAGTAGTATCGATCTTTATGAAAATAACATGTAATTTCAATGTAACTGTGTCGTTTCGTTACTATTAAATACAATCCTGTAGAACAGCAATACTCAATAATATGGAATTTTTTTAAGCTTCACTGTTTCAGTTGTGTGTTTAGACACATCCGTACTCCTCCGTCAGCCGAATTCTAGAGGCATTGCGTGGTGAGCGACGGAACTCAACGCCCCGCTTCGCCTTGTTACCAGAGTAATGAAAATATTAAATATTTCAGTTCCTCTCGTGAGAATTGAACCGACAACCCGTGGCGCTTACTATTGCAAGCTTGTGCCACTGCACCACTATATGAACGTTATTGCCTGTATGACCTCATTAAATTATTAGCGTAAAATATGAATTAAGCCCATAGTGATTTTTTTGAGCAGAGAATGTCAAAAACAAAATACCGACTACAAATATAATTTCAATTTATATACAGTTTAATAATTTAAAAAAAATACAAATAACGATTTTATTTTTGTTGTCTTATTATTAAAAAAAAATCACTTATATAAGTATTTTCGAATCATAAGCACCCATAAAACGGAACGCCGGCACTATGTTGATTGACGTTGACAAAAGTAAATATATCTTTTGAAATGTCTAATATGAAACGACAGACACGCCCGTATCGTATCGCGTGAGCTTCACTCGTAAAATATCCTCGATTGAACCAATTGTGCATTTTCTTAATTTCCTATTCAAATTTGATGGTTGCAACTGACTGATATGTATAAAAAATACTTAATACGCTTTCTCTTAGTCTTTTTGTAAGATGTTGAGTTGTATGTAAGATCTTATTCTCTATTATGTTAAAATATACAATTTAAAAATATTTTAAATATATATGAGACAAGAAAATTAAAACTCAAACTGAATTCTAAACGAACATTTAATTTAATGATGCTTAAATACTCCTTAGAAAGCTCTATAGCTCTATCTAACGTTTCGTTATTTTTACAAAATCCTTTTTTCAAAATAGTATATTTTAGAAAAGCGGAGTACGGAGTGTCTTAACACTTGGTTCCATCTGCGTATGCGGGATACAGCGTGAAACTGATTTATTTTACATTTCAAATAATCTTTTGGCCAAGTCTATTAGACTTTGTATAGAACGTCCTTCAAGCAGATTATTTGAAATATTTTATTTATAGAAAATATAAAAAAATCGTTTTCCTTAGAAGTAACATTTTGTATACATAAACATAAAAATAGCTACTTCCAAAGATTAAAATTAAAAATTACATCAGTTATTATGAGACTATAATAAGTTTAATAAATGTACACAGTTGCACGACACAATGGCAGTAAAGCGCGCTGTAAAGGTGCATGCTAGCATGTCACAGTACTATACAAACCAATCTTCATATAAAACACATTACACTTTTGTAGTTGTACTATATGTTGTATATAGTCACATATATAACATATAGTACAATTTTTTTTTAAATAAAAAACGGTTGTGATATATTTTTACTTCATATTTGCGATGTAACATGTGAAAAATAGGGCCATGGACTTAAATATATAATAATATATAATTGAGACCGTCGTGGTCTACAGGCACAAGGGTGTGACTGGAACGCGACGGTTGTGAGTTCGATCCCCACTCGAGGGAATGAATTATTATTTCTTAATATTTTCATTTCTTCGCTCTGGAATGAAGGCAACAAGCCGGGGTTGCGTTCTCTATCTATCATTCTATGTTCTTTCTGCCTACCCTGTTGTGTGCGGGATACAGCGTGAAGGTTATTTAATTTTAATTTATATGAAAAATAGAAACCCTAGTGGACTTAATGCTTTCTATTCTTACCTTCTTGCCAAATTGAAAATTTTACTTAAAAAATAAGCTAGAGCTAGTGAGCAATTAGTTTGTTCTTATGGAATCCCTTTTTTTGTAATAATCAACTAACTCTCGCTATATATTTTTCGTTTTACATTTAAGATCCAATCTTCGTTTCTTTGACTAAGCATTTTTGTGTTTATAATATCTTTCATACATTCAACATACAGGTTCCTTTGGAAAAAAGTGGAGTTTTACGTTTCAAAGTCATGAAAATACAATAAATTCGTAAAGTATAAAACATGACTTTGATATTTTTTATACACACGTGTACAATGCATGCATATTTTTTTATTTCTATAGATTTTGATTGACTAATCTGTAAATGTTAAGCATATTATTATATATATACTGTTTAAATTTTAAATTATAAAACAAAAATAACCTTAAAACTATAATTTAAATCAATACCCATATAAAAACTCGTAACACACATAAATGAAATTAACCCCATTTTGAAAGTTAATTTAGATTCTGTAATCTGTTCAAAAATAAGTATAATATATTAGTAAAGATTAAGACATCCTAAATATTTCTTTTTCATTCAAGGTGTGTTTCGAATAAATGAAACCGTGCCAAATTTATAAAATGCATAAAGTAGAATTATTATGAAACACATAACTGAAAACATATGTGTGTGTAAAATACATCCACTTTAAAATATATAATTGTAAAAGTAACTCAAAATCACTAAATTCATCTAATTTAATATGAAGAGCAAAACGCTTTTCGTACAAAATATATGCTGGATTTTCCTTCAAATAACTGAATAATCTTTATACCCACATATATTTTAAAGGGCGGACAATTTTATAGACGAACGGCGGTAGTAGATTCGATTCCTACTTAGGGGGATATAATATTTTTACTTCTTTAAGCTAAATCGCGGAGTTGTAAATTAGACGAAAAGCGGTGACGCTTTTAATAGAACGTCTTAACATCTGACTTTATCTGTCTACCCTGCGACATGCGGGAAACAGCGTGAAACTAAAAAAAAACTTCTTCATCATTTGCTTTTGTTCATGACATTATTACAATAGTACAATATTATTTACATTCTCAAATAATACACTCGTGTATGCGTGGAACAAACAATGTTTTGTATAACAGGCCTCGGCTTAGCATATAAACCCACATATTTCGCTCAAAGAGGCCTTTTACGAGACACAGGGGCATGCTTAATGTGAAAAAAATATTAAATTAACTAAACAAGTACAACTTGTAACGCAATTTTAAATATATTTTATTTTTGGTGCACAATAGAGCGTAACAGCTCTATTTTTGTGGATCTACGTGTTTATTTGTTTAATGAAAATAGAGGCTGTCGTGGCGTGGTCATTTTTAATGCCACGGTTATACATAGATTTGATTCCCACTTAGGGGAATGAATTAGTTTTATTTTCCCCCGGAATGCCGAATTGCCGGAATGTGAGGAACAGTCTTCCACACTAGGTTCCTGTGTGCTTACGGGAAATATTGTATTATATCCGGGTAATTTGTGTTACACCCAGTTTCATTGAAAGCATTAGTAGAAAGTTCAAATTCAGGTAATAGAATGGCTCTATTCATAACGTTTTACTTAACCATCCCACATACTACGATTTGAAGACGCAAGTGGTTAGATACAAAAAAACAAGACGATAAGTGCACTTACACAGTATTCTTTTTTATATATACATATATAAAAAGTTGTGACATCGTATGCACTAGATGATAGTGTATGTACTCATGCTGCATATCGAATGGCTTCAATCTTGGTGTCATGTTGACAAAACTAAGTGGTTCACCTAGGTGATGTGAGGTTAGAAAAAGTAAAAAGGTTTCCATATATATATATATATATATATATATATATATATATATGGAAACCTTTTTACTTATATATATATATATATATATATATATATATATATATATATATATATAAATAAATTTTCAATAAAATTTGTTTGCCCCCAGATGCCCTCTATTTACCTTCCTGTATGTGGGATATAGCGTAAAGCCAAAAAAAATATGTGACTTGTCGATTAGGAAAATAATAAATGTTTGGTTTCCGAAATTGAACAAGTGATTTTACATTCCGTTAACTCGATCAAGCATAATAGAAAGATTTCATATTTTCTTTTCATTGACGCTAATCTTAAACGGACACTGTTTGAGAAACGTATTTCGTACTTAAGACAAATTCTCCTCCATTTAAAAATATGTTTTTCAAATTCAAATTTATTTATGTTTTTTTTTCCTTTTTTTATAGTGTCATTCCATACCTAGGAAAGAAAAAAAATCTACATAACTGTCATTAAACTATACGTTACATATAAAAAAAAACATACCTTAAATAAAAACTTCCTTAAATCCTCCGCTAGCAAAATGCACAAAACACAAATTAAATAAAACAATATTCCAAAAAAACGCTACAAGTTTATATAATTGTACGAAAGTTGTAGTACGGTAGAGCGCGGAGCGTAGGGCGGGCGGGCGTGCGCCGTCGTAGATACGCGATAGCCGACTGACGTGAACTAAATACTTGAAACTCTACTACACATACAACTAGAAAATTTTCAATTCACTCAATTGAACTTTTTTTTTAAATAAAAGTCTTAGAAATTGCGACAGCCATTTATAAATTTTTGGCTGCGATACAAAACACAATAGTTTAATGTTTCTTATGCAATTTATGATAATTTTAACAGCAGTTTTTTTCATCATTTCATGTAAATACGTATTATCACATTGTTCATTGTATTTTGTATCTTCATTTATTAGAATTGCTACGCTTATACTAAACTGCTGAAAGTAACAGTAAATATTTCCACAGTAGTTTTTAATATAACAGTCATTTTAATAACAATAATAAAACTTTTATTATTAATAGTTAAAATGACTGTTATATGCTGTCAAAGCTGTCAAAATAATCATTATTAAGATTTTCTCTCTATGGGTAATAATATCAGTGTAAAAAGAGAAAAACCGGACAAGCACGTGTCGGGCTCGCCCATCATTGGTTATGTTAAAATTAAACGCTTTTTCTGAAATTCCAGCTTCTCTCAATGTATCCAAGCGTTTATGAGATACAAATTCTTGACAGACAAACAAACAGATAGACAACAATATGATCTTATAAGGGCTCCTTTTTTCCTTAAAAGGTACAAAACCCTAAAAATGGAGATATTTATCATTAAGCTTAATCAATATGATCATAAAAATACAAAAGACTCATTTATATAATAATAAAATTCTGTTAAATTTCCCAATTTTTTATTACTTAAGGTTAATAACGCATATTTATCTTCCGTGAAACGTACGCTGCTATTAATACTTTTCATATTTCATTTTGAATATTCCCTGCCGGAAAACCAGACAGCGGATTATGGAAGTCATTCGAAACAAAACCATTTCATTTTTAATTTACGGCATTCTCAGTGCCCGTTAAGCACTAACCTCCTCGCCAATGTCACTTTGTATGGAAAACACACAAAGGAGGTTGTACAGTTAAAAAGGGATTATTACAGTAGAAGAACAAGTATTAAAAAGAGTTCCAGTTAAAATTCAGCCTTCACTTGTTTAAGTGAATTTATGGTTTGACAATCCAAGTCAATTATATTTTGTTATCTATGTTATTAAGACTGAAAGAATAATGTCGAATAACACTTAATGAATTAAGTCAGCATACAATATATTTTATATTTATTTTTATTTTTTCTAATTTCGATTTTAACTGTATATTGCTGTAACAGCTGAAAAGTAAGTCTTTTAATTTATTATTTTATCTAGTAAAGGACAGAAAATGAATTCCATCAGTTTTAATACAACAATTGGAAAAATATACCCTGTTGTGGCTTAATGGGATACGCTCTCTACACTGAGTAATTACTAAATTTATAAAATAGAAGTGAAACTTTCCACCGCCTAGCCCAAAATGTTCCTAAAAATAACGGAGAATGGAGTGCCACTAAGTCAGTAAATTAGATTACCTACTAAGAAATCTGTGCCAAAAGTATACCGATATAACGGTTTATTTACAAAGAAGAATTATGATATTTCACTAAAACTTTAAAGCAATATCCTTAACTATTGTTCATACAAAGCAATAGTAAAGAAATGTTGACTCTACAAACATTCATTGCGTTTCCAAAGCGCGTATCGTATATTTTTAGAGTCCCGTGAAAAGAAAACATGTCACATGTATTCATTTACGATTCTACATATATTTCAGTTCACGATATAACAGGGACGTAAGTCCCTAGTAAGTCCCTAGGACGTAGTCCCTAGTAAGTCCCTAGGACGTAGTTCCCTTATAGTAATATTAACTATATGTTTTAATTGAAGTAAGACATTGCTTAAGCGAACTTTATTTTATGGTTTTTGTATATAAAATTATTCTGCCGCAAATTTCACAAATAATCTGTTTCTCTTCTCAGTAACTTTAATATCTTGTTTCTTAAATTGTACATGCATTTTTTGTTTGAATATTTAGTCGTATATTTCTTTTTATTTCTTTTTTATCTTCACGCCGTATCCTGCACACAGCAGGGTAGGCAAAGGAAACCTAGTATCAAAGCTGAGGTAGCCTAGTACACTCCATTCTCCACTATTCACCGCATTTTGGGGGCATTGCGTCTTGAGTAACGGAACTCAACGCCGCGCTCTGCCTCCAACAAAAGTGAAGCAAATGAAAATATTAAATATTTCATTTCCTCGAAGGAATCGAACCAACAACCTGTCGCGTTTACAGTTTACACGCGTGTATGCCTGCGCCATGACTCCTAAACACTCCTAATATTTGACTTAACTGAAAACTTGTAACTAGAAACTTAGTAAACATACTATAGTTGTACAAAGTTAAAAAGACATACAAAACTGCTTCGTCGCTCGTGTTGTCGCATATAAAACAAGCTGTTTTAGCGTTTTCAAAGGCTAAATCACCTTTTTATTTTATTTTTACTTGCGTTATAAAATGATCAACTATTTACATTATATGTAGTTTTCATTTAAATAAGCGTCCAATGCAGATATAGAACAGTATAATTGTAGCAAATTTTATAAAAAATATAAAATATACAGCACACGGCTTTTGCATACAGCACCTTCCTATAGCATAGCAAAATTTTTTTTTGGTTAAAATCTCTTGATATATGTACATATAGATAAAACATACCTAAATACTTACAAACGTTGCCCAACTGCCTTATAGCCTTATAAAATAAAATAACACGCTGTACTCGCACATAGCAGGATAGACAGAGGGAACCTAGTATCAATACTCTCTGTTCCCCAATTTCCGCCGAATTCTAGAGGCATTCCGTGTTGAGTCGCGGAACTCAACACTCAACCCTCTAAATTTAAATAAATATTTTCTGTTCTCGAATGGGGACCAAACCCACAACCAGTCGATTTTACAGTCACATTTTGTGCCGCTGCGCCACTGGCGACTGGCGTCATCAAATCATATTCTTTTAATTATAATTTGACATTAATAAACAAGGAAACTAACGTGAGAACGTCAAACGTCCCAAAACCGACGATTTCCTGTAATGATTTATTCAAATTTGTAACAAACACCGTATGTTACACTTGTACATAATATATATCGAAAATTGAATTTCCTGGATGACTCAGAGGACACCCAATTCAATTTGCCGGCAATACGAGTTTGTGGGGTGTAACAAGTAGGTGTTTTAAAAGGTATTTTCCGCTGGAAACTTTTGTGATGCAAAATTTGAAGCTTACAAATGCTTATATCCTGAAAATAGCTTTATCTTCTCCACTCTGTATGATGAGTTGTATATTTTTGATTGATTTATATTTATTATACAAATGAGGCCGTCGTGGCGTAGGGCCACAAGATGTGATTGTAACTGGATGGTTGTGGATTCCAATTCTACTGAAGGGAATGAATTATTATTTATTAATATTTTCAAACCAAGTGTCGTAAGATTAGATTGCCTATCCTGCTGTGTGCAGTGATACCGCGTGAAGCTGAATTATGTACATACTTATCTTTTTTTCTTCTTTCTTAAACACCCCGTTCCCTACTCTCCGTCCTGTTCTCCAAATTAGATGTTGAGTGGTGAAACTCAACGCCGAACCTTGTCTAAATAATCAATTTATATAAAACTGGCATATTGTTGTCTGTCTATAATAAATTACGTTTCACACTACGTGTCATCATATATAAAAAGAAAAAATATATCGTAATATCTAATTTTATTGACGCTCCATTTCAAGATATAGATATTTTACTGTTTCCATAAAGATAGTGAATGTTAAAATTTCCATATGAATTGTACTTTGACTACAAAGTAGTGCCGCTGTGAGAACAATACACTCGATACGTCTCAGTACCTAATATGAATCGCCGATATACTTTTATGCATAATAAGGATATATGATTGTGTATGTAAGTTAAAAGATACTGATTAATAGATAAAAAAATATAAATAAAACAAGCTTTTGTGAAAAAATCTACGAAAACAGATAAAATATATATGTTTTTTTAATTTGAATTAAAAATAGTGTAAAAAATTGATTGGTACTCTTAATTTTTTTTACGTTTTAGTTATTTTTAGAGTTCCTTTTAGGGAAAAAAGGAACCCTTATAAGATCATTTTGTTGTCCGTCTGTCTGTCAAGAGCTTTCATCTCGAGAATGTTTGGACATATTGAGTTGAAATTCAAACTATATACTCACATCTACGGCCTTGATTTCCAGAAAAAAAGAGTATACGTAAAAAACGCGTTTTTCGACACTATAAAGGAAGTCAAAACTAGTAACCCTATTTCTGACTGACCTAGAATTATAAAATTTTGCCACCAGCATCAACAGGTAGTTCTAGTTCAGGAATAAATCTGAAAACTTTACATTTGCGGTTAAATCCTAAAAACTATATTTTTTTCCTAAATCCAAAAAAAATTATAGCCTTAAGCAAAAAAGCAAGGCAAAATTTGGTATTAAAGGCGCTAGTTCAAGTGAGGTATCATATGAAAGGATTCTAGCTAAACTAAGCCTGTATTTTAGAAGAAACTCGAGGCCTCCAATTTTTATACGGAACCTTTCCACTCGCGCGTCCTTGATAAGAACGAAATATTTCTGGAGGCATGGCCTTACCGTGCCGCTTCTCCCACGTACCACATAACCGGAATAGATACATACGCCGGAGAACATAAGGCAGTGCTTCCGTGTCGATATGACACGGAATGCTTTTTAAACCAAAAAGCATTCCGAGTATCTGCAAAGACGAGGTCACAACGCACCTGTAGCACCTCTGATTCTAGTGACTACGCGGGGTCGTGAGCGGCGTTGAATCAGAGGAGTAAAATAGTTAAAAAATAGCTATTATACAGTATTTAAATATATAAAAAATAAGTATACTTACACATAATATCAAAAATCGTAGCATTTAACTGAGTAAAACAAATATCATTAATAAATTTTGCTAATATATTTTTTAAATCTGGAGTCAACTTGATTGACTGAATTATTGCTATATTCCTCTCACGGGAGTAACGTGAACCAAATCAGGACGTGGCGTAGAAGGTGTCAACAGTGTTAAGGAATTTATCATGCTACATGTAATATAAATTTACATTGATCAAAAAAAGCTGTGGAAAATTTGTGAGAATATTTCTCATAAATAAATGATTACCAGGGTTTCCCCCCTGGTAATACTACCTGGTTTTAACATTGGGTTTCTATGACGGAATGCCACCTGAATAGCTGTACTTTGATCTTCTCATAAGCAAGTGAATTCTAAATAGTTCGTAAAGGCTTCTTATAGTATAGGATTTTATAACTGTAAACGTAGTTGTGTGTTCGATTCCCACTCGAGGAAATGTAATCTTTAATATTTTCATTTCTTCGCACTGGTGTCGAGACGAAGTGAAGGCTTTCAGTTCCTCCACTCAACACGCTACGCGTTGAGTTTCGCTATTCAACACGAGATACGTCCAGAATATGGCGGAATGTGGGAAACGGAAATGTCTTAATGAGAGCAGAGTGTCTTACCACTAGGTTCCCTCTGACTACTCCGCTATGTACGTGTTGCAGCATGAAGCTACAACAAAACTATGTATCTTTTTCTTGAACATGACAACGCGCGAAGGCAGAAATAATCATGTGTCGTCCCATGTATACTAATATTTGTATTTTTCTCCCGCTGATATGATTTAATCTTATATTCGTCGTTATGACAGTTTCAAAAGATAAGAAGTATATTTTGAATGAATACGATATTATTTTGTATCTTTATTCTTTACGCACCTTAAGATGATTCTGGTGTAGGAAAAGATAAACTCAGTAGTGAAAAATCCCTTTTTCCACCGACTGGTAGTTATGCAGACAGGCAGTGAAATCCACCGTCGTGCATTTTCTATTTTCTTTATTACTAATCCCAACAATTTATGTATTATTCTTATATAATTATAGTTTTTTTAAGTAAGGAAATTATAGTTTTATTAAGGAGGATAATGGAAAAATTTCTTTCATCAAACCCACACCCATCCTATTTTCGAGCAAACGCCACTCCACTCCACAACAATGCTCAAGATATAAATTGAAAAATTATTTATTACAAAACTATTTAATCTGATCATCCTCCATTAATCAGCTTAACTTCTCTATTATTTAAACATTTATTTTTAGAATTTTTTTGACGAAGTTCCAGAGGATACATATTATTCAATAACTGGTTATGTGCTACATATGTAACTGCTTTGCATGGACATTGGATTTAATTCAAAGGTAATAAATACTAGCTGCATTATCTTTCTTTTTATTTCAAATAATATTTTCATTATTTCGATGATTTCGTCGAAGTAAAGCGCGGCGTTGAGTTCCGCCACTCAACACGCAATGCCTTCAGAACTCGGCGGAAGTCTTATCACTAGGGGGAGCGAAGTGTCACAACACTAGGTTCCCTCAGCCTAACCCTAGCTTAAATATAAATATTAAGTATAAACTTTGAAATTAAAAGCTTATTTAATACATAAATATTATATAAGGCTAACCGGCTCTTAGCTAATAACACGAGAACCATTTCATCTCTAATATTGTATATCTCACTTACATAGGTCTCTAGAGGAATTAAAAGTCAGATTTCGGTTGTAGGTCGAATACGTAAGAACAAGTATCTATATTATATTACTTATCTTATAAAATTATAAGTTTAAGATGGTTTCTTAAATGTAATATTAATGTATTATTATTATTATTTTATATTTAATATTAATGTATGTACCGGTCTCTAGACCGGTCGTGGTGCAGAGGCACAAAGTTGTAGGTTCTGGTGTGGAGGCAAAGCGCGGCCTTGAGTTCCGCCACTCAGCACGTAATGCCTCCAGAATTCGGCGGAAAGGTTACACTAGGTTCCCTCCGCCGCCTCTGCAGGGTGCTGTGTGCGGTATACAGCATGAAGCTGATTTATATATTAAGAAATTTTAATTATTTAATTTCACTCTTTGATAGCTAACTAACCTACCGATAGATTCCCTGGTTCCTCTACATATTCTGATGTGTGCGAGATATAGGGTGTAGCTAAAACAAATATAAAACACGGCGGTTAAATTCGGGTAAAAAGCAGAGATTAGGATTATGCATGAACCTAAAAATGATTGTTTTTTTCAACAGAATTTTAACTTTCTTTCTGACGTGTTGGTTGACTGTTGCGATATGCTCGGGCTTCGTTATAGCTATAATGGCGGGTATGGCGTACGGCTATAACTACTCCATAGTAGAGTTCCTCACACTTAACAGTAAGTTTTTTATTACGTAATAACCAAAACCATAAGATAAGCATAACTATTTGTTATGCGATGAGAACGTATGGCTTAGTTGGTAAGAACCCTTGGACGGTTTTCAAAGAAGCATGGGTTCCAGGAAGCAAATCCAGCTACGTTCAAATTTTTTATGTGTTTTCTAAAAAAGTATTTTTCTTTACCAAATGTTTCCCAATATCACTTTAAAAATGTAAAAAAAATGTTTCTATAATATTAGAGAAGTAAAGAATAAAGTAATCTATTTTATTTTAATTTAAAATTAAAGTATATTTCATTTAAATGTATAATTAAATAAAATTTAAATGAAATTAGCTTCATACTGTACCTCGCACACAGCAGGGTAGGCAGAGGGAACCTAGTGTTAAGACACTCCGTTCCCCACTTTGTGCCGGATTGAATGAATGAGGCCAGTTGTGGCACAGTGGCACAAAGTGTGACTGTAAAACTGACGTGTTGTAGGTTCGATTTTCACTCGAGGAGATGAAATATTTACTTAAATTTATATTTCCATTTCTTCGCTCTGGTGTCGAGGCAAAGCGCGGCGTTGAGTTCTGCCACTAAACACGCAATGCCTTCAAAATTCGGCAGAAAAATGTATAATTACTTTAATATAAATTGTATAATTTATTAAGAAACCGATACCGTCGGAGTACACATGCAAAGAGGATATTATTATCATACCCCGGATGTCCTGTACCCTGAGAGACCAGTCCACGATAAAGGTAATTAATAATGAAATAAAAATAATATTATATTTATTAATAATAATGTTAGCCGATTTATCTCCAAGTGATATCAGGGAGTTTCCAAAAATATGAGTAATGAAAATAAATACAATTATTGAATTGGAAAAATTGTAAGTGAAAAAGATGATAATAGATAGATAGATGATAGCGGCCGTTGTGGTGCAGTCATTATCGCATTAACGCGATGGTTGGTTCAGCTCTCATTTAGGAGATGATTATTTAAATTATTTTCTATCTTATCTTCCGTGTTTTGTCTTATATTATATCAGAAAGAAAATCGGCATGAAAAACCACCATTCAACAAAAATGAAGTGTCTAAATACTAGGTTCCCTCTACTTACCTAGCTCTGCGGAAAAATGCGTGAAGCTGCTAAAAAATAAAAGTAATAAACTTTACATGACATTTTCTCTGCTACTCCACACGGAATTTTGCATAAGGAATGTACTCTTCTTGCTCTTAAAGACTGTCTCAGTTAATGTCATGGCACTTGAAGTCTATAATACCTTATATGGTTATAACCCAAACGCATAACATTTTTACTTTAAACTCTATGTATATTTGGTACAATCGTTACAATGTACGCTACATTTTGAATATAAACCGCATTAACGTTTAAAATATATGAAAGTGGCGCGTCAGTAAAAAAGATGATACTGACAAAACACAAATTTGACTATTGTTTGTTTTTTTTTAATTTTAAGCAGGAAATCATTGGTCATGAGGCCGTCATGGCGCAAATGGGCACGCGTATGACTAACGCGATGGTTGTTGTTGTGAGTTCGATTCAGACTCTGAGTAATAAATGATTATTTATTAACACTTCGCTTTCCTCACTCTGAAACATTTATTATGCACATAATGATAAGATTATTAATCTTAAGCGCCTAATTTGTAAGAGCCATCTTGACAAATGAAGCATCGTATTTTGTAACAGGCATGTATATTTTGTGCGGCAGACAGAAGTTGATTAATCTTTTGTTGTAATAATTGAATATGTTTAAGCTTTTATGTCACTCTCTGTCAGAATATTATATTGTTGCTACACATACGAGTGTAGTGAGGCCAGTCGTGGCGCAGTGGCACTGTAATACCGACTGGTTGTGGGTTCGATCCCCACTCGAGGAGATGAAATATTTACCTAAATTGATATTTCCATTCCTTCGCTCTGGTGTTGAGGTAAAGCGCGGCGTTGAGTTCTGCCACTCAACACGCAATGCCTCCAGAATTCGGCAGAAAGTGGGGAACTGAGTACTTTAACACTAGGTTCCCTCTGCCTACACTGCTGTGTGCGGCAGAGAATTTAATTTAATAAAACTGTGAAAAAGTAGTGGTAGTCTCCGATTACGCAATAAATAATTTTGCGGTAAAAACATATAAAAATTATCAATTATTTATAACATGAATGCAATTTTTTTTTTTTTTTAAATTATACTATCAGTTTTGTATATTAGACGCAAAATAAAAAAGTGTGGTTTATAATAAATAATACGTATTTTTCATAAATATTGTTCAAAATTAACATACATACATTCTGTCTTCAGACTATCAACAAGAAATGTCGTCAAGCGAGAACGTGGTACTTTTAAGTAAACCACAAAAAAGCGACAGTATAGAAAAGTACACTGAACAACTGACAAAATATTCCAAAACTGGAAGTTCATTTGATCACGAGCAAGTTGACCTACCTAAGGTAATAATCAAATTGCGACAAATTTCAAATAGTAACGACTAATGTAGGTAAATTTTCCGCTTAAATTCTAGATAGCCTTAGTGGAAACTTTGTTCATTCCTTTAATTTATATTGAGAATTACATTTAAGTAATGGATCTCAATAATATATCATATTCTCCTTTCCGGCCGCATTTACAACAACAAACTAACATATTAGACAACTCGATGAGTGTGGATTCGAATCTTAGATATGTAAATATTTATAATTTATATACAATATATATTAATATAGAGGCCAGTCGTAGCGTAGGGGTATAAAGTGTGACTGTAAGCGTGACTGGTTGTGGGTGCGATCCCCACTCAAGGAAATGAAATATCATTTCAATGTTTATTTCTATTTCTTCGCTCTGGTATCGAGGGAAAGCCTCCAGAATTCGGCGGAAAGTTGGCAACGGAGTGTCTTAACACTAGGTTCCCTCAGCTTACATTCCCTCTGTCTGATACAGCGTGAAGGTGAAAAAAATATATACATATACAGTACATATATTTCTCCAGTGAGCTTAGACACGGTGTGATAGTTTCACACACACAGGTTCTATTGTAAAAATAATTTATTTCCCTAAATGGGATTCGATGTCACAACTGTCGCGTTACAATGAGAAGATGTGCCGCTACGCTACTACCTGCTCTATATTTTAATAATAAATATATAGACTTTTATATCTTAATTTTAGTTTTGTCAATATAAACAACATCTTATTAAATTTGCAGAGAACCTATAAAGGACTCGCGACACCACAACATATAATTACGAGTACATCGCGACCCACTTTGCGGCTTTCCACATTAATAGAGCAGAAAGCTACCTCCAACAATATAATGAAAATGTTCGAACCAATAGAAACTAAGGAACGAACGAGATTAAAATTCAATTTCGAAGTAACTAAAACATATAGCGACGAAGATATGGAAAGCATATTTAAATATGCAGGAGAGAACAAAGCTTTGGAGAAAATAATTACAGCTGATAATTTCAAAAAGAAATTTTTTACGCCTGATATAAGAATAATTTTTGACGATTTTACTAAAAGGTATAGTAATATACTCAGTGTAAGTTAAAAGTGTGGCGTTAAGTTACGTCACTCCCGTCTCGAATGTCGGAAACTTAAGAACGAAATATGTGGACTTTAGGTTACTCTCTCTCTCTGTCACTCTATCTCCCCCCCTCTCTCTCTCTCTCTCCCTCTCTCCCTCTCGGACTTTCTCTTCAATTAATATAAAAATACTTGTTTTTTTTATTTAATTACATTACATAGTTTGTTGTAAATTAAGTAAGTAAGTTGGAGTTAAATTTATCACTGTCACAAGGTTCTTTTATTTCAGTACTCGTATAAAAGTGAGGCACTTTTGGCCGACCACAGCGCCCGCGATCGGGAAGACGGAGCCGATGTAGACAAAGAAAATATTGTATAAAAGTATATGAAGTAAGAAATATATTGTTGGGCATGAATTGATTTTTATTAAATATATAAATATTTAGAAAACCTCACCTGGTCTAATAAAATAGTATAAGATAGACACATTATTTATTGCGAATTAGTGAATTTTATTATATTTTAGAATGTAACAATAAAAATATTTATGGATTTTAATCGGATTCACGCTGTATCCCGCACACAGTGGGGTAGGCAGAGGGAAACTAGTTTTAAGACACTCCGCCCCCCATTGTCCGCCGTATTTTGATGGCATTGCGTGTTGTGTGGTGCAATGCAACGCCGCGCTTTGCCTCGACACCAGAACGAACGAGCCTCGAGTGAGAATCGAACCCACAACCTATCGCGTTGACAGTTGGACGCTTGCGCCTTTGCTCCACGACTGGCCTCATTAAATGCGCAATGGCTCAAAATCGCGCGGAAAGCGAATGAAGGAGTATCTTACAATGGGTTATCTCTGGTCGTATAGCAATAAGTAATTCTTTTTTTTGTTACAATAAAAATATACTAAAAAAATCATAAAGTTTAAGTAGTAAAAATATTTATTTTATATTTAATTAAAAACGTGTCGTTCACATCTTCAGGTGTCCGAAAATAACCGTTTTCAATAAGATAGCTAAATATTGGTATGTTGTGTCGAACCGGTCAAACCACATATTTACTTAGGACGTGCCAAAATAAAATTCTAGGGCTCGTCTTCCGTTATACATAATTCACATCTTTCTATACATATACGCCTATACAATTTCTTTATGCAAAAGCAATTGTCGATATTTTGTGATTGAAAGTTAATCATTAATTTTTGGATGTGAATTGTTTTTTTTTTTATATTTCATTTCTTTTCCCGGACAGACTGGACAGAAAGCAGAGTTGAGTTCCGCCACCCAATGACTAGATCCTTTCTATAAATTTGATCGCAAATGGATAAGATGAGAGTACGTTATTTCCAATGTATAATGGCGTTTGTTCATTATAACTGTATCTCTGCTAAGAAGTACCGTACAAAATTTAAAAAATTAATCAGTTTCACGCTGTATCCCGCATACAGCAGGGCGGTTAGAGAACCTAAAATTAAGACACTCCATTCCCCAGTTTCCGCCGAATTCTGGAGGCATTGAGTGTTGAGTGGCGGAACTCAACGCCATGTACAGTATGAAACTGCACTAGTTACAATTAATATATGACATATCAATTAATATATTTAAAAATCATGTCAAATGCATACATACATTTATAATTTTAATAATCAAAGCATATGATAATCAAATAAAAAAATGTTTTAAATTTTATATTTTATCAACCAATCCTAGCCCAGGATGGGACAGCAACTGCCTTTAAACGTGCTGGTTATTTTTTTCACATAAACAAGAGGCGTTAGGTTCGCCGCTCAACGCGCCTGGTTCTAGATCTTTCTGCCTACTCTGGTATACGGAATAGAAGTTGAAATGGAGCAAAATTACGTTATAAAACTTTTAAGGAAAAATAGAGAACTCAAAATTAAATTCCTTCAACATTTATTGAACATTATCGTCGACAGGCCGACACTCTGTCCTATCCTCGATTTTTTTCGCGTTGTTCCTGTCTCTTATTTGTCGTAATGCCTCCACGAACAGATTGAAAACATGGTCTTTTAGTACATTAGGTATAGCATTTAGTAAGTAGCCATGCACAAAAGAATTCGCAACTTTACGATCTTGTAAAAAATGTTGTATCTCAATTATGGATAGTTCTATTAGCCTGTAATTAAATCATTGGATGCATAATTTCATTTATTGACTATGTTTGCGATTATGAGTTTTACAAGCAATATCATCTCAAAGCAAATTAACACATAGGGTATGTGAGGATAAAAAATAAAATAACAAAGTTCGAATTATGATAAGATTTTCCAATGGAATCATACTATTTACGCACAGTGGTAATTAAAATTATTCTAACTTTGGAATTAAAGGGCAAGCAAAGACAACAAAATTATAAGGAAAATCGAGGTTATGTCGCTAATATCTCAAAGAGAGCTCAATTCTAAGTAGTTTTTTTCTATTAATTTTAAAATGAAGGAAGCTTACCTCCAACTCATAGCATCAACGATCGGTTCCGTTTTATTTAAGTCCAATTCAATATTAACCGTAAAGTCCTTTATCTCAGCCACGAATTCATGATCTCCTTTTACAGTATTGTTTTCTATTACAAGACTTCCACGTACCTGTTTGTTATATATTTCTTTACTAAATAACTCACTGTTTTATTTTCTTAAATTTACTTTAGATATTATTTTTATTTTTTAAATTAATAATTTCATCTTTGAAGTCAGTCGCGGCGTAAGATCACAAGCATGCGACTGTAAATGCGACAGATTAAGGGTTCAATTCCCATTCAATGAAATTTAATATTTTCATTATATTATATTTTCCTCGCGCTAAGTGTCTTAACTGAAACGCTTTGTTTCAACGGCGGCAACAATAATATAAAAGTTATATATCATAATTCTGTTCACAATTTTTTCGATCTTATTAGGGCTTTGAATTGTTATACGTTCTTTGAACCCCCGGATACCTAAATAGCAAGGGGTTCAAGTCCCGCTGAATGCAATATTTTGTTAATTTCAATAAATGTTATATTACAATTGACGGATACACGCGTGTGAACAGATCTATCACAATTTTTGTACACTTACAAATACACAGTAGCTATACTAAATAATAATTACACCTTATCCCAATTATTACAAAATTCCATTTTTACATGTTTTTCTTTTAATTATATTATTTAAAATGTGACTTACCATCATAGAGTTAAATCTAAATGATTCACCTATTTGTGTTTCTTGTATTTTGAAAGGACCGCCTGTATGGGAAGCATATAAAGTATCTAGGCCGTATAACGTAACGTTTGAAACTAGGATACGGTCCCAACATTTACCCTCCTCTTGGCACTGTTTTAAAAATTAAATTCAAATTAATAACTTGTTTTTTTTTCATCTTCACTCATTTTCCTACATAGTAGAGTAGACTAAGATAATGTAGTGTGAAAACAATTCGTTTTCCACTTTTAGCTTTATTTCGAGTGTATTTTAATAAATATACTGGAGTGTTTTTAATGATAGCAGGACATTGAATTCTACTAGAGCAGTCAATGTCGAGTTATCGGAGCTAAAAAATGTGAGAATAATTTTAGTATAACGTATTCCCTAAAAATCCACACCAACCAATAAACACCGCTTTTACGTTTATTTTTATATAGTTTAAATAAAAACAATAAACTTCACGCTGTATCCCGCACACAACAGGGGCATAGAGAACCTATTAACAAAAGACAATCCGTTCTCAATTCTTTGCTGAACATTGCGTCACCGGACTTTGCCTGGACACCAGAGCGAAGAATTGAAAATATTAATTTAAATAAATATTTAATTTCTTCGAGTGATTGAACCCACAATTGGTCACTTACTTGTGCCCCTGCGCCACGACTGGCCTCTTTTACATAATTTAGTTAATTCATTTTAGTTTATTAACTCAATAAACAATACTTCCCATAGTACACATGAAACAATCCCAATCCAACACTAGTATTAAAAGAAATTACTGAAAAATGTATCAAAATTTTACCAGCTAGCATTTAACTCTTACAGTATAATTCCTCGATACAGCAGCAGGTTTTAAATCAACTGTCACTTTTTCCAACTCGACGGTTTGACTATTAATAAGAAGAACGATCTCATCTAAAAACTTAGCGCTATCTTTGTATACTTTATCTTGATAATCACTAAAAATCGTAAAGATACATCTCTTGTCAAACATATAGTAAATATAACAGAGTTTAAAAAATAAAATAAAAAAAATATCTATAAAAGAAGTTACGAAAACAAAAAGGTAATAAAAATAAAAATGTAACATCTTTATTTTACGTTTTAAAAGAAGGTTCAGTCACTACTTACCGAAACTTGGCCAAATAATCGCCAAATATGAGAGTTGTATTTATGTAACTAAACATTGCGGCGTTCAGTTTTGGCAACATTTCTTCTCTTATTGGCCTGGTTATAAGGAGTTCTAGTTGCTTTCCTTTAATATAAAAAAATATATATTTTACTTCAAAAAATTTCATTAGATGCTTTCATACATCAAAAAAATCATAAAAAAACTCTGGTTTACTATCTGGATTTATTGAATTAGTTAAAGCTTACTCTGATCTTGAGAAAAGTATGGAGCAATCACTGGTGGGCCTCCAAAATGATATTGGGATATCTGTAGTGCATAACAAAAATGTAAGTACTTAATTATAATTTAAGTACCAATTACTGTTTATTTATTAAATTTTTTATTTATAATTATTTGTTTCACCCCCTCCCTCCACACCTACCTCCACATTAAATTTACAACCTTTAACACGAAATGTGTCATGTCCCAAGTTTACCGAATAACCGCTCAGTTGTACCAACGCGTAACCGACAAGCATGCATCCCTCGGCTACGATTCTAAGATTAAGAAAATATATGTTTAGGCGGATTTTATTTAAATAAATAATTGATAAAAATATTAGTAGGTATTACTTTGTTCAGCCTATTTTTTTATTATTATTTACATTATTATATATACAATTTTTGTAGTTATCTAATTTATTGCTAATACGCTCCGTTCTCTGATTTTTTGACGCTTTACGTGTTAAGTTCGGAATTTAACGCCGGAATTTCACTTGGCTAAGAAATGAAAACATTAAGAAATAATAATTTATTCACTAGAGTGGGATCAAACCCACAACCATCGCATTTTAGTCACACCATTGTGTCCCTGCGACGGCCTCAATATTTATATAAAAAAGTATAATTATTTTATCATTCTGACCAATTATTAAGCTCTATTTTATCTTATACATATTTACTGAAGTCAATGACAGTTTAAATCACAATTAATCGATATAAATTGATACACAAATGATAATTCCATTTAAAATAAACGCTATAACAGGTATCTCAGTGAGGCTTTGTACTTACGCCAGCTGACCCACTTTTTGCACTTGTTGATAACTAAAAGGAGAACTTTTAAAGGAATCCTGATCTGCTTTCGAGAATACAATATCGGATTGATTTCTAAACAACTCATATCTTGTCTCAAATATCATTTTACTAAGACCTGCATCTATTTTTAAAACATTGGAAGCTAAGGCGAATGTCACTTCCGGCGATGTTATGTGCGGCAAGCTCATTAAAGTCGTATCTAATAATAATCTGAAAATAAATAACCAAAGAATCACGTTTATTTTCTAAATCAAAACATTTTCATATCTCTATATGAAAATAGAGCAAAGCAAAATAGAGCATATAGAAAAAAGAGCAAAACTGATGATGCATATATAGTAGCTAGGTCTTAAAAATTATGATCATGCCTAGATGCGTGAAAACAAACACAAGTAAAGAACTCAATTTATTTATTTTTTAAATTGAAAAACAACTGATAATGTGTTCAACATGACTAAACACAGACAATATACAATATGAACATTCCTAACGTTGGCACGAAGAAGAAGGTTAGTTATTAAATGCGATACGTTTTTAAATGAGTACTTTCTGTATTAAATAAATAACTTACAAGTCAATCACATTATCCGATAAATAGAAACCGTTAGTTATCCGCAGTGTGTCCACCGCCCGTCGCACGTAGACATTCATACCTCTATAACCATAAGTTTCTTTCAAAGACTAAAATGAAAAAAAAATGACCAAATTATATTTTTTTTTTTTGCTTTGTCTGTGCAGTCAAAGAAAATACTTATTTAGAAAACGTATAAAAATTTGGACGTAGCGGGACTCGAACCCGCGCCTCCTGGAAACGGACCAGGCAGGCTTAGCATTTATTTTATCAAGTTATATAAAGATAACAAACATTATAAAAAATATAATTGTTAAACTTAAACAAAACTTATTATTATTAAAAAACTGCCGTCAACAAAATACATACCAATTGTATGGCGTGTTCGAAAGATCTTCGATGTGCTTGCCAATGTTTTTGAAAACTCTTGAATACATCTAAAATACAATGCAATATAGTAAATATTAAATAAAAAGATAAAGAATACGCAATCGATACAATAAACCAATAATAACATACAAATCATTCGAAAGAATGTTTTTTATATCAAATATTTTCCGTCTACTTCGACAAATATCAACGGTAGGTCACAACACCTTTCACGTAGTGTCTATCGGGATAGACTAGAGAATCCAGTGACACAACACCAGTAAATATGCAAGACATAAAAAAATAATAGTCAAATATGAAACCTCCTTCTTTTGATATCGGTTAAAAAAAATGCTTACCACTTTTAAAATATTGGTTTATTTTATCTTCCACCGACGCCGAATTAACGCTCAAAATACCTATAGCAATCGTTGTAATCAATATTTTCATAATTTCTACAAGAAAACCCATATTTTAATGTTGATTTGCAAATAACACAAAAGCAATGTAATGAAAGAAAAATAATTAAAATTCCAATTTTTCAATTGTGTTGAAACGTGAAATTATGTGGTATATAAAATAAAAATGTTATTTAAAAGTTAAATACTTTCTTGACTAGCTATTTCTCATATAACTATGAAAGTGTTCGGTAAAGAATTTGTTTTGAACGCTCAATGTTTGTTTGCCTTTATTACATTTTATATTACTTTGGCACAATGCAAAAAGAATTGTTGGATGAAGTTTGATGAAAAACAATATTTTGATGCTATTGAAGAATTAGACGGTGAGATTATCTATTTCTACTGTTTATAGCTTCCTGTCAAACCTAAAATGATATCGTTGTTACGTTAGATTATCGAACCCACAACCAGTCACGTTTACAGTCGCACTTTGTGCCCCTGCGCCCACTTTTTTTTTATTTTCTTTTTAATATATATATATGTCGTCATGCGTTAATACCCAGCGTAAAGTGGGGAACGGAGTGTTTTAACACTAGGACCCTCTTCCTACCCTTCTGTGTGTAGGATACAGCGTGAAGCTGATTTTTAAAACATATAAATAACAAAAACCGGCCAAATGTGAGTTGGACTCGAGCACAAGAAGTTCCACACTATTATCTATAAAACGGCACAAGAATCACGTTTGTTGTATAAGAAGCTATATACTTTTAAATATTTCTTATTTTAGCAGCAACAGAAATGCATATTCTATAAAAAAAATACTGTCTATCACTATCTAGTCACAGATAGACAAACAGACAGTGGAGTCTTTGTAATAAAGTTCCGTTTTACCCTTTGAAACCTTAATAAGTCTTTAAATAAATGTTTTCTCAACAATGTTTTAAATGCAGATAAATATGGCGACGTGAAGACAGCCTTTCAAGATACGAACGGGGGTAGCAAACTCGACAAAGAAATGCTCGCGGTGAGTTAAACCCTGACATTACTTTCGGCTAGACAGGACTTACGGCGCTCATAACATTAAACTATATTGACCGTTGAAATTGCAAATTTTGAGCAATAAAAATCTATATGAGCCCGCCGTGGCGCATGGACACAAGCAAGTGACTATAACGTAAAGGTTGTGGGCTCGATCTTCACTCGAAGTAATGAATTATTATTTATATTAATAATTTTTATTTCTTTACTCTGGCACCAAGGCAAAAGCGCGGCGTTGAGTTCCGCCACTCAACACGCAATTCTTAAAAAAAATCGTTGAAAAGTGAGGAACGTAGTGTCGTAAGACTAGGTTTCATCTGTCTATCCTGCTGTGTAGGGGATAGAGCGTGTAGCTGATTTGTTTATTTAAAAAAAATGTTCTGGAGGTTATCTCATCATTGCATGTTCAGTAGCTGAACTCAGCGTCGCAATTATTATATGATGTAAAATAATAATAATTATATTATGTAGTAAGTATAGAGTTACAACTAAATTATATTGTGTAGATAATGTTAAAAAACCGTGGAATAGCAGAACGCGCTCTTCACGCAGCTCAAGGTATGAAAAACGAGATACCCGCCGGAATAAATCTGGGTGGATATTGTATGATGAAGATGCCTGATTCAGTTTTGTAAGTAACCTAATAGATATAAACTTGTTTCTTAAGGCAGATTGCCTTTTAGTAAATCACTCAAAATCTTTTTTAAACAATTTTATATATTTTTTTTAGATTTTTCCATCGACTGAAACTACGCAACAACACCGTTTTTCGTATATTAAATATTAAGAACGACTTGGCCAACTTACAAATAAAAACACAAATCCATCTTAACGATTTACATTTATTCGGTTCATACGATTGTACAGTCTCCGCTAAGCCTGGACGTTTATTTCACGAACCAACTTTTGGGCAAATTGAGTAAGTCAATTTATGGAGCCGTTTTCACGCTTATTTCTCGCTTTATCAAATGTGTTTCAACTTTGAACATAATAGAAACTAGTTAGTAATAAGTTAAAAATATTGCTAAGATTCTACTTTATTTATTGTTAAAATTTTATATAATACTAGCGATTAGCTCGCGGCTTCGCCCGTTTAAACTACTGAATTATTTACTTAATGTGATAGAGCTATGTTTGTTTGTCTGTGCGTTTGTTCACTCTAATCTCAGAAACGGCTTAACCGCTATTGATTATAAGTATTTCATTATTTTTCAGTCTTTAATTTTTTTTAAGAAAACTGTAATAAAAACCGTAAAACCCAAAATAAAAACCTCTAGACCCTATGCTAACACCATATAAAAAATTCTGTCTGGTACCTTTTGTGTGATTGGCGAACAAACAGACAGACAGACAGATAAGAATTCTGCGGAGTGGTTTTTAGCTTCTATAAATAATCGATATGTTAACCGACACCTTTCATGTACAGAGTCGTTTTTCATATTGTTTTAATAATAAAACCGACCGAAAAGAAATATCATCTTTGTTAAGATTATGTGTAATTATATAGAAGTATTTACGATGCGAATGTAACGTATTACATAAAAGACAAGACATTTCTCTCCACAGAATTTTGTTAAAGAACGTCACATATAATATGGAAGGACGCTACAGATTATTAAAAAATCGATTAACCATAGATATGGTTATTTCAGAAGTACAAATGGAAGATGTACTTGTGATGGTAAAAAACATACAAATTTTAAAGTTGTATAGAGTGTTGTTTATCGACTTTTTATAAATTAATCATCATTATTTTTATCAATTTCACGTCTCAAATTGACCCAGAAATATAATAATTGTTTTCTTACTGATTTCAGTACAGAAATAAGAACTCTACACTAACAGTCAAACTGTACAAAAGAAATGTTGGTAAATAACACATTTATATTTAAACTCCATACTGTTTTATAATAAAACCAACTTTCTCAGCTCCATTCTTTATCCAGCATAGCGGGGAAATGAAGGAGGGCTTAGAGTTAAGACACTTCGTTCTCAGCTTTCCGCCTGAATCACCTGAATTCGAAACACTGTATGGTGTTACGCTTAAGCTCGAAGACCATAATACTATGGTCTGGGAGATATTTATGGTTAACTATATAATTTTTAATAGTCTATATTAAATTAGCCAAGGCCGATGTTGATTTTCAACTATCTGAACACGATATGAAAATGACCGGAATGACTTTTTATTACATTCATTCCGTCAGTATTAGAGTAAGCCAACAGTCAGTATTTTTTTAAAGATATCTTTTTTATATTTAAACGTTTCCCGCGTCTATTCAAACAGATTCCCAAAAATATTATTAAAAGTGAGGACTTGATAATTTTACAGATATTTTCTTGGAGAGATTAAAGTTGGACTTGGATAAATGGCTTAAAGATTATTTTAATGACTACCTTATGTACTTCGTGGTCGCCGAGAACCCTGAATTTGAGTATGAGAATAGTATACTATACTATATAGTATTATATGAATCATGTAAAAGCAAATAAAATCCATCCATTCAAATCAAATTTGGAATATTCAATAAAACAAATCAGATCAAATCAGTTTCACGCTATACCCCGCACACGGTCGGGTAGGTAGAGGGAACCTTGTCTTAAGACACTCCGCCCTTTCCACTCAATCCATGAGGCATTGCATATTGAGACTATTGGATGGTATTTATATAATGTAATATTAGAAAGTAAACTACTTCTGTAAAAACATAAATAAAATTTGGATATTAAGTAATATATAACTTGATAAAAATATAAATATCTGCTTCTATAGCATTAATATCATGTATATATAAATCTCGCACACGGCATGGTAGGCAGAGGGAACCTAGTGTGAAGACAGTCCGTTCTCCACTTTCCACCGAATTCTGTAGGCACAACCAGGTGACTATACAATTACAAATGTAAATGTATATATGCATATATTTATTTCTTATTTTTAATAAGCTTTTTATATGAATGTTAATACTTTGCATTTTACAGACAGTATTACAAAGAAAAAACTAAAGTTCTTAATAACTACACGACAAAATTTATTGATGTAGTAATTAATCGAATAAAGGAAGTGAAAGCAGACGCTGTACAATTACCAGAATTTACTATAAACGATAGTATCGATAAGGTATTCGATAATAATTAAAAAATATATATTTAAGAACACACACAAAAATAATATTTTAATATATATACAACAAAAATAACATATTAATATAGCGAAAACATTTGTATATAAAAACAAAATGTGCCACTTTTAAAATAAACATATATTTTTTCTCCACTTACAAAAAACGTAAGTTGGGTTTACAAAAAACAAAAAAGAATACTCCAATAAAATATTAATAATTAATGATGACAATGACAACTAACGAAAATAAATCTCTTTTTTGTAGGAAATAAGATTATCGAATGGCGTTTTACGTGGTCTAGATAGTGTTTACAGACGATCAATAACTACGGACGGTAAGGAACTCAACATCCGGCACGTTGATAGTGTTGTTGGTTTTAGCGACCTGAAGGTATATTCTACTATATAATCAGCTATTTTCTTAACTTTGGAGGAAATAAAATACTTACTCAAATTTATATTTTCTTTTCTTCTCTCTGGTGTCGAGGCAATGCGTGGCGTTGATTCATCAATGCCTTCTGATTTCGGCGGAAAGTGAGTAACAGAGTATCTTTACAGTGAGCTCCCTCTACCTACCCTGCTATGTGTATCATACAGCGTAAAAATGATTAGACAATTACGAGAATCAGAAAACATATATTAACAACTAAACTCTTCGCTATACTTTAATAATCAAATATTGTAAACCACACAGTTGCTATTTTTTATATTTACACTGTATCCTACATATAGCAGGGTAAACGGAGAAAGTGTAAATGGAAACCTAGGGTTACGGTACTCCGTTCCTATTATGGCACATGCGTTTTTCACTTTCCACCTTAAGCAAGCATTGGGTATAGTGGCGGAACCCAACGCCGCAATTGCCCCGTTACTAGAGGGAGGAAATGAAAATATTAAATGTCTGATTTCCTCGAGCTTCCCAATTTAACCCTCAACCTGTCGCGTTCACAGCCACACGCTTTTACCTCTGCGCCACGACAGACCTCATTCCTCCTCAGTTCCTTTAGTTATAATTTCTTTTTTCAGTTGACTTACAGATATGACGCGATACTTAAGGCCGGATATCCGCCAGTAAAGGGCATGTTATTTTTATCAGCGGATGATCTAACTGCACATATGAGAATATCATTGTTAAAAGATCCTCCAGCTGGAGATATTAATTTCAAATTTTTAGAACAAACAAAGTGAGTACATATGTTCTATATATTTCCGTTTTATATATCCTTATCATATCTATACTTCCAAAAAAATCTTCTATATTTTAATAGGTGAAGTAATAACTTTATAGCTACCCATTTTTACAAAAAAATTGTATACCCCTCGTATGTGATTTAGCACAATTACACTTTATATAGAGAAGGATGCAGGATGCTTGAATTATGTTTTTTTTATATTATATAGTAAATTCATTAAACTAATAAAATAACTATAATACTTACTACCATACATTTGACAATACATACATATATCTAAGTGAGGTCAACAAGCCCTGAAGTTAGGTTTCCTGAACTTCAGGACCTAAAGTCTTACGCATTGTTCACTCGGGAAAAAATAATTAAATATATCTACAGCTAACTTCATCGAATTCTTCGAATTCAATTTCGATAATTTACAAATTATCCTATACCTATTTATAAATCATTAATGAAAAATAAGTTTCCTATGTTAAAAATACTCTTTTATAAAACCATGACATATTTTATAAACAGATATGTAGTTTAATAGTGAGGAAAGGAAGTGACGTTGGTTGAAGTTTAATGGGAACGTTCTTTTTGCCTACCTTGCAATGTGCGGAACACAGCGTCAAGCTAAGTCTTGTTAAAGATAAACCGAAAATATTTGTTAAATTCGTAGCGTTTAGCGCTTCGTTCTCTCCGACTAACCCTAGGGATAAAGCATGAAGTTAGTTTAGTTTAGTTTTTCTTAAATCTTAATTAAATAAAAACAAAACATTTTGTTTTTGAATATACCGCTAAAATTAACATAACAAGATATCTACTTCCTTTACAGACCTGAATCATTAACCGTTGAGGGTTCAGCCAACAGAGTATTATCTAATTTTAAGTATTTGCTGGAGCGTCATATAATTGCAATAATGGTTAACACGTTAGTTCACAATATAAATATGCTGAGCACTTTGGATCGCTGTGGTACGCTGTGGTATTTTGCTCCTATAAAATAAGGTCGTCGTGCAGTGTACGGCGTCTGACTGTAAGCGCAATGGTTATGGGCTCTATTCTCAGTCGAGAAATGATATTTTTAAAATATTTTAGGTATTTTTATATCCTCGTTCAAGTAAAACAAAGCACGATTTATGTCCCGTCATTCAAAACATAACACAGTGTCACTGAAATTAGACAAAACAAATATAAAACAGTGTTATAACACTAGGCTCTCTCTGCGAATTCTTCTCTATGCGAAAAAAATAAGTAAATAATAAAATATTTTTAGTACCTGGATATTTACCTACTACCAAAGATTCGTCTGAGCTAAATGTTGAAGACGACAACCAAACTAATTTAAGCAACATTCCCCATGATGATGTAACCCTAGAAACATTATCAAATAGACATAGTGAAAAGGAAGATAATAATAGTATAAAGCAAGACACTAATGAAATAAAAGAAAATACTGATGAAAAAAGTGAAACTTTTAATGAAAAAAATGAAAGTGTTAACGACAAAAAAGAAACCACTAATGAAATAAAAGAACAGGATACAGATAAAAATAAATATTTAACATTGGCGTACTCTACCGAAAATGAGAATAGTGAATTGTCTTCCAATAACAAACATCGTAGAGGTAAAATACTGCGACAGAAACAAACTAACAAATTTGCATTCAAACACAATTTGAAACGTAATAAACGTTATTAGTGTGTTGTTATTCTGTTTCTTTTTTTGTAATTTACTTGCTCAAATATCTAAACTTTTTTCTTAATATAAGACTAGTTCTGTGACATTATCATCCTATTCCTTAGTAACTACTTTATCAATTCAATATGTGGTCATGAAACCAGCTCACTAGCCTAGTACGAGGTCAAATTAAACTAGAGACGAATCATGCATTGGGGGGGCCCAAAATTATTATTTACCTGGGCCCGCTAATTGTTTAAATAATTGTGATTAAATTGATTGTTCTTTTTGGAAACTTTACTTCTTTTTTGACTTTTTTATCAGAATTTGATAAATGAAATCGCCCGTGTAGATGTGAGAAATAAAATATAACATTACTGCTAATAAAGTTAGAAGGCAATAAATATTTGACGCCAAAATTCATTAATAATTGTATTATATATGTGGCTGTATGTTTCTATCATGCGGAATGATAATCTCCTTCTTTTTGAAGTCGGTAAAAAATACAACCATAACAAACTCCTATTAAAAAGAAATGGGAAAATCTCAGGATGGAGTTGGAATCTTACTCTTGCTAGTTTTAAGCCATCGTAGTACATCAAACGCCGGTTAAAAGAGCATTTTTCTAAAAATAGTATAAATATATAATATTCATCTATTTAATTTATTATGTAATTATTTGTATATATTAGTATGTTATGTATATGGTTTGTTGTTTTTATGAGTTTATTTAGTAGATCGACGTTATATTAAAATAATTATATTTCATTATTATATATTATATTACATGTATAATTAATAATAACGTATTTATAGAATATAAATGTATGTATATATAATATAATACTTCAGCACACCACTCTTATTCTCAAACACTACCGAGAAAGCTATTTAGCGTTAAGCCCGCCTTTGCACATTTTTTTGTAATTTGTGCAATAAAGTACGTATAAATAAATAAATAAATATATGTTCACATTTGAGTTCTATTATTGTTTCACACTGCTACCATGTGAAGCGGCCTTTATCACTAAGCTCTATAGTCAATTTTTTTCTCTATGCTATAGTCAATTTTTTTCACTAAGCTCTATAGTCAATTTTTTTCTCTAGTATTTTTTTTAATTCGTAGAATGTCAATAAAGCCTGCTATACACGCAACGATATATGTTAACTATATGAACCTGTGCAGATAAATCAAACTTTCATAGTGCCTCCACACGACTCTGATGTCGACTTCAATCGTCAGTTCTCCACAAAAGCTTACGCAGTAAATACGTCACCCTCAATGGAAAATGATGAAGCATGTACGGTACTAGGCCTGGTTTAGCTATTTTGTCGTACATTTTTTTATAATCCATTAATTCAAGTGGGCATCGAACTTACAATCTGACGCGTTCACAGTTACACTTTTTACCCTGCGCCACGACTGACCTCAAATTTTAGTTATTTCTAGTGGGAATCAAAGTTATAATCTGCTTCCGTTCGTTCGTATATCCCTATAAATTCTTGTCGTTGTTCGCAAAGTCCATCTCTTCCTTCTTCCGATATATTACAGTAATAGAAGTGCACACTCCTATGAGTTCATGATGCTTCGATAAATTGTGCAACCGTAATGAAGAACGATTTATTTAACGAGAATTATAACTGCCACCAATGAAAAATTAATTGCAACCATTTCTCATCTGGTTTTCATAGATTTATCGTTACGTGTGTAGCAGGCATAAACCGTAGTGACTTATAAATTGACTATCATAAATGTCAATTGTCAAATAGTATTATTATTTGTCTTCTAGGTTGTCAAATTTGATGTGGCATAGGACAGATTCGTATTCCAATATGTTTTGGAATTTTCGATTTTAATTAATGACAAATAAATTAAACTGTGTCCGATTAATTAACGTTTGTAATGAATAATGGTTATCAGAAAATGACGGAAGAAGAAACTGTAGATATAGAAAAGGAGCTCGATGAGCACCTAACTAAAGTTCAACCAAATCTTCAAGATGTTATCAAAAGAGTAAATAAATTTTATTTAGCATTCCCAATAACTATTATTTTACATATGTTTAACAATTTTTTGTGTATAAAAACAAAATTCTGACTTACTCGCTTTTATTTAAATTTTTCAGAGCTTTACCAATGTTGCTCTGCAACAAACAAAAAATGGAGAAAAACCTAAACCAGATACTTTAGAAGATACATCATACTTTGCCAAAAATACACAAGTGTAAGTTTATGGTGACCAATAATATTCAATAAGTTAATATATAAATAATTTATGTATATATTAAGATTGAATATTTTTTTATATATTTCCAGGAACTTGTCAAGATTAGAATTAGTTAGGCCTCCAACTTTTCACATGCAATCAGTATCTTTGAACCTAAAATCAATGTTCCTATCATTACGCTGCTCACTTGGGGAAGTGAGTGTAAAAGGACTGTACAGTGCATTTAATGAAAACCTTTACAACCTCATACCGGTCATGGCTGAAGGACATGTTCTGTAAGAATATTTTCTCAAAGGCAACAAGATTACTTTATTTTATTAAAAATGACATATGGAGAAGTATTTACTTCTCCATATGTCATTTTTTTAAGACAACATTTTGAAACTCAACATCATAATTTGTTTTAACAGAGAGCAAAATAACAAAAATATTTCACTCTTCCAAGTGGGGATCAAACCTACACCTTTTTTGGCAAGAAAGTTAAGGCAGATGCTGTCATACTGCAGTATGATGGCTGCTTATTTCCACTTTTCAATTTCAATAAATAACTGAAACAATATAGTCCTTAATTATTTGTATTTATGACATTATTAAATTTATAGGTCTTGCTTAAAAAGGATATAAGGTTTGTTATCTATAATTCAATTAAATAAATTCTTAATGAAAAATAATTATATGTTATTATCAATAATAGTTTTTTTTTATATATATAACAAATCACAAAAACAGCTAAACACTTTTTCCTTTGTAACTTGTATATTTGTTTCTGCTTTTTTTTGGATATGCTTATTGAATGGTAGAACTTAACATTTTTTTATTGTCAGATAATGTGCTATCAGCCTCATAATAAATTTATACCTTCTTTCATATTTCAGTATAACATTATCAAATATGACAGCAGATGTGAAAGTTGGCTTAGTCCTAGAGGATGATGCTTATTCCTTTATTAATCTTGGCATAGAATTTATTCATGATGAGGTACTTGTTAAGGTAAGCTAATATTTTGTTAAAAAATTTAGAGCATATTAAAAGCCCTCTACACAACAATTAAACAAACAACCACAAAAGAGCTGATAATTTTTAAACAATTGAACTTCTTCACGAATTATGATTAAGACCACTTTTGTTTAATTAACATTTCAAATAAAAAAATACTATTTAAAATTGGTTCATCAAATTGAAAGAAAAGATGCCGCACCTTGCATGTTTAGTGGCAAAACTTAACTGCTCTTTGCATCATTACCAGAGCAAGGTAATGAAAATGTTAAATATTTCACTACCTCGAGCGAGAATCGAAGCCACAATCGTCGTTTTTACAGTCGCAAGTCTGTGTCACTGCACCACAACAGCTTCATATATTTAAATATTAGAATTAATTGTTTTTTTTATTGAAATCTAATTTTATAGTTATCATGGCCATCGCCCCAAAGAGGTGGGGGCTACGACTTTCTAACTACAGAGCAACTTGCCAAACATATAGGTAAGATATAAAGATACAAATTTACATTTATACTGCAAAAAAATAATTTTATGGATCTGAATAGGATATATATTTATATATAAATATTTAAATGTTCTTATTTTAGATAGTGATTAATTTAAAATTGCTTAATGCTTAAATATATTACAACATAATTCTATTTTAAAACAATACATAAATACCTTATCACTATTTAATGTTATTGGATGCCAAACATAAAGTAATGATAAAGACTGTTTACTATTGTATTGAAACATGTTGTAAAATGTATTTTATTTAACAAATAATTTTGTTATTAAATAAGTATATAACTTCAAAATAAATTTGTATTTTTATTAATTCACAATAGCTGTTTTTTTAGTAAAGTTAATTCAAGTTGTGGCTGTGCAGAGTGATGTTGCCTAACTGAGTGTGTAAACACTCAGTTAGGCAACACTCTCTCAGTTATGGTTTAGACGTCTAACAATTTTATATTTATTCCTCATCTCTAGTATATGACAAAAACCAGTGTTGAGTTTTGGCACTCTTCAAGTCTTATATTTCCACAGAACGAATGTTGAATTATGAATGGAGTATCTTGACACTAGATTCTCTCTGCCTAAACTACAAAATCCAAGAAATATATGTATCTATTCTAGAGTTTCATGGTGTATCTTGCATATTATTGGTGTATTTTAGCTCTGAGTTGGGGCAAAGAGTGCCTTGATATGCGATATTCCAACATTTAATGAGATTTTGTGTTCTAGCCAGTGCAGAAAAATTAAAATAATTTATTCACTCAAAGAGGGATTGAATTTACAAAACCTACGCTTAAGTGAAATGATGCACCATGACGGAGCTGGATTTAAAAATTACTAATATAGAATTTCTTCACCTCACTTCAGATGACCTGCCTCTTACAGCTGCAATATCTCTTCCCTTATTTGCATTGCTTCAACAGAAATTGGAAAGGCATTTGATTCAAGTGCTGAGACAAGCTACAAGTGTCTCTGATGTTGTGTGTAGTAACCCTAGCATGTTGGAGGCGTACATGTAAGTTTTTTAATATTATTATTAAAATTTAAAATTATAAGGCAAAAATCCAGCGTTGAGTTCCGCCACTTAACACGCAATGCGTCGAAAAATGCGGCGGAAAATGGAGAACAGAATGTCTTATCACTATGTTTCTTTTGCCTACCCTGCTGTGTGCGGGATACAGCGTGAAATGTTTAAATATCTCCTTAGGATATTACAAAAATATAAAAAATATATAAACAATAAAAGTTTTCACAATAGTCAAAGAGATGTACACAATGTACTTCAATGAAAATTATAAACAGGATGATTGGCTAAAGAGCTTAAGTAGATTCAAAGAGTATAGATTGAAGTCATGTTAATCCACATTGCTTATTTCAAAATAAAATCTAAATATTAATTTGCTATTTATTTTATATGTTTACAGATCAATGGTAGACAATTTGGCGCAAAATGGCAACAGAATTGTGGACTTAGTTCTGATAAATATGAGAAGAACTCTATTTCAAACATGTCGG
The DNA here is from genome assembly GCA_030704555.1 of Heliconius charithonia. Classification (NCBI taxonomy): domain Eukaryota; kingdom Metazoa; phylum Arthropoda; class Insecta; order Lepidoptera; family Nymphalidae; genus Heliconius; species Heliconius charithonia. The sequence goes on along the minus strand of CM060819.1, from coordinate 3,277,844 downwards.
GAAGTATTAGAACTACCTCCCCTACATGCTACTTTTTTGCATAAGGTGCGAATACCATGGCCGTTGTGGCTCAGGGCAAAAGGGTAAAACTGTAACACGACACTTGTGGGTTTGAACCCCACTCGAGGGAATTAATTATTATTTATTTATATTTTTACATGAGATGAGAACGAACTTTACAACTATTTTCTAAATTAATTTTATAAAAATATACTAGTCCAACTGAACCGTGTATTGTATTACAAACATCACATCAATGTTTTTTTAGTCTTGGCTCTTGGCTTAAAAGCAAAGTTAGTAAATATATTATAAAAAAAATCAGCTTCACGCTGTATCCCGCACACAGCAAGGCACACAGAGAGAACCTCGTGTTAAAACACTCCGTTCCCTACTATCTGCCGAATTCTGGAGGCATTGCGTGTTGACAGGCAGAACTCGCCGCGCTTAACCTCAACACCAGAGCGAAGAAATGGAAATATAAATTTAAGTAAATATTTCATCTCCTCGAGTGGGGATCGAACCCACAACCAGTCGGTTTTACAGTCACACTTCGTGCCACTGCGCCACGACTGGCCTCTGAAATATATTCTAATACACTCATAAATTAAACTCTAAATATTCTTATAATAATTTCAGATAGGAACGATATCGTTTATAGGCAAATTTGATACTGATACAGGGTGGGTGAAGAACTTGGCGACCATCAATCGCATCAACGACGTCAGTGTAACTCGACCTGATCCTATGAAAACAAGCTTTCACGTTACTCTTAAAATAAAGGATTTACAGGTTTCTTATATTTTAAATTGTATTGAAACTCTGCTCCCTGCCGCGAGTCCCTTTTAACTTATTTATAAATTAGCAACAGTATAGCGTTTCACTGTAAATGTGAATATCAATATTTTCCGCTCTAATAAATGAATTATGCTCATTTTCTCACTCCGGTAATAAAGCGCAGCGTTAAGATCCACATCTCAACAGGCAATGTCAATGTCTGGAGAATTGGATAGTGCGTGAGGAACAGAGTGTCTTAATACTCTGCATATCTTTCTTATGCGGAGTACGGAGTATAATTTATCAATTATCTGGTCCAAACTTGTAAGAATCCAATGATTATCCGGATTCCGGAATATCTATCTGATAATATATAGATGTGTGAGCGAGGTCTGATTAAAAGTTTAAAAGACGTAATAACAGTAATATAAAATTATCCGGATATTTGTTAATCTATATGCCCAATGACCAATGACGACAATCAGTCCGGTATTTCGAGATTCTAATGTATATATATTTATGCTTGCTCCATTTGGCTTTTTATGCAATAAAGAGTTTTTAGTGATTATTTTGTTCCCTCAATTCAGCTCGGCTACGACTCGTACCGCATGAGGGGCGTGGGGGTGTCGTGCGGGGGGCGCATGGAGGCCGCGCTGGCGGACAACGCGCTGCACGTGGCGCTCAGCGTGGGGCTCGCGCGCTGGGAGCCCTACGCGCAGCTGGACGACCTGCGCGTGCAGCGCCTGGAGTGAGTCACGAGAGCACTACAGTCGACGACTCGTCGACCGTAATGTGACATAAATATAACACAAATTTCGGAAATAAACAATAATGAGCAAGCAATTTCTCAAAGGTTGGACGAAAAGTGGGAAACGGAGTATCTTTATACTAATTTTCCTTTTCCTATGATATGTAAGATACAAATCTCAAAAAAATATAATGTTTAATTTAAGATTTAAATATAATGTATCTTTTCAAGTGTGTAAAAACTTGTATCCTTATTTTGTTTTCTGTTTTTTAACAGTGGCATGGACCTCCACATAAGCGGGCTCGGTCCCCTCAGCGCTCTCACTGGCACAGTGCGCGCGTGGTCGCTTGGCGCAGCCACCTCACTGGCGGCACCTGCTATTGCCAATCAGCTACAACATGAGTTAAGAACAGCGTTATCCGAGTTACAATTGTGGGAATTGTTACATGCTAAACAATAGAGAGGTATATAGGTATATCTATAAAAACTTTTACCATGAAGGCTATCATTCTATATGAATCATGCCTCATACTGCATTGATACAGAAAATAAAAACGTATATACAGCACGGTCTACGAGTTGTGGACGCTTTAATCTTTAGATGGCTGCGCAGATTTGAATAATGGATTTATATTTATATTTTTTTAAGTTCAGAAACCCTCACGCCAAGCCAATCAGGGCAACCAAGATTCAAGTAAGTTTTAAAAAATTAACAAATACCACAAATAATACCTCAATAAAATAAATGAGTGAATAAAATGAAACATTGCTTTATATTATCAATATTATTAAATAAGAAGGCAACCTTTGATGAATTACTATAGAAATGTAAACAAAATATTATTTATTCCGTTAAAATGTGAAAATTCATTTTATATCCAACCAACTATCTATGCAACAGATTAAGCGAGTAATAAATGAATAATCATTGTATTCAAAGCTGAAAAAAAATGAAAAGTTTACTTTTTTCTTTCTTAATAAAAAGCACAATGACTGTCAAATACGAAGTAATAAATTATCAAATTACTCTCGATATAGAATTGTTTTAAATTCATCAGTTTACTCTTTTGTCTTTATCTTGACGCTGGTACTGAGGCCGTCGTTACGCAGCGATATAGCGAGTGTCGGTTACGGGTTTGATCCTACTCGGGTCAATTATTTAATTTGATTTCCTCGCAATGTCTCGAAATTGTGCGGTGCTTGGAGAACGGAATGCCTTAACAGTAAATTTCTTATACCTACCCTCCTGTATACGAAATACAGTGTGAAGATAAATAAATAATAAATCAATAATTTACACTGATGTGGCTAATTATGTAGTTAAGTCCAATTGTCACCAATATCTATATTGGTCTCAACATCTATATTATTAATATACTTGTTTCTTCAGTATAGATAAAATGGAAATTGGGTTCCTCATATCAGGTCACTTTCTTAATATAAACATGTATGAATTAACAAACTGGTCTAAAACGATCGCACTAATAGACGTTAAAAAAGACTGACGTACATTATTCTAAGAAAACGATTTGTTCAAGTGCCTTAAATAATGAAAATATATATAGTGACTAATTAAAATTTGATATAACTTGCCACTTTTATATAATGCTATGTTTCAACATTACACTTTTAATTTTTCTCTCATTATAAAATCAATAAATTCATCAAAAATATAATAAACTATTACGAACCAGATAAGAGAACAAGAGTATAGAAAGTAAAATATTTTTAGTCTCCTATTTCATTAAAAAACCATCAAAATTCAAAAGTTTTATTTATCACTTTGATCTTTAACCTATAGGTTAACTATTCATTTAAAACTATTTAAACTGTAATTTAATTGTTAATGTTCATCGACTACATATCATTTCACATAATATTCAACATTTTCTTCATTAGAGTCCTAAATTTTAAGAAAAAAATGGAAATATTGTTGTGCCTTACTTCGTCCTTATCATAATCATTTATAACTAACTACTAATTTTATATATTTTTTTTACACTTGTTAAATATATTAAAGAACTAATTTCAAGTAAGTGATGCACTTTTTAATAAAATAAGCACTTATAAAAATATGCACACCTTATTTTCTAGCAATAAAATTAATTCTATTTTTCATTTATTTTATTTTCTAATCATCACTTTAGATGTCAGCGAGAAAATGTGTTCAAATACATGTTACTTGGAGCAATAATTTTGTTGTAAATGATTTCAACTTCGATATTAATTGTTGTCTATTGTTAGTATATTAATAAAACGCTCAACAAATTGTTGTAATTTATTTATTTAATTTGTAGAGTTTACGGTATAAACAGTATGTACTACTTTCTTATGTCGTATGTTGTACTTTCAGACAAAAATTTTACAAAAATGTATATATTTTATAAATTTGAAAATATTCTTTTATATAATTGAGTTTTGTGTATTTTTTTTCTTTATTAAATCAATAAATTTTGTACTTTCCTGATTTACTGTATAAGCCGAGGTGTAATTAACATTTATAGGTTCATTTATGTAAGATAATTAAATAAAAATAATTGTGACATACCTATTTGTAAATTTTGAATTTGAAATGATTGGTTGTGTTTTAAGTATTGAATTTGAAACTGTTGTATTTGTACAATTTGTTCAATAAAATTATTATTGACTGTTTTCACTTTTTTATTGCTTGTGATTAGTATTTTTTTTATATTTATATATCATAATAATATTAATAGAGACTGAGGCAGGTCGTGGTCGGGGCGACTGTAAACGCGACAGATTGTGGGTTCATTTCCCGCTCGCGATAATGAAATATTTAATATTTTCAATTCTTCGCCTGGTATCGAGGCAAAGCGTGGCGTCGAGTTCCGCCATTATTCAATGCCTCCAGAATTGAATAATGGCGGTTCCTCCTTCTGCTATATGCAGAATACAGCGTGAAGCTGTAATTTTTTTTGTTTTAAATGCCAAATAATATTTTAAAATGTTTGTTGCTAGGACCTTCTTTATTATTCTTTTTACTTAACTATGACAAATCTTTCAACATCTGTGTGTAGAGACGATTGATACGATACTTGATGACAAAAATGTCATTTCCTTTATTATATTAACGAACATAACGTAATTCAAATATATGCTACTATATACACTAAATAACAAATGCACATTATGAGCTCATAAGCTTCTATTATAATTTTAAAAGTAAAACAATTATATTTTGATTCAATTTCAAATATTCAATTTAATTAGAAATGGGATTGATACAGTCACTTTTTTGTTCTACGATATTTTGCGTGGAGAGGTATGTAAAGTGATTTTGCCAAATGTTACTTAACATTCTAGCCGCGCCCACATTTTTTTTTATTATCTCTCGAGAATACAACATTATATGTTCGTCTTACGACAATTTGAACCCATAACGATCGAACAATGACTAATTAATGACTTTGTTTATAATATAGCAGTTTCAGTTTATTATATTGTTGCATCTCCTATATAAAACGACAGATAGACAAAACCTAGTTTCTAGTCACTGCATTCTACGCTTTTTACCTGATGTCGTATTGCTGTGCGTGTTGGGAGTTGAAATTTCACATCACAATTTGTCTTATAAGAAATAAAAAATAAAAAAAACACTCCAGCATCTCTGTAGTGGATATCGAACCCACAACCATCAGAAAGACGCTTAGACGCTGTACCACTGCGCTATGATGGCCTTATTGTATTAATTTCATATGCACTGTTATTCAGAGTTTTGACGTGGACATGTTGCGCATTCGTGCTGATGCTACTGATGTTTAGTATCATTGTGTTGATGGTCTATGGGATTTCTGTTGGCTACCATTACGCTCAAAAAGAACTTTCGTCTTTTGCAAGTAAGTCGGGCTTAGTTACTTGATTTTAGTAATTTATTTTGTTATTATATTGTATTTTTGAAATATAATTCGAATTGAAAAATTAAATTATTAAAATCATTCATCTTCATTATCAAAGTGCGTTATTCGATTGAGTTCCGCCACTTCCATTCAGAGATAAAGCGTACTAACTGGAGCGTTTGATATCTCAAATAAATGAATTCTTCTAGTGTCCTCGAGATCGACGACAGAGTCAACTGTGGTGGGACAAGGCCGAAGGTCAGGACAGGAGGGCAGGTCTGTTGTACGACTCGTCGCCGTCAACCAGTCCGAAATGGAACACGCGCCCGCGCCTATGCTTGGTGAAAAATTTATAAATAAATATTTTTCAGTGTTTTAAAAACCTGACCATATCTATTCTGTTATTTAGCCTGCGATATTTATTATAAAGCTATAGCTAAACTTACAAAAATCGTAACGCGTTAAACGTACGTAAAAAATACATAAATTAATAATTGGACGAATTCCACTGGTCAGTGAATAGATTCTGCTGCGTTTGAATGTTTATATGGAATTTCAACATTTTTTAACGGCCTCATACTAAATAGATATTATAATACAAATACATATATGTGCTATGATACACTGTTACAGAGGTATACCAAACCAAGAAACCAGGTGAACAAATCTATTTGGAGACATCGGAAACCCCACTTATTGTTCTTGAAACAGAAAGGTTGGTCACTCTTTTATAAGAATAAGGCTACATGCATAAAGCGGACTTTGCAAATTAGTAAAACTGGTTATAGTCAAGTTACTTCACTCGGCGAGTATCATAGTACGGACGATAAATATTAGTGATTCTAGAGAATTTTTTGGTAGGGGGGCTGAACTTTACCTTTGGAATTTTGCACTTTAGATGTTTGTGTTAACATTTTTTTTTTTAGGGGCAAATTGTTAGTAAAATTTCTGGGGTGGTCACCAGAATATTTCAGGGTTGGCACCGATCAATGCCCCTCCAACCCATCTCCTATCACCATCCAATGCTGCAATTGAAAAGCTCAATATTAAGACAGCCACGACACAACGACTCTACTGTATACCATTATATATCGTTTTTAACAATTCCAGAGCGCCACGAGAACCGGAACTGTCTTCACAGGAGCGAGAACTAGCGCGGAGGCTTATTGGAAGGTTTCGACGATCTAAGAACATCACATCTACCATATTACCTTTCTTTAGACCATTAAATAGTACGGAACCACCAATATTAATAAGTGCGTCTTGAAAATTATACCTACTTGCTTATATGTTTATGCTTTTTGTATTTTTTTTTTGGATTTTGTATTATGTATACTTTTAAATAGAATGTATATTAATAAATATTTTAACATGTTTTAATATTTTTATTCAAAATTCATTTTTGTGAATAGAAAACATTTTATACGCACTATTATTAGATAATGAAGTTTTAATTGCTAAGCGATAGTGATTTTTCTAAATAAAGTAGTGTTGTTCAAATTAAAGGTAAAGTTATTTTTATTCGATTCTGGCGGGTTATCGATATCGCGGCGGGCGACTCGATGAGCAAAACCACGTTGCACCGCCTTGTCCACAGAACGCATCACGTGACCTTGCTGTGGTGAACCCGATCGCAATGCGCCAGCAGCTTCGGCAGCTTTTTCTAAATTAAAAATTATAAAAAGTTTTTTTTTTATTTAAATTAAATCATAGTGAAGCTAATTTGCTTCACGCTGTATCCCGCCCAGGGTTAGCAGGAAGAACCTGTTAAGACACTTTGTTCCGCACTTTTTGCCGAATCCAGAAGGCATTGCGTGTTGAGTGGTGGAACTCAACGTCTTGTTTTGCCACAACTCCAGAGCGAAGAAATAAAAATATAAATTTAATTTCCTCGAGTGAGAATCGAAGACTCAACCAGTCGCGTTTACAGTCGCACAATTGTGACTCTGCGCCACGATTTGCCTCATCTGGCTTTTAAAATAAAAACATTCTGAAATATCAGTCTCTGTTGTAAAATCGTTTTTATGGTACTATTTTTACTTTAACGTACCCATAGCTTCAACAGAATTTTGAACAAAACAATAGTGGTAACCGATTCCAATCCCTAAAACCATTACAGTTATAAGTGTTATCATCAAACAGCATGTTAACATGGCACACACGGTGCATAATGATATTCTGAAATAGAAAAATAGTTTTTACCGGAAACTGCTCTTTTTTGTTTGTAATATAAATTTATTTTCGTCTTTATGTGTTGAATAACTGATTGCTAAGTTACTTTATAACAAAAATAATGCTTATTTAGATTGCTCAAATTAATATTATAATAAATAATCAAATATAGGCCAGCCGTGGCGCAGCGGCCCAAAGTGTGACTGTAAAACCGACTGGTTGTGGGTTCAATCCCCACTCTAGGAGATGAAATATTTACTTAATTTATTTTATATATTATTTATTTATATTTTCATTTCTTCGCTCTGGTGTCGAGGCAAAGCGCGTCGAAGATCCGGCAGAGAGTGGGGAACGGAGTGTCTTAAAAGTAGATTCACTCTGTCTACCCTGCTGAGGTATAGCGTAGTTGATTTATGTATAAATCTAATATTTTATACCCTTTATATTTATTACCTCTCTAGAGCATCTAAAACGATGGATACAAATGAACTTAAAGAACAACACACACAGCCCATTTCTAAATAATTATTAACATAATGTTCTTAGTATAATCCCGTCTAAGTGCTATTATTCTTAAGTCTTCATTTTAAAAGCATGATAAATTTAAAATGAAAAGAAACCTCGATTAATAAGACAATAATTTAGTAAATATGTCAAATTTAGACGTAATTCAAGATCATATCATTTTGTTCCTAATAATTGTCTTTAAATTATAACGCATACATAATTCCTTAGATTATTTTATTATACACATAAATAAATAGTTGATGTTATTCTGAAATAATTTATATAGAAAACTATTTAAAAATCTCTTTATGGGGCAAATAGACTCAAAACCTTTATGGTACTTGATAAGCACTTATTAGTACAAAGTGGATACTCATATTAAAATATAATTATTTTTGTATTTAATGTCGGAAACATTGTAAAAATCTAACATAGTCTAAAAGTGATGCTATTGGCCCCACTTAATTGTGCTGAGATTCAAGAACTACGGCTATGGTAACACTTAACGTCTATTATCAATGACAGCTTACCTCAAAATTGTCAAGCAATATGGCAGATGAAAACATCGGAAAGAAGAAACAAGATCATAAAAATACGAAACGTATACCAAATAAAAAATATGCTCTTAAAAAGCGATTACCGACGAGGCCAGTTGAGGGTGACAATGTAATTTATGTAACCAAGAAGACTCATTTTAAGGTAACCACAGAATAAAACCTAAGTATGTTTCATTGACATGTCATATATTTTTGTTTTCCTCCAAAGGCTCAATTGGACAAATGTTGCGAACTTCTTGCTAGAGGAGAAAAGGAAATCATTTTACATGGACTAGGTGCTGCTATTCAAAGATGCTGCAACCTTGCCCTGCAACTTGAAATATTGTTTGCTGGAACATGTCAAATCGAAGTTAACACTGGAACAGTAGATTTAATCGGTAAATAATTCATATTTACTTTTTATATTACACATATGATTATATTCTCAGTACAATATATTTTTAACAGATGACCTGGAGCCACTGACAGATGATGTAGATTTCGGTGCACAGATCAGGCACTCATCATCTATTCACATCAGGATATTCAGGACAGTATTACTTGGTGCTAATCAATAAAATGTTTTTTACACTAAGTGAAATTGTTATGTGGATAGGACTGACAGTGTTTGAAATTTGGATAAACTTAATAACTATAACAATATTCACAGCTTTACTAGCTCTCAAAATTGATGGTGTGGTAAACAGTGCATGGTGGACAATATTTGCTCCCCTATTTGTAAGTGATGCTATGAATGCATATTTTTGTTGTATAGTATGTATAAGGATGACTTTAGAACATTCATACAAAGCCTCCATACACAGGGCTTCTTGGAGTTGTATATTTTTAGGGTTAACATTTGTGTTCAAGTTTTTACTATGCAGAAAGCTTCAGGGTGATTCAGCTATAGAGTACAGTGAAGTGTTTGCACCATTGTTCATTTTATTGCAATTAATAGCTGTCAGAGCATGTCAGCTACATCAATAATATTTTAACTGTCCAATTTACCACAATAAATTATAAATAATTAAAACAAACTGTTTTTGTTATTATATATTTAATGAAAATGACAATTCAATGTTAGTACTAAGAAAAACAATTAATTTAATGAAACATACTGAAGAACCCACCTCTGGGCTTCTTCCCATCTCCACCAAAGGCAAAAGTAAAATTACTATTTTGAGTTTGAGTTGTAGAACATTTATCTTCAGATTGTTTATTTCCAAAGAATGACAAGCCTGTCTTTTTTAAACCTATAAATTAATAATACAATGAAAACAAGAAATTAAAATAAAATGAAAATGAAATGAAAACAAGAAATTAAAATTTATGTTGCACATATTAAGTACAAGTATTCACTTGTACTTAATATGTATTCACTTGTACTTAATAAATTTTATTTTAATGTTGAGGCCAGGATACTGACCACCAGCAGAGTGGCTTTATCTTAATGTTTAATAGTTGTGGGTTCAATTCCCACTCGGAGAAATGAACTAACTCTGAGATGCGACATGAAGCCAGAAAAAAATTATACACTTATAATATAATTGATGACTTATTTTCTGGTTACCTGATAAGAAATTAGGAACTTCTTGTGATAATACTTGTGCATTGCCACTAGTTGTTGGCATTTGATCGTCAGCTTTTGGTGATAGGAGAAGACTGGAATCTAAGTATAAAAATTATAACACTGCAACTTTTAGTGATACTTAATATATTTCTGTTTATGAATCTTATTTACTAAATGTGAAGCCAACATAGCGCAGTATTTCTATTAATGTGACGGTTGTATATTTTATTGTCACTCGGCAAATTAATTATTTTCATTTCCTGGCTCTGATAAGGAGACTAAACACGACATTGAGTTTTTCCACTTAACATATATAGTCTCGAAATCATGAAGAAATTAGGAAGCATAGTGTCCTAACACTAAATTTTCTCTGCTCTGTATATACTCTGCTATGTAACCCACATACAGCATAATAAAAAACTTGCTAAAACTTACCAATGCAAGGAGGTAAGTCACTGTCTTCATATCCTAAAGTACTGACAGACACATCCAAAGAATCTACGATTCCTTGTGGGCCATGTGTAAATAAGAAACCTGACATTGATGCATCTTTTTGATCGTCATCTTTGTTCTTAAACTATCATAGATTATATATGTAACGTAATTTTATAGTAATTAAGTAGATAATAATGATATGAGATAATAATTAAATTAACTACAACAGCATAATTATCAAAATATTCTCTTTATAAAGGATAAAAAGAAAATTCAGATTATTTTAGTTGCACAAGTTTGGCTTGTACACATAAAAATATACAGAAAATTTGATATTTATAGTTGTATCATGAAAAATCTATTACAAACTTATGTTAACAGAATTCAAACATATAAAATGAATGATATTGCCTACGAGCGTATTTTAATTGGTACGGAGCCCTCGGGACGCGAGTCTAACTAACACTTGTTTTATATTATAGTATAGAAAAAACTAAACACAGAGTACCTCTTTAAGAGTTTCTGGAGGAATTTCATCGTCATTTATTTTTTGGCTAGATTCAACTATATTGACATTAGCAGGTTTCTCATCAACATCCATTGACTGAATTTTGTTTGCATCAAAGAAATTTGATTTAACTACGTTTTCAGTTCGCTTAAAAACATTTCATTTAATATACTTAAGTCTATATTTACGACCGTCGCAAGCAGCGGTACAGTGTCTGTGTAAGCGCGACGATAATGGATTCAATTCCGACTCGTGGAAATGAAATACGTATTTTGATTTCATCGCTCTGGTAAGAAGACAAAGTTCCGCCACTACATGTTTAATATCCTCAAAATTTGTATTATCAAAATGAGCATTGGTCAGGAGGAAAAATCATTAATTTCCCCAAGTTGATTGAAATTCCTCACCTATCGCATTTACAGTCAAAAACTGTTCCACTACGTTACGACGAATTTTATTTAACATGAAAATTATATTAATTCAAGCATTTTACCATTAAAGTTACGGAATTCTTAGTATAAGTAAATTGCGGCGATAAGTCAAGATTGTGTTTTTTAAATACGATTTGTTTAATTTTTTTATAATTTTCGTCACTAGTGGCGCTGACGTCGAATTGATTGTTATCATCTTCATCCATTGTTTTCTCCAAATCTATTATATCTGTACTTTTAACAGACATTATTTCATTGAACGTAACTTTTTTTTCTTGAGAATTCTGAAAACAAATTTAAAATAATATTGTAAAATGTAAATATACATGTAATATTCTTGTAAATTACCTTGGTAATTTTCTCTTCGGCGTCAATTTGGCCTTGTGAGTTGATACATTCATTCTGAAACGTATAAAAGTTAATTGATAACAAAAAATTTCATCTTAAATTTTAAAGTATTTATTAAATGTGTTTTACTTGAAAATAGACACAATTTTTAAAAATATATATCATCATAAAATAAAGTCATATTGTGGTTTTTTCTTTTGTTTAGCAAGTCTCCCGTACGCATAGAGCCACAGGGAAATGAATAGCCAAAAGTTGTCATCCTCCTCTGTTAAAGTACTAAGACACTGGTGCTAGCTTCGTATTATTAGATAGTTAAATACTATGATAATAAAACACAGTTAACTTAAAAACCAGACTACGTTTAGTATAAAAAATTATAATTACTTGACTAAAATCCACAAATTGTGAAGGAGGGACCAACACATTGGACGTTATTGGTGTACTTGTGTAATCGATTTCTTTAATTTTCTCCTCATCCTCGCCTGGATTTTTATTCTAAGGCATAGACGATTTTAGATCTAATTAGTTATTTATTTATTCTTTATTGCACACATTTAAAAAAATTAAAAAATACATGTACAAAAGGCGGGCTTAACGCTAAAAAGCATTCTCTACCAGCCAACCTTGTTGTGTGGGAGATAATTGTGTAGATGCTCAATTATTTAGCTTAATACTAAACTGTTTAAACAAACAATAATAATAATAATAACAATACAATACAATATGATATACACAAAATACAATATCCTACAATACACATACACAAATATATAAACTATAATAAAATAAACTACACAAATAGTATATATGTTTATAAATATATAATTAGAATATTCTATAATTATCATATTTAGAGATAAAAATGTCGTTTTTAAAAATTCTAAAATGGATTTTACCGCCGTTTCTGTCTTAATATCATAGAATAACTATAATAACTATGAGGCCAGTCGTGACGCAGAGGCACAAAGTGTGACTGTAAAACCGACTGGTTATGGGTTCGATTCCCACTCGAGGAGATGAAATGTTTATTTAAATTTATAATTCCATCTTCGCTCTGGTGTCCAGGCAATCGCGGTGTTGAGTTCTGCCACCGAACACACAATGCTTCCAGAATTCGGCAGAAAGTGGGGAACGGTGTGTCTTAACACTAGGTTTCCTTTATTTGATTTATTTTTTTTTAAAATAACAAAACACTCACTTGGTCAGAACAAATAATCTCCTGGGCATTTTGTCCTATTTTATCAACAATTTGCAACGCGCTGCAATTCACCTTAGCAACAATATCGAATGCTTCAGTTTTATCTAATTTTATATCTTCCAATATATGAATCAACTTTTTTTCAGAAAAATTAGATTTCAAATCAACAGATTTTTCATCGTTTTTGGAAAAATATGATGAAACGTATACGTCTTTAATCGTCTCTTCCGTTTTTATTTTCTTAGGCTGCTTATCTAAAGGCTCGGAATCAACTCTTTTCGTAGATATTTTTATTTGCGAATCGATTTTTTTTATCTGCGATATATAAAAAAATAGAAGAGGAATATTTGACAATTACTTAAATAGTAAAAATGGTTTGTCAAAGAGTGTTTTTGTGTAGAGAGGCCTTTGTATCGCGGTGTTCAGCTCCACCACTAAAAACACATCGTCTCGAAAATTGCGTGGTCTCTGCCTACCCTGCTATATGAAAAGAAGCAGATCTCTTTTATTTTTAAATTTACAGCGACAGCGGCAACTTTCGCATAACGGTTCCATAATACATTAGAATAGAATATACAAATCCAAATGCGTTTACCTTATCTAATTTATTGCTGAAAAAGTCTAGATCAATACTCGGTAGTTGTAATTTTGGCACCTAAAACAAAATTAGTCTATTCATACAAATGTTAATTCTATTCTTAATTTAAAAAAAAAAGTAATTTAAAATATTTTTTAACGTACTGCTATAGTTTTTTTATCCACAGTCTTAGACATATTGAGCCAAGAATCTTGTATAGTTTTTCTATAATTTGAAGCATTATTATCAATTGTTAAGTCTACTTCCAATATTGTGGCACTTTCATTAGAATGTGATACATCTTGAATATTTTTAATCAGTTTATTTAATTCATCTTGTTTATTATGTATATTTTTAAGAGCAACAGGTCGCTCGTGAATCATATATCTTGCTAGTTCTATTATATTTTTTCTATCTAAACAAAGAAGCTCATATTTTTTTTTATTGATATCGTTAAGTATTTTTTCTTTCTCCTTAGCTAACTTGGTGATATTATCGTGTACAGTATCTTTTTCATTTATAGTTTGAAGATATTTTTTAATGAAAGGAATATTTTCATATCGCTGTTTTGATGATATCCAAAGCTGTTCATATTTTTTAATACCAGAGTTAACTCTTTCAGTAGTAGCTATAGTTCTCTCTTTAGCTAATAATAATTCCTTCCTTAACTCTACATTTGCTCCTTTTATAGTTTCGAGAGATACTATTAAACTAAAAATATGTGAAAAAATGTATGCAGACAGCATTGAAATATAACTAGTAGGTATAACAAGAACTTACCTTTTAACTTCTTGTTCAGCTAGCCTGATCTCAGTTTCCAATTTTAAATTACCGTTACTTATGAAATTACATATTTGCTTTTGTTGTTCACTTTGCTTTTGTAATTTATTTACTAAATAACTTTGAGCTGTCAACACAAAATATTAATTAAAGGAAACATAGCTTTAACTTTTTGTTTTTTATTACATTTTGAAGTATACCTACCGTACACTCAGTTGGACAACCTGACCTTCAGTGTTGGAACCAGTAGGTAAAGAAATATGTATATTTAAATAATTTGGTACAATGCGTTATGCTATCTACTACGATGTAAAAAAATCTAAATTGTAATAAACATTACTTATAAGTATACAATTTTCAGTTAATCGAGACGTACCTATTTCAAGACCAAACTTGGAAAATTGAATTCATATTAAAAATACTAGCGGCCCGCCCGCGGCTTCGCTCGCTTTAAATACATGATTATTCATTTAATAAACAGAATTTTCTGACAATTATATTGAATTCTAATGATAATACGACCAATGTTAATACTTGATATTTATAATAAAACTATGAGCATTGATACATAAAGCTCATTATTTATCATACGTGTATATTTTTGCAACTTTACATTCTTTTTGCCTATGTTATGTACCTTAAATTTAAATGTGCTGATGTCAGTGAATAATTTAATTTACTTGATGATTGATTTGGGTAAGGATTCTCAATATAACTGTAATGATTGCATATTAACTACTGTAGACTTTTCGAATTAGTTACATATATTATTAACTAAATATACAATTGGTAAATTTGTAGATAGTTATTACAGAGTACACGTAGAAAGGATGTTTTTAGGCATTTTAAATAGATTTATTTCAAAGGATCGAACGAACCGAAGAATATATATTTATTACTTGATGTTTCTTTGAAGATCTACTCGTTCTTTATCTCTGCCTTGAATTAACTACGACTAAAATTTAACTATTATGATTTATGAAGTAGCCTTCACCAAGAGTTCTATTTTCTTTACTTTAGTGTTTTTTACTGTAAACAAAATTGCTTTAAAAATATAAATATTTTCAAATGTCATTCTTTAGCCAAGAATCTTACCAACGCGAATCAGAAAAATTATGCTTTATGAACAGCGCCATCTATAGGCTTAAAGTGTATTAAGCTATAACTGTTCAAACACAAAAAAATGCAGTCCTTATGTTTATTTTTATTTAATATATTAATATTATTAATTATATTGATCTAAAGCAACATCTTACTAAATACATATTATACTGTTAAAAATATAAATTTATAACAAACAATTATACATTTACTATAAGTAAAGATATATATTGCTATATAATATCCGCAGGCAAACTAATCCCTTGAGTTCATTCTAATGACGATAACTTTTTTTGTGAACCGATTTTGATGAAACAAATTTTAAATGTTATGCTGAGTTAGAACAAAACAATTGGTGAAAATTTCTAATACATATACAAGTAAATACATACACACAGACAGACAGACAGACAAAAAATTAAAAAAAATGGTTGTCTATTATTCTTTTTAAGTATTTTTCTCTATCCATTTCATTTAAAAAATACTAAATGTACAGACAAAATATTTAAACTGTTTTATTATACAGAATGAAAGCACCAGCGTTAGAGTATAGAGCATAGTTAAAACTGTGGTTTCATTTAAAGTGGTGCTAATAAAAATACTCAATAAGATATGAAAAAATACCTTTTATACATTGTATTGAGAGTATAATATTCAATTGTGATTCATCGACTTCAGTTGATATTTTTTCCAAGGCTTGAACATCATTTGAATCAGTCATTGTTATTTTTTTTTGTGAATATTTTTTATTTTAATTTCTTGTTGTTGTTCTTTATCTTTATTATTTATTTTTATAATATTTCTTCTAACTAAAACTTTAGTAATGGAAAAACAACAAAATGGCCGAGTATAATGGCGGGAAATGCTTTGTTCTAAATAAAGTCTGCAAGTGCCTTATGACATACAGCCTCACTTACAAATAAATACGTTCTTGAGTTTAAGTAATTATAAAAAGTTTCTATTTTCAATTATATTTTTAATCTTTAGTTATATTTTCTGGTGAATATAAAAAAATATCACATTATTATTAATTGTTTAAAAAAATAAATCAATTAAGCTGTAAGTATATACGCAAAAAAACTTAAATGCTCTCTCATAGGTTGTTTCTCTTTAGGTGATCTGCTGTTTTTACGCGAGTAAGGTTTTCAAAAAAAATATTTCTTTAGATCATTCTTTAATTTAATGATAGCAATTTGCAGCTTTAAAGTAAATATTAATATGTAAAAATCGTTATATAAATATTGTACTTCTAACATTTGACATTGAATCTCATTTTGCTAATCTCTAATATTCGTACAAAATTTTGGCGCCAAAAAACTTTACTTTCTCTACCTAATACAATTTATTTTCTAAACTCCGCGATTTTAAACATTTAATATTTTTCGATCAGGCACTTCTTTCTTCGTTCATACAGGATTCTCCCATAATTTTAAAAGGTTGAACAATAAAATAACTGTTTAAGATCAAAATATTTTTTATTACATATAGACAGTGCTTAAAACAAATGAAACAAAAGAAATTTAATACCTAAAATTTATTAACAAAATAGTGTCATACAGTTATTTAAAATAACAAACATAAATGATAATTTATAATACAGCCTAGCATCCTAAATAAACCAGGTACTTTTTATAAATTTATCCCACAATTAAAAGTAAAAAAAAAACAAAGTCACGTATGCAGCACGAAGGAATGTTGGCTAACGCTAGAGGTCAATCACATCCTCCATACACTTGTTTACACTGACCATAGACGTAAACACCCGAACAGAACAACTTTTAGCACCGATTTATATTTATATAAAATTTACTTTGACATGTAAAATATATATTGTTGGTTAAATAGAAAAGCGCCATAATTAAACACAAATATTACAGGCCCGTGCGGCAATTAAATAGTTTATTTTTTTTTCGGAAACTTTAATGTTAATATATACGCTTTAAAAAGTATTTATATAAATAAGCTTTAAGATGTTATGTTTTTTTTTAGTCGGTAGCACGAACTAACTTTTTAATTTTGAATAAATAAATTATATGTCGTGTAATGTAGTCACTCTGTTATTTGATAAAAATGACAATGTTAAGTACATTTTCGTTTTTATACCGAAAACACAACCGCAAATGATAATAAAGCATAAATATACTTGTCCCAAAAAAATAATTAAATATTCTTATAACATAACTTTTGGTTTTCTATCTTTCATGTATTGAGAGATGACAATTTTCTTTAAAAATAAACTTATAATCTGTTGTGTCGACGGCGTAATATAAATAACAGAGTGACACTTTTCTATGTTAAAATTAAGGTTAGGTTTCCAGAACGTCATTTGCTTCGTCTAGTCACCTTGGTACGATATTGTATTGTCTTTAACAATTTGAGCTAATAATTTTGTTTTCATCCTCACACTGTACCCTTTAGTGTTAAGACACTCCGTCCTCTACTTTTCGCGGAATTTGTTGATTGTACCCATGTGCCACCACAGTAAATAATCTTGATTTTCACAAACTTTTAATTATACCGCTTCTCTGACTAACCGGCGACAAATCTTTTTAAAACGGTATTATATAAGGTCGTTTATTTGCTCAGCCTAGGTCTCCACGTCTATGCTTCAAATTTCCAATGCCCACACAGTCCAAGTGTCCATGTCACACATTCACTTTGGCAGTGTAAATTACTAGCTAGCACCTATGCCAATATCAAGTCAAGTCCAAACAATAGTTTTATATTTAATCCAAACTCTAATAATACTGCTTTTTTACAAATCATATACTATTTTATACAACAGCTTATTATAAATACATTGATATAAAAAAAATATAAATCAAATCATCTTTCACATCTATACCTAAATAATATTTTATGCAATATTTTTTCTCAAATAGTGCAAGTCAAAAGTGTTTATATTTATATATAATACATAATATTTATTATTATATTTTAGAAGACATGCTTTCATAAAGGTAAAATTACTTTTGGGGCACATGTATGAACATTCCTAATGTTTACTTTGGTAGCATTACATGATATCAATAGTAACTTTGTATTTCAAAGGAATGAGTAAACAAAAGGTTTAAATGCAAAACAACCAGACAAGATTTATTCATCATTCCACCGAGGGTATAAAGGGAAAGCACATTACTCTGGAATAACATAATAATAATACTTAAAAATACACTTTATAATAACTACTGGGTCCCATTAAATTATATTTTTTACTGTACTTTTAAATGAACGTGTTTCGCACCGCCAACATTCACTAAGTGCGCGGCCGCCCGGGCGCGCTCTGCGGGCGGGGCGGCGGTGGGGATACGTCTACTTCCACAAAGGCAATATCAGTCGAATATTTTCAATTTTTAAGGAAAATAGATTCTCACCAAAATATTTAGCCGACATCGACCGCGGCGGCCGACGAGGACAGAACAGCGGGTCGCCTAGAGAGCGGACGGGGCTCATTAACTGTAGGGCTGCGGGTGCAGGATCTCGGTGAGCAGGCGCTTGAGCGAGTCCACGCCCGTGAGGAAACCGCAGTCGGGCCCGTGGTGCGGCGTGGCCGTGGCCAGCGGGGACTCGGCCGCCGCGCCCGCGAAGGCCGTGTGCGCGAAGTCGATCATGCGGATGTCCACGCGCTCCTCGGGCGCGGGCGCCGGCGCCGGCGCGGGCGGCGTGGCGGGCCGCGTGCGCGCGCGCTTGCTGGCCTCCGCCTCGCGCGCCGGCGCCGGCTCGCCCTCGTGGCGCCACGACTCGCTGCTGGTGGACGAGTAGGCCATCCAGCTGTCGGCCGAGTCGGGGCTGGGCGGCTGCTGGCGGGGTGGCGAGCCCGCGGCCTCCTCGTAGCCGCCCATAGTCTCCTCAGAGTGCGGCACGAAGGGCTCCCGCGCGTCGCCCGAGATCTCGTCGTGCAGCGTGGACATGTCGAAGTGGCCGGGCGACGGCGCCGACTCCGACGAGCCGGACGCGTCGCCCTCGTACTCGGAGGACGCGCCGCCGCTGGCGTCGTCGGGCGGCGGCGGGCCGGCCACGTCGCCCTCGAACACGATGAGCAGCGAGCAGGAGTAGAAGCGGTAGCTGGTCTGCTTGGCGATGGCGCGGCGCAGCGCGTCCAGGTCGCGCAGCACGCGGCGCACGACGCGCGCGCGCAGGCGGCCCGCGCCGGCGCCGGCCGCGAAGAAGTCGCGCAGCGCGTCGCGCAGGCCGTCCTCGGACAGCGCGCGGCCCCAGTACTTGTCGCGGCGCACGCAGGCGCCCGTGGCGGGCACGTGCACCTGCATGCCGCACAGGCGCACGCCCAGCGACGCGGACGTGCTGGCGGCGCACTTGGCGATCTGCTTGGTGCGCTTCTCGGCGCTGGCGTCGTCGCCGTGCTGCCGCGTGCCCATCTTCAGATCCAGCACGCACGGCCGCCGGTACGACGACGTTATGTTCTCCATCATCAGGAAATCTGATATTTTTTAAAATTATATATATATATAAATTATATATATATATAAATTATATATATCATCAATCATCAATTATATATCAATTAAATAATTAAGGATAAGGAAGATTCTAGCCTAACCTAAGAAGGATCTGAGACCCATTAACAACTTACATTGCTTGTTGGAGTTGTCCATGTGCGCAATGCTTTTGAGTACTTCGCTAGCATTGCCGTTTCGATGCACTTTAAACCTGTAATAGAAAGTATCGAAATAAAGTAAGGCCGGAGAGGTGCAGGAGGACGTCGATAAGGAGCTAATTGAAACACAAGAGTTGGCGTTATCTGTTATATTGTTACATTGCAATCAAACTGTATGATTTACCACGACTCCACGACGCACGTCACATTCGGGGCGCGCCGTGTGCTCGCGTTAGTGGGATAGTCATGTAAGTATTGCGATGGTATGAATTAATGGCGACGTCGGAGCCGGACGCGCGTCGGCGTACGTCATAGTTTCTGAAATATGATAAAGGACACATGACAAGTGTCGAGGAGTGACGGCTCGAGAGCGACCGCGGGCCGCGCTCGGATACGCACTTGAACACGTCGTCGCGCTTGCGCTTCCCGCTCAGCGACTGCTTGCGCCCGTTCTCGTCGCGGAAACATGGCGAGTACCGCTTGTCCAATTTGGTGCCTCCCGAATGCGAGGCCTGCATCACGCCTGCAACAAACGGCCCACACATCATTGCTTGCTGCTATCCGCACAACAAAAACTCTAACACTAATCTTTATTATATATACATATATTATGCATCACTTTATCCTTCTTGGCAACCATTTAAACATTTACAAGTTAATATTTGTTGGTGATGCCATAGCATTGAACTGAACATTCCAATTTTACTATTAAAATTTTTAAAGTGATCGGTGACAGGTTTGGCAGTGATATCGTTAACATGATTTTATATTCTAGTATCTACTCTGTAAAATTTGTTTATTTACTTACTATGAGGTATTGTGCTTTTTCCAGCGTTAATTTAATAAATGAAAAGTGAAAATATATAATTTACGTAATTTTAATAAGGGTTTGTATATCTTTTGTAATGAGTCGTTGTAAGAGGGTGTATGTATGTATTTGTTTTGATGGTGTATGTAGTGCGTTACACTACATCACGTAGTGTTTTGTAAAGAATCATGTGTGTTGTGAATGTAGGTTTAAGTAAAGGTTTACAAACCCATAATGTAAAATTACCGCTAGGGCGCTATTAGAGGCGGTTGTGTGGAGAGCCGCCGGCGTCGCTCCGCCCGCCGCAGTGCCGCAACCCTTGCGACAACAAGGAAACTAATATTGTGTTCCTGACCCCTGACCCGCTCCCGCTCCTCCTCTCATGCTCAAACCCACCAGCCGTATTCCCGACTCTAACGGAACGTATGCCAGTCTACTTCAAATACCACTTACACCGGTATTATTAATAATCCGGTAATACGAACAACAGACTAAACCTTTTTTTATTAGAAAATTATTATTAAAGATTATTAAATGTTATCTTTCATTTATAATTATGTTTTATCTCTGATACAATGACAAATTCTATTTGACAAATTTATTTTTAAATTGATTCATTAACTATCAAAAGCGTCGACTTATTTATTTAAGTAAAGATAAATTAGAAATTTTATCGTACGATAAGCAGTATTGTAAATTCCCTTTTTCCATATTAATACTTACATTATCATAATTTACAAATTGTACAAAATCTAAACGAGGTGAAAGAGATAGCGAGGCCTGATCTCTCTGGCTACCCCGCTAGGGATACAGCGTGAACATAAGTTGTGTATAAAATCTATTCAAAGTTATTCTACCTGAATTATTATATTTTTTTTCTTTTATTTAATTGTATGTGATTTCTCTTAATTAATATTATTTATAATAAATGACAAATGGTGAGCCTTTTTTAGAATAAAATATTATAATATTATACATTTAAATATATTTTATCGTACTTATGGTTGAATTTATTGACGTCGAAACAGACGGAAGGCCAACATAGCCTTCCGTGTGTTTCGACGCGTAACAGTTAGCAGTTACTTTCACGGTAACGCTCATTATTTAGATTATAGATTCACAATTTTACTGTGGCAACATTTTATTTATTTAAATCAACAATGGCGGTCGGCGGGTTTGTTCATCTTCACTCAAACATCTCTCTCATGCACACAGCTCAGTTTGAAATGATGATCACGATTCAATTCAAATGAGCAGCAAGGAAAGTTTTATCCAATAATATTTTAATCATATTATTCCATCATCTACGCTTAATGCATCGACAGATAGTCGAGTACGTCGATAAAAATGTAGCGGCGATATTGCGCCGTTATGGTACATGGTCATCTATGACGCAAATACTTGATAAAATACAAAGAGTATCTATTATAACATTCAAACAATAAATACTAAACAAAGTTACAGGTGAGAACAAAAATAAAGCGATAACTTCCTTAGTGCTCGAAAATGCATAAACAACAAACAATAAAATTATTTGTAGACTGAATGAAAAAAAAAACTGAACATCAAATAAATACATAATGATAGAATAGAAATTAAAAAATAAATATTTAATGCAATGAATGAAAATGAGGCATTCAGCGAAAACATAAAAAAAAGCGTACCGAGCAAACGCTTAATCTCCAACTTGGAAAAAAAACTCGATGCTCACCTTTGTATCTGGGTACGAAACTCTGGATGTCTTCCGGAATGTTCTGGTAGAAGTGCAGCTCGCGAATATTCAGTGGTTTGATCACTGTGCTGTCATTCAACACCAAAAGTCTCGTGTGCCCGCCCACCTGTTGCGACATCATCAAATTAATGGAACTCGTGACTAAAAATTCACGCCTGGATCTATCTATACAATTTTCATATATTTTACTAAAAGTATGTAAAATAACTAAAAAATCTTTCTTCCTCAAAAGTTTTATGTGAAGATCTTGAAAAATAGTAACCTTATATTAAACTTATCGTCGACAACATAAAACAAATGCTTTAACCTAACCTACAAAATCATTTCATGAAAGTCAGATTAAGTTTAAATACCTAAAAGTAAAGTAGCATAGCTAATTTAAATATGTTATGATTTTTGGTAAATATATTTTGTTTTTTATCGTTTGACAACATTAACTTAAAATTATTCAATTGGAAAGTATTTTTTTATATACGTATTTACTTTTAAGAGAAGTAACCGGAGAATTATAATCCAAAAAAATATTATAAATTATGTGTATTAAAATAATAGGCATTTAAAAATAAATTTATTAGATATTAATATTATTTTTATATGTATGTATAATATCGTGTGTTTGAAATTATGATCTATCTGTTAACCTCGGATTCGTTTCGTATAGCTTTTGACCTTTTCATATAATTTTGTCCTCGATATCGATCATTGTTACTCCCAGAGGTTTCTTAATTTTTGACTTGTGTTTGAAATAACTAATGCTTTTAACATTATAACCTGCCAGTGTCACGTATAGTAAAAAAAACTAATGATATGAAGCTGTAAATTTTGTAGACTATTATAAACTGATAAACATATGATAGTGGAAGTACTGGTTCAAACATTAAAACAAACAAACAAACGGTACATTAAAATATAATTTTAGAACATTAACAACATGATTATAGTTTGACTTTGACATATTAAAGTATTTTAATTAGGAACTCCGTCATCTATCGGTAATATCTTTAACCAACAGAATAATTATATATATATATATATATATATATATATATATATATATATATATATATATATATATATATATATATATATATATATATATATATATATATATATACTTTATGTATATATACATTAATAAAATAAATACATTAAAATTAGATAGGTACCTAGTTGTAATTTAAATACATTATTGTATCGATGTTGTATAAATGTTTTCCTTTTACGTGTGTAGTTTTACAAAGTAGAATTTCTACAATATGTCGTCTTTATTGTTATTGTCTGATCACGAATCATGATATAAGCGAGATATGTTTATGCATATAAGATATAAAAAATATATAAGAAACATCTTAATCTACTCACTTCGTGTTCCTAATATGGCATTACTGCTCTCTGAAAAGGCTCTTACTAGAAAATCTTTATATTTCTCCACATTGATTTAAGTGTATTGTGAAAAATTAAATAAATCAATGTCGACACATTTATCAAATTACAAATCCTGATAAAAAAAATCTAGTGCAACGAACGTATGAACTAGCAGTACATTGCATTCTTTTTACGAGTAGAGTAGTATGTACTAGAAACTTCTACGAATTATAAACATAAATATATAAATAAAAATAAATCTGGGTATATCCATGCTAAATCTGAACTAATAATTGTATTTAGAAATTGGACGGAAATCAGAATGTGTTACATATAACATTCAATATGACTGTTGCCAAATATTCACCACATACATGATCAGTAATTAAATATTATCTAATTAGATTTGAAATACCAAGTGATCACAAATAAGTATCAATTTAACTAGTTTATTGATAGAAGACTTTAATGGAATCGTGGAATTTGCAACGACAATGGTCCATTTTTATACTTGACTATGTGCCAGTTAACGTGAAGAATTAATTAACGTATAAAGTAATAACATGTTTAGGTATGTATAGAAGTACCTAGTAGTAAAGGAAACTGTTACATTACACAATTATCAGTTGAATATTTTATAGGTTCCAGTGTAGGAAAGGGAAAAATATTAAATAGTTTTGTTTTTCTTTTTTCGAATACAGTAAAGAAATACTATTAAGGATTTTATTTTATTTCTCTCTTATAAATAACAAGTCTTGTAAATTTAATATAGGTAGATATATTTAAATGTATGGTGTTTTAATTATCGCGTGATGTGCGTGTGAACATACAGAAAACAATGCAACAGATAGACAAACAAAAATAAATGTTACCATCATCTATTATACGCATTATCTATTCAAGATACATATATAAAAAAATATTAGCAAACATATTATACTACTATAGTGCTAAGTGGTATACTGTAGAAGTCAAATCGTTATCATTGCGTTTGTTAATTGCTTCACGGGTTGGAGAACAAAGAACAAGAGTAGGAAACTATGCAGTTACGCGTTCATTCTTCGCAACTTATCTGAACAAAGAGCTAGGTTCACAATAATCAGAAACGTCATAAAATCTAATTGCTACAAGCTTTTTTTTTCATTTAAACCTAAGATTTATTTATAACATAAATATTTATCTGTAGATTTGTAGTGTGTAGATATGTGTGTATAAACACAGATACACATATCTCTCTAAAATAGACAGAAATTGCAAAACGGAGTGTCTTAGGACTACGTTCTCCCTGATAGAGAACACGTAAAAATACAAAAGTGCAAGATAAATTTAATCTTGCATATTAGAATATTCAATAATGTGAACTATTCGTGAACTTTTCAAATCAAAAATAAAATTCTGGATGAATTGGGAGTGGAAAGGGAAAAGTGGGAAATGAAAATGATGAAAATTTAAATGAATCGTTGAAGATTTTAAGTATCCCGTTTTAATACTATTCTCGAACACCGGAGGCCACAGGAAAACTTTGCACAGCCGTGCAATAAATTATAGAAAAGACTCACGCCACCATAACATGCATAAATAATCTGCCTAATGTTTCTTATCTATACAATGTTTACAGCGGTGGAGCTACAATAGTGTTGTTCAACAAAAATAAATATTAGCCTGTTTAAATTTACTAGTAAAGATATTTTCCATTGTAGCCGTAAAGTAAGTCGTCGCAAAGCGTGCCCATGTTATATGTATGGGCACAGGACAAAAGTTCATTTTCGCCAATTTTCATCAACATTATAACTATGAATAAAGTAAATATTGAATGTATGGAAGTCAAACGTCAGAGGTATAAGAGATTGTGGGATGTCATTGAGCCTTGTGCTGAACACGTTTAAGCGATCGTGATCGTTCCCTTTCACTTGGAACCACTCTGGCTGTACTGAGGTTTGCACGTAGTCATGATAAACCATATTACTATTCACATTTGTCGAAGAAACATTCATAGTAAAAACAAATCATTCAAATTTTCAAAAAAGTTCAAATAAAACATAAAAATATAGAACCGTTACCGTTTATTAATTACGAATTATTCAATATTAAATATATAGATATAAATGTTTTGATGTTTGTTTTACTTTACTTACCTGATTGTTGAGCGGGAGTACATCAACCTCGTGCCCGTCATCAGGCGAGAGAGTGTGTACGACGGGCTGCGCGCGCTTGCGGTCCAGCGCGCGCCGCTCCGGCTCCCCCATGCCCCAGCCGAGAGAGTACACCATTACTTCGGCCGAGCCACCGCCGCCGCTGTCCAGCTGGAAAAATATATATTATTTTTAGTACATTTCTCTCTTTACTTAGGGTACGTTTTTATTCTAATTTAAATATGAATTATACTATTTCCTAAAGTTACACAACGTGTGACGTGTTCGTTGATAAGTATATATAATACATTCTGCAAGTTGACTAATCTACCATATTTAGAAAATATGTACCGGAAATCATATGTCTGGGCCAATGCCCAACCGTGCCCTACCTTAACAGTACCCCTAAATAGATTATTTAGTTTGATTAATTATCTAGCATTCCATATCGCGTTAAAGGATAGATCACCTTGCAGCCATGTCTGACAAAAATAAATATTAGCTGGTTTAAATTTGTGCGAAAAGGTATTTATTTTCTATTGTAACCATAATCTAAAGCTTATCGTGTCCAATGCCCATGTTACATGTATGGACACTGGACAAAAGTCCATCACTTTCGCCATATTAAAGGAATGATGATCATTGCAGCCAACCCTAGTCTACCGAAATGTCTCAAAATATTCTGGACGAAGAACATTTTTTGATAACTAAATATAGCCAAAGATGAGATCATTGAACGATACACTGGGCTTTTACTGGAATATTATCAAAATGATAAGATATTTTTCATATTCACTAAAAATAATAATAACAATGTATGACAATGTTTTCATACGACGATTTATATCTATTTGTATTGAGTGACGTCATGATTAGCGACTTATCTAACATATTTATGTTTAGAAGTTTTGATTTGTTTTCGTACTGGATTTTGGACTTTAAACAACAGCATACAAATATAAGCAAAGGTTACAATCGTCAAAACTATTAATTTATAGATATTTCGTCGTTATAAATACCATCCTTAATAAAGTTGTCTTCAATTTAAGATACCATATCGAATGTAATTATTTACAATTATTCCAGACTGTTACGTTCCTTTATATAAATATAAGAAAATATGGCGCCAATCCTCACTATCATTATTTATTTGTAACAACAACAAATAATTTTAAATATTACTACAATATTAGTCTAACAGGCTAAGTGTCACGACAGTCACACATAAGTACTGATAAGGAATACACAAAAGCCTTATTTGTAGCTATTTATCATATAATTTACAAGATTATTTTATTGAAACCATGAGGTAATATCTATACTGGATTAACATGGGAATGCTTTTTTACATTAAGAATCGTTTTTATATTATATATTAGATCAGCTTCACGCTGTCCCGCACACTGCAGGATAGGCAGAGGGAACCTAGTGTTAAGACACTCCGTTCCCCACTTTTTGCCGAATTCTCGAGGCATTGCTTGTTGAGTGGCAGAACTCAACGCCGCGCTTAGCATCGACACCAGAGCGAAGAAATGGAAATATAAATTTAAGTAAATATGTCATCTCCTTGAGTGGGGATCTAACTCACAACCAGTCGGTTTTACAGTCACATATATTTTATCATATTACTCATATGAACTATGCAGAACGAAGCGAAATTTTATATAATTTAATGATAAAAAGAACAAAAAAAAACAGCTAGTTGAAAAATTTGAAAGTTATTTAAATGAACTACTCACTGTGACGTTACAGAGAAAAACCGTACCTTTTAATATTTGTTTTCGCAACATTTTTTTTATTGAGTTTTATTTTATTATAATTATTACTATTTCACTATTTATATGAAATATAAAATAATGACATTATAATTTACATCATAAAAATAGAAACGCTGTAAAATTATTTTAACGTCAAGCGATAGAGTTACTATAAATTTAATTACCTTCGAAAGTATTAATAGAAATTCATCATAATCCATTATGGATAGTATTTAATATTGTCAAGGCGTTTGAAAAACAACTTAATTAGAATTAAATAAAATTAACTAATTAAAAAATAGAAAAAAATACACAAAAACAATAAAAAAAAACTTATTGAATGATGCAAGATAAGGAGCAAGTTGCACAAGCACTTCGAAATGGCTCTTGACTACAACAATGTGCAAGTGCAATGAAATGTAATGAACAACAATGATTTCGTCGGTGTTGTTTAAAAGATTCAGACGAGAACTAGTTTTGTTCGGCCACAAGCCAGGTCAGGAACCGGGCTGGGAGCTGACCGGCGCTCACTGCCACAGTGCGGCCCGGTAACTGACCGGCCGGCCGACCGGACACTACAAAAAGAACACATAAAGCCCGCGGCGGTCGCGTCTCCACGCAAGGGTACTGTAGGACGCAGTACAATTAAAAGGGTCACGCAGGTCAAAGCTGGCATAAACATAAAGTATACTCAACATTTATATATGAAAAATAATATAACAAGGAAAAAAATACCGTATGAACATAAACATATTGATACCTACTATATATGAAAGTTTATTGTTTATTTATGACGGAACGTATTTTTTTATACTTTAAAAACAAACAGTGTATTATTTACATACTTTAATACAATAGAATAGATATTTTAATACTGTATCTTATAAATAGATTAATCTTAATAATAGATTGATCCTAAAAATAAGATACCAAAATTTTGTCAACAACCTATAGTGTTGGAGTCACAAATATCAATTGATCTTTAATACATTTGAACAGTTGCCCATGACGTACATATACAGATGCTTGTATACGAACGATAGTGACGTGCGCGTGGCGTCGAAGTTTTCGGACCGCGGCGTCACCAAATTAGAAGCGATTCCGCGGCGAGATCCCCACACTGAAGATATATTTGCGTGACGCGAGGCCCCGCCCTAACCGTTCGGCCGCCGCTATCCCAGCAAACCAAAAAACTCCACGACGTCCAAACGTCACAACAAACAGGTACAAAAATAAATTTTCATAAATATATTGCACTGCCAATAATAACTTACAATAATTGCCAACTGTAAATAACATGAGAGACGGCAGAAAGAACAAAAAATATAACAAATCAAGCACTTTCCTCTAGCAAAAAATAAGTTTAGCACTATCTACATATCTTGTATTATATAAAAAAACAATATCGAAAATATATTATAATTCACCTGACTATGAGAATAAAATCGAATTAAATTCGTTAAAGAAAACGTTGATTATTTTATAAGACATAACAAGACATTTTATATGCACGTCTACTAACTATTTAAATTTTATTATATTACAATAGAATTTACTAATATTACGGACGTAATATTAAAGCGTATATGTTTGAATAACACGAGAGATAGTGGACATCTGGTCACGTACGAGAACTCAACCAACTAAAACTGGTTTGATTAGGACTCTATCAAAGTTATCACAACAGTACGTTTTAGTAGGTACTAAATTAGAAGTTACAAAAAGATAAAAAAATACAGCCAAGTAGCGACCCAAGCGCGACCTCACTCGCTTAACTTTATTGTTATATTATAACCAAACTATAAAAAAAATCACAATTATTGTGTTATTCTAATGTATAAGCTATACTACTGTTACTTACATTCAATCTGTTCAGTAGTTTTAGTGTAAAAGTTACACAAAGATTCATCCTCACAAATATTCACATATTACAAGTAAAAATTATTGATTAGTTGTATCTACTTAATATTATCAATGTTGCCATACTGGCGACTTCATCGCTTGATCTGGGGGAATTTAAGCAATATAAGATGTAATTTTTTTGTGATAATAGAAAAAAAACACTTCTAGGATATTACTTACTACTAGTGCAAGCGATTGCAAAATACTGCTAAATCATTTTAATTTGTTTAACTGTTTTTTACGCAGAAAATATTACCATGCGATTAGCTTGAACGGGAGTCCCCCTAACATAAACAGACTTCTATGTTGATTATTCTTTTTACTTCTATGTTGATTATTCTTTTTACTCATATGTAGTAAAAATTAGGGAGACAAAATAGATAGTAGGACTAGTACTCTCGAGGCAAGGAGCAGTGTTGAGTTCCGCCGGAAATTAGGAAACGGAGTATCTTTACACTAGGTTCCTTCTGCCTACCAAAAAAATATTTAAAAAGAATACCTATTGGACATACGACAGTTGTTATACATTTTCACATATTCATGCACAAAATGTATACAAAAAATATTTAAATGCATACAGTTTTTTTATATTAAATAAGTAAAAAACGATTTTTATTTAATATATTATTTAAATATTTTTTCCATTAATCTCATATTCCTAACCGTTAGACCTGTTCTTTATATCCGTATATGGCGGAATTGTAGACTCTGTCTAGGGTAAAATATTTTGCCTTAATATTGTATAGAGAAATATAAAATAATGTTAAGAAATAAATAATAAACTATAAGTAACAAACAAAGAATCAAAATAAAAAAGGACTCTTAAAAAATATACATAGTATACATATAACCTACTTAGGTTTTTTATTGTTGACTAAATAAATTTGACACCGTCATGACGCAGCGAAACAGCATCTGAGTATAAGGGCGACGGTTGTGAGTTTGACCCTCACTCGAAAAGTGGTAACCGATATATTTAACACTATGTTCCCACTGCCTAAGTAGACAGACCCTGAATAAACACAATCGATATGGGTTCTCATGCTAATGGAAAGAATATATTTATAATACACGTTTATTCTGGTATAATTAAAAAAAGCAGCATTGCATTTTGCTATTCGGTACGCAATGACAGTTGTCTGAAGTAAATTAAAATTAAATTAAATTAAAAAATTAAAAATAGTGATGTTCAAGTTTCAGAAATCATCTTTATCTTACTAAATCTACGTTGCCAATGGTTAGATAGATACTCTTACTTATTTCTTTCATTTTCTAGCTTGATAATTTTCTAGGAATATCACGTTAAAATATTTCTAAGCATGTATGAAATATTGCACAACTCAAGCCAATTTCTTGGCATATTATCAAATGTAACTGGATCATCGCGATATAATTAAAATTACGATCACAATATTCTTTAAAATAAGTCAATTTTAACAGCAAGCAAGCATAAAGAAATTTTTAATTAAATCTTTAGCTTCAATTAAAATTCAATCCGTATATAAAGTACACAATTTATATACGGATGTTCGAAAGGTTAATAAATCAAGGTTCGCTATAAAAATACATCGGTTGATGTCGCCACAGATTTATATTTTTATCTTGTCCATAATAGTCCCATAAGATGTGGGTGGTTATTTTTATTTATAGGATATTATTCTTTATTGAGTTAACAAGAAAGTAATATGTCACACAAAATGTAACAGTTCTACTTTTATATTAATCTTTTAAATAGTAAAAAATCTGGATATTCAGAGGGACCCTAGTATCAAGACGCTCCATTCCCCACCAAATTTTTCGAAGCATTGCATGTTGCCAGAGCAAAGAAATGAAAATAATATATTAATGTATTATTATAAATGATTTAGTTATATAGTTGTCCGTTTTTTTTTTTTTTTTTCAAAATATAAACAAACCAACCACAATTATATGAAAGGACTGGCGCCAGCATTTAACATAATTTAAGATGTCTCAATACTATAAATATTTGTAAAGCTTAAATGTTTAAAATGATGACTTGACCTAAATAATGAAACAAAAAAAGGTCATAGTTATTTAAAAACCAAGACACCTCTTAAAACAGTGTAAAGAAATGGAATGTTTATTTATTAATATATTATTTGGTCTCTAGGTGTACATAAAGTATATAATATGAAATAAGAATTTTATAAATATATATGAAAAGTTGGAAATAGGTTAAGTTCACGTTAGTAGGTCGAGACTGGGTGCGTTAACAAACGCTGGGTTGTGTGTAGGTAGGTTACTTCGTAGATTACTGGAAGGAGCGTTTCGTTAAACGAATTTCCACTCCGTCTGAATTAATATTAAAATGAATGTCACATCTTATATGGCAGTGTTTGCGTAGCTTTATTATACATTTAAATATATTATCATAATATATGCACACGAGTATACCAAAACAAGTATAAAACAACATATTCCTTTATTTATAAACATACTATATATTTATATTGGTGTCTGATTAAACCCAAACGCGTATGGCACACAAATAGAATTCGTCACGGCCAATGTTGTCAATAAATTGATAAACTGGTTAGTTTAGATTAGAGTGTTACCAATATATTGTGTGACTAATTTTCAAAGAAAAAAAGTACTGCACGAATCAAGTGATAAGATTTTATTACATATCAAGATCAAGAATCTGTTTTCACGTATATTCACACGTAAATAGCTCCTTTAAATAAAAAGCATAAGCCAAATTCATGGGAAGGGACCATTGCCAAGAATTTACTCATCATTTTCATTCATGTCTCAACTCTACTAAGTCGATAAATAGTATTGAATAATAATTTTGTAGTAAATTTTTTTTTAGTTGTATTAGGCATAGAAATCTGTACGAGGCGGTACATTATAAGTCATTGAATAAAATATTTGAGACAATATCTGAAAGGTGTAAAAGAAAAAATCGTTAAAATATATTGTGTTGAATGTAATTTTATATTACAAATTGCTCTTAAAAAGACATTTTATAAGCTTTCATACTTTTAAATACAAACAAAATAATAATCGAAATAAAAACAATATAAATTAGTTAAATCATCATTCACCTTGAACTTCAATTATGAATTTGTACGACAACCAAAAATAACAAACAAAAAGCTATGATGAAATAGACAGGTGGTACTATCTTAAAACGGTGAATAGAAATGGGTACTTTAAAACGCAACCATACCCCTACGCATTCTAATTTAGTGCATGGCGACGGCCTTATCTGCAAATAATAACTATAGTCTCAATAGAAGCACGTCAAGACACTTATTTAAGTTTAACCAAGTACCTATTTGACGAAGAATAGATAAAGAAGTGAAAACAACAGAATAACATAATATATTTAATTTAATATTATTTTAACTATAATAGTGTTAGTATGGATGTAAAATTTTAGCATGAGCTAGTTTCTACTAGGATAGCGGATATGAACTCGTCAGTAATTTGAATGTAAATGACTAAAGTTAGCGGTTTCGAAAGTAGTATTTGCAATACCACGCGATACGGCACGTGTTTTAGGTTGATGCCAAATGTCTCCACAGCCATCATTAGAAAAGTAAATTATTAGTGCGAAAATAATCTACACGATCCCTGAAAAGATCATGTATGATGTCTGGTGATTCAGTTTTAGTATTTATGCATTAAATATTACAACATTTGATATGACAAACATTTATTGATCGAATTTTCATTTTATGTTGCGTATTTCTACTTAACTTATTACATTAGCGTATCGGTATAGTGGCTATTATTGAGGTCTGCTAAGACATTGGTTAGGTTTTTCATTCCAATACAGATAATATATTATACAAGTTTGGTTGTTATAAGCATTATATTTTGGCATTAACCAATTTAGACTAGGTTTTTCAATATAATAAATTATTATTTATTCGCTGTGTAAGCAGGAAATCAGAAATGCACAATGCATTTCTTAGTTACGAAATAACAATTAAAAACAATGCTCAACAGAGTTTCCACAAAGGCTTTCTAGAACCCCTTGATTGAACGTATCTTGCGACACAGTACTGTTGTAGGCCAACGGGCAGGTCAAATCCGTATCGTCACTTTCACTACTTCTGAACTCAAAATATCTGTATAGCTTAGTTAAAACTGCCATGTTTACTTTTTGTCATAATATATAGTTAAAAAGAAAATACCTAGTTTGGATGGAATAACGTCACATTTATAACAACATAATTATGAAAAAAAAATCGCCTAATCGGCGAAAAAAGTTGTTGTTGTATGTTTATTATGTTATAATGGACACTGTAAGAAATAAATAAATTATACAAAGTACAAAATAATGTAGGTCATTAAGTTACAAATTTACGACAGCTTACCTTACCTACTTCCGCAGCCACAGCCAGGGTTACTATAAGGTAAAACATACTTTTGTGTATGCTCGACAGCTCTAACCTGACAATGTTTAAATTAACACTATACTTTACATTATCCCGGAAAACTATACTCATTTGGCACTAAACATAAATTTTATTTTTAATAAAACAATTTACACTTCCTCAATTAGGTATATTGGTGCCTATAAATAAACCTCTTATATAAACAATCAAGAAATTATCGTAGCACAATTGTCATAGAGTGTAATAGAGTAAAAGTATGAAAATAATTTAGATATCTTTTAACATTTTCAAAGTGTTATTCCACACTTAGATTCCTAAGTAAAAATATAGAGGTTTATAATTAAAAATTTATTGTTATCAAGGCATTGCTATGAGAAAATTCAAATATTTATTGATTAATACTGATAAACATTGGTGACATAATGTATTGAAGAACAAAACCAGTGACAAATAATCCGGTCAAGTCACAAGTATCAATGTCAAAGGCAAGACGGCAGAGGCTGGCTGTCTGGCTGCCGGAGTTAGTAACAATCTTGCCACCGAGACAATAGGATGAGTAAACAGTTTCACGCAAACCGCGGCCTTGTATGTGTATCGTGTTATTACGATCATATAATATAACAAATCAAGCGTGATTAAAATGTTTCCAAGAATTTTTTTCTTGGGTATTTTCCTTAAGAAATGTTTTTGAAGAAATGCAATATTTTATTTATTAAAATGTAAACGATATAGATGTGTAAATTTTTCTGTGTGTTGCGAATATTATAATAATTTTTGGTAATAACTAACAGTATATTTTAGTATATGAATGGGTAAGTATATTATTTTGAATCTAAAATTTTCGAAACTCAGTATGTTATTTGGTAGATAATAAGGTTTTTTTTAACAGTATCAGATTATAGCGCGTTACATTGTTATTTTTACGATCACATTAAAAACAAGTAAGAAATACGTTTATTTATGATTACTGTCCTCTACTACACTTTAATTTTACGTAAATACTGAAATGATAATGAGTATGTATAGAACTACAAGTATTTTAATGTATTCATGATGAGTTTAGAGCCTACTAAACGTTGAATAAGTAGCAACGACAAACACACGTGTAAAAAATAAATGTATTTATGAAATTCGAATGCTTGATATATGTATGGAGATAACAGCTTAACAGGCAGCGATGCGTGTGACGTGGTAGCGGAGGACCAAAATCATACGATATTTATCAACCCGATCAAACATCTAATGCGCAACAACGCTGGCCCTGTTTTTGAGAATACCCAAGATTAAATGTAAAAACAAAGCATTGTGTCATCATGTTGACTGTCACATAAAAACATTGATTTACAAAATTCCAAATGTGTGTCGTTCGTCTGCCTCCATTTATATAATAATAGTTTAGCAAGTCTCCTCGTGACATCACAACTCACTTGACTATAAACTTCCTTAAGCCCGTTCGTGGTGAAATCCCAAAGTGGAACACGTTCACGACGAAATTGTCCGTTTCTATCAAAAGCACAAGCACTGCAACAGAATATTGCTCAACACAAGAATCAAATTCTGTGATATCCAGCGAATCAGCTCACTTGGTACAAACAAAACGTTCGCGATATAAAACGATCACGATCACAAATAAACACTTAGCAGATTTAAAACAGGTTTCTCTTTAAAAAGTAAAATTTGCATTAAATAAGATACAAAACAAACAGCCAACACGGAACACTTGCTACCTCTGGCGTTGCGCACTAGTGACTGAGACGTCGAGTTGCGAACCACGAATCAATGATGGGCGCTGCGGCTGTGTGCTACTCAGTTCGTCTGTAAGTCGGGTACGCACACATCGTAGTGGAGCAAACCCGCCCGCGCCGAGGCAACACGACCAGCATTGTTCTCGGCTTTGAGCACTCCCTGGGCTGATACATACTTGTATCCGTTCGTGATTTTGAATAATGTAAACGAGTGGCCCTTAAATATCTTCTATATATAACAGATTTTTCATTTAATAGAATAGGCTCTTAACATTCTCATAAGAACGAGTCAAGGTTAATCACAATAGCTGCCCAGTAACTAGTACTAAGTCACTTCGTGCTAGTAATTCATTTACTTCGCCAAGTCGTCG
Organism: Heliconius charithonia; assembly: GCA_030704555.1. Lineage (NCBI taxonomy): Eukaryota > Metazoa > Arthropoda > Insecta > Lepidoptera > Nymphalidae > Heliconius > Heliconius charithonia. Next base: position 3,241,505 of record CM060819.1, on the reverse strand, counting down.
CTTATAAAGACTGAATGACTGTAACTCCTATTAATTTAATATAGACTTCGTGTAACTCCTATTAATAATACGTACTCATAAATACATGTTTTCAGGTTCAGCAAGCAGGTAAAAAGTTACCTTCACCAATGATAAATTTATATCATAAAATTACCACATTGGTCAACGAACGATTTACACTTTTAAAAGACAATGCTAGATAAAATCTACTTGATAGACACTTAAGGCAGTTATGAAAAAACACAAACCTATTGATACGTAACTGGCTACCGATAGTTAGTTTATATAAATGGTGAAACTGCGTTAATGTTAATACATAATATTTAGAAATATAATATTGGAAGTCGTGTAGCGTCATTTCTTTAACTCAAATATTTTGGCGTGGCATTGGAAACCGTTCGTAGAGTTTTAAATACAAAAATATTATGACGACGATAGTTAAACAGTGGTTTTACTTTTTATAAATACATTACTGGAAAAGCAAACTTACAATGTTACGTAACATTTTTAAGTAAATTAACAAAGTGAAACAAAGCGTTATAACTTTGTTGTTTAAATTTTCATATTTAGCATATCTAGTCACTTACGATAACGATAATAAAGATTTTCCATTAAAATCTTAACAACAAGTGATAAGATTTAAGTATAATCGATTTAAGTTTAGATATATAGTATAAACACAAAAGATATGACACGAAAATAATTATTAAAAGAATTATAAATCTACAGGCAGGTACATCTATTTGAATTAAACCACTAATTTCTATGTTATATGCTATTCTATGCGAGTGTAGGAAATAAAAGATAAATAGCTATGGGAGTTATTGGCTATAAATAGTTATATTGAAGTGTAAAATTGTGCAAAAATAAAAAGTCTTGAAAAATAAATACATTTTATCATACCTCCGCTAAATTACTGTCGAATATGGAAGGTGTACCGCCGTGCTCCGCATTGAGCGTCGGAAGAGACGTGCGCCGCGTACCTGAGAGCAACATGGTTTAACATCAACAGTCAATACCGTTGCTAGAATGCACTGTACAGATATAACGATAAGATAAGCTAGTTTATTCTGCCAAACTGCAATTAAACATGATAATAATGTAATCCATACAAAAGTTATTGATTGATGCTCTAAGTTCAATTTCATGTTTGATATAATAATACTTAAAGACTTTTCAATTTTTTTTTGATAACTCTATTCTTACTATACTAGTTTTATACTCTGAAATATATCTCAATTATACCCAATCCTGACGCAGTATTAAATGGATTTTTTTTAAATCAGAGGTATTTGTTTAATTGATACTATAGCTCTAGCATCAAGCATATTTGCTGTTTTTAGATGTATTAATGGAAATTCGTATGTTGTTTATTGCTAATAGCACTTGTCTAGAAAGTGTTATTAACAATAAGCAACATATAGGGGGCCGTTCAAGTATTACGTAAGCACTATCGGGGGGCAGGGGGGTTTTGAGTTTGCTTATTTTTGACGTGTTCAATGAAATATTTTAAAGAGGATTGCTGATTTTTGATTGACATAAGGCAGGGAGGGGGGTTCAATAATTGCAAAAAAAAATGCTTACGTAATACTTGAACGGCCCCTAGACGATGAATCAGACCAAACACTTTTAGCTGTTTATCACAATTTTATGTAACAATAAAGCATCAGCGTTAGTTTGAATAACCATTGTATTATCAATTGGGTTGACGCATTAAAAAAATATATATTTTAAATAATATTAACCTTCAGCTTATCAACGGATATCCGAATATAGAGCCGCGCCACTGTTCAAACCGAACTCCTATTAATAAATTGTGGAATTTAGTCGAATAGTTAATGATTACAAACAACATTACAGCACCTGTGAATCATCGAGTATACCTAGAGATTAGGAGTTCCACGTGCGACCGAATCAAAACCAAGGTTAACAAAGGAAAACATATATTGTGAAATACTACCGTTAATATTAACTCGTAGATATTATTGACATGGGCCTCAGAATTTTAGGTTTACCATGTACATTAATGGAAATTCTATAGGAATATATTTTGAAAATTTATGCGCCAAACCACTAGATACAGCTGCTATGTTAAAAGTGACCAGACATCTAGTCTATATAATAGAACAAATAAAAGCCGCCGTAAATTAGAAATCAAATTTGCACCCAAGAACACGATATTGTTTCAATTACATGTCAATATTATACTTTCCAATAAGCCTTTCAAGACTTTCCTGTTCACGGTATAATCCTGATATTGACTTATTGTAAGTGTTCCACGTTGGGAGCTTCTCGTTTAAGTATAATTGTAACATCATTACAAATTTGTTACAAATAATTCTTTTTGCTTTACGATGTACTCGCACACAGATAGGTAGGCAGAGAACCTAGTGTTTAGACTAGTAGTATTCCGTTACCCATTTTCCGCTGAATTCTTCAAATACGTTCAAATTACGTACAATAAAAGCCAAAGCCTATCTTTATAAAAAATCCTTGATGGTGAAATAACTTTCGCTCGTAAGTTTTATTATCAAAAAAAAAGCGTTGAAATGTCAAATTGCAATTTTCAATTATTTTTTGTCACAAAATGCCTTATTGTGACTCATTTATAAGAGATCGATATGCCGTATCGCGGATTTTTTTAAGAACTAATAAAATGGAACCTTTTTTTCCTACAATGTACTCACATATATTTTACTTTTTTTGTAGGACACGAGTTTAGGGCAATTGGATGGCGTTCATTTTTATTGTTATTTCTTTATTTAAGGCGAACTAAGACTTACACCTTAATATTTCAGCAGTAGTATTTAGATCCAGAGATCTTAAGAGTTTAAACAAATAGGCAATCAAACTCTTCCGCTTTATTATATTAGTTTAGATATTTTAATTTCAATATTTTTGTAGAGCTCCAATTACTTGTGCTCGCATGTGTACGCTATGAACTACACTAGTGTTGTGGTCAACAATAGATTTGTAGGTATTGTTATAAACATTTTTTGAAGATGGCCAATGTAAATAAAAATAGCATTAATGACTACTAATCAAAAGTAATCGTCTATTCAAAATAAAAATAAAAAATTTAAGCTGACTTGAACTCGGTAGCTAATAGTTTCCTAAGAGTACCACTCGTTACAATAAGTAATTTTGAGATATTTTATTTTAAAAGAGAGACTGAATCAAGTGTGCCAATGTTTTGAATATGAAACCTCATGTTCAAAAGAAACGAAAAAAAATCATATCAGTTTATCATTTTACCAGTGCCAGATAATTGCGACATCGCAACAGTCAGATGACGCCAGTAGCAGTTTTAGTAAGAAATATGAAATTTGTTCATTTCTTAATATTTAAAGTAATAAAAATATTTTTTTTTATCGTCCATTAAAAAAGTTCGCCACAGTAATAAACTAGCAACCCGGTTTATCTATACCTATAATCTTCACAAATAATGAAAAGTAAAGTTTTTCAGCCAATTGACAAAAAAACTGTTATTTATGTTATTTATGTTACTGTAATTTTGTCGAACACCTATCTTAAAAACGGTATTTTTTTTATTTATACACCGTCAATCGGTATTAATTTAACTAAACAAACATAACATGATAAGGGAAGCTTGCCAATACAATAGTGAAAACTGCATTTAAATCAGTAAAGCGGTTACTGAGATTAGAGTGTACAAAGGCACAGACAGATTTTTTTGTTTTTAGTTCTATTACGTTATTAAATGCCGCCTATAATTTTTTTCTTATATATAATCATATCTTCCATATATAGACACCGATCAGTTACGATTTTATTTTAAGTATAGACTATCGAACCACCTGGGGCTTCACCCCCTTAAACTACATAATTACTAATCTGAAACAATACCATTTTAAAAAACATACACTGAAAATGGTTAAAAGGTTTCAATTAAATTAAACAGTCATTTTGTAGCTATTGACCAAAATATGTACTATCAATGTTACTTTGGCAGTTACCAATTTTTTGGGAAATTCTAAAGCTCACTTTTTATATACTTTCTCGGTTTACCCTAATTCATTCCTTCACTTTCGGGGTTAAAGTTACACTTAATCTGACTCCTGTTCTATATTACAGTCACATTTGTTAAAATAATGTGTATTTAATAAGGGGGCGTTAACTTTAATACATATTACCGCAGTAGTAAATACAGTTTGACTTAAATTCCACCTACGTGATGGAAATGCCGCTTATGACGTAAGCTTACCCACGGGAAGAATATATAAAATTTTACAAAAGATACACATATTTTTTCAGTTTTTAATAAATAATGAAAATAAATGTAAGCACAAATCTCAATATGTCATTTTACAAGTGCCGCATTGCGTAACCCACTCCTCTCTCAATGTAAAGATTTGAAGGCCAACTTATCTCATTCGTTTCTCTTTCAAGACAAATTTAATTGTTATTATAGAATGCTAACATTGTGAAGGCTTGACTATAGAATTTTTGGTTTATTGCCATTTACATGTCGTTCTAAAAATGTTCTTGGACCAGTGTTATTTATACAAGTAGATCAAATATTTCATTAATTAATAATTTTTCAGACCTGTACAAAATGCATAATAATATAAGTTTGGCATTCATCGACTTTACACTGAAACGTTAAAAGGTCCGCCCAATGTCAAGTGTAATAGAGGGTGTAAGGGCTCGGCCTTGGATAGTGCGTAGGTCGTCACGCATCGATGATGTCAGCATTCGCTTAATGGCTTCAAGCTGAAATTTTTCCCTATAGAGTAGACTAAATGGCGGCATGTTCTTGATATTTCATTTAACATTAGTAACTTAGTGTTAGCTTTTGTAAAAATAACTGTACAACAACATTCATTCTTGCAAATAAGCCATAGTATTTCTATTATTACTAGAAATAATGTATTTTACTATAAAATATAATAAAAATCGATTTTATATTCCCATTTTTTTGTTTATACCCCAGTAAAACTCAATCATTGCGTGTGATATAGAACTTATACTTTTCTCAAAATCTCAAACGTGAAGTGGGAAAGTAGTAACTATAGAAATGTATAGCTTCTTGAGGCTCCACATGCAATCATGCCATCGAACTTTGACTTTCTTTTGGCATAACATACTATCAGATCGTTGTCGAACCGTGCCTGGCACTTTTCCAAAGAAACGTAATAAATAGCGAATCACGGGCGCCAGTTCGCCAATATAATACAGAGCGAAAATGACGGAAATAGTGCATTTTCTGTAGAATCGGACGTGTGTGACACATGAAAATAAAATTATAATTTAGAACTGGATGAGAGACATATCAACTAAATCTTTTATGTGTACTATGTACATTCCACACAAAGACCTAAAATATTTTTCGTAGTTTTTAAATATCCAGCAACATGTTAACATATATATATATATTTATAAGCGTACATTTTCATAACACTTTCAAAACTTCAATTTAAATGGAACTGAAAAAATAATAAAATGAATGAAATTGAACAATATTTACAAGGAAAAGTGTAAAAAGATACATAATGTACTAAAAACTAATTTGTTCATAAAACTTTCGATATTAAAAGAGAAAATAAAGGCAAAATTTGTTTTCTCATCACTAGTCACACCATAATAATCGCAGCATATTACCTTTTATTAGAAAAGCAACATCCGCTCTTTAAGAACTCATTCAGCTAATATTGCCAAAAAGTTTTTGTAATACATACGTTATATTTTTTTTACTGTCATTATGCAATTGTTATTATTTTTGTTTATCTGGTGCGATATTAAAGTTAATTCAAACCAAGAAAAAAATATTTAGTCATAATTTAGTACAAGAGAAAATTGTTATTGCATAGTATATTTATGACAAAAATGAGGCTAGTCGTGACGCAGAGGCAAAAAGTGTGACTGTAAACCCGACCGGTTGGGGGTTCGATTCCCACTTGTGGAAATATAATATTAAATTAAAATTTATATTTCCATTTCTTCGCTCTGGTGTCAACGCAAAGGACGACGTTGGGTTCCGCCACTCAATACGCTATGTTCGCTCTGCCTACTTCGCTGCGTGCAGGATACAGCGTGAGGCTGATTTAATATGACAAAATTGTATGTTATTAGATACTTTATAAAAATAAAGAACCTGTTTTACTATGGCGATCTATGTGTACTATTTTAATTTTAAGTATATATTAGATACACAACGGTCAGTTTCAATTACCTCATTAAAACAATAGCCCGTTATTGTATCTTAACTATAAAATGCACTAACGAATGCTAGACATGCCTATATTACTCGTTGCTAGACGTTTTCGTTTGTAATGAGCAATATAGGTACTTAGTCGTGCCACATACATATACTGTTACAAACAAAGCATTGTTTTTATTGTATATAACACGATTATTAATACAGTATGTTACTATAATAAATTAATATATAACCATTAAAAAAATATGTAAAAAAATAATCCTACAAATTTTGACGTCAGTTATCAATAGCAATATTTGGATTGTTTAAGGGTCTCCAAATTATCATGACGATTAGAACAAGCCTGACTCACTAAAAATACATAAATCATAATCCAATTGATTAAGATCAGGACTTTAGGTTCGGCTGTTTTCATTTTTACGGAATGAATGAACAGTCTATTATAGGCTTCAAGACCTAAGTCATCATTTTAAATATGCGCTAATATAATTCTAGGTGCTATCTTCATGTCCTGAGATAAAATCTTTTGCTTTCAGACAGGTTTCTTTCGAATTATTTCCCTTAAAAATAATATTAAATTAAAAATTAAATTAAATTAGCTTCACGCTATATCCCGCACACAGCAGGGTAGGCAGAGGGAATCTAGTGTTAAGACACTCCGTTCCCAACTTTCTGCAGAATTTTGGAGGCATTGCGTGTTGTGTGGCAGAACTCAACGCCGCGCTTTGCCTCGACACCAGAGCGAAGAAATGAAAATATAAATTTAAGTAAATATTTTCATCTCTTCGAGTGGGGATCGAACCCACAACCAGCCGGTTTTACAGTCACACTTTGTACCACTGCGCCACGACTGGCCTCTAAAAATAATATAATAACAATATTTATGGCCAGTCTATGTACAATTGAGCTTTAAACAAAGATCTCTTAAAAAGCGTTTTAAAGCGTTCTTTATTAACATAAAGTACATGATTCGAAATTTCATATTCATCATTTATTTTCTAAGTTTACTTATCATAACGAGGCCATTTGTGGCTCAGGAGCACAAGCGTGCGACTATAAACGCGACAGGTTTGTTTGATTCCCACTCCGGGAAATGGAACATTTAATTTATATTTTTACGCTTTGGTAACGAGGCAAAACGCGGCGTCAAATTGCGCCTCTCATCACTCCATACTTCCAAAATTCGGCGAAAACTTGGGAAATGTCTTGGTGGAAGCAGTATCTTAGCACTAATTTCGAAGGTTCCTTCCGTCGACCGTGCTACGTGCGGGATAGCAACGTGGAACGTGGATGGAAAAGATTAAATAAAAAAAACATCATAAAAAAAATATCGCCTCTATAAAAACACGTAGTCTACATTATAGTTATAGACTAATCAGAATTTCTCTGCTTGGCTAACGCTTTGGTTACGATATTGATCAGAACTGAATCGGGTCAGATTCTCTCTATTTGACTACTCAAGCGGTAATGTTAATTAACATAACACAAAAAACTTTTAAAGAAAAGATGTATAAAAAATATTGTGTAACGAGTAAAAAAAGTAGTTATCAGATAATCATTGACGAGGAAGGTTTCTCTTATTTATTGTTGTCGACGCTTTAAAGTATTTAAACAATGTTTAAAATTCACATTCACACTTCGTGCCCCTGCGCCACGACTGGCCTGGCCTGGCCTAGTATTTTTATAAATACTTGTCTTGCATTTTAAGTTTTTCACAAAGCAGAGAGTTGAGCTGTGTCTTTCTCCACCATATTCCCTTGGTGTTGGAGTGTTGGATAATAAAATTTAAGAAAACAAAGAATATACTGGCACAATGAAAAAGCGAAGAATATACTGGATTTTTTTTCCTTTTTTTATTTTAATATTTATTTTAACTATCACGCTCTGGTGGAAAAAACGTGGCATTGATTTCCATTACCCAACACGCAATGTCTTGAAATGTGGGCGTGACGTGGGAAATTGCGTTTATAAACAATAGGGTTTGCTTATCTTTTCTTTGTGAGTAAAAATGTTAAACTGCTCTCTTATGAAAATATATTTAGTTGAAGATGAATTTAATTTAACACTTTAGAAAAGCTTTAAATCATCAAGTATTTTTAATTTTTTTTTTTCATCTTCACGCCGTATCCTGCGGATAGCAGGGTAAGCGGAGGGAGCCTAGGAACCTAGTGTAGACACTCCGTTCCCATTAAGACATTTCCATTCCCCACATTCTGCGGTATTCTGGAAGCATAGTGTGCTGAGTGACGGAACTCAACATCTCGCTTTGCCTCGACATCAGAGCGAAGAAAATTAACATATTAAATATGTCCTTAACTGGGAATCGAACCCACAACCTGTCATGCTTACAGTCACATTTTGTGCCCCTGCGCAACGACTGGCTTCAATTAGATATAAATATTGATTATTTTTGAAATAAACTTTCATTGTTTTCTTTTAATAAAACGTGTGTTAAGTTTACCAAACGCTGTGCTACACGAGTCAATGAACGCTGCTTTTTCAATGCTTATAATTTGTATAGGTACGTCATGGCATAAAGAATACAAAGAATAAAAAAATACAAAATGATACGAATGAACATCACATTTAATTGTGTAAACTTTTCCAAAGCAATTACAAAACACATTGCCTACAATTGTCGAATAGAAAGATTAATGTTGAGCTATTTAATTAAGACCAAGACAAAAACGAATTCTGCGAATCCATTTTCCATTCTCAGTTAGTCAAATCAAAACTTAAACGCGTCTATAATAATAAAACAATAATATTGAATATATATATTAATATTACAACAGATAAAAGTCAGCTTACTTAGCCCCTGAACTCTCACCTTCACCTAGAAAGTTAGTCATCAAATATAAAACAGCCGATGTGTTGATGATTCACAAGAATCATTTCCTGCCGTGTTAATAAGAACAGTAAACCAGGAATGCGCAGACTCTGGCACTTCGCCACGGGGGTGAATAAAAACATGGGATACATCACTTTGTTTGCGCTTTATCAAATCTTTCAATTGCCACGGTTTATACGGTAAGTAAATTTCGAAGTTTATGTGCGGAAACTTATTTACGATGTTTTTCTATCTTCAACATGATTATTTGCTTTCAAATATAGAATAGGTTAAATTGTAAACTATTAATAATATTCCTATTTATGTATATAAAAATATATATGTCTTATCATCATTTCATCAAAGTAGAGAACGGGAACGAAATGTCTTAATATTAGATTTCCAGGTTCCTGTGCCTGCTCTGCTATGTGCAGTAGACAGAATGAAGATAAAAAAATACTTAATTTTACTAGTATGTACTGGTTGTAACAGAAAAGATTGGGCATCCATTCAAGAAGTTGATTACACTAAATTATTGATAATAATCTCATAACTGCCTTGGTTGAATATGTAAAAGATTGAATACTATCATATGATGCAGATTGGATATTATGTCATATGTGATCCATACGTAACAGCAATTGAACAATGATTGAATTTAGACACACAGTAGCATCTCCAATCAAATTCTTATAGTACACACACCATTTAAAGCATTAATGGCAAATACAATCTTGATATAGTTTCTAACTAAACTGTTTCCAATTAAAACAAAGAGAAGAAGGATAGATATGATTCTTACATTCATACTGTATCCCACATATAGAAAAGTGACCAGCCCCTTGTATTTCCCCTAATTTTTGAAACATTGTATGTTGAGTAGCAGAACTCAATTCATCGCTTTGTCTATTCAATAGAGCTAAAAAATTTAAATAGTTCAGTCATATGCTTGACTTAGATATTTCTTACAGTTATATATAGAAAGGGATATAATTCATTGTTTCAAGCATAGCCACATTATATGAGTTCATCATATAATGCCTGTATGGTGAAAGGTGAAATCTACTAGAAAAAATTGTTTCTCTCTCAAATGCTGGATACATAGTACCTGTTTCATTTCAGTAGAGATCAGTGTAGATGTGAATATGACAGGGCCATCTAGTTATATTTTTATACACTACAGTACTATTTTAAACTTGCTTGCAAGCTTAACGCTAGATTTTTCATTAATATTTAATGTAATGTTAAAATCTAAATCAATAAAAAAATTACAAAATTTTAATATATATTGAAATTCACAATATTATGTAAATTATATTTATTAGAACTGGGTTACCATATATATTATTTTTGTTTTTAAGACAGAATAATGGAAATAATAATTAAAAAGTATGTTAATAAGCAAGATATTTATAATTACAGAAAGATGTCAATACATATATTCTTATTTACAAACATAACAATTCAACATCTGAGATTAGTACTTATCCATTTAAGGCATTAAATTTAATTTTAATGCCAATAAAAGTTACATAATCCAATATACCAATGAAGCCTTAGGTATTATGTAAAGTTTTATTATAATCTGCTATAAGTTTAATCTCTTATGATCTCTTAAGCTGTTAACATAAAATTTTTGTATACTCAAAGTTAATGTTTTCATATATAAAAGCCTATTGCTTCATTATTATTTAAGGAGTTCTGACATTTGATTTTTGAAAACATATGCCATAAACTTAAATTTCAAAACAGATGCAAAATTTATCTTATGAACTATATATTAGATTATAAGATGATCTATAATATATCAGATTATACGATAATCTACACATATATTATATTATAAGTTTTTTAATTATAATAATATCTTCAACTAATTTTAAATAAATGTAAACAAAAGAAAACTTTGATTGTAATATGAAGAAAAAATTAGAAAATGTACAAATCTTAATTAAAATTCACATACCTTTCACCCAGATGTCCAATTTACAATATTTAAATAGGAAGTCACTATTTTTAAGCTTACAAACACTTGAATAAAACTTTTAAAATAATATCATATGTTAAATTATTGCTCTTCACAATTCACTTATGCTGGGATAATTTTTTGACCAAAAGCAACAAAATTTTATAACAAGCAAATATGTATATATATCCAATCTTTAAATTTTAATATTTGTTGTTACACAGAAAATTATAAAACTAGATAACAATATATCTTGTCTTGTATTGAATAAAGTAAAAAATAACATATAATCACAGGAAGGTCTTCCAGAAGTTTTATTAAATGGATATCGAATCGACCATTAAAGATATCGACCTTGTATAACTGTCACTTGGTGAGCACAGATAAAAATATTAGTGTTGCTATTTGCTAGTGTTGCTTACGCTTACTATAATTCTAGATTACAAGTAGGAAAAAATAACCTATAAACTATGTTATATGTAATCATTCTTTATTTGTAAAGTAACATAATATAGATCAAAATTATCATTTTTCAATTACAACTAAAGGCTGAACCTACATGTTCCAATTCTTCTCTGACGTTTTGATTTTTTGTAAAATGTCCAAATATTTCCTATATTATTAAATCACTGAACATGATTACTTGCGGGTCTGTGGGGACTGGGGATAGATGTTAAAATCTCTTAACCCTGGCCTACTTGAGATGATCAATCGATATACACTACTACTGTACTGTATGAAATCTCGTAATATAAACCCCTCTTTATGTTTTGTAAGGCATATGTACTCTATATCATTTCAATAATTATTAACCAATTGCGAACTTTATCTAGATACTTTTAATTTACTTAGATCAAAAACTATCTTTACATAGCAAAAGCTATCTTCCAAAAAAAGTAAAAGCTATATTCTCTGATTTCCTTGATAACTTCATGTTATGTACTTAAATTTTGATTTAGCAATCGAAATTTTGTTTTTTACTTAAAATAAATAATAAATCATTAAAAAGTAGTAGTTATGATTTCGATTTCATCCCAAGTTTGTTTGTTTTTTTCTTACAAAAATATTTATAAAATAGGCTGAAGGAATCTAATGTTAAAGCCATTCTGTCTACCCCTTTATTTTTAGTATTCAATTGAATACCTTTGGGTTCACGCTTCGCGCTGTATCCTGCACTTAGCATAGCAAATAATAGTTTTTTTTTATATTTCATTGATATGAATTGGATACCTAAAATAAAATTGAAAATGTAAATTAATATAAGTGTTTAATATTGTTTTTTATTTTTTGACAGAACCTGAAAATAAATATTTGCTGTATTCTTAATTAATGAGATGCTATAACAAGCAGCTTATTTTATATTATCTTTAAAAGAGTCTCAATATGGTTGTATTGTAAGTCCTCAAATCATTATTAAGATATTTTCTTTTATAATTTTGTAGGTATACTGGTTAACTATTCCTCCTTTCTTTTAATTTCTTGACAATTTTTAAACTATACACATTGTTTGGTCAAATTGTTTCAAAAACATTCATAAAAGTACAATAAATTATTACACTATTAATTTAAGTAATTAATATCTAATTGATTTCAGTTGTTAGGTTAGATTTCACAACTGGGTGAAGAATGGAAAAGTGGAAAAAGAAGTGATGTTTTTTTTTTAAGTGCCTTTTGTGATTAGTCCTATATCAAGGTCTTAATGATAGGTTGATAATACACAATGAATATACTGTATTTATTATTACAATAAAACTTAAATGTTACATAATTGTTTTTAATAAGAAAAATAAAATATTAATAATTTACTACCTAAAAGTTATAATAGCATATACTATATACTTGTTACCTGATAGCATAGACATATAAAGCTGAAAACTTCATTGAAATAATTAAAAAGGGAAATATAATTTAATCACACAATTGTAAAAAACATTGAAACCTAAGAATAAAGCTAATGTAGAGAAGTGATACTGTGTCTAATTGGTAGTAATTATTTTTGCTTCCATCCCTACTCAGACCTATTTCCTTGAAGTAGACAAAATGCACCTTTGAATCCATAATATTATTCATGACTGTAGTGTTTTGAATAAGGGTGGAAAGTGGAAAGTAAATGGAGGTAATCATATAAGACTATTTACAATTTACAAAAATACTAATATAAAAATAATTATCAAATTTGGGTGCGGTCTGCAGTAAGCAAACAAAATGTAAATCTATAAATAAAAATAAGGTTAGGTACATAAGATAAGAACAATTTTTTTTAAACATTTATTTTTCTATTAGATGTTTAACAAAACAATATCTACATTCTCAAAATAATATGTATACTAAGCCTGTTGCCTTTTAAGTTATTTCCTGACGTTTGAAATCTTGAAAAATATATACAGTAAGAATTAAACAAAATTATTGTAAAAATTGAAAATGCAAATAGATGAGTGTTAATTAAGATGCCAGAAGATATGGTTCAAAAAACATACTTTTACCTAAACTAATATTAAAGCATTCAAGGTTGATGAATATACATACACAATTGCATTCAAATTGAAAATTCTAAATTTATTTGGTATACACTCTTATCGGGGCATGGGTGGTATGCCAGGAGTAGGTCCTGACATAGCAGTATTTGTTCCAAGCAAAACCTGTAAAGTTAAAGTAGATATCGTTTTATAATAATATAACTGTTTTATTATGACCTATGTTCATTTAATTAATATTTAAAAATTTATAAACTTACTTGTTTTTGCTGAGATTTTTGCATTTCTTCTACTTGAGCTCTCTCTACTTCAAATATAACGGGAGCAAAGAGAATGACTGATGAACTAGCAACCACCCACATAACAGAACGAGATAACTGATATAAATTTTTAATTCCACTCCTGAAATATATGAAAGTATAAAAAAAAATCTCATAATTAAGTTACATAAAATATTATATATTTATGTTAAAAATGGTACCATGACTTAGTAGTAGCTGTATATGTGCCATTGCGAACACATTCAGGGAACATCTCTGTTAGACCCCATAATCTTTCTGATAAGGTTTCGTCAGGTTCCTAAAAGAAACAAGTACAATGTTTAATCTAAAATTATAATAACAAAAACCTAAAGAAATAATACTGAATACTAATCATACATCATCATATTCTTTGAGAGTTGTGCACGGTGGGTTACCAGCGGTGGGCGATGTTCCAACAACCTAAAAGCAGATTCTTTTAGTTTTACGTTCATGTAATAACATTTCAATTTTATTAACATTATCTCACCACTGGAGTTATAAACATATCATCTGGTCTACGTTCTGGTGTATCATCTTTGCTGGCCGTCAAAGATTCCATACCACTATCGCTCTGTTCGGTTTCATCGGACAAATCCACTAACATGTTATGCACTAGTGTAATTTGTTGATGAAAAACTGTGCAGTTTTTATGTAATAATAATTACACCGTGCGTGATAAAGGCACGATGAACTTCCAAAAGATATTCTTTACAACCTCAATTTTATATATTTTTTTAATTTAATGTAAAAGAGTACAGATAATATATTATAAAGCAAGCAGCAGATAATATTCACCGCAACTACATAAATTTCAGACTTCATAGGAGTTATTGATGAAATATGCGTATAAAATTTATACACCAGTATTTGTTTTATATATTCTTTGTTTTATAAAGTGTAAAGTAAATTTATGACAATTCTTTTTTTGACTAATATTCGTCTTAATATTAAAATCTATAATTTTTCAAGGATAAATATATTATTGAATATGTATAAAGAACATACGAAACAAGTTTCCAAATATCCTAAAAAACTGAATTTATTATCACATCGTTACTATGCAACTTATACCAAGCCAAATTTCTATTTAAAAAAAGCGCATAAAGCTTAATTTTTCTTTAGTAAACTAAGATAGTTCTTATATTTCTAAATATGGTTTCATCAGATGAAATATAAAAATCTATGCAATAGTACAATCATTTAAACTTAAAATATTAAAGGACGAATATAATCATTACTTGGCAGTCTTCGGGTGAGATACAGGAACATGGATTATCCGATGGCGTCATTGGTGAGGCATTCTACGTTAGCTACATTGATTAAATTGTCAGTTATAAAACATAATCAAATTAAATAATAACGAAGTTTTTAAATAATTCTCAATTTAAATGTAAGAAGGTTATACTTAAACAGAAAAAGAAAACATAAATACCGTAGTGAAATTCAATTGATAGTTTTTAAGGGTTCACATAATTAAAATAAGGAACTTCTGGGGAATGATTGCATTGCTATTTCTTTTAGATTCACGCTTTAAATAACATATGGCAGTTGATCTGAGTAGATTTTGAAATCACAACTATCGCGCGTCGTTAATTGGTTATATTTATATATTTAAATTAATATTTACATTAAATATCAATGTTTAAGTAGCAGTATATGTATATTTCAGTAGTATTATACGTTTCATTAAGTCGAAATAAATGTGCAAAAGTAAAATCTACATATAAAATAGAAATGATGAAACCTATATATGCAACAAAGTGTTATAAGCAGTAATAAAAATCATTAAGTAACGATTTTGTTAAATTACAAAATTTCATATATCACACGTAATTAATAAACTACTTGCGTGCAAAATAATGTATAATTCCTTCAATTATTTTTGATAAATATATCAAAAATTTTACTAAATTGAAACAAGTAGTGACTAGAAGTAGAGAAGTAGTACAAAATATTTAATTTTTTTTTAAACTTTTTGAATTCTGATTTGTGATTCTGCTATGAAGAGCTCTGGAATTTTGGTAAAGGTCATCTATATCGATATACCATACGTATACTTATGGTCTATTTCTCTTTGGTTGTAGTTCATCGTAAACTGTCAGCAGCACTTATAATGTCAATTTGAAGTTTGAAGTTTAACAATCAAAAGTTAATTTTCAATTCAATACATCAAATTGTTTCATGGAGGACAGACAGTGTCATTGTTTTAGAATTTTTACTTTCGTAAAAACATGGCAAACACGGGCTTGTTACCATTTGTTCGTGGTGTTGACTTTACATGCAATGATTTTAGTGTATGTTTAAGATTAACTGTGATATTTAGTGTAATAATATTAACTCTAACCTCTGGTGTTCTTTGGCCTAAATGTTACTTATATTACAGGGGGAAAAATTCCCAGATGCTATACGGCATATGACTGGTTTGCAATGGCTTAGACTCGATAAAACAAGTTTAGAAGAAATTCCTGAGGAATTAGGAAAACTTATGAAATTGGTAAATGTATAATGTTTACATTTTTTTGGAATGATTCATTGTTTCGCGCAGAATTTTTTATGTAATTTTTTTTTAGGAGAATTTATCTTTAAAGAAGAATAATCTAGAAAAGCTATTTGGAGAATTGACAGAATTGAAGTGTTTGCGTTCATTGAATGTGAGGCACAACAATGTAAAGAGTTCTGGCATACCAGCAGAACTATTTAAATTGGAAGAATTGACGACATTAGACTTATCTCACAACAGATTGAAAGAAGTACCTGAAGGATTAGAAAAAGCTAAATCATTGCTTGTACTAAATTTAAGTCACAATAAGTATGTTTAATTTAGCTTAGTAATATCATCAGGCAAAAATATCAGTAATTAAAACAATTTTTTAACATACACTTAAACAGATAGGATCTAGTGGCATATTGTAATATTCTGTAATATAAACATAATATTATCCTATTATTTACATTTTCTAACTATACAATATCAAATATATACCCTAGTGATAGAATAATAAAAGGGTATTTAAAAATAATAAATATTTTTTGTAGTGATTGGGAGATTTGTTGAAATAAGCTTTAGTTTTCATATCATTAATATTAATATACTCATTGATAATGGTTTTATGTATATCAATGTCATAATACTAAACAGCCATTATATATTTTTTGTTGTAGAATAGAATGCATTCCACCAACACTTTTTGTTCAGTTGACAGATCTATTGTTCTTAGATCTTTCTAACAATGCACTGGAGACATTACCTCCTCAGACTAGAAGACTGGCGAATTTGCAGACTCTAATACTTAATGATAACCCACTTGGACTATTTCAGTTGAGGTGAGAATAATAATATTGTTATTACTTGGTTTATAGTATTATCATAATTATTTACTTTTGTCTTTTCAAAATTGAAATAAGACACTCTTATTATTCTATTTAAAGTAGTTATAAAAGTTAATTGATGATTTTAATATTAGCATATTAATTATATTTTCATCAATTATATTTTCTTCAATACAATAAGAAATAAATTTTATAATATATAATTTAGTTTAAGAGATATAATGTTTCGAAGTTTGAGTGCTTGTTTATAAGTTATTAAACATACATCCGCTAGGTTTCAACTAAATTAATTTGAAATTCTTAAATGAAAATATAAATGTACTTTTAAAATAACTTTAAAATTAGTGTTGTTTCTACTTGTTTTATCTGTTACACATAACAACATTTCAAAATTTTATAGGCAGTTACCCTCACTGCAAAGCCTGGAGACTCTACATATGCGTAACACTCAACGAACTCTTGCAAATCTTCCCACATCCCTTGATACACTCTGTAATCTGTCAGATGTAGATCTATCTAAAAATGCTCTTACTAAAGTTCCTGATGCCTTGTACTCATTACAAAGTTTGAAGAGGCTCAATCTGAGTGACAATGAAATCACTGAAATATCAACAGGTATGGTGATAAATTTAGTTTATATAACAGTTAAATATATAAAAATGCTATTGCTTTTATTTTTGTCTTCTTAGTTTATGTGAATTGAATAATAAAAAGCAGCTAATAGTGATTGTTAAGACATTCTCTTCCTAGCTAAACACCTCAATATTCTATTTAGTATAGTGTGTTACATATCTGTTTTTATTTTAAAATTTAATACACCTTTAATAGAAAATGTGAAAAAAAATATTCACAAAATCCATTTAAAATATTGCTTAACTGTTTATAACATGAAGTCTTTGCACTGCATGCTACACCTCTGTCTAATATTTTTTTTTTGCTTTATGCGAACTTTTATTAGGGTATAACAATGTTTTAATAATGTAATGTAAATTTTCCACTTATATGTATTTCTCTATGTAAATTAAATAAATTAAATTAGCTTCACGCTATATCCCGCACACAGCAGGGTAGGCAGAGTTCCCCACTTTCTGCCGAATTTTGGAGGCATTGCGTGTTAAGTGGCAGAACTCAATTCCGCGCTTTGCCTCGACACCAGAGCGAAGAAATGAAAATATAAATTTAAGTAAATATTTCATCTCGTCGAGTGGGGATCGAACCCACAACCAGTCGGTTTTACAGTCACACTTTGTACCACTGCGCCACGACTGGCCTCATATTCAATTTCTCTATATAGTAGGGGTAATCTTTTTGTTTCCGAAATTTTTATTATGTCATAGGTATAATGCTATGAACTCTTATTTATATGATAATGTTATAACTAAGAGTATAGTAAAAACATTAATTGCATAACATTATCTAAATACTTATGATATTTAACTTATTATAACAATTAATACATTTTTTTTGTTTTATTTAACACTAATAAAATTTTCAATGAAAACCTGCTTTAGCTCATTAACATATCATATTACTACCTAACACGCTTGGCGAGGCCTGACACAAGTCTTACTAATGTTACAATGTATTCAATTTTTTTTAAAATAAAATAACCAACGTCATTATACTTTTTAAAGCGATCTTAAACGCATAATGACTTGAATGTGTCAATAGTTAATTGAGTAAAATATATTATAACTTTCTCTAGATCAATATCTAAATAATATTATCATCATATTATATGTATACATTGACATTAATATACATTTTTATATATAATATTATTAAAATTATTAAATAATTGCATAAACAATATTATAATAAGAATTGCTTAAGTTTAGCTGCAACAGTATTGTTATATGGAATTACTAACTGATTATACCTATACAATTAACTAGAAGCGATAAAATAATGCAACGTTTACTCATTAAGTATTAATTAGACATTCCTTAAATGCTTCGGAGACGCTTTGGTTTTACGCTTCAATACAGCTGATAATATTATGTAATTACTGTATGTAGTCTGTATAAAAAAACATAATTTATTTAAAAATGTGAATAAAATATCACCATTCACATACAAAAAGCGTATTAAAGGTGGTAACAAGTTGCATGCTTTATCTTTACGTTCTTTTTACTTATCTCATGAAGCTTCAAACTGATTTATTGACATTAACAATAGAAATTATTAATATTTATATAATTACAATTAATAGTAATATATTATAACAAAAAAAGATTTTATAATATTTTGCGTTATATATTATTTATATTGTTGCATAATATGCTATTTATGAGTAGTGTTATAATACAAGTTATTTCATATTTATGTTCATCATAGATATCCATTTTCTATTTGAATGTTTTCTCTTATGTTAATAAGAGAGTACGCTTTTCTGCGTAACTAATGATTAGAATCTTAAAAACACATATGTTATTTAAAAGTATGCACGTAAACGCAATATCTCTGGATCGTTACTGCACTATATCATTCATTTTACGATCGCATCTCAGATTTTTCTTTCACTTATACATATTTAATACTTCCATTTTGATTATTTTTAAATCAGCTTCACGCTGTATTCCGCACACAGCAAGGTAGGAGCAGTGACGGGGTATTAAGACACTCTGTTCCTTATTTTTAGCCGAATTCTGGAGACATTGCGTGTTGGGTAGCGGAACTCAATCCTGCGCTTTGCCGCGACACGAAAGCGAAGATATGAAATAAAAAAACATTTCATTTTTGTGAGTGAGAATCGAACCCCCAATCAATCCCGTTTAGAGTCACACATTTGTCAAGTTTGACACGCTTTTATTAGCTTCATCTGAATCTATCTGTGAGTTCTCTATGAGTTTTTGATCCACTTCTTAATATCCGATGTGCTTAAAAAAATGTTATATACGTTATTGCAACTCATGACAACATTATCTTTATAGCATGAACTTGATATTGTTGCCAGATCTCGGGTAGCAAGAAAATCAACCAATCTTTTTTTTAAAACTATTTTGTAATTATTAATTTGTAGCAATGGATATTTGGCAAAAGCTGGAAAGCCTGAATTTGTCCCGGAACAAATTGACAGCGCTGCCGGCGTCATTATGCAAATTACAAAACCTACGGCGGTTACACGTCGATGATAACCAGTTAGATTTCGAGGGCATACCTTCGGGTATCGGCAAACTTGGCAGCCTCGAAGTGTTTTCTGCTGCTAACAATGTATTGGAAATGATCCCTGAGGGTCTTTGTAGGTAAGTAAATATTTTCAGTATACAAAATATGTTTTTTTATGTTTCCTACAATATTTACTTAGTATATGACAATTTTTTATAAAAAAACTAGGGACCGATTCTCTAAATCAGGGGTTTCCAACCTTTTTCTTGATCAAGGACCACTTTTATATCATTCTTGGTAGCAGGGACCACTATGCATGTAGGTATAATAAAACTTAACTGTGATAATTAAATAGAAATTTCGCTTCACCATCCCCAGTCATAAAATTAAAATCGTTCGCGGACCATATTTAGGCTTCTGCGGACCACTGGTTGGGAACCACTGCTCTAAATAGATAAATGTGAAATTGCTACAAAAGTTAATATACCTATACAATACGATCGACGAGTTGTGGCCACCCGGATTTTAGGTTTTCTAAATTCTTGCGCATTGTTCTCTCGGGAAGAAAATAGTCATAAGTAAAAAAACTTACATTAAATCTGCGATGTAAATAATGAAAAACAACATATTGGCGTGTTGTTAATGCAAACTTACCATATCACTTTTTACCACACTAAAATATAATATAATCAAATACAACACAAGAGTATAACACAATGATATCAAATAACAGATGCGGATCGCTAAAGAAACTCAATCTGAGTTGTAACAAGTTGATCACGTTACCGGACGCTATACACTTATTGAGCGACCTCGAGAGCCTCCAACTCCACGGCAATCCAGATCTGGTGATGCCACCAAAACCTGTGGAAAGGCCACGGGGATCTGGTCTCCAGTACTATAATATAGATTTCTCCTTGCAAACTCAGCTTCAGCTGGCGGGTGCTGCTACACCAGAATTGACTGCTCCATCTTGTAAGTAATATTTAATTGATAGTTAGAAGAGTTTAATAAATGTTTATAATATTTTTTAAATTGCTACCTTTTAGGGAAACCACAAATCTTGCTTCTTATTAATCAATGTATATGTATACATATTTTACTAAGTCTTTTATTTTCATACACACAACAATAATTACAATTTTGAACTAAATAGATATAGAACATCGAAAATTATTATCAAAATATACACAGATGGACACCATAGACCAGAACTTCATCCATACAAACCTTTTTAAGTTATAATGTTTATAAATGAAAAAGCTACTAATCAAAACAGTATTCTTAATTGCTTTAAATTTATAAATCAAATATACAGTCTAGTTGAGAACTTCGGCTATACATATATTATATATGTCGTTTTATTTAGTAAAAATAATACTTGCCTTTAAATCGCAAGGTGCAAAGTCAGACCCAATAGCTCGGAAACTCCGTCTACGTCGCGGACGAGCGGAGCCCGAACAACACGACTCGGCACTCATCCTGCGTGGTATGCAAGAACAGGCGAACACCCAGCATACACACATTGGTGCTGAATTACCTCACAGTGAGTTAAAGTGAGTATTTTGTTTATTTTTTATTGTGCCCTGTAGCCCATAACTTATTTTTGCGGGACATAAGATCCTCTTTTCCTCGTGTTATGCAAGCACAGGGGAACACCGAGCACTCATAATTGGTGGTGAATTACCTTATATCAAGTTAAAGTTAGTATTTTGTTTGCTTATTATTTTGATTTAAGTCCCATAACTTATTTGTGTGGACTATAAAACATAGGATCCACTTTTTCTCGTGGTATGCAGGTACAGGCAAACACCTAAGATATTGATAAACAATTTTCGTTTGGGTATTGTGATCTATCCCACAGATTCTTAGAGTAGACTATAAGATCTCTTTTTGTTGTGCACGTACAGACATGCGGATTACACTGTTTTCCTGTTTTCCCATCCACAACGTTTACTTGCCAAATTTTAGTTTTCTGCATACAGTAGCTTATATACATCTGTTTTTCACTTAATAGTGACATGCGAATTTGAATTTTTGATCCATTGTTGTGGAGTAAATCTGGCAAGGAGCGGTATTGGGTTCTGCTTATCAATATATAATGTCTTAAATTTAGAAGGAACGTTGTCCCATGCGAGAAGAAACAAAACTGGCGAGGAAATAATAATATATAAATTGTGGTTCAAGTATTGATCTATGGAAAAGAAGAAGAGAGTAAAGTGTAACCGCACACCGAATCAATATAAGTTTTTTTATCAGGATCACGTTATATTCATCACATAGCTGGGTATGCAGAGGGAACCTAGTTTAAAACACTGTGTTCTTCAATTTTCGCCGAATTTATGATTGCATTGCTTGTTGAGTGGCCGAACTTAACGCCGCGCTTTGCCTTGGTACTAGAGCGTGGAAATAAAAAGATTAATAATAATTTATCATATTTACACTTTAAACGAGTGTAAAATCATCATAATAAAGTTTTACAATCTTTTTACAACCTTTCAAAAGTTGCATCTTTTTTAAATTGATTTGTTAAGTTTTTTATTTATTTATCAAGGATGTAAATATGATCCGTGTATACAAATATGAATCCAAACCTATTGTTTGTTTGATGTATTTGTTAAACAACCTATACAATGCTATACAAAGAACCCTTTCATTTGTCTTAATACAGTCGTAATATCCAAATCATTTTTTTTAAGCTAAATTAAATAGAAATTAGTTAGCTATAGGCTACTTCGTTGCTTAGGTTTGTGTCATTAAGTGACATCTCAACTAAATCCTAAAAAAACAACTAAGTAAATCCTAAAAAACTTTTTTTATTGAGAAATTAATATTTAATTGTATGTATGTAATTTATATATTGTGATTGACAGACCAAAGCGCTGGGACGAAAGTTTAGAGAAGCCACCGTTAGACTATTCGGAGTTCTTCGACGAGGACACAGGACAGACGCCTGGGTTACAGATATGGGAAATTGAGAACTTCATACCCGCTCCTGTTGATGAGGTAATTAATTAAGAATAGAATTGCTATACCGTATGTCATAAAAAAACAAATCCTTCTGTACTGTACTTATGTATATCTATACTGATATTATAAAAGAAAAAAGGTTGTTTTGTTCAACGCGCTAATATCATCAACCACTGGTTCGATTTTCGAAGAAGCCTAAATAAAACTATGACTAATATAGGAGTACAGTAACAAAAAAAACCTAGGATGTTTTCAAAATGAAAATGTTGTTAAAATGATATTTTATTTTATAGTACAAATATAGATTTATTCTAGGTTATATTTACAGGAAGTATAAAATTGCCTAAAAATATACTTGAACGCATTATGCTTAGGGTTTTTCTTTAGATGCTTGTATGTGTTTGAAGTATTCCTTGATATTTTTATGGTTTTAAAACAAAACCTGGAATTTTACCTCTTGGTTGTTAATCTTGAAAAAATACTGCCAAAGTCCAATCTTGATAGACGGCATTCTTTAAATGGCTCAAATATCGATAGATGCAACATGATAATAGTAAATACTTATAGATTATACTAAAGTAAATAATAATCAAGCTAAACAAGAAAATTTAAATATATCTGTACGTTCTTCACAATAACGGCCAACGTCGAACTGGACTGGATCGCTCGCAACATCTTAAATAAAGAACAACAACAACACTGTCTCGCTGTGATTGACGTTGCCAATGGTGCCATAAGCATGAGCCAAAAGGCCAAGTTATTTAGGTTATTTATTCAATACGCTACCTATTAAAAAGTATTTGATACTTACAAGTATCGAATAAAAATATCGGTACTATAAGAAAAAGTGTACTCGATACCACAAAGTATTGATATTTTTACATGTCTTGGACAATCCACAAGATTTTGAGGTTCAGAAAACCTACCTTGGAACGGCCACGACTCGTCAAGCGTGCTGTACTGTTTTTCGAAGTGCTTGGACATTGGAACCATCACAACTTGAATTATGTTAAATAAATGTAAACAGTGACCTATTAAAAATCAAGAAGTTTCAATGAGATTTAACTTTATACTTTATTTATGATTAATTTTATTTTAATACCTCTCATGTATCATAGTTTTATATCTACATTGATAAAGTCAATGAACAAAATTTTGTTGTCGTATGGAATTATTCATACAATATATTTTTTTGTTGCATTATAGTTATTACGTCCGTTGTCTCAGACTGTAAACGCGACAGTTGTGGGTTTTGTTCCCTCTCGTAGGAATAAATTATTTATTTTTTCGCTTCCATTATAAGTTAACTAATTAACTAATAAAATTACAATAGGTACTACAGAAAGATTTAAATAGTATTTAAATATTGTTTTTTATTTTTTTATGTGAAGGTTGCACATGGCAAGTTCTTTGAAGGAGACTGCTATATTATCTTGAAGACATCAATAGAGGAGCAGGGTCAGCTCTCTTGGGATATACATTTTTGGATTGGATCTAAAGCTACAGTAAGTATACCTAAATATGTAACAAACTACTTTACACGTTTACTGTTTTTGTCATTTTTTTATGTTTTTTTGGTGTTATTAATATAACATTTGCTTAAAAGATATAGAACTGGTTACCATTACGAATATACTCAATCTTTGGCAATTATACCACGATTCAGTTATTTGTGTGGTTTATTTTTACAATAAACATACAATATACATTGACATTGCACATTGACAGTAAACGCGATGGATGTGTTATATCTGATATAGGTCTGACACAATCACACTGGTTGTCACTATTACAGCTAGACAAAGGCGCCTGCGCGGCCATGCACGCGGTTAATCTCCGCAACCTGCTGGGCGCCAAGAGGACGCAGCGCCACGAGCAAGGCGACGAGGCGCCGGAGTTCCTGGCGCTGTTCGCGACGCCGCCCGTCTACATCAACGGCAGCAGGACGCCGTCCGGGTTCTTCACCGTGGACGACCCGGTATACATACATTTATAGCTCATGTTTCAAATATATGTATTTGAATGTATCTATTTTATTAATTGCCTTTAAAGTCTATCAATTTTAGCGCTAATTTAAATTATTCAAAATTATAAGTATATGGCTCGTAATAGAACTACTAGTTTGATAAAAACCACAGGATTAGTGAATAAAAGTTTATTAAGTTAGTTACAATTTCGTTGGGATGCGTCATAAACGAGGTCACGTTGTCAGCTATATAAAATCTGTATGTAAACTGTACAATAACTCGATCTTACAACAAATTTACTATATTAT
This sequence comes from Heliconius charithonia, assembly GCA_030704555.1. Lineage (NCBI taxonomy): Eukaryota > Metazoa > Arthropoda > Insecta > Lepidoptera > Nymphalidae > Heliconius > Heliconius charithonia. Next base: position 3,216,069 of record CM060819.1, on the reverse strand, counting down.
ATAACAAAATCGTAACACGGCGGCTGTGGGTTGGACTCGCACCCGGAGAAAGGAGATATTTAACATTTTCAAAGTCCGGCGTTGAGCTCCGCTACTCAACACACAATGTCTTGAAAATCCAGCGGAAAGTAAAGAACGGAATACTAATAATAAATAATCCTATCTATTCCCCAGCATTACGTGACGCGGCTTTACCGAGTGCACGGCGCCGGCAGCAGCGTCCATTTGCAACCGGTGGAAGTCGACGTGAAGGCGTTGGATCCTCGATATGTCTTCTTGTTGGACGCCGGTCTTGCTATTTATTTATGGTATTGTGTTTATATTTCTTCTCCTATATGCCTTTTATTGTGTGACGAAAGTATGGGAAATAAGATTATGTAGGAGTAGCGAGTGGTAAGAGAGGCAGAGGAGACCTCGATTGCTATAAAGAGCCAGTAAGGCCAGCTTGATGACAGTGGACGAGGCGAATTTTATCTGAGTACACTACTAGAGTTAAAATGAGAAGCTAAAAAATATTTTTTTTGGCACACGTAATAGATTTTTCTTCTCCCTTTTCTATTGTTAAAGCATGAAAATGAAAATAATTTCAATTTAATTACTCCCACAAATGGGCATCGATCCTACAACCATCGAGTTTACATTAAGACCCTGTACCACTCTGCTATGATAACTTAATTTATACAAATGGAAAATAAATATACCTACGTCATTTATTTTATTTTATTTCACACAGGAATGGTAAGAAAGCGAAAAACACGTTGAAATCTAAAGCTCGTCTCTTCGCGGAGAAAATAAACAAAGAAGAAAGGAAAAACAAAGCAGAATTAGTTACTGAACCACCGGGTAAAGAGTCTAAGAACTTCTTGCAAGTATTGGGATATGATGAAGACACACCTTATGTAGCAGAGGTATTTATATTGTATTTGAAGAATATTATTGATTGAGGTCGTCGTGGACTGGCTGAACGCATGATCGTAAGCGCGATGGTTATGTGTTCGATTTCTAGTCACAAGTGAAACGGCGTTAAGTTCTGCCATCTTAAAAATCGGGCGCTAAAGAGCGGAAAAACATATCCTTGACACTATATTTCCTCTTTATACTATGATATATGCGGGATATTGCGCTAAGCAAAAAAACTATTACTGACAATTGTTAATTTTGTTTAGATTTAATAGCATGACATGACAAAATATAAAATAATGAGATATTAAAATAGCACAGTGTGCTTTACGAAATTTTAGAAAAAACATTATACATTAATAAACACTTTGAGAATGAAATATTCACTCCAGTATTCCTATTTCAAAGGAATCATTGTTAAAATAACATATATTTTTAACTGAGTCCTAACACAAAGTTCCCTTTATCTACCCTCCATTACGTGAGATATAGCGTGGATAAAATACATATTATTTTTCTTTGTATAGGAGCACGTGCCAGAAGATTTTACATGGGCGCAGCCACGTCTCTACAGAGTGGAACTGGGCATGGGTTACTTAGAACTGCCTCAGACGTCCGGTACGCTAGAACGTACAGTGCTGGCCACCCGCAATGTCTATATACTGGATGCCCATCATGATTTGTTTGTTTGGTTGGTTTTCATTTTTTAGTATATCATACTTTTTTATTAGCTTCACGCTGTATCCCGCACTCAGCAGGGTAGGCAGAGGAAACCTAGTGTTAAGACACTCCGTTCCCCACTTTCTACCGAATTTTAGAGGCATTGCGTGTTGAGTGGCGAGATTCAACGCCGCGCTTTGCCTCGACACCAGAGCGAAGAAATGGAAATATAAATTTAAGTAAATATTTAATCTATTCGGGTGGGGATTGAACCCACAACCAGTCGGTTTTACAGTCACTTTGTGCCACAGCGCCACGACTTGTCTCATATTTTTGAGTTACTTAATTATATTTTTTATGCTATTTACATTTAATATTCCTCAATAGAAGCTTCACTTGATCATAAATTTTTACTTTACTGTGTAACTGCACTGTGGTTTAACAATTTAGGACATTGTGGTGATGGTGGTGTGGCTTCAGTCACCGCTCTAAAGAATAATACTGAAATAATTTAAATAATTAACAGAAGGATTATTTCAAAATAATTTTATATTAAAGCTGCGTTAGGTACCACCCTCAACAACCAATGTCTTAAGAAATTAGTTGAAAAATTTAATAATTTAAGTTTTATTTTTGCCAAATGCACGTGCATCGTAAAATGAAATATTGTTCTATAGGTTTGGGAAGAAATCATCTCGATTAGTTCGCGCGGCGGCCGTCAAGTTGGCCCAAGAGCTGTTCGGCATGGCGCCGCGCGACGACCACGCGCTCGTCACGCGCTTGCAGGAAGGCACCGAGACACAGGTATTTTACAACTTCACCCAGTATCCCGAATATAGCAGGATAGGCCGTGGGAACCAAGTGTACCGAAACTCTTTCCCGACACACCTCCCAATTTTTATGCTTGTGTGGAATAAACTTTTTATTTAAGCTTAGAACTGAAGTCTAAAAAGTTCATTCCCCTGGCTGGATATCGAATTCAGATCGTCGTGCTTACAATCCGACGATGTGCCACTATACCAAGCCGATCTCTTAATTTTTGAAATTCTCATGCATCTTTTATCAAATTATATCTACATTGTGTATGCTGAAATATTAAAAATAATCTTAAATATAGTTATTTATTGAATCGAGCATCCCATCAACAAATAAGTTACAAAGAAGTAAATTTATTTTAAATGCAGGTATTTAAAACATATTTCCTTGGCTGGGAAGAAGTGATAGCTGTGGACTTCACTCGTACAGCTGAGTCCGTAGCGCGCACCGGCGCCGACCTCGCCTCGTGGGCGAAGCAGCAAGAAACTAAGTGAGTATATGTTTTCATTTATATATAATTACAAATATAGACGTGTTGTTTTTTTAAATGGTTTTTTTTAATTAACTTGCATCCATCCATACAACGTCTAAAGTCTTTTATATTAAAATTATAAAAATAACTATATTTACTTATTATTTTCTTATTATTTTTATTTATTTATTTGCACAAATAATTAAACCGTTTCCAGAACGGATCTATCAGCGTTATTCACTCCTCGACAACCAACAATGTCACCTTCAGAAGCCAAGACCCTTGCAGACGAATGGAACGAAGACTTGGAAGCGATGGAAGCATTTGTATTGGAGGGCCGCCATTTTGTACGACTGCCGGATAACGAGCTCGGTGTCTTCCATAGCCATGATTGCTATGTGTTTCTCTGTAGATATGTGTTGCCTGTTGAGGTGAGTTCAACTTTTGATGGTGTTTTGAATTGGGCAGCGGAACTTAACGTCGTCGCCTTTTTGCCAATTGGAAATTAAAATATTAAATAATTTGGTCCCCCTAGTGGTAATCGAACTCACAACCGTCGCGTTTACAAAATGCTTGTATTTAATACTATTTGTAACTCAATAATAGTGTATTACGTAGTAAAGTTTAGAAATAGTGCATTACTGAATTCAAAGCTGTTTCTAATTACAAAACATACAACATTATAATCTACAGGCAGACGACGACGGCGCGGGTTCAACGGCCGGCGATCAGGTCATTAACCCCATCGATCACAACCCAGAGGTCGATGACACTGAACCTGAAGGTGCATCGTGGGTTGTTTACTTCTGGCAAGGTCGCAAAGCACCCAACATGGGCTGGTTGACTTTCACGTTTGGCTTGGAAAGGAAGTTCAAACAATTGTGTAGACGTCTAGATGTTGTGAGGACCCACCAACAGCAAGAGAGCCTGAAGTTCATGGCGCATTTTAGGAGACGGTTCATTATACGAGATGGCAAGAGGAATGTTAAGCTTGTATGTTTTTTTTTATTTATTGTTTTTTTTTTTCATTTTTGTGTTAATTTGTTTACTTGAAAAGTATAAGAAATGTAAATCTTTTAAAGTAAATATATGGTACATTCATAAAAAGTTCTTGCTTTGATACATTTCAACCAATAAAATAGCGTCACTTTATTAGTAGATTCCCAGGTTCCCTTAGCATACTCTGCTATGTACAGGATACAGTGTGAAGCTAAAAAAAGATAATAAACTAATTGTGACCTTAATGTAATGGTTGAAGCTTAGATCTCTTAATCTGGGGAGTGAATTATTTTAATTTAATAACACAGAATTCGGCATTGATTTCGTCACAATATGCAATATCTTGGAGAATGGAGAACGGAGTACCTTAACACTATACTTCTCTCTCTGCCTACTCTGCATTCTACGTACGGATATAACGCTAGCTAAAAAACTGTATTTTTTTTATATAACACAGGAGGAAGGGTCGCGACCGCCAGTTGAGCTGTTTGAACTACGAAGTAATGGGTCTGCTCTTTGTACACGCCTCGTGCAAGTGCGAGCTGATGCCGCTAACCTTAATAGCGCATTCTGGTGAGGGTTGATACACTTTTTTTTTTGCCCGTTCTAGCTGTGAGGCCTGTAGTGCTACTTTTACCGCGACAGCTTGTCAGTCTGCTCCCCACTGAAATATATCATATTTTTATTTCTTCTCTGTTAACGAGGCAAAGCACGACTATATGTACCGCCACTCAACACGTAATATTTTCAAAATCCAGCAGAATGTGGGGAACGGAAGCGTCGCAATGAGAGTGGAGTGTCTTAACACCAGGTTCCCAGGTTTACTCTATCCTGCTATGGATGAGATTCAAATATATTATTCTTTCCTAAGTGTGGAATAACACTTTAAAAATGTTTAAAATATCAATATTTTGCAACTTTTATTATTTCTCCACTGGTGCAACACTGGACACAGCGGACATGTTGAGTTTAAAATTTAAGTGGAAAGGAAAGAATATAGTTGTTTTCCTTCACTCAACAATATTGTAAATTCGCACTGAATGCATTTAACAAAGTGTTTTGCCACTAGTATTCTGTACTTTTCCAACAGCTACATCCTAAACGTGCCGCTAGAGGGCTCGAAGGAGTCCCCGTCGGGCTCCGCCATCGTGTACGCGTGGATCGGCGCCCGCAGCGACGCGGACTCGGCGCGCCTCATCGAGCAAATTGCCGATGAGAAGTTCAATAACCCATGGGTTAGCCTGCAGGTTAGTTGTAGTTGAAATTTGAACTCCCTACCATTACACTGTTAGATGTTAAGCTAAATTTATAAAGGAGCGTTTTGACAAATTATTTTTTTACTAGGTAAACATGTATTTATTTAACTTTTAATAAAAAATATTCATAGATCGCTTTCTTCCTATATAAAATATATTACTAGATAAGGTAATGAATATAATTCATTAACTTAATTCATTCAGTCAGAGTCATGTTTACTTTGTTTTTTTTCTTCATATTTTTTTTTCTTCATACTTTTCCCAGGTGTTAACGGAAGGTAGTGAGCCTGACAATTTCTTCTGGGTGGCCCTCGGCGGTCGTAAGACGTATGACTCAGACTCTGATTATCTCAACTACACACGCTTGTTCCGATGCTCCAACGAGAAAGGATATTTTACTGTCTCTGAAAAATGCACAGATTTTTGTCAGGTAAGTAGTGAAAATAATGCCATTTCTGTTATTATATTTATTGTCTATGACAAATACATAGCTTTTTGTGAGGTTCAGATACAGTACGGTCAATAAGGATTGGCCACGCTGATGTAAGTTGTAGATGACTGCTTAGGTTCGATTTTAGGATTTTTTCTTATTTCTTACAATGCCCAGAGTTCAGAAAACCGAACTTTAGAACCGTTCTTTATGTTTTATAATTGAACTATTCGGTAAGTGTAAGGCCACTTCTGTTGTTGTATAACCTATGTAAATATATAGGTATATGAGATGAGTAATAGAATTTAAAGATCTTTTTATATTTTTTAATAGCACTTATTATGTTTTTTGGTGTATCTACCTATGTAATAAAAAAAATCATGTCAATCAAGCGGACGTGGAGTGGAGTGGAGTGGACCTAGTATAAAGACACTGCATTCTTATTCTTAGTTTTTAAGATATTGTATGTTAAGTGGTAAAACTTTACGCCGCAACGGGCAAATGAAAACAATTTTAATACGATCAATCCCCCCACGTGGAAATCGAACCTGGAAAGTGGGAAACGGAGTGTTTTAACACTAAGTTCCCTCTGCCTACCCTGTGCGTATACAGCGTAAAGCTCAGCAGACAAGGGCGTCAATCATTAAGAAATGTTAAGATCTTGTAATTGTTATATAAATTTCATTTCTTTTTTTGTACATTTTAGTATTATACATAATTATTTTATTATTTGCCTATCTGTTCGTATCGTACATCGTGTATCGTATTTAAGTAAAACGATATTAATAGAAAAAATACTACATCGCTTTTGACTCCATAAATTCATTAAGTACAACTGTGCAAACATTTGAAATCAGACAGCATTATACATATGTTAGTCACACATAACACCTATCACAATAGTTAGTTAAAACTCATGCCTATAGCTTTTAATGTTTTATTTGGACCATGAATGTGATTCAGGCTCAAAATTATATTTACAATTCTGACTCCATGAATCCAAAAGAAATGATAACTTAAAAAACAAACATAGCAGCCATGGTTCTATATGTGTTCAGCTCACTGTGTATATACAGAGCGAGTTCTGTCCAACCTCTCTCAAAAGAATGTTTTCGTTATCAGCTTCACCGTAGCAGGGTAGGCAGAGGGAGCCTAGTCTTAAGAAACTTCACTCCTGGAGGGATTGCATATTGAACGCCGCGCTTTTGCTTCGACACCAGAGCGAAGAAATGAAAATATCAAATATTTCATTTTCTCGAATGGGAATCGAACCCACAACCTGCCCTGTTTACGCGCTTTTGCCACTACGATACGACTGACCTCATAAGAATGGTTATTTTTTTTTTTAAATGTTTAATTTTTATTCTGATTAGCTAAGTCTCAATATTAAAAAACCAAATTCACTATCATATATTTCACTTTTACATATCACTTTTACAATATTTTCAGGATGATTTGGCTGATGATGACATAATGATATTGGACAATGGGGAACAAGTCTTCTTATGGCTTGGAGCTCGCTGTTCTGAAGTAGAAATTAAACTTGCTTATAAATCTGCTCAGGTAATACATTTATTCAATATATAAGACTTTTTTACAGTAAAATAAACAGTAATTTAACTGGATTAACAAAAATTACCAAAACAAATGTTACTCTAACAATATTTGTAAGATAAGATTATGTGATCAAATAAATAATCAATTATTTGTTATTATATTTAATTATTAAATAAAAATCAGGTATACATTCAACATATGAAGACAATGCAACCAGATAGGCCTCGGAAACTGTTTCTCACACTGAAGGATAAGGAGTCAAAACGATTCACCAAGTGCTTCCACGGCTGGGGAGACCACAAGAGACCTCCAGAATAAATCATCATTTAATTTAACCCACCAAATGTATGAAAGATTAAAGAAATTTACAGTATTATAACAATGTTATGATATGAAAGAACAAAAGGCCATATGTTTATATATATATGAGGCAATTAATATTCTCTGCCTGATTTAAATATTAATCTTTATAATAGTTGTGTAAAATAGTTTAGTTTACTAATTTATAAAATACTGATTTTAACAGCCACCTTTGAATAAAAAGTTTTTTAATTAGTTTTCATTTAGGCCAAATTTGTTTTTTAAAATAATATTGAGATCTCTATTTTATTTATTTTCATGATTGATGATGAATTATTTACAAATTTTATATTAAGTATTCATTGGACATATTATTACTTGACATATTCTTGTTACAGTGGTTTCTAAAATATGAGTGTGACTATTATTTATCACAATCTTAATTCATCAAATTTCTCTCTAATATATCTATTCTAATTTGCAGTATTGGTGTAATAAGGAGCAACATAACTATGCATTAAAGGAAACATTATTTTATTTTTAAAGCATTTGAACATAATAATGGAATAAAAAAATTACATTATACTAGATTTATGTACTTTTACCATTTACAAAAATGTTGGTCTTCCACTCATGAAAATTTAAGGGAATCATGAAAATAAAAGACTGAGTGTATCATTTTCAAAACATGTTTTATTGTTCCATTTACAATATTAAGCACAAGTGCATTGAAAGCTTCTATATAAACTAATTTGAGTAACATTTGACTAGCTTAGCAAGAACTGCATGATTTGTTACTCAAGTCAAACATTGTGAATTCTATTTATTCTATTACAGACTGAACTGGCAAATGTATATATATTGCTTGTCATTATATAAATAATTGTACTTATTCCTACTTTGTAAATATGACTTAGAGATTTTATAACAACTTTAGATCATAATTGAGTTGAGATAACAGATCAGTTGTTTGTAATAAATTAGCACAAACTATATTGTCATTTTTTAACACAATAAATTTATTTAACAAATTCAACTTCAGTTTTTTCTCTGTATACCCGCATTTGAGGTAATAATAAAAAAATAATACTTAAACATAGGCTGCTTACTAAATTAATCATCGTCGTCGTCGTCATCCGAAGGAACAAACAGTTCGTTTTCTTCTAAGAAATTTGCAATATTCTTACTAATGGCTGCCCCAATCAAGAGTCCTGGTATCACAGCACATACAATACTTAATAATCCAAAAGGTGTCTTTTCTGGTTCAGGAAGAATAGCACCAGTAGGAGTTGTTGTTGCCGTTCTTCGTGGTAAAACTTGTTCATGTTTGGATATGTGCCTAGATTGTACCACAAGGCGAGCCAACCTTGAAATAGCCATTTTCGCAAAGTCCAATGTGAAAGAAAATGAAATTTCTGAGATTATTTTTAGAAGAGGAGACTAGAGATAAAATTAACAAATACTTTGTGACAGTCGACAGTTTACGACGATCACTTCTGACAAATGACAAATATTAGTTTAACGCAGAATACAGATAATTAAAACGACCATAGAGTAAAAAAAAATCAATACCGTTATACAATTGTGGTGAAACAGTTTAAGACTAAGTTGCATTTTAGCAAAGTTGGGTGACTTTAAATATTAAAAAAAATTTTCTAGACTGATTTTACAGTTTTTACTCGGTAAAGAATTTTTAAACTAATTATATATTATGAAATATAAAAACAGGTAATTTCTATTTATATTGGACGTGGAACAATATATACTCCATATAGAGTTTTTTGTTTATTTTATTAAAATAAGACAAACGAGCATACCTAAAGTGACCACTGCTACCCGCGACTGCATGGAACATCAGAGGGATAACGCACCTGGCGTTGCCGAACTTTGCGACAGGGCGTGGCTTAATGAAGAATGTTGTTGAAAACTGGTGACACAACAAATGGATCTTTCTTAGTGGTTAACGCTCTTAAACTTGTGTCTTCTAGTAGTTGAATTGAACCAGCTTCCTTCCTACTTTAAAATATTACTAATATCATAAAGCGAAAAGAATGTAAATCCAATAATATATTGTAATATATTGTTTACTTAACATTAATATTGTTCTTAAATAAAAAATAAAAAACTAATAAGCAATAATAGTTTACTAATAAACGTCCTTGGATATTATGATATAAAAAAAAATGGTTTTATGTCTATTCAGCCCGTGTATCTTATTCAATTCAGTTTACCGGTAAATACTACGCAGTACATTAGCTATACGATTGTTATATTTTACATATTCTGTAAAGAATAAAAAAATAACAATATCTGTAAAAGATAATATTTATCGTCTTTATCAGCTAAGCTAAATTTTTGAGAGTTGAAAGCCTTGTATCCAATTGTGAGTCTAAAAAAAATATCAAAATGTCAATGGTTGGTTATTGCTTTGCGGTCTAATGACGTTTAGCAAAATACAAAATTTACATAAAAATAAAAGTAAAAGAAAAGAAAATTATTGTAATTAATAAAATGAATGTCACTCTTACTAGCTTGGAAGCTCTAATTCGTAAGTATCTTAATTAATTAAAATATAATTATACAAACATACAAATAATAAAAAATATTTTTGTATTTAGTTAAAGCAACATTCGAATCTTTGATACAACCTGATGCTGCGGCAGTGGAAGCCTTTATGGCTGTGATGAAAGACTCGAATGAAGGCCCACAGTTAGGAGCCCAGGCTTTAGCGGCTCGTATCCACTCCCATAACGCTCGTGAAGCTCTTTTGGCCCTTACAATGTTGGATCGTTGCATGCGTAAAAGTGACTCTGTTTTCCACGCAGAAATTGGTAAATTTCGATTTTTAAATGAGATGATTAAGTTGGTATCGCCTAAATATTTTGCTGACAGAACAACCCCCGAAGTCAGAAATAGGGTATGTAATTTTTAATGACCTTTTCATTACTCAATATATTTAAAAAGCAGTTACAGATACAGAGTTTTTTTAATAGATTCTACAACTATTACATGCCTGGTCAATAGAATATCCTAAGGAAAGTAAATTCAAAGTTGCTTTTGATATGCTTAAAAACCAAGGAGTAATAAAAGAGACTCCACCACCTCTGCCTCCAGAAGACAATATGATGACATCTCGCCCTAGAGCTAAAAGTGCAATATTTGAGGATGAGGAAAAGTCTAAACTTCTACAAAAATTGCTTCAAAGTAAAAAACCCGAAGACTTACAACATGCAAATAGACTAATCAAAACAATGGTCCGAGAAGTATGTTATTGTTATTACAAATATATTTTCAATAAATAGATCACTGTTATTATAAAATTATAATAAGTGTTTGATAAAATTGATAATATACCTTTTGTGTGGGTGACTACTATAAATCTGTATGTGGGTAAGTTGATATGTCTACTCGCACACAAAATTTTGTTTTGAATTAAAAAAAGTAAAGACGAAAGTTGATTTATCAACTTATTCAAGCTAGTATGAATGTATAGCCAATGGCTGCAGTTGTGGCTGTTATAATATTTTCAGCATGAGAAGTTTTACTCTCTTCCATATAAAAGGGAACACTGAAAGAACCTTGCATCAATACACCCACCCCCTTTTAATCCTGTTGGCTGTTACTGGATTCGAGAGATTTATTGTTTTAAATAGTAGAAGTGATGATTAAACCCACAATGTGGCTATGGTACCGAAAACCTCAATCATACTGCAATAATATTTACTTTACATTAAAAAATATAAACACTTTCAAAACTAATCATTTAATCAACATGTAGTTATAAAATTAACTCTGCCTAAAAATAATTTCATGAATTTTCAATTTATAAATAATAACCCAATACTTAGAATAGAAAGAATATTAAGTGAGTAAGCACATGCCTGTAAATGCTATTGATGTGGGTTCTATCTCCTCTTGGTAAAATAGGCATGACAGTAAGTAAAACTCACTAAAGTTATATAAACATAACATTTTGTTTTGTATACATTGGTATTTACAGATTACTCAGATGTGACATCACCAGCGACTCCATGACACTTGCAATTTTTAAATTTACAAATTAAAATGTATTTTTTTATATTTTATCTGTTTTCTGCATGTATGAAAAATCATAGCACAAAATGTTTTAATATTAAAAATCTTTACCTAATTCGATGCAGGATATATATAGTACAAAGCTTATTCATTTATACACATACATATTCATTATTAAAGGAAGAGAGAAGATCAGAAGCTAATAGTCGAAGGGCACAAGAAGTGTGTGCTGCATTAGATAGTGCCGGCCTATTACGAGATATGCTAGAACATGCCGAGGACGCGTCAGCAGATGAGGAACAGCTAATACATGAACTACACGCTAGTTGTTCCAGACTTCGCCCTGTGTTGCAACGACTCGCTTCTGCTGATACACAAGCTGAAAACCTAAGTAATTATGTCTTTACATAGCTATTTGCTAATGTGTCGTGGCCGCCTTGAAGTTAAGCTTATTTTTACGCAACTTTTACTATTGGAGTTAAAATATATCAAAAAATCTTAATTCAAATCTGCATATCCATCTACAACCAACTTCAAGGTGGCCACAATTTGTTGGCCGCACTATATTCATACCAATATTTTTTACATAATAGAAAATAAAATATACATTTTTAAAGTAAACTCAGAATGCATAAAATAATAGTTTTTGTTATAAAATGCAACACAAATACAAAATAAACAGAGTAGAAATTAAATATACACGTCATATTATTTGTTATTTTTCAATAAATTAAAAACCAGCGTCACCCATATAGCAGAGTCTCTAGTCTCCTCCGTCCCTTACTTTCCATTTTCCAGGTATTGCGTGTCGAGTGGCGGTACTCGACGCTGGGCTTTGACTTTTGTGCCGGAGCGAAGAAATGAAAATTAAATCAGCTTCACGCTGTATGCCTTGTATTGCAGGGTAGGCAGAAGGAACCTAGTGTTAAGACACAGTGTTCCCCACTTTCCGATATATTTTAATGTTGTATGGCGGAACTTGACGCCGTGCTTTGCCTCGATGCCACAGTGAAGAAATGGATATAAATTACACATTTTAGGTGAGCTATATTTTTAAAGACAGATTTTTTCTAATATATTTTAATAATTTTAGGTGACATAATACATGCGAATGATGTTTTGGACGAAGTATTTTCTAAATATAACAGATTCGTTGCTGAAAAAAATTTAAAAGGCAAAGAATCTAAAAGAGAATTACAAAGTAACAGCGATGCCCTATTAGACTTTGCCGGATCGACCAGACCTCAAGCAGACATGCCAAAGAATAGATCAGATGTGATTGACGAATTGGGCGATATATTTTCGAGTGATGGCGCTACAACTAACATAGCGGAGCCTTTGAAGCCTGTCAACATGATGCCTGCAGGTAATTCTTGGTGACCAACTGAATGTTCGATTTCGGATTCGGCCAGTTTCGGACAAAAATCGTGGTTTCAGCCATAGTTTATAGAAATTAAGTACTTCTTAGGCGTCATTCTGCTAATTATTGTCGTCGAGTAGTAAAGTTTATTAATTCAAATTATAAATCAAATAAATCAGCTTCACGCTGTATCCCGCACACAGCAGGGTAGGCAGAGGGAACCTAGTGTTAAGACACTCCGTTCCCCAAATTATAAAAATAGAATTATTTATAACAAATGCATGTAAATTATGCGTGCAGATGTGCTCATAGTTTGGTATATACGGAGGCATTGCGTGTTGAGTGGCAGAACCTAACGCCGCGCTTTGCCTCACCACCAGAGCGAAGGAATGGAAAGAAGAAGAAGTGGGGATCGGACCCACAACCAGTAGGTTTTACAGTCACACTTCGTGCCGCTGCGCCACGACCGGCCTTTATTTTATGTATAGATAACAGGATAATCATAGAAAACCTAGATGACATGACGGACTATATTGTTGCAATAATATGACTTTTTTGATTGACATTGAGTTAAATGTCCTTATATAAACACCATTTAATTACATTCCAGATGATACAGAATTATTAGGAGAAAAACCTAAAGCAGAAGGTTGGCATGAACTAGACTCACTTGGTGAGCAGCTGTTGAAACAGTCCTTGCCCGAAAACGCAAAACGGTTGGACAATTTCAACGGGTAAGTAAAATAAATTATGTAGTTAGTGTTCTATATGAATGTACATTATTTTTTAGTCAAATATAAAATATTTTAAACATGTTTACATAACATGTGTTTTGAGGCCTTTATGGTGTAGCGGCATAAACGCAACGGTTGTAGATTTGATGATTCCTACTCAGGGAATTAAGTTAGATTACATTTGTCCCCTTGGTCAACTGGAAATGACTAAAAGATGTGTAGGACATATGACGATATAAGTACTTTATTGTCGAAACTATTAACGTGATGTTATACAGCCTCTTCAGCTTTATAATATTAAGATAGAAAGATACAGTGTTAATCTAAAAAAAAAAACCTATTTAATTTTTCAGGAAACATTCAAAGAAGATACCAATGAATGCATTAGAAAAAACATCTCCTAAAAAGGAGATTCTTTCACCAAATAACGCTCTGTTAGACCTTGACTTCTTTACCAAGAAACCTGCAGACGTACCAAAAGCTTCTCCCGTAGCTCATTCTTCCAGCTCAGTCACGCCGAATGATGACGTCATGGTAGATATAAGCTCTGATGATATAAGCTCCAACACACACAATAATAACTCAAGTATTAAACCTGATAGTCCACTAGAAACCATATTAGATTTAGGGCTACCATTGCAGAACGACAAAGAAAAAGCATTGGAAAATCAAGAAAATTTACGTTTGGACCAGAAAGATAAAGTGAAGTCTACAGAAGTGAAACCTTTAACTGATATAAATTTGACTTTACAAAGTGTGCAGCCGAGTAAGATACCTCCGTTGAAGGCGTTTGAGGAGGAGGACGGCCTCTCAGTTGTACTGCATTTTTGTAAGGATAAGCCCCGAACGGACGTCAGCGTTATTGTTATTTCAACGACAAGCAAAAGCAGTTTTCCTATTGAAGATTATAAGTTTCAGGCTGTTGTTCCTAAGGTAAGTTTTTTGTTGTGAGTGTGTTACACTTTTAATTAGATTTCCGCAACTCACATTCCATTATAGAACAAAAACGAATGTCTGCTTTAGCTTCTAAATTTCCTTCCCTCTAAATGAAAATAAAACTTACAGCTATAGCTATCCTATTTACAACCTAAATTTCTAATTGCATCACAATGGCTCACACTCTAATAAAAAATAATAAAAAGGCCGTCGACACTGCATGACTGTAAACAAATCTGTTGTGGAATTCATTCATTCTATAAGAATATTTTTTTACTTCTTCGTTCTGGGAAACAAAGCGTAGGATTAAGATGTGCTACTTGATGCACAATGTTCTAAAAATTGAGAAGAAATTGGAGAGCGGAATATTGGATCGGACATTGGACTCCATCTGCATCCTCTGCTATGTGAGAGTTTCAGTGTAATGCGTAAACAAAACTTATACATAAATGTATATACATATGCAAGTTTGCAAGATCTAATATATGTACAGTACAGTGGCTGTCAGTTATCTGTATGAAGTGGCATGCAGAAGTGAAATTCAAAAAGCCTAACAAGGAGTGACCACAACTCAGTGATCGTACTATACAAAATAATTAACAAATACATGTATACATCTAGGGTTGCAAGGTCCGTCTTCTACCCGCCTCGGGGAGCTGCTTGCCGCCCTACAACCCATTCCTGCCGCCGCCCGCCCTCACGCAGCTCATGCTGGTGGGCGCGCCCCCCGGCCTCCGCCCCGCTCTCAGCTTTGTACTCACGTACACCGCGGGCGATGATTGCTCCGAGATGGGACAACTTGCTGAGCTACCACTGACTGATATATAAGTTACATTACTGATTGTTTTGTGTCTATTAATTATTTATTAGTTTAGATTTGTTATAATGTTTTGTTTTGTGTTGTTTTATTTGACACACTCGTATAAAAATTATATTCATCACTTGGTTTTTGGTAATAACGAGATAGCAATCAGTGCAAATGCTAAACGAAAAGTTGTATTTATTAAATTTAAACATAAATAATTAATAGACGAAAGTAAATGAATTCCAATTTGTGAAAATTTTAACTGCTTAAAATAGTATAAAAATGGCCAGTCGTGGCGCAGAGGCCAGGCGTGCAACTGTAAACGCGACAGGTTGTGGGTTCGATTACCACTCTAGAAAATGAAATATTTAATATTTTCATTACCTCGTTATGGTAACAAGGCACAGCGCTGCGTCGAGTTCTGCCACTCAACAAGCAATACCTCCAGAATTCGGCGGCGGGAAGGACGGGGGCGTCGTAACATTATATTCCCTAAGTCCCTTTGCCTACCCCGCTATGTGCGGGATACAGCGTGTAGCAAAATGTAAATATATGCTAGTGAAAAAGTCTCTCCTTGTCTGACTTGTAGTTAACATTTATGAAATTCTCTTTTTTGCTAGATATTTCTTATGATTTTATCAGTCAATTATATAATAAACGTTTAATTTCAAAATCCAAAAAAAAAACATTATCTCATTAACTTAGACCACTGGTTCTCCAAACTAGTCGTCCCCAGTCCACTAGTGGTCCGCAGAAGCCTAACCTGTTTGATTAACACAGTTAATTTTTATTATACCTACATCCATAGTGGTCTCTGCTACTGAGAATTATGTAAAAGTGATCCTTGACCAAGAAACGGTTGGGAACCCCTGATTTAGACAAATATGGTCTCCAATTGTAAATATGTGATTGTAACTCTTTATTGAACAATTTTAAACATTTTATGCTGATGTTGGCCTTTCCACAGCCTATATACATGACATAAACAATTTTACATCTCGCAATTCATCCAACTTACAGAAATTACAATTTCTGAATTTGAAAAACGGCGAATTTGATGTGTAAAATTATAAATTGGGGTTAAAATCCTATATATTATATATTCGATATATTTGTTGTTATGCGTAAATTTCCAAAATATACAAGAAAATCGATATCCATAATTATTAAGGACATTTTAGATTATTAATAATTAAGAGAGTAGTTAGGAAATAACAACAATTAAATATTTTTAGCTGATGATACTGTAATCTGTGTGCAAGTTATATTATAATTTTATTTTGTTAAAATATAAATATAAAGTTTAAAATTTTATATATTATATATCTATACTTATTTTAATTATGCAATAAGATAGTGTTTTAAATTTAAATTAGCTTTCGCAATTCCTATTGAAAACTGTACATATATAACATTTAATTAAAAAATAATTGATGTTCATTGCATATTCATATCGAATTTATGCATAAATATACTTGCTAAATCATAAGAATAACAGGATGAGTAACTGACATTATTTTAATTAAATATAGATTCTGCGCCGTCCCAATCTATTATTATTTTCAATTATTTTTTACATTTTTATTATATAAATGGTTTTGCTTTGGAAATTGAAATTCAAAAACATTTATAATTTAATTTGAATAAAAGCTTGAAAATGACGTAATCGAATAGAAGTGACCTAACTATAAATATATTTTAGAAAAAAAAATTGGTTAAATAAAATTGAGGTAATCGTGTATATTAATATTGAATATATTACAGGAAAAAGTAACAAGTATATAAATTTTTAATTTATTTTAACTATCAACTGGAAACTGTATTTATAGCAATTATTACCTCTATATTTCAGTCTTCTAAAATATTATTTTTGTTACTTGCACTGAAAAAAAAATATTACATTATTATTATTAGATATATTAATTTTTATATGTTTGTAAATGTAATGTAGAAATATTTAAAAATCGGTTCTAGTCTTATTAGGTCTCGACGTTCCAACAAATGTTTAGAGATACGTTTTATATTATTTTTATATAATTTGAATTTGTGTGAACAGTATTATAAATAAAACAGTTCAAATGTAGGCTTAAAGTTGATGTTGACTTCACAAAAAATGCATTTATTATGTACCGAGTACCGTTTAACTATAAGTAATTGTTTATAATCATATGTGCCGCTGTGCAATAACGATACTTAATGGAAATATATGACTTGAATAGATTATTTATGATGAATACGAAATAAACGATATCCGCTTAATATTTGTTTTATTGCTTAAAACCTAATTGTATCCACTAGGCTTAAGACTTAAGAATATTCGTAATTTTAACGGGCGAATCGAAATTTTAGTTTGGGTATATATTGGGCAAAGCACGGCATTAAGCTCCGTCAATCAACACGCAATGCCTTCAGAATTCGGTGGAAAATGCATGAATGGAGTGTCTACATACACTGTACACTGCCATACACTGTACCTAGTGTTACTAGGCACCCAATGCCTACAGTGTACAATGTGTGCGGAATACAGCGTGACGCTACAAATATATATTTTTTATTTTATACCTCTATTTCTTCTCAATCTCATTTCGTTGTGAAACCAAAATCAAAGTGTCTCAAAATGGAAATAATTTTAATATGATAATATTAATATATTTACTTTAAGTCGTTATCGAACCTACAATCATCACACGAAGTCCACAACGTCAACAAGTATGTACAAGGGAATTGAGGCAAATATGGGAATGAATGTTGTGTTTACATAGTTTATTATTAAACAATTATTTACATGTACATTTAAAGTTATTCATTTACACAGTAAATGTTCTGAACACAAGCTTAGGATACACAATTCTCCAGGACTACTTATTCGGCTTTCGATGAAATCATCTTAAAACAAATTTATTCAAAGAAAAAAAATTAAGTTACATTTTTGGGAAAAGAAACAATATATTTTTTTCATTTCATTCATGTTTAGTTTTCTTTTAAAACAAATGTAACAAACAAGTTTACAAATAAATGTTGATGTCATAAACATTTGCTGCCAACCTTAGTAAATTGTCACACCACATTACCTTTTCTATTCCAAACTAAAAAAAATATGTGGCTAATTCAATATTTGCCTATAAACTTAAATTAAGACAAGCATCTCTTTTATTGTTTGACTTTGAACTCATCACATATTCAATATTATTGAATGTTCTAATATCATATGTACATAAAAAAAGAAGTCCTAGAAAATAAATTAAGATGGGCTCACGGTGAATTATTTTTTTATATATTTATTGTTTAAAGTATGAAGGGTAGACGTAAGGAGCACCATCTCATATGAAGATTCAGCTGAAAAGGTATCTGCTAGTAAATAGTAAATAATAGTTCGACCGAAATGGCGCTAATATCAAGAAAGGTATTATGTGAACTGAGCAATTATAGAAAATGTAAAGTATACTAAGTTTAGATAAGTTGTTTCAATCAATATTTTCTTTCTAAAATAGTCCAATGGTCTAGCTCGTGTGGCGAAGCACCATCCTTACCTGTATTGATGGACACTCTTTACCTTAACCATCCATACACCGAAGGAAAAAAAAAAGTTAACTTTTTACTAGAAACTAATTTATAAATATTTTTACCAAAAAATCCGTAAAAAAAACAATTGTTGAAAGTCATATTAACTTCTATACTGAAGATCGCCGAGTGAATGAATTATTTTCATTTATTTACTCTGGTAACATGACAGAAGTTATGCGTATATAATATCTTGAAAATTAGGCGGTCTTAACACCAAGTTCCCTTTATCTATCATACCATATTCGGAATATACACATGCTTCACACAAACAAAGAAAAAGCTTCTTTCTAGTCTTAAACGGCCTGATCTCTAAACGCCAGAGCGGTGATTGGTTTCTGGTGTCCGCAGTACTCGCGCTCCAGCGTGCCATTCTCCAAGTCCCAGAGACGCGCGTAGCTGTCGGATGAACCTGTTCAGTACAGTTACAAATTGTTAAGGATTTTTATTAAGACGTACACTTATAATATGATGCAAATAAGTCTGACTGTAATCGCGACGGTTGTGGGATCGATTCCCTCTTGCGGAAATTTATTATTTTCATTTCCTGGCTATGGTTAACACTAGGTTTCTGCCTACCCTGCTATAAGCGGGTCACACGCGGGTTATGCTAATAGATAGTGGAGTAATGAAAGTCGCAATAGTACCAGTGAAGAGGTATCTGGAGTCGAGCGTGAAGGCGGCGTCCCACACCCAGCGCTGGGCGTCGTGGCGCAGCTCGCGCAGCAGCGCCCAGTCGCTGGTGCGCCACACGCGCGCCGAGCAGTCGCCCGACGTCGTCACCAGCATGCTGCAAGCATTACCAAAATAACCAAAACTGTGCCACAGCCTACAGCTTCACGACGACACGACTGACCGTACTGTTACCTGTTAGGATTAGCAAAATCAATCCAATTAAATATAGTGGGCTCAATTCCCACTCAAAGGTAATAAGAATTCCATAAATATTTCTATTATTCCTCAATTTAGTAACAGTACAAAACGCGGCGTTGAATTCCACTTGCCAACACACAATGACTCGAAAATTAGGCATCAAAGGCAGAGGGAACATAGGGATAAGACACTACGTTTCCTCTGCCCGCCCTGCAATATATGGAATACAGTGTAAAAATGAAAAATAATAATTTACTAAATTATTTAAATACAAAACTAACGTTGAATCATAGCTGAATTTACACCGCAGTGCATATTTCTTATGCGCCTGCAAATGTTTCCTGGGCACAGGGCGCGGAGGAGACCCCCCGAGGGACCACACATAGCAGTTCCCTTTGTTATTGACGGCTGCCATCATCTTGCCTTCCGGATCTATTGCTATGTCTTGGATACTTGTTTCAGCTTCGGGTATCTAACAAGGTATATTTGAAAATATATAAACTATGGAATGATTCATAAACTTAAATTTATATGTGCATTTATTTGTTTGTTAGCTTATTAAGCACTTTTTTTCATACCAGAGGCAGGAAATTAAGATAATTAATTCCTTCAAGTGAAAATCGAACCTGCAACCATCGTGTTTATAGGCAAACATTGGCCAACTGCTACCCCACAACTGCCTCTTGACAATAACCAACAGGCCATTGTGGGGCAGAGTACTTTTAAGAATGCTTATTAAGGATGAATAGATTATTAACTTACATACATATAAACACTATTTCCACAAAATAATTGTGCTATCTTGTAAAGTAAAGTTTACTTGCACCTCTTGAATGGTTTTCAAGAGGCCCAGGTTCGAGTCCATTTCCATATTACATGTCACCAATTTTCTTAGTTTGAAATAATTCATACTTTAAATAATGTTAGAAACATATTACTAGTTAACATAACATAACATGTAACTTACCAGTTGTTCATTGTGATCAGTCTTTAAATCCCATATATGTATGATACCACTTTGCCCTCCAACCATTATCTGAGATTGGTCAGGATGCAGGACCACTGCATTGACTGGAGCTGGCACTTGAAATATCCGCTGGCATTGGAATGCATGACCCATCCTAAAAAAGTATTATTAGACTAGTAAAATATGTATGTCAAAGATTTTGGAATAAATTTATAAATGTTTTAACACTTTTGAACGGTACTTTACCACAGGAAGAAAGATATAAATCAAAGTTTTTGCTTGTAATGGGATTCAAACCTGCACCTCATGAAAACAATTAAGCTAAAATAACTTATTTGTTTGATAATGCTACATTAATTTTAATAAAAATTTTTTTAATTAAAATTAATGTAGCATTTGTGTAACATGTTAGCTTTGTTCTGTACAATGCATAAAGGGAAGCTAGTGTTAAAACACAATTCTCCTCTTTCCATTTAATTTTTGAGGCATTCTGTGTTGGGTGGTTGAACTAACAACACTTATAAAATAGCAACATACCTAATGTCCCATATTCTAGCTGTACAGTCTTCTCCACCTGTGTACATCCATTGACCATTTTCCTGCAATATTATGAAATTATTATATTTATACTTTACAGTTAATTTAGAACATTTTGAAATATTACAAGAAATTATTACTAAACAATTATGAATAATGATTCTGGTAAATATAGGGATTTTGGAAAATTTTGTATGCAATACAATCTGAAGCAGTATAAAATAGTTTGTATATATATATATATATATATATATATATATATTATTAATTCTGCATATAGGCAATGAGGACTTAGTGCCAATATAGTCAGTTCTCAGCTTTTGACTGGAATTAAAGATATTATGTGTTGAATGGCAGCATTCAATACTGCACTTTATCTATAAAAAAATAATATATGTAATTCAATTTAAATAAGGGAAACATGTAATTCCTTAAATGAGGGAAACATACCCATTGCATTTACAGAGTCAAATATTGTCCTAAGTGCATTATAAAAAGTTATATTAATAAAATTTATGAGTAAAAAACACACACACACACAAAAAAAAACTACCTGAAGTATAATAATCGTGAAAATCAAAGAACTTATTAACTACCTGAAAGCCAACTCTTGATACATTCTTTACAACACCTTCATAGTTTAATACAGGGTCTGGATTAGCACTGGCAAGGTCGTACATTCTTATATGTTGATATCCACAGGCAGCTACCATTTGTCCATTTGGACTTATTTCCAAGTCATTTACTTGCTAAAAATATCTTGGTATGTGAATGTAATACATATGCATAAATGATAGATAACTTAAAAAACATGGTTCTTAATTTGGAAACCCTAAAGTTGATAGGTTTCTTTAATAAATTTCGTGAACTAGTAATATAATACAAGGAAAGTAAAATTATAATAAATAAAATCATAGGTATATAGGTTACCGAGTCAGGGTGCTGCATTGTGCGTAAACATACCCCACTATGGGCTTGCCATAGTTTGATGGTATGATCATATCCTCCTGTTACGAGAGCCACTTGGGAGCCAGCACCCGCGTTTCCTTCCCCAGACATTATTAATTATAATAAGGTCACAGGGCAACTTATTTATTTTTATTATCTAAAACTAAAAGTAAACAATAACAAAATTGAACAAGCACGTTAAATAAGTTAAATACAATTAATACAACATCCTTTCAAATCATTGCCGTTCTATTCGTAAATAGGGGTTTCTGTGTTTATATTTAATGTTCTATACATAGATCGCAACAACAAGTATTTTTTATTTACACTAATAAAATTATGAACAAATTCATGCTACGGCAATTGGCATATTTATTTTTTAAAATTTGACATATTTGACAGACGCTTAAAATTGTTTATGGATGGATAAAAAGTAAATCATGCACAACCAAAAAAATATATATAATTATGTTATAAAAAGAATACTATTAAACTGTGAGTAATAAACACGTTATTCTTTTAACGTTACATTGGTAGCAATTAAACAAAATACCCTATTAACTATTTAAAAAATATTTTTGATGTAAATATGTCGTTTCTACGATACCAACAGAGGAACGGTACGGTAATATATTTCTAGATTGAAATTTAAGTATTAAATAAGGAAATCGTAAAAAAATACGATTTCATTATTTAATATTTGATTGTAAACTTATAGGAAATATGTAATAAATAATGATTAAATTTATAGTGCACAATATTTTATCTGTAAAAATTGTCACCGTGATATTGAAATACGCAACAAAATGGCTATTCTATTAATGAGGCGTCGTCCACGAGATTACTGACAGATAGGATTTTGTTGGATGATATCAACGATTATATAACTGGTAAAGTAAAACAAAAAGCGCATAGAATTTATTATAAGCATTTATTTATGAAGTATAATTTTATCAACTAGAATTATTAAAACAACGCCGTCAACAGGTTACGTCACACATAGGCTCGTGACGTAGTAAAAATACGGTTATAAAACGTGCTTTAAAAACAATTATAACTGTACAAAGAATTACATGGCGGTAAAAAGCCAAGATATAAATTAATTGAAAAAGAATGAATAAAGACTGGTTAAGAAGAATGAAAAGACAAATTGAAAAATAGAATCTTATATGAAATTACTTTATTGAACATGTAAAATCCGTATTGACATGAGGAATGCTAATTCTCATTTACAAAATAACACAAATGTAAAATTTGAGAGACTAATCACATTGAAAACCTACCTATAACTAACTAAAAATACAACATACACATGAATTTCCTAAATTTAATTTGCTCAGCACGGGCTTAAGGCCCAAGCTGTCCACTCTTAGCTTAAAGTTTGGTACCATTAATAAGCATTGAAATTTACAATGAGAGAGGTAGGTTTAATTAACAATAAGCCGTCACATCATTCATGAAATTGTCTCTAATTTTACATGTTGACATGATCCCATCAAAACTATCATGTCCATAGAGCAAATTATAATTAGCGTAAATTAAACTTATGGCATATCAAATTTAAAGCACAGCTTTACGGCAAAAAAATGTGGTAGACATACAGTTTTGATAAAACCATTTGAGGTACATTTCAAAGGTGAGCATCCAGTAGTCACAGCGAACTTAACGAGGGAGGGCTAACTGTACAATTCCCCAGTGAATACATGCTAACACTTAAACATTATTTTTTTTTCAAGGCTTAGAAACCTAGAGACCCTAGCCTGTGGTGAAACTTTCCAAATTCTGCACTCTTCTAACCTATCAACTACTCAATACTACAAAGTAAATTAGTAAATAACACCTGTCATTAAATAATCAACAATTTAATTATAATGTCGACCAAAAATTCTTTATAAATACAATAATAAATGTGTAATTAATTATTCTTTGAATTAATTTTTTCTAATACTCGTATAAAAATTAAAGACAATGCAATACAGACTTTGGAAAGTCAGTCCCATTTTACTTTGCAATAAATTAAGTCCAAGTAAATTATTCAATATGAACAGAATGCCTATAGATTGGGAGATCATTCGCTTTCTTCTTCTTCCTCCTCACCACCATCTTCATCATCAGACTCATCCTTCTTCTTCTTTGACTTCTAAATAATAAAATAAAACAGGAACATTTGTTAAAGAAATAACCATATTAAATGTTAATGTAAGTGTAATAGTTTCTTTAAAAAAAATGTATATCAAACAATGACATTAAGATAAATATACAAATTATATTCATTAGAAAGAAAATGATGCAGATACATACAGCTGGCGCCGCCTTCTTGCCCTTCTTTCCTCTCTTTTGTGCCTTTTTGCCACCACCTTCTCCACCACCTCCATTAGCGTTATATGACTCTAAGTCTTTTGTATATTGTTCCTTGGCTTTAGCCGCCTTTTCCTCCCAAACCTAATCAAAAAAATAAAAAGTAGTATAATGAACCATGAATAATAATAATAACAATAAAAATTACTTATAGAAGTTTATACAATCAAATACTAACACTTTTGTCTTTCATGCCTCTCCATATTTCACCTCCTTTTTTGGCTATTTCGGTTACTTTAAGACCGGGATTATCGGCCTTTATTTGTTCTCTTGCACTGTTTAGCCAAAGCATATATGCTGACATAGGACGCTTCGGCTTGTCCGTCATCTTAACTTTTTTCCTAAAATCAAATAAAATGTTATTAGCCAAAAATAAATAAAAAACAGGTTAAGCATCGCAACGCTAATAGATTTCATGGTAACGTGCTTCCACGCGACCACGGTACGTTCCAAGGAAATCATTTTGGCGGGAAACGCATTTGCGGCATCGTACTAAGAAAATATTTACTTAAATAACACAATAATCATTTAACGCATCAAATCGCATTAATATCAGAGTAAAATCACATAGTTTTAATGAAATAATCGATTAAATTAGTTATCGCCCCTTATAACGAGTTCACTGGCCTAAACTCGAGTCGAACGAGCCATTTTGTTTTCTCATATTGTGTTGAAAATACGCATTATCTAAAGATGACATAATTACCAAATGAATCTAAACTTAATAAACTGTAATTTGTAGAAGAACTGTTTTAGTCGTTCAATGGAAAAGATTCGAGAAATTAATTATTTAAAATAGGGCGTCCTTATACCCACGCGTACTAAGGAAAGTACGACGAAGCCTATGGCCATGTTTGACACGGAATTCCAACGTGGATTAAAACATATTCTAATGAATAATACACTTATAATCAAAATTAAACATATAAAAACACTTTACAATTATTAGAAAATTGATTAGACTTACCTTATGGCAAAAATTTTGAAATGATTTTTGAACTGGTACACAACCAAACTGCAGACGTAGAGAACCAGAAGAAAATGTATGGAGCTCGAAGCAATGTTCCCAGAGCAAGCTAGCTTGGGTTCGTCTCGCGTCGCTACCGAGGCGCCCTCTACGTGTCTCGCTATTGGCCGGCTCGCGCAGGTTAGCCAACTGCAGGAAGCGATATCAGCAACTCGCACTACGTATATCCGTGACGTCCTCAATATGTCACGCACACTAATTTATACCGTAAGACAACGTCACAAAGCTTACTTCTGAATAATCGTTTAAGCTCAGTACAAATTAATCAAAAAAGGTTTTTGATAAATTATAAAGAGAATAAGTTGAAATATACAAAAATAACTTACCAGTAAAGTAGCTAACATAAAAACAAATATTTTTTTATATCATTTTTAAAAGATTAATTTAATAAGTATGTCAAAAAGTGGCCCAATCCTCTTTTAGGTTTCCCTTATGAGAGTCTAACAAAATACATCGCGCCGGATTTTAAATGCCGCCAACGTTCATTTCGAAAATGTAAAAAGCGCGGCAAACGTGAGCTAGAAAGGGATGCCAATAAAATATAACGTTTGAGATCGCGTTTGTTTACGATTTGATATTTTGAAGGAACTTGAGAAATAGTTTTTATCTCTTGATAAATAAGGGTGTAGTACTTAAGATGTGAGCCATAAAATACATTCTACGATTTTATAACAATAACACAACAAAACACTTTTAAAGCTAAGCAAATATTAGGCAAGAAACATTGAGTATGAAACTTTCGAATCTCATCTAAATAATATGTAAACTAACACTTTGTATCAATACATGGACAAAATATCGATTAAACAAGTCTTATTTTGGATAGCTACCACACACTAATTAGATAATAATTCCTATTTAACAGATCTA
The DNA here is from genome assembly GCA_030704555.1 of Heliconius charithonia. Classification (NCBI taxonomy): domain Eukaryota; kingdom Metazoa; phylum Arthropoda; class Insecta; order Lepidoptera; family Nymphalidae; genus Heliconius; species Heliconius charithonia. Next base: position 3,189,668 of record CM060819.1, on the reverse strand, counting down.
ACGAACTACTGTACTAATATTACATAAAAGTCAAAGTTGTAACAACAAAATAAAATAGTTCATTATCTAAATCTGAGTGTTACTTAACCTATCTAGCTTTCAAATTAGTAATTTACAAAGGTTCATATGTATGCTTCTAATTTGTATTTATTTGATTTCATATAATAATTACCAATGAAACCCATTACCATGTTGAAACGAAATTCAGCTCTACATTTCTATTATCTCTACAAAATGGCGTAGATAAATATCGTAGATACTTACACTATATAAAATCTTAAAACCCAATCCTAATTTTGGCGTAGTAATTAAAAAATAGTTGAAAATTGCGAAGGAGTCAACAGATTTGTTCGAGTAATGCTAATGTCCAAAATTACGAATGCAGAAAACAGATATATTATAAAATAGTTTTAGCGTTTTTCTAAAAATCAAATATTAACAATAATAAGAACTTGTTATTGTTAATATTTGATTAATTAAGTAAATATGATGAATTGATGTAAATATGATGTTCATATTTTAATTATTAATATGTTAAAATAAAAGTTAAATATAAGTAAATTAAATTTTAATTCTAATACGCAGTTCTCATTTAGAACTTTAATTTTTAGTTTAAGGATCATTGCTCTTTAATTTAAAAAGAGCAAAGATCCTTAAAATAAAAATAAACACGTCAAACGAAACACTATTCTTATTATTCAGTTACAAAAAAAAGAAAGGCAAAAGTTTGTTTAACCTACAATTTATTTTGTGAAGAGAAGCAATATTACAAGAGAGTTTTAACCGTTATATGGCGGCTGATGCTATGCTACACCACAACGCCTTCAAAGTTTTTTTTACATTTATCGTTTCGTTATCGAATAGGGCATTTTGTAAATATTTTTTTTTAGGTTACAATATAACACATGTTTTCTACCTAACTTAGTTTAGTTTCCTAGCTTTGTACGGTTATATTAGTACTTAAGAAAATTAGTTAAATCTTGAACAAAAAATGATTTTTAAAGACTATAGTTGTATTATATAGTATACTGTATACCAGAATTAAGTTAAAAAACAAATTACACGTTTAATGCTTCGATTCTATTTGTATTGTATTTTTTTATAAAACTAGATGAGAGAGTAAGGAACACTTCAACTAAACTTTTCCAACTGAACTTTTGCGTGTATAAACAATCATATTTGGTATAAATAAGTATTGTAGTAGTAATACAATAGGTATCGTACAAAAATGACGACATAAATTATATTAAACATTTCAAGAGGTGTATTAATACGCGACTGGTCGAAAATATCGTGTAACAATCATATTTTTTCTAATTTGGACAAAGCTGGAATGAAAGTTATTTAAATAAAAAGAATAAAATAAAAGATCATTCGAGAGACCGGTCTAGTTCAAATTTAACAATTTGTAACTTTCACTTCCTCAATTTGGCGAATATGGAAAATATAAACATAATTTTACTTAATTGTAAACAAATCGATAAAAATATATATAATATATTCCAAGCCTATAATTCTTGGTATTTTTTATTTTAAGTTTTTTTTTGGCGATATTATTTAAAAATATTCATATTATTATTTTTTCGTAAATTATTTTGTAAGTACTTTAACAACAAGCAGTCATTTTCAGCTTATTAACTTAGCGGCTTTATTTACACTATATAAAAAAAAAATATTTTGTTAACAAGGCAACCCATTAAAGCTACATTACAGTTAGATAGGATGAACCCAGGTAAATGTTTTTTACTTTGACTTAACGACGGATGTCAAACTGAAACTACAAAGTTATATTTTAGTTATTATAATAGGTTGTATTAATTTAATCAATGAATTTGAGACCGTCGTGGCGTTGTGGTTCGGGGAAATGAACTGTTATTTATTAATATTTTCATTTCTGTGCTATTGTACCAAGGGAAAAGCGCGCACGGCGTTGCCAATCAAAATACACAAACACTTAAATAAAGCTTCCAATGGTGATAGATATAAATATAAAATGCTTATATAAAAACATTACTTTAAATGATATTTTTTTCGATTATTATGTAAGGCAGTTAAATCTTCAGAGTAGTTATACGTAACTTACGAATATTACTTACTTATTTGTATTTCTAAGAAATTATTAGTATCTATTGATAAATTGAAAGGCAAAAGTATTTCTCATAGTATATGGAACATTACATGAAAAGCGGGACTATCCCTGTCCCGATCGACTTTTATTTTTCGGGTTTTAAAATTTCAGACGTCCCGTGAAAGTAGGGATGTCCCGTGAAAATCTACAATTTATGTAAACATTTTGTATAATTTGGCGGGGTATATTTTATCAATAAGTTTAAGCAATTTTATTTTATGAATTATTTTTTAATATTTTGTATATATATATATATACGAGAATATAAGGTTTGCGACGGCCGATGGCACAAACGAATTAAAAAAAAAGCGCCGAAAGTCAATTGTTTTTAATATTATGACGATTCAGATAACAGAGGATTCATAAATTTCTACATCCCAGTAAGTATATCTATTTAATTACTTCCCAAGAAGACTAAAGTTATTGGCCACCATTTTACCTTTATAAATAAATGTCATCGTTTAAAAAATATATAATAAAGGAAGTCGTTAAAACTTCTTCCCATGATTGCACCAAAAAACTACGTCATATAACGTCGAGCAAAAAAAGTGCATTGCATTAAATGCACCACATTTTAATAATAATGGCCAACTACAACTATTGTACTATTGTAAACAATTTTACCCTTCGAAGAAAAAGGGCGCGCGGTGGCATCTGTTAGACACTTTCGCGCCATTTTGCACGCCTTGTTCCGACTTTCGACAGTAGAAAAGATCTTTATTTTAAAGTAACACGATCTTCTGACCAGTCGTGGCGCAGCGGCACAAAGTGTGACTGTAAATCGACTGGTTGTGGGTTCGATCCCCACTCGAGGAGATGAAATATTTACTTAAATTTATATTTCCATTTCTTCGCTCTGGTGTCGAGGCTAAGCGCGGCGTTGAGTTCTGCCACTCAACACGCAATGCCTCCAGAATTCGGCAGAAAGTGGGGAACGGAGTGTCTAAAAAAAAAAAAAAAAAACACTAGGTTCCCTCTGCCTACCCTGCTGTGTGCGGGATACAGCGTGAAGCTGATTTATTTATTTTTTTATCTTCTGAAATGGAATATATTTTTTTAATTGTTTGAGGCCAGCCGTGGCGCAGGAGCATAAATATGTGAGTATAAACGCGACTGCTTGTGGGTTCGATTCTCACTTTAGGAAATTAAATATTTCATATTTTCATTTTCTTCTCTCTTTCTCTCTGCTGGTTAAGTTTCGCTACGCAATATACAATGCCTCCGAAATTCGGCGAAAAGTTGGGAACGGAGTACCTTAGCACTAAGTTCCCTTTGCCTGCTGTTTGCGGGATACCGCGTGAATCTAATTTATTTATTAATAGTTTATTTTTAATAATGCAGACTAAACAATTAGTTCGAATTTACGTCGGTATCCTATGGTCAAGCGACATAAAAAAAGTATATTTTAATTTACGTAGGTATTAAGTTTATATAATTTTACTGCCTGACTCCGCATACGAAATGGTTGTTCCTAATATCAATGATATCTCATTCTGATTGAATTACAAAAAGTATGGTAGTTTCGATACTAAATTGGAGAGTATGAAAATGTCACAATTCTCTCGAGCAGTGTCAAGGTATCAATTGATCCTCAATTTTTGTTTAAGTTTTTAAGTATCCAGTTGATGCTAAGGAAAAAAATCACACGTAAAAAACATTAGATTTTTAAATAAATAAAAGTAAATTATGTAATCCATACGAGAAAAAGTAAAAATATCAATTTCCTTAACTGTCCAAGTTAAAACAATTAAAAACATCTCAACTATAAAACATTACAAAAAGGCATTCGTTTTTGAGCCATACAATTATTTAAGGGTTATTTTATTTGCTAAAAATATTGAAATTGCTTAAATGTGATTTATTTAACGTTTTGTATTTTAAAAAAGAAAATTGTAATAAGAATATGAGTCGAATACTTGCTTAATTGAAATACAAAATTACATTTAGACACGACAAATTTTAATTCTATTTTATAGTGGACTTCGAACTTTTATGAAGTTTGCCATGTCGTTGATAAGTGATGGCTTCAATATATCTGTTCAGGGGCCGTTCAAGTATTACGTAAGCAGTTTTTTAGAATTAGAGTTAAAAACTACTCGTTTTTTAAATATCTAATAGGATCTTTTAAAAATTAATAAATGATAATTAAAACTAAAAAAATAAAAATGAATAATCAGCAGGGTAATAATTAAATTCTGTGTATAGTCATCCATTAGCATGATCTTTATTTTGTACTTAATATAACAAATCTTAAAACATATCACATTAACACCTAAGACCACATTTACACAACAATGCATATACATTTCACATGTGCTACCTCAAATGCCAGATATTAGGGTTAGTCCACACTATAGTTCCGGCCACAGTTTGTTCTCAATTTGGCCAGGTATTCTTATAAGAAAACAACAAGAACATTCACACTATTAAGAGTCAAGTTCCTCTCATTTTTTTTCATCTGTCATATAGGAATACTTTAGCCGACTGAGATAAGACCAAGAACGAACTGTGACCGGCACTTAGTATGGATTGACCCTTAGTAAATGTAAATAATATTTAACAAGCAGATAACATTTTAAAATTTTTAAAGTGTTATTCCACACTTAGGAAAGAAACATACTTATTTAGAAAACAAGGATTTCAGGAGGCGCGGGTTCGAGTCATGCTATGTTAAAATTTTCATGTTTTCTAATAAGTATTTAACACTAGTGATTCTTAAACAGTCTAAAACACCTAAAGAATGTAGTCCGATTTTTAACTTAACATAGTAAATATTTTCATTAGATACATGTTTTATTAATACCAGGTTAAATATTGATAGATAGAAACGGTGTTACATAATGTATCATTTCATATAAAGTGCATGTCAATTTTGGAATCCTTAGGGTGAATGTTGCCAAAGAAAGAAATACCGCTGCGTTAGGTACGTAAAAAGGTAATTATTAGAAATACTCGATTCACCCAGTGCACTATATGGTAACACATATAAGGCGTCACAGTCATAACTTTAAATAACAATGTATTGTTGTGTATAGTGGAACAACATATAATAACCTAATCACTATCACTGCCGCTCTCTTCACCCGAGCCTGACGACGCCGCTTCAGAGGAGGAATGTTTGGCCTTCTCCTTTTTAGAGTTATCACTCTGAAAACAAATTTTATGATATAGATAAAAACTGCATTGTTCTTTGATTTTATATATTTTTTTTATTTATAACATGTAATTTGTGTGGTGTTTGTTTCTTAGCAGACTATTTATTTTAATCTTTTTTTTGATTTATTTACATTAACATCTAATCTTTAGACTGTTAAACTCAACATCCACAATATATCGTGAAATATATTATAAGTAAGTAAATTGATTTCTTTAAGTTTATTGTAAACATGCCACAGAGAATCATTTTATATTGTTTAAAAAAAATCTTTTAAGTTTAGTTTTTATACTATATATTTTTTAAGTAACTTAAATAATTTCCTTTTGTCAATTGTACCTAAACTAATAATATTCTTTAATACAGGCTACTTGTATTAAAGGATATTATTACAAGTATGCATTATGGATTACTTACAGCTTTAGTTTTCTCCTTCTTTTCACTACCGGAATCTGAGGAGCTATCATCATCTTCAATATATTCCTTGCTTTTGAATGATGCAGATCCTGAACCAGCACTAGTATTCTTGGCTTTCTTATTGGCAGGTGCAGGCTTACTCTTCTTATCAGCAGCTTTACGTTCTTTATCAGCTTGTTTTTTCTTTTGCTTGAATTCATCTGCTGCACCACTTTCTTTGTATTTCTTCATCGCGTTATTGTATTCTTCTTTAGCTTTATTAGATTTTTCTTCCCATTCCTGAAATTAGTGAAGCATCAATAAGATATCTTAATCTTGGATATAATAATAGATCTAAGCGGGCGAAGCCTCGCATTGGTCTCTATATTTACACTTACTACTTACTTTTACACTTTCTATGAGTGTGTGTAATGTGCATCTTTTTTAATATTTTATCTACCAGAGGTATTTTTTATATAGTTAATTTTATTAATTTGTATGTAGTATATTAAGTTTTCTACTTTTCGCTGACTTGCCTGGCACAAAAAACATAGAGTCACTTTGAAGTCAGTTAAAAATAAAATAGAAGATACACACCGACTTATCAGCCAAATCGCGCCACAGTTCTCCGCCCCTCTTAGCGACATCAGTTACTTTGATACCGGGGTTTTCATCCATAATTCGTTTACGGCTTTCATTGAGCCATAACATGAATGCTGTCGCTGGGCGTTTCGGCGCGTTTGCGTCTTTTTCACGCTTCTTCGATTTTTCTTTGCGTTTTCTTGGTGCTTCTGACTATAATAGCAAAATAAATACTTGTTTATATATTTTTAACTAACAAGGAAAGGTTACTAGTCTCTTACTAGTCTCGTCTTAAGAAATAAATGTCAAGTATTTTTTTATATAAAATAGTTTTATTTTTTGTATATTATTCTAATAATAGGAATAAACTTTATGTAAAATATATTTATGTTAATAAAAAATTAAAATAATATTAGCTTACACTGAAAAAGTATTAAAAAAAACAATAATAAGTAAATCACTTACAATGGTTATTGTCTTTTTAGGTTTCTTCTCTTTCTTCTTTTCCTTTTTACTGTCCCCAGATGCATTGGAAACGTCGGACTCTTCCGATGACGAGGGATTAGTATCATATCTGAAATGATAAGAAAATTAGTTAATATATCAAACCAGCAAATATGTTTAGGATATGGACTTTATGAACACGATTATTGAATGGTCTGTCAATTGGGAGAATGCTAATATTAAAATCACATCCGTTTTTCCTACATTGGTAGACAAAGCGAAGCGTTGAGTTGCACCGAACACTAATCTTCGCCCAGTTTTAATATTGAGTGGTGAAAATCAACGCGGCGCATTGCTTTGTTGAAAGTGAAGAAATAATAATTCATTTCCAGTGGAAATCAAACCCACAATTGTCAAATTAACCGTTACACCGTGCCACTACGACCTAATGATGTAGTAATAGTTGTAATATAGATAGCAGTAGTATACTAACTCCTCGGCAACATCACTCTCTTTAGCTTTATCTGGGTTAAAGTCTTCATCAGTACTTTCATCGGAGCCATCGCTGTCACCAGAATCCCGTTCTTTAGCTTCAGCTTTGACTCGTGCGAGATATGCATCCGGTTCCTTTTCAGTGTCGGAGTCGCCGAAGTCATCGTCGTAGAGTGCTTTATCCTTGAATTTTAAAAGAAACCCCAATAGAATAGAATATTCTTTATTGCACACAAATAATACAAATTATACGAAATAACAATAACATGGAATAATCATATGAAAGTGGAAAAAGAAATTCTTGATGCAACGTTCAAGAAATATAATAACAATAATAGAAATTTTAAACTCACATTTTTGCCAGTATTCTTTACATGAAGTTTCTTAGATGTAATGTAATCAAATAATTTGTCGTATTCTCCCTTTTCTATACTGCTGAAGGTGTGCACATTGCCAGATTTAAGTTCTATCTCAAAATCAAAGGACCTGTAAAAATACAATTTGTAAGTCATTTCCTTTGGAATTAAGATATTGTGATTAATAGTTTTGCGCAATACTCAAAGATTGCGTTCTGTACATACATTGCGGTGCTTTTCGTATATTAATAATTTTTATATTTCAAGACATTGCGTGACTGACGGAACTGAACGTCGCACTTTGTCCCGTTACCAGAGCGAGCGAAAATAATTCATTTCTCGAATTGTGAATTAAGCCCACAACCGTCGCCTTTACAGTCGGATGCTGTGCTGCTGCTCTATAACGGAAGTACATACAATTTTCCCATGTCCCGGTATATGAAATTGAAGCATCAAATAAACATTCTATAGGGCATAAGCATTCTTTCATAATGACACAAAAATATGTCCAGCTGCGCCAAGGATAGATGGAGAAAAAGTATATACTTGTTAAGTAATTCATGGACAGCCTCTATAGTATTATGGTATTATTGAAATATATAAAAAAGTTTACATCTCCTTACTTAGTAGACGAAGTTCCACCTCTCGCAAAGTTAACAGAGGCTATTTCTTCAAAACGTATGTGTACTGGTGGCTTGTGTACATATATGAAGCCCTTTTCTAATGGGTAGAGGTATCCAGCCGCTGCCTTATATGAGCAAGCGATAGCTGGTGTCTTGTGGTGGCTGAAAAAATAAAAAATATATATGTTAAAAGACTAAAATAATAATAGAAATTAAAATTGTTATTATATTTTTAGCTTCCTGCTGTATTTCGGTTTCATTCCATTTTGTTTTCAATTTTTGAAACATTTCATTGAGTAACATCTAGTAGCTCAAAAACATTTTGTCTATAAACCTAACAAATAGTGGCTATTTAATTTCAATTGATTTATAATCCAAATACAGTGAAAAGAATTTTTTTCATTGCCAAATATATATGCAATTTATTCAAATTATCTAAAATCACTTACCCTAAGAAATCTCCAGGACCTGTGACTCTTCTGTTGATGACAACTTTCATAATCTTGGCAAGTACTTCATATGTGGGTCCTGATAGTTCCTTACTAATCTTTCCTTCATATTTGTCTCTTAACTCCTCTCTAAAATAGGAGAACAATAAAAACAATTAGTAAATATATTACAAATTTTAATAAGTTCCACAAATTTTTAAATAGTTATTATTCATAGTTGGATCTATGTATAGTTAAGTACTGTAGTCTTAAACATCTGGCACTATTAATAATAGAGGGTGTCAGAGTATTTAAAACATAAAACATTTCATAAAAAGACTAGACTATTAATAATCTAGTTTTTACAACTGTAAAATATCTCACTATTAGTCAAATATAAAGTTTTAAAATAAAAGGGTTATTTTAATTGAGGTATGTTTTGCATAAAAATAATTTATGTTTATATATACTTTAAGTTAACAAATACATTTCTTTAATATTATATGTTTCTTTAGATTTTTTTAATGAAAAGAAAATGCAAACAAGCATTTGTGTCACCTAATGGTAAGTAATCATTGCTGCCCAGAATTACATGTAACAACCTGAGCAGTAACAAATGTATTGCTGGCCTTTTAAATCAAAGTTTCTTAACAGCAATGGTTTAACCACATATTTACCTCACGTTTGATTATACAATAAATGTATGGTGAATAATAAAATTAGACTTACTCAGTAAATGGCAACTCCAAGCTAGTTTCCTCTTCAATACCAAACAAAAGGACTAAATAATGATATCTTGTTTGACCCTGTTTGATGGGAGGATCTAGTGATACCACAAAGAACATTTGTCTTGTATCCTTATGTGGTAGCAGGAACAGTCGGAGGACAGTTGACATCGGTATTTTGTAGTCAAAAGTTTTACCATGAAGTTGGAAGAATGTTTGGAAAACTTTGATATCGTAGCGACCACTGAAATAAAGTTATTAGAAATAAGGACAATTTTAACTCAATGATATCCTATTCCATTGTTGCTGGGTTACTGAACTTAAAACCAAAAAGCAAGAAAAATATTTCAAAACCCATTGTCACACTTATTTCAGTGATATAAAAACCATTTTGCTGAATTGAACAATCTATCACTATCACCAGTTTGAGCAGTCACAAATCTAATACATGTCATATAAATTATATATGTAATTAAAATTGATTTTAAAATAATCATACCGAGGAGTTAGACATTGTAATTCTCTAAAGATAGCAATAGCATCTCCAGATACAGATATAACTGAGGCTTTGTTCATGACTTGTTGATGGAATGCCTCCACTGCGTCCATGTCTCCTGCTAACTCGTTTGTTGGTATGTGGAATCGCATTTCCATCAGTGATATTGGAGTATCATCATTCTGTAAAGGAATAACAAGTAAGTACTTTAATAAAAGTTGTTATATAGAGTCACTTTTGTTTGCTAGTTCACAGAATTCATTGTAAAAATATATGAATATAATATATATAAATAATTATTTTAAGTCATCCTCTAAATATTTATACAAAGAAGTTGGCATAAAAAAGGAATTAGACATAAATTAAGATAGTTATTTTAAATATTGTAAACTGAAAAAAAAAAAACAACTGATAAAATAAATAAATGTTATCTGAAAATCTAGTCCTTACCTGATGAAATTCAAGTGTGACTTCATTCTTGCCAGTGTTACATTGAGAAACATAATGAAGAGGTATTTCAAAAGCTGTGTTAGAACCAACATTAAAGCTGAGCACTGCTCCATTAAACTTAGCCGTGCCCCAGTTCCATCCTTTCAATGACAACTCCTTTTCTAACATATCCTTATGATAGTTGTTCTTAAAGAACTTTGCTACTTTATCTTGTTCCTTAAAAGTTGTTATAAATTAGTACTACATCATGTACTTTATTAGAATATTTAAACCTTATACATAACTAAATAAAAAACAGAATATTTTTAAAAATAAAACATTGCATAAACTTGTTAAATGAAAGTTGTAATGGTAAGTTTAGTGGATCATATTATACTTACCCCGTCTTTAAAACCTCCGTATCTGTGTAATGTTCCGTTTTTTAAAAACACTCGCAATCCCCACGATCCAACAAACTTTTGAAAATTAACAAGTTCAATTTCATTAGCTGATATTTGTTCAACTTTTCCCGTTTTGCTGTTTTTAAATATAATATTTTGGTCTGTCATTTTTAACCTTCCAGGGACCTAAAATCGTACAAGATTGATTTTATTTGTTATTTAAAAAAGGTTTTTTAATTATATCACAATATTTAAGAAATGCAAAGTCCCCGACTATGATATTTATTTTTCCAATATAATAATATTTTGAAAAATTCCGTAAGATTCAAATAATGTGAAAACAAAACAATGGCAAACATCATTAACATGTTTTAATAAAATACCGGCCCAAAAATTTACCATTGCTCCTTTGATTTCAGCAGAAACATCATTATATTCTAAAAATTCCATATTTGTATTATAAGAAATTCTATATATTAAAGCTTTTTAATTATTGTGAAATCTAAATTGTAAATTTCACCACGCGCGCTACCGGGCTCGCGGAAATACAAAAATGTCAGTTGTCATAAACATTTAATTTAATAGCAAACTACCATAGCTTAAAAAATCAATTCTGCTCGTGAACATTATTATTTATTTAGTTGATTTATGTAATTAATGTCATAGTCCTTCTATTTAGAGAAAATGCATATTTTTTTAAAGTTACATTTACTTTTTACTCTAAAACTTAATCAAATTCTATCTATGAACACTTACACAAATGCAAAGCCGATTGCAAGTATTTAGCAATAGTTTTATCAATACAAAAAAAATACATTTAAAATGAAGTAGAGCAAATAGAAAATTTTCGGATAAATTTGTTCTAAAATAACGAAATGCTGCATATATATTTTGAATTAAAGTTAACTTTAACTCAAACTTGAGTTTGAACGAATTATTTCGATTTTGATATTTTGTTTTTAAACCCTCATCCATGCGCTTAGGAAGGAGTTGGGGGAGTCGTGTCCACCTAAGAATGGTCTGGTGTCCAAAAATCAAATTTTCTTCTCTAGGTCTTCCACGCCAATTTGTAAAACTTTAAATTATATATAAAAATATTATATAAGTATATATTATACTCCAGCAATAGTGTCTGTATAACTCAACAATAATGCGGGCGCTCAAATACTTTACGCTAAAGCTTTTTTTTTCCGGAGTGATTCTTGTCTACCTAGCAATTAGCCTTTTCCAGCGCCTACCCTTTCCAGGGTTAGCAGAGGGAGCCTACTATTAAGACACTCCACTCCACACGTTCAGTTCCGTTTGATCTCTGGAGGCATTGCCTGTTGAGTAGCATAATTCACCGCCGAATTCACTCAAGGAATATCATAATATAATATATGTGTTTTATTTTTTTTAAATAAATAATGTATTGCTTTACTTTTACATTTTTAAGTATTTTTTTCTCAGCAGAATTTATAAAAAAATTCATAATAATGTGAGTTAAATGATCGTAGAATTTCTCGAATTTTGTGCGCGGAAATTCTATTTGAGTTGGAATGGGCCAGTGCGAAGTGTTATTGGATCTAGCTATTCAAATTTGGATAATACTTAATTTGATAAAATGATCATCATTTCTACACGACCAGGGGGAGGGGGAAGAGGGTAGTTTGGTCTTTTAAAATATATCTACACATTTGGTCACATACAAATTTTATGGCAATTTTTTTAAAACTTTATCAAAAAATCAACCAACTATATTTTAATAGATGAAATAGCACTCTTTTATGAAAAAAGAGAATCACTGAATTTGATCACCTGGCAATTATTGCTTTAATATACAAACTAGCTTTCTTTTATCGATATTTTGTTTATAATGTCGACTACACTCATACATCCCTATTTCGTGGATACGTCAGAAATGAACTTGACGTTTTTTGACTTCATTCATTTTTTAGTTTCACTCTATATTCATTGATATCTGACGTTCTAAGTGTTGAGTGATGTGTGAATGTAATACTATTTGCAAATTACATTAATTATACCATCATACGGTTGTAAACGTATTTTTGTATTTTGGCGTTATTATTATTGACGAACAGATTCTTGTATAACAAAAAATAAATGTTTGTTATTATAAGATTTTGAATAAACAACATCTGTAACGCAATCCGGCCTAAATCCGCGGCCCTTAATCCTATTTCGTAGATATACTTTTGCATGTGCAATTCCTATGGCGTCATTATCGTTACCAAGAGTGTTTCAAGTGAAAAAGAACAGCATCGACGCTGAACGTGAACAGTTTGAAAAGTTTCAGGTGGGTAGATAGTTATAAATAATTTAAGTTTATAGTTAAGATGTTAATGGTTTTCCTTATTTTTATTAGTAATTTAAATACAACATGTATTTAAATACCTTGAATGGTTGGATAAAAATACTTGTTAAAAAAACATACAGCAAAATATTTATGTAAAATCTGTGCAACATATAGTATATTGGCAGGTAAACATACTAAATAAGACTAGCTTCACTATTTCATAAACTCACCTATAGAGTGATATGAGTATAAGTAAAACTTTGAATTTTATAATATAATTTATAATAACAATTTAAAGGAAATTCAATTACAAAAAAATATATATATTATATTTTTAAAATAATATAAATAATATTCTTCCATATGGATGAAATTCCACTGGCAATGAAACAAATTTTGCAAAGAATGTCATCAGGTGTTACAAGTATCAGTTATGTGAATGTTCCAATAGTGTATTGCGTCATAAAGCATCCCACCTATGCATACAAACAATAGCATGCATGCCATAGCATGTGTAAACAGATAATATATTATTGCATAACTACAATTTTAATACACTAATATAACTTATATACCAAAATTAAAATGATTACAATATTTTGTAAGTGATTTAAGCTCCGCTAAAAAATAAAGCTTTATTTTATTCCAAAACTAGGCATCACTTTACCTTTTTATAATTTAATGAAAAAATTTACAAAATTATTAATTTAAAATGAACTTTTTTCCACATGTCAGGCAGTGGAAACCCAGTGTTAATACAATCCATTCACCATGCACTACCTAATTTTTGGGATATTGCTTGATGAGATGGAGGAACTCAATGCCACCCTTTATCTGCCAGAGCAGGGCAACTAAAAATGATTCAAATATAATCATTATTAAGAGTTAGGATCAAGATCAACAGTATTATGCATACAGTTTGATGCTGTCACACTTACTTTAATATTACTAAATTGCTTCTAAGAAAAAGCAAGACTTACTGCTGAGCAACATAATTGTGCTTTGGCACAATTGTAATTGTCTTCTATGTATGTTTAACACTGAAGCAACTTTGTGGGTTTGATCTCCACCCTGAAATGTCTTGACTCTGTACTATCTCTGTCTAACCCATTGATTCCCAATCAGTGGTCAGTGGTTTAATTTTATGACTGGGGATGGTGAGGGGAAGTTTCTGTTTGATTATCACAGTTAATTTTTATTATATCTACATGCATAGTGGTCCCTGCTATCAAAGCATAAAAGTGGTACTTGATCAAGAAAATGTTGGGAACCCCTGGTCTAACCTGTTATATTAGGAATAAAGGACATTTTATTAAAATCCTTGTACATTTATGTATGTATGCAAAACTTGACCACATTCTGTTTTTGCATTAGTAGAAGCAAATGTCTCTCTTCAAAGTATGTTTTATTTTCCTTGTGTTGAATTTTAATATAATGTTTAAATTAAATTTTATGATGTCAGTGCTATATCAATCTGGACATTTGCTGCATTCCATAATAATATATATTATAGTGCAGCTGAAGTACCTCATTGTATACAGGATGTTTACACATTCATTTTCTATGCATTAAAATGTCTGTATTCAAAAATATTATGAATTCCACAATTTGCTTACACAAATAGCAAAATACCAATAAAAGTACGCGAAAAATGTAAAACTGCACCTTGATGATACGATAGACACGTACAGAAGGAAAAGATGGCATTTATTAATTTATGTCACAAAATATAAATGTAAATATAATATAATTAGTCATACACAACAAACTAGTATATTTGCGGTGTTGTGAAGTTTCAAATATAGATAATACAGTGTTATCGTTCATTAGATTATGGACGTTGTTATGAAAACTTGACGCCCATGATAACGTATCTATTGAATTCTATCTATTTCAGTTTTTCCGATACACCACACAGTATATAAGTGCTATATAATAATTCGTTTTTATCCCGTTTTATACATAAATTTTCTTGGATTGCAAAATTGGTAAGTCTGTAATGGCTTTATTATGTGAGATAAAAACTTAACGAACTGCGAAATGAGTTAGGTTGTTGACCGTCAATCGCGTATTCCGTACTATGCGCGTTACTTTGCTTGAAAATTAATGTAAGGTATGTTTTACTCGTTTTTTTTCTAATTTCTGAAATAATTCTATATATACTACTCTCAAAGAACATGATACTACATTTTTTTAAAATGACCAATGTTTATTGACCAATTAAATTAAATATCATTTTCTATATAGCATATACAACAAGATTCAATTTTATTCTTTTATTAAAACTATATATATAAATCAGCTTCACACGCGGGATACCCGTACACAACAGGGTAGGCAGTTCCCCACTTTTTGCCGAATTCCGCGCTTAGCCTCAACACCAGAGCGAAAAGATGTAAATATAAATTTAAGTAAATATTTCATCTCCTCGAGTGGGTATCGAACCCACAACCAGTCGGTTTTCACAGTCACACTGCGTGTCATTGTGCCACGACTCGCCTCATATATAAATTAAAATTAAAATGTAATTGAAAATTATATTTTTTTATGTTTCTGAATCCACTTCAAACTAAATGATCGTTATCTTCCGCCTACTACTTTATTGTCTATATTTGCTCCCTTTACATTTTCATGTTCAATTGATTTATTGTACAGTTATAATATAGTGACGTGGGACCTCCTCGCCTTTACTTTGCTAATGTACTAAGCGACAACGTTAAATTACATGTCAAGAGTAAAGAATAATTATCTACCCAATTGTATTTTGTAACTAAACAAGGATAGGTAATACTCTTCTTTGCTTAACATTAAACAAATATTAAATATATAAAAGAAAAAATTGCTTCACGCTGTATCCCGCACAAGGCAGGGTAGGCAGAGGGAACCTAGTGCTAAGACACTCCGTTCCTCACTTTCTGCCGAATTTTGAAGGCATTGCTTGTTGAGTGGCAGAACTCAACGCCGCGCTTTGCTTCTACACCAGAGCGAAGAAATGTAAATATAAATTTAAGTAAATATTTCATCTCCTCGAGTGGGGAACGAACCCACAACCAGCCGGTTTTACAGTCATACTTTGTACCACTGCGTCACGACTGGCATTACTTTTTACTTTTTTACTTAAATATATTAAATATTAATATATTAAAATAAAAAAATAATTTATAGTAACGCATAAAAAGTATATGATAAGTATATAGTGAATAATATCAGGTATCTAAATTATTAATAATACAAATGTTATATTAAAACATAACCTAAACGCCTACCATACTCTGGGTCTCACTTGCGCGTGAGTAAGTGTGATAAATGATTCTTATGTAAGTTCACTTATGTATTCAACAACTTGATTGTTTACTATTATATACTACATATGTAATGAGTTTCCTATTGATAGATCCTCCATACGAAACGGTAAATATTAGATACGTTATAAAAAATAAGTATGAGCAGACCATTTAACGCTAGTAAGTTATATTTAGTAGTGGGGGGAACACTCAGGTATATAAAGTGAACTTTCTGCTCATATATCACCTTCTATAAAAAGTTATAGAAATTTTAAATAAATTATAAAATTCTGTGAAGGAATTACGATATTCGAGTACGATGTTAGTGATAATGAAGCTACAATATCGACACTACTTACTAAGACAATACATTATGGTTTTTTCTAGGCCCTTCCTATGTGACTAATTCATACTTATTTTACATAATAATTATAAGTAAAGCAGGAAATTGCTAAGATAGGAACTGATTAGAAAAAAATGTATGTCTTTTTAAAGTTATCTTTTTGAAAAATAATATTATCATAAGTGTGTTCTAAGAAAATTCGGTACTGTTATTTGTAATGTATACTAATATAATGAAGCGAAAGAGTTTGTTTGTTTAAAGGCTAAGATCTCTAGATCTACTGGTCTGATTTACGTTCTTTTTGTTTTGTATAAAAGCTACATTTTTTAGGAGTCCTATATATATAACATTACGGTGTGAGTCCTAGTTAGCGAAATAACAATAAGAAACTTAATGAACATAATCTTAGGCTTTCATAGCATGTATTTTAGACGTATACTTTTCGAAAAAATGTAAAATTAATTCAACGCTCTGCTTACGGCTGCAAGCCGATGATGTCCTATCATACAAACACGCTGAGTATGAACACTACTACGTGAGACAATCATGAGATCGAATGTATCAATCTGTTGGCAAATGCAGCATGATAAAAATATTATATGTGATATGCGGGCGAAGCCGCGAGTTGGCTGCTAGTGTTGATATAGAAATAAAAAAAAGATATTATTTATAAATTAATACTAATAGATTTTTGGCAAATAATGAATAATATGTGTTCAGATACTTATTATATTTAATAAAAAAACTGTGGCGCAGTGAAACAGGGCCTGAGAATCGCGAGGAATCGTTTTTGTAGGTTCGACCCCCTCGAAGCTATAATTAATTTTAAGTTACATTGCTCAACACGCACTCAAATTCACGCGGAAAAAAACAATAAAGTATTTTCTTCTCGACTATGCGGGACAATTCATGATATAAAAGCAAGACGGAGAATATGCATTTTAACTAATACCTATTATTTCATGTTAGACCGACATTAAAACCAATTCAGTAAAATGGTTTAACATAATTCTCGTAAGGTTTCCGACCTTGGTCGTAGTGTAGTATTCCCACGGTTAAATGAAAGTATATACTTAACCGTTACTGGTGATTTGCTACTATCTACTACTATCACTGTGTAGGAACGGTACGTAGTTTTCTCGTCCAAGTTTCCAACTATCATCGACTTTCCATCGCCTTTCCATTTGCTTTATTTTTGTAATTGTAATATAAAACATATTGCTAGAGCTATTAAAAGAGAAAATAAACCGCTTAGGCTTTATTCCCCTAGCTCTAATTCTAAATAATCAAGGTTTTAATATATTTTTTTGTCATGCATCTCCCGCACAATGTAGCTGTGGCAGAGGAAATCACTTCGTTGATCTGGTTCTGGTTGTGGGTGTTCGGGTTTGATCCCCGATCGAGGAAATGAAATATTTATTTAAATACCGGATTACGGCGAAAAGTGAGAAGTGTGGGGGATACAGCGTGAAGCTGATATAATATTAATGAAATTTTTAAAAATAAGAAAATACAACTTCAGATATTTTGTTTAACTATTACTAGCTGTCCCGCTGGCAAACGTAGGAAATAGGCCGAGGGCAATCACCGTTTACGTCCTCTTCCGCGATCACAGCGCGTCCCGTGAATGGACTGCTAGAAGTGGAGCACAACGCTTGAACTGATAAATTATTCAGATTCAGTAAGTAAGCTAAAAGGCAAAAAGGTATACTATTCCACACTTTGGAAATATATATTTTTTTTTTAGAAAACAAAAATTTCGCTACGTTCAAAAAAGTGTTTTTTTTTTCATTATGTTGCATGTAGCTCTTACATTGGTTTAATAGCACAGATAAAAGGCATAATATACAGTAATTATATGCGGCATTTTTTTTTGTTGTGATATCTTGTAAATATTTAAAAAAATATAAAGTTATTGATAGCGTTATCAACGGACGAAAAAACCGAACGTGTTCCGTTAGCGACGTTACGCATAATTTGCCGTGGCAAGGCTTTTTTGTTTCGCATATTTATAGCTCTTAACTTTATATTGAGGCCAGTCTCAACTGGCTCACTGACTGTACCTCAGTACAGGGGCACAAGATGTGACAGTAAACGTGACTGGTTTTGGATTCGATCCCCACTCGAGAAAATTAAATATTTATTTAAATATATAATTGAATTTCTTTGCTCTGGTGTCGAGGCAAAGCGTGGCGATGAGTTCCGCCATTCAACACGCAATGCCTCCACTGAATCCGGTGGAAGGTGGGGAACGGAGTGTCTTAACACAAGGGTTCCTTCTGCCTACCCTACTGTGCGCGGGATATAGAGTGAAGCTGATCTAATCTTTTATTTATTTTTATATTACAACCTGCAGGCAGCTACAGGCAACAAGTACGTAACGCCGATAACATGAGAACAATCAGTGCGTGAAGTGGCTACTTTTTGCACGTCAACTTTATTATGATAGACTCTTTTTATGCCTTTATCTATTGAACATTTTGTAACAGCTTCAATGTATTTAAATATTATTTAAACCATTGTTCTTATAAAAAAATATTTTGTATACAATTTATGAAGTAGGTTATTAAGTTAGTTATTTAAATACAGTGTGTCTCAACACTAGGTTTTCTATATAAATGATTAAATATAGGAAATTTATATTTTAATATGGATTTTTATTTAATTTAAATTAATATTTTTTATTTATATTTATTTACAGTATTTCTACTTTATATGCCTTAGTGAGAAAACATACTTTTTTTTCATAATTCATATTTAATTTAAATAATGAAGTATAAACATTTAGGAGTAACTTAATTTTTTATAGACATCACTAAAAACTTAAGCTGACTGCTAATATGCTGACTGCAACTATTTAGTTTTCTTTACTTTTGTACGAATGAAAACAATAGCAGCTAATATAGTAAGAAACAATGTTTTTTTAAATTAAATGTTACGTGCTATGGGAAATGAAGAAATCATTACAAAGACAATATCTTTAAAACACAATGGCTCAATGGAAAAATGATTACAACTAAAGGCACACTATGTAATAATAAGGAATTGACACATTTTGAAGTGTAGTATAATTCTTCTAATATTATGATTGTGTTTGTAAGGATGTATGTTTGTTGCACTTTCGTGCAAAAACTACTAAACGAATTTATGTAAACTTAACCGTTATATAACTTACACATTAGAAAAACACATAGAACATAGATTTTGTATAATTTGGCTATAATATAACAATAACTACAAAGTTTAAGCGGCGAAGCCGCGATTGGGTTGCCAGTGTGTATATGCCAGCGTTGCCAGTTTTTTTGTAGACAAAAGCGGGATTTTATGAAGAGTTTAAATAAAAAAGCGGGACTCTTTCGCCAAAAGCGGCACAACAAAATTAAGTAATAAGAATTTGTTTTATTATTTATCCATTTAGTAAAGTTTCAAATAGAGCTTCCAATGGTGAAAGATATCAATAAAAAGGTTTTTTTTAAATGAAAGAATAATGTCATAACGCTTAAAAACGATATTTTTTTGGTTTACCACATGTAAGGCAGTTAACTCTTGAATAACATAACTTACGAATGTACTTATTTGTATTGTTATGAAATGATTAGTAACTAATTATAAACTTTAAGGAATAAAAAAATATTTTTTGCAGTACGTGGAATAATCCGTGAAAAGCGAGTTAATGTCTGTTCCGCTCGGGAATTCCGGACATTTGATTTTTGGTCTAAAAACCGAGAGGTCCCGCCAAAATCGTGGTGAATGTTAGATTATAAATATATTTAATAGATTGTTTTTTTGCAATGATATTTGTAGAAGTTTTAATTAACCAAATGATATACCGAATTGATTTTTCGCTTGATAAATTTAAATCGTACTGTGTATTAGAGTTCTTGCAAATCTAGAAGTAACATGGAAAATATACATATATTAAAATAAAATATTTTTTAAATATCATCTTTTTATTTGTACGAAACGCTAGATGGTTTTGCGAGTGGAGGAAATCAACACTGTAGTTTAGTTTTTCTACAAATATTTTAATTTAAAACTATTTTAAATTTTAAGCTAAGAAATATAAATTCCAAATTGGTTGTATGATTTAACATTACTAAAACAGTATAATATAAGTTAAGTATGGATCATATTTTAGTATACATTTGTATGTGAAAGCAGGGTATGTCATAGGTACCTATAATGTACATTTATGGTCTCGGCCTACGGATGAGATCGTTATTTACCGTTTCCGGATTTACTGGCTCATATCAATTCTGTGTTCGTCGGCTGTTATTTATGTTACACTATCAAAACGTATCATTTTGTTAATTTTATACGATATATGTATATAATTATGTTATTATTTCGACGTCAATTAGTCTAGCTTCTAGGGGTATAGCAGTATGACGGGGGTTCGATTCGCACTCGAGGAAATTAAATATTTAATATTCATTATATTTATTTCTTCACTCTGGTGTCGAAACAAAGCGTAGTGTTGAGTTTCGCCGCTCAACACGCTGTCTCCAGAATTTGGCGGATAATAGGAAATTAAGTGCCTTAACACTAGGTTCCCTCTGCCTATCCTGCCGCGTGCGGGCTACAGCGTGAAGCTAAATAAATATAATGTTTTCTTAACACGTGTAACATTAATAAAACAGTAATATAAGATAAGCAACAGTTATTAACATAGCAGTGTAACCTACTAACATATTGGTATTATAATTATTGTATTCATGATGTTCATGAAACCGTACGTCCGTAAGCGTTTGCCTACTGAATTAATTATTCTCATGTACGTAGATTATATAATAAATAAAACAATTAACAATTTATTAAATAGTTTAAATATATTTTCTTTGTTGCAGGTAATATTTTTTCATGTAAGAATTTCCAGCCTAAACAAAATATTTTAATTTTCTTTTTTTTATTCATTTACATACTTATATAAATCACAGATGTATATTTAATTCACTTTTAATCATAACTTTTTAATAACATAATAATATTTCAGCTGTATAATATGCATGTAATTTTCTTTGAATATGATAATATAGTGAATTCACCTTTGTATATTTTCTTTGAATATGATAATATAGTGAATAAGGGGCCATTCAAGTATTAAGTAAGCAGTTTTTTTTTTGCAATTATTGATCCCATATGTCATCAAAAATAAGCAATCCTCTTAAAATTATTTATTTGAACACATCAAAAATAAGCAAACCCAAGATCCCCCCGCCCCCTACAATGCTTGAACGGCTCCTATGTGCCTTATACAAGATTCAGTGAATGCTTTCTTAATTATCCCATAACTTCCCCTCATACTCTAACTTTGCCCGCCACGTCTCATTTCAGCCCGGCACACCACTCACTAATGCATGCTGAGTTCGTGTTGCACTAACACCTTGCTATGGCCAATCCTGCAGATAAACGGTTCCATCAGCTGGTAAGTTAACAAAGATGGATTTTCCATTTTTCATCGCATTTATGATTATTTATAACCAGCGACCTGCTTCAAATTACTTTTATGTCCTAATAACGTTATCATTTTAATGACAATATCTATCCATCAATTGAATACTAAAGTTTCAGCCAATTTAATAAGAAAATTGTAGCTATTTTGTCGTATATAATTTATTTTGATATATCTTTTTTATTTATGAGCCGATTCAAATTAAAATAAACTATATATTGAGGGGAGCTTAGCAAAGTGTAGTAGTGAGTTATTACATTTAAATTTATTAAGCCGTTTCTAAGGACAGCGTGCACAAACCCACAGGCAAACAGACATACAGACAAACAGACATACAGACAAACTGACATTTTTTAAAGTCATTGTCTTGGGCTCCGTTCCATCGTTAAATGCCACCAGTAATATATTTTCTCTCATATCATCCATATACATACACCGTTACAATATTTTCCTTAAAAATATAAAATACAGTTAATTCACCGATGATAAAAATTAGCTTTAACTTACATATCACAAATCAATCATACTGCGTGCATTTTAATTTTTTTTTTTAACGTAATGCATGGTTATAACTAGCTCGATATAAATATAATTTTGTTTTTTTTTTAATAATTTTTATGCGTATTTTTTATTTGGGGCGAATGTGTGTATGTGCTCAAGTAAGTTTTTGTCAATTAGGTCATGGTTTGGGGGTTTATCCCCTTGGCGAGTAAGAGGTTAATTAACATAATTTATACTTTTAATATGTGGTTTTTAATGATAAATTGCTCCAAGAGCTTTAGTGATCATAAAGAGATGACATTCAGCAGTCGTATTTTAGTCACAAAGAGATTGCCTTTAATTATGAAAGGGTTTAAGTGTGCGTAGGTTTCAGGTTTACATGGTCGTGCTTATAAACGATCTTTTAATAAATTACTCTTTGCACAAATCACTTGCACTCCAGGGTCTGCAAATTATGCAAAGCTATAAGAAAATCTTTCTTTTAAACTGTAAATATGGTGTAATTAAGAAATGTTAATATATTTTTGCTTTACGCTGTTTCCCACACGTAGCAGTGTAGACAGCCCTCTGTCCTAATGTGAAAACACTCCCCTCCTCATTTTCTGCTAGCGCTCTGCCTCAGAGCGAAGACATGAAAATATTAAACATTTTATTTCGAGTAGGAATCGAACCCACAACCTTCTGCGTTAAAAGTCGCTATACTGTTCGTTGTATAGCGACTGTTAAAGCGGACTGTTGTGCTTCGCTTGTGTCTCTGCTCCACGATTGGTTTCGGTTGGTTTGTTTATAAATTATCTATTTAAAAAATTTGTCCTTGCAGAAATCACTTGCACTCCAGTGGATGCAACTATGCATAAGTGCAAAACAGATGTTCTCGTAAACCATAATTATGCTGTACATATTGTATAATAAATAATTTTATCTAATACAATTTCTTCTTATAAAAATTAATTATTTAATAGTTCATTATAAAAGTAGAACAAGGTTACTCCTTTTAGGTTACTATTAGCGTGTTATAGTACATAAAACGCCAACAATTTATGTCACTGGGGCAGCCCTTTGCAAAGCTCATGTTTAATCATGACAGCCAACAAGGTATATAATAAACACGTGAACTTTGACGGCTTTGTCATTTATTCTAGCGTTTATATCAATTAAAATTATTTTATGAGATTGTATCTAATATGAGCTGAGTAAAATAAGAATAACATATCTTAGAAAAATAAACAATCGAGCAAGTAAACAATTAAAATTGTAATTCAAAGAGTCACGTGGCAGATGAGTCACTACGAGAGCGAGATTTAAGTAGAAGGAATATTCTCAGAATCACATCAGCATTTTAATTACTCACATTATGTATAAATGTATGTTAAACCTTGGTGTGGAAATCAAATATTATCCATTATTAATCTCCAAAGTGATTCTTTTCTATCTGTTTAATATTTATCTGTTTATTATATTTTCAATATCTATAGTGTTAGATAGCTGCTAAAAAAAAATCTAAGCTAAACGTAAGTTAAAGACAGAAATTTTGTATGTGTATGAGTGTATGTAGAGAGTACGGTCGAAGAGTCGTGGTCGCCTTGAAGATAGCTGTAGATTTCGTGTTATAATCTTTCTTGTTTGATCATTTTCTTGCTGGGTAAATAATGCGCAGAAATTAAAAAAGTCTAACTTCAAGACGGCCACGACTCTTTGACCGTACTACACAATTTTCTGTCAAGCCTGCTTCTGTTTTATGAATAATAAAATTTCACACTCGTGTTAAGTTCCAAGAGAAATTATTAAGTCTTGATATAAAATATATAATTATTTATTTTCTATTATAATCTTAATGCATGATACTACACTATAGTACCCTATATTTTTTTAAAATGTTGTAAATAATGTTTTTTAGAAGTACCGTTCCCAGTGGACGTGCATTTTATAATACGTAGGTATATTGTGTAAATGTCACTAATGTAATTAAAATTTGTGTTCATGCTATATAAATAGCTTTATATTATACTAATTAGTTAATTACTGGACTGTTTCGTACTTTTTTACTTTCGTTGTTAGTACTACGACGTCAGGTCAATGAACAACGATTCTGTTTACAAACACTGCTATATTATGTTGTTCCAAAAATACAGAGCGCGCTCAACGCGGCGCAACATACGTTTTATATTTTTGTTTCCATTCGAACATACTTGATTCATGGGCGTATTTAGGCTTATCCCGTTTTAGATTTTATGTTTTCCTGTTATTTCTGTTTTGAGGTAGGGTACACGCAGGAGATGTGTCACGATCTAAAATAAATCGATAGTAAATATATTGAACTTGACTTTGAATATGTTGTTCTCTTGTTGTTGAAAAATATTTTATAAAATTATTGTTCCTAATATTTTCTCTTTTTTATTTTATCCATATGGGTTTACTGGATGAGATGTTGTAAATGTTCATTTTGTTTTTTTTTGCATATTTACGAAGCATTTTTACTTTAATATATTAAAAAAAATATATATATTTCCATACAACATTATTTGATTCGTTTACTTATAAATCCTTTATTTGCAGACATTAGCAATTCAAAAAGCTATAAACGCGATCGAAACGCCAGTTAAAGAGAAACATGTACGAAGCACCATCATTGGGACTTTCCGGGAGCAGAGTGCGATCACGTATTGGGTAAATCGAAATTATAAACATTATTTCACTATAATTTTATGAGAAATGATTAATTTAAAAGCTAATATTAATAAAAAAATAATATTCCTTAAGCTTTTTTTTTTAAATCTAAAGAATTAATATTTATACTATTAAATTTTATTTTATCATACGAAATGAAATTTCTTACTTATATAGCAGGCCAGAGAGAAAGATCTCTTATTGTTAAAACATTTGTTTGTATCTGTGTTCACATTTACGTTTTGCCACCATGCATACAAATAATTTAAATATAAATCATTTTCCCAAATTGGAATCGGATCCACAACTGCATATTGAAAGACGCTCTCCCACTGCGTCGCGATGGCTTAATTTATTTTAACTATATGTATACGTTTATATATTTTTTAAATTTTAAAGTTAATTTAAAGCTGTCTCCCATCAGATGGTGGCCCTCCGTCAGCCGTTACAAGACGACAGGATCGTGGCATGGAAGTTTTGCCACGTGACGCACAAGCTGCTCCGTGAAGGTCACGCCGCGTGCCTCGATGACTCGCAGCGGCACATCGGCATGATCAAGGAACTCGGCAAATTATGGGTACAATTACTTTATGGATTTTAATATGTTTCCAGAGAAAGTTAGTTTTTTTTAAGGTTTCTTTTAAAAAATATTAAATAGTATTAAAAAGTTAACAATATTCTATTACCAATTAATAAGTACACCGATACGAAAGCAGTAAACTGCATAGATTTTTTTCAACGATATTATCTTTTTATAGATACTTTTTTAAATAACATTATATTATTATATCTTTTCAAAAGTTTTACACAGAGAAGCCTTTACAGTGTAGTTAATTTGATCTCGATTACTTCACAATTGACTAGCTAATGCTAATTTTCTCGCCGTAGGTGCATCTACGTGAAGGCTACGGACGCCTGATCCACTTATACTGTAACTTATTGGTAACGAAATTAACGTTCCACGCGAGAAATCCTAGAATACCCGGCAACATGCAACTGACGGCCGAAGAGTTAGACAACATAGCCGAGAACGACGTTAATAATTAGTTAGTATATTTTATATATATAATATGATTTGTTCTTCTTTGTTCTTCTTAAGGAACAACTCATTCTTATTTTTAAACATTTTTAAAGTGTTATTCCACACTTAGGAAAGAAAAATACTTATTTAGAAAACGTATAAAAATTTGAACGTAGCGGGACTCGAACCTGCGCCTCCTGGAAACAGACCAGGCGCTCTGAACACTGAGCCATACGTTCCTGGTCGGTTTCCAGGAGGCGCGAGTTCGAGTCCCGCTACGTTCAAATTTTTATACGTTTTCTAAATAACTATAACTCATTCTTATGTTGAACTCTCGACACAAACGTCACATCTAAGTGCCGTAGGTACAGTCGGTATATCAAAAATCCTTTGATGCAATATAGTCAGTCGTGGTGCAAGGGTGCAAAAACGTGTGATTGTAGATGGGTTAGTGGTACAATTGTCATTCGGGAAAATTAAATATTTGTATTCCTTAGCTCTGGTGTCGAGGCAAAAGCGTGGCGTTGATTTCCTCCACTCAACACGCAATGCCTCCAGATTTCACCGGTGCGTAGCGAAATGTCTTAACATTAGGCCTACAATGTCTGTATCCTGTTACGATCGGGATACAGCGTGGAGCTGGAAAAAAATCCTTTCTTGATAAATATATTATCCAATTCAACTTTTTTTTTAATTCGAGCCAGTAGTCAATAAACAAACTCATTAACTTTATAATATAAATACAGATTTTCTTCATAGATCTTAGTATTTTTTTTTACTAAACTCATTTTTTTTTCAGTTTCCAATTGTGCGTGGAATTGTTCGACTATATGGATGATATACTAAGTTTACAAGCGGCAGGTAATAAGTGATTTTTTAATTTAATTTTTGTTAGATTATTTGTACGATAACTGTACAAGAGGATTACACATGTAATCTTTTGATGCGTGGTCAGCACCTGTGTGTAGCATCTAAGGCTTTGTAAAAAATAAAATTTGCATAAATGTTTTAAGGGACTCGATCAAGTAATTACGTGTTATTGAAACTAAATAATGGTTTAGATGGAGTCAGACGGAGAGAATACAATGTCCGTTATTGCATTCTCTCCGGCTGATTTGAGTGGTGTGCGCGCAGTGTTCGACAGCCTGGGCAACGCGCGCGCCAACTCGATGACGGCGAGCGGGCAGTGCCGGCTGGCGGCGCTGGTGGCGTGCGCGCAGGACGCGTCGCGCATCTACGACTGCAACGCGCGCCTGCTGTTCCGCCTGCACGCCGCGCTGCCGCCCGACGTGCTGGCCGGCCACCGCGACAGGTGCGGCGCTGCACTCATTACATTAGCAGCAGGGTAGGCAGAGGGAACCTAGTGTTCAGACACTCCGTTCCCCACTTTCTGCCGAATTTTAGAGGGATTGCGTGTTGAGTGGCAGAACTCAACGCCGCGCTTTGCCTCGACACCAGAGCGAAGAAATGAAAATATAAATTTAAGTAAATATTTCATCTCCTCGAGTGGGGATCTAACCCACAACCAGTCGATTTTACAGCCACACTTCGTGCCACTGCGCCACGACTGGCCTCTATAGTACATATATTCGTATTATTTCTTATTCTATTCGAATAATAAAATATTTTACATTGTATTATGTAACAGGTAGGCAACGGTGGGGGTAATTGAAGGTACTCGTGGAAACCTTTCAGTAAAACCTAAAGTATTAACAATAAATATCCAATCTTAATTGAATATCCATTAAACTTCAGCTGCGTAAATAAAATGCATGATAGTTATATAACTATCAGTTAAAACAACACATTCTATTATTTTCTCAATTATTATATGCCTTGATTATTAAATTAAGGGTTACACAGATTATAGAAAATTAATATTGGCGAAAGTGTATAAAATTTTATAATTATTTAAAGTTTGACTATCATTTGCCATTGAAATTTCCAATGTTACACATTAATTTAGGTTTCGGGTGCAGTTCAAACAACTGAGTTCATTCTACAAGCACGCGAGCAGTTTGCAGTATTACAGAAACTTGCTCTCATTGCCCGTACTACCCTCCGATCCACCGAACTTCTTGTTACAGGTAAAATTTTACTAATTTATACTTTTTTTTATTTTGTATGAAACATTTCATTTTTATAATAAATATTTCATGAAAGAATGTTGTACTCCAGGGTCCCTGCATAATATCTCTTTGGTCTTACAATCATTACAGACTGTACTACCCGATAATGAAGTGTCGCAAAATATTAGATATTTAAAATTTTATACAATTACTTAATTTCTTAGTTTAGCTGGTCTAATATAGTACACACCAAGTGGAACGGTACCAATCTATACCAAAGTATTACCGTTTACAAGCCATTCAGGAACCTATTGAAATATGAACACAATTTTTTATCCAAAACAAACCGGTTCCAGTCGTTTAGAATGTAACAAACAAACAGACAGTAGAATTATCTATACAATCTGTCTGTCTATACAAATGTATATCTGAAAACATACCAATAGTAACATGAAAATATAGTTAATTTAAGTTTTTTTGCATTGTAAAAAATATTAAAAATAATATTTGAATTATTGTATTTTTGTTGTTAATGATATAACAACAATCTTTGTTTTTACAGAGTGATTTCGGTACATATGTGACGCCCGTAGTATCAATCCCGAATCCGCCGCCTGATGAGCCTGATGCAGTGGGGTCTTTGATTGACACTTCAGATACCATGAGTCAGGTATTACTACGTTTGAATTTATTTTTATTATTATTAAATTACTTAAGACACAGTTCTTCGTGGCGAAGTGCGGCGTTGAGTTCCCCCAATGTCTTGAAATCGGATTTAAATGATGAATGAAAAGTGGCGCTTTGCATATATAATTATTTTCAAATTATTATTTATTATAATACAAATAATAATTAAAAAACAAGCTAAAGCAACAAGCTTTGATTAATTCAATTTGTAACATATTTGTTTCCAATTAAGTGTTAATATTAAGTCCTGAAGTTGAAGCTGTAGATAGCTGCGCACTCTGATTTTATGACTCGTACTTTACGAGTATGTATATAGAAATATTATTAATAGTAATATCTTTACTTAAGCTAAACATGAATTTGTCTTTTCCCACGTACAGGCAACTACCCCAGACCACCTGGACATGGACACGCGCACCACACCCTCCCCCATACCCGACCCCATTCTGGAGCGAGACAGGCTCATTGAACACTTACAGAACGAGTTAAAGAGAATGAGGTATGTGTTTAAAGTGATTTATAGCTATTAGAAATCAGATTTATATTATTTTTCCACATTTTAAAATAAACAGAATAACAAAATTTTAAACAGGATTTATGTTTTTGATGTTTTGAGCACTTTACGGTAGTCCGTGGTCACGGATAGTTGACAAAATTATTATATCAAAATGAGGGATTGTATCTTGCTCTCTCCCAATTGTAATTTTTTCTTATTTCATAATTATTTAGTGCATTTTATATTCAATGGCTGCTACTATAAATATATGGGGTAAATCAGAATGTGGTTGCCAACTACCAATGATTGCCACATTTAAGGAAAATATTGTCAGTTATTGACTTTCCATAATTTAAGTTCAATAATAATTTTTTAGATGATTTTGTAACATATTTATTAATAGAATGGAAGTTGACAGCTTGGCAACATTTAAAAATAAAAAAAAGGTTATACAGGACATTGTTATCAATAGGATATAGATGAATAACGTTAGATTTTTTGTCGCCATCACTGCACTTCTATATTTTTTTTATTTCCTTTATATTGCATAGTTCTTATGACAATGGATTGGAAATCCTTAAGGATAAATAATCTATCCTATATACTATTATATATGTTGTTTTTTGCGTTTTTCCTTAGATCAACGGTGTCACATGTAACACAAGAACGAAACACAATGATAGGATCTATGCAAGAAAATTATATGAGAATGGAATCACAATTGCAAGCCGCGAAGGTAAGTAAAGAAATGAGGAATAGTTTAGCAGTGGCCTCATCATATTACTTTTTGCTTCACATTGCATATATCAGAATAGGCAAAGGGAACCACCACTAACGACACATTATATGTACAATGACCACGCTTTATACTGTTACCAGAATGAAATATTTTTTTCGATTGGTAATCGAACCAACAACCGTCGCATTTACAGGTAAAAAAATGTGCCATTGAACCATGATATTGCTTATTTGTGACTATAAAATTAAATGAACTGAACCCTATAGGGTTCTATATATATTTAATAGATTATTATATTTATTTCAAACAAATAAATCTTATAAATTTGCTTGTTTCAGTATGAACTCGAAGAAGAGAAACAAAAAGCCGAAATCTTGTCAATTGAAACACCAGAAATCAAAAGTAAGATATGATTTAGCTTCATGTTTTTTTTAATATAGCACAGTTGGCCTCTGCTGTAGGTGTATTATAGCATATTATTAAGACACTCCATGTTAAGTTAGATCAATTTTCGAAATATTGTTAGCGGTAGACTTCTACATCGTGCTCTATCTTGTGTCCTGTTGCACAAGCGGAGATTGGTCATCTACTGAGTATCTACCACATCCTATGTCAATTTTTTCGGCTTCTTTAAACCGCTTGTAGGTTATTGGGGAAAATTGGAGAACAGGATGATACTCGTGGGGGGTTCCGGGCTCGCTTTCCATAGCGAACCCTTATCCTCATTTCTGCCTCAGTAATGTTCTGCAACAGGTGTTTATTTTATACTTGAGTATAGTCTATCAACTCTTCGTTGGTGAGGCAGCTGAGGACTCCCCTCTACGTCGCGCTCTTTCGAGTGGGAATCGAACATACAACACTTTTCCAGACAGATGATGTATCGCTGCGTCATGACAACCTCATGTTATTTTTATTTAATAATATGCATTTATTCTAGGAAAACTAAGCCAAACTGAAGAGAGAGCCAAAGTGCTAGATGAAAAATTCCAAAAATTAAAGGGAGCGTACACACAGCTACGAGAAGAACACATTACTTTAATTAGACAGGTTAGAGAGATATATTTTATTTAAAAAAACCGGACAAGCGAGCTCAATTTTTCATTTGATACCTTACTTTAATAGCGGCTTGGAATGGCTTTAATACCAAACTTTGCCTCCCTTTTAAAGCTATTATTTTTTAGGATTTAACTTCAAATGTATAGATTTTTTCCTAAATCTATATAATAATAATAGGCTATCGGTAGATGCGAGCTTGATATCTTCAAGCGTTCCTGAGATAAAGGCTCTTGACCCTAACAGGATAGTTTCTTTAGTAAGATTTTGAATTAAGTCCATTCTGGTCAACTTCCCGTGGCATTAAAACAACCGATGTTGGTAGAGAGATAAAGTGATGTTAAGACCATTCCTTCTCCAATTTCGAAGTAATTTAAGAATCAATTTTGTGTTCATTACAAATAAAAAAGTTATATCAATATGCAAATAAAACCGCAGGCATAGCTAGTAAATAATAAACACTAATAAATGTCGATGCAGAAGGCGGAAGTGGACAAACTCTCCGCTAATCTGCGAGCAGCCGCCGCACAACACGAAAACGCCAAGACAATGCTTCAACAGCAATTGAATGACAGAATGAAGTATTTTTTTTTATTTCTTTGTTGTATTTAAACTTTTATTGAATGATGTATATATTATTACTATGTTATAATTATGGTCCTTAATAATCGTAAATCATAAATATTCTTCTTTGGACAATACATAAGGGTTTTGTAATATTTCTATGTATAAAATTTAATTTAAAACTTAGTTTTTTTAGTTGAAATTTTTTAAGTGTTTGAGCACTAGATGTTTTGGTTACTTAATAAAATATATCATTGTTTGTATAGAGACGTTGAACTACTTCAACAAAGTGCATCATCAAGTGAAGAAGTCGAAGCCTACAAAACAGAGCTCACTAATCTTAGAACTGAATTAGAACAATCTAGACAAAAAGAGGCTGAGCTAGAGGCGCTAAAAGCTTCAATGGAAGCCCTAGAAATTGAACATAAAACCGCAACAACGGAACAAGAAGAAAAACTGATGGTAATCGCCAACGAATTGAAAGAAGCGACAGAAAATATTGACAGGTTGAAACAAGAAATGAATGAAAAGGATTCAGAGTTAAGTAGAGCTAAGGAGGAATTGATGATTTTAAGGCAAAAAAGTGGGGACGAGTGGAAGAAAGCTCTGGAACAAAAGGAGGAAGCGCTAAAGGAATTGTTAGAACTTAAACAGAAATATAAACATGAAAAAGAGGTTAGTAATTTTCTATTTTTTTTTGTCCTAAATGTTAAATTGTAATGCATGATAATGTAAATAAAACATGTTTATTATAGAATAATTTTATTGTGTATGCTCTGCGGTATGTGATTAACAAAAGCTATTTTGTCAATGATTTTAATTTTTGAAGCTTCGGACAATTAAAAAATGATCTTGTGAGTAATAATTATTTATCTGATGACATTGTGCTTACTAGGATTATATTTGTGTATTGCCTTACTAATTTTATTCGTATATGTAGATATTGATAAAAGGTTTATTTTTATTAGGAGCAAATCCATTATACTAATAATTTGAAAGCTGATTTAGAATCTTTTCAAATGAAATTAACTGATGCGCAAAGTAATTTTGAAAAGAAATGTAATCAGTTAAATGAGGAGTTTTCTTTGAAAACTCAAGAATTTGATAGTGTCTTGAGTGAGAAAGATTCTGAACTAAAAGAAGCTCTAGACACGCTTATGCTTTTGCAAGATCAGATAGAAAGTATCAAAAATAACGACGAAAAGTTAATTAATGATAAAACAAAAGAAGTCAATGACTTATCATCAAATGTATCTGAGTTGCAAAATGCTATATGTTCGAAAGAACAAATGTTGCAACATTTAAATAATATATGCACGGAAAAAGAAAATAAAATAACGTCTCTTACATTGGAATACGAAAAGTTAAAAGAAAACGTTACAATTTTGACGGAACAATTGCAAGAATACAGAATTAATTTGGATACAGCTCAAAGTGAACTTACAAGTTTAAAAGAGCAGCATAAAGCTTTAATAACTACATCTGAGTCAACCATATCGGCAAATAATCTCGAAGCTGAAGAACTTAAGCAAAATATTAAAGAAATTACTGACTTGAAAGACGAGTTATGCACTGAAAGGGATACGTTACTTATAAATAAACAGGTTTGTTTTAGTAGAATATCTTAGGATTTAACTGTAACATGATTTGTTAATGTTTTTAGTGATATTTATGAAATAACTATATTTTGGTAGGATCTTGAGCATACAGTAGAAGAATTACGAGCTGTACAAATTAAATTAAATGCTGACGTAGAAGTAACCGCCAAAGAGAAAAAATATATAGAACACAATTTAAAACTAGAGATTGCTGATTTAACAGAAAAATGTACCCAATTAGCTGCTGATAAAGATGTCCATGTACAATCGTTACATGAAAGAATACAAAAAAAAGAAGAAGAAATAAAAGAAATTGTAACAGAAAAGGAAAATGAGTTAAATCATTCTGAATCAATAATAGCGAACTTAAAAGCTCAAATATCAGAGCTGGAGCAGTGCAAGGCTAAAGAAATAGATGAACTAAAAGTTGCATTATCTGAAAAAAATTCTGAGGCTCAGGTTAGACTAACACGGGGTTCTGGTGGTGGTTTACTTTGAGAACATTGCTGACTTCGCGATAAATATAAAAAAAATCATTTGTTTCTCTTATACTATACGCTTATAAATGTTAATAACTTTCATCTGTTATTTCTTATTTTAATAAACCTTTTGTCATTTAAGTGTCGATGCTTTTCGAACCTGAATAAACTTGTTATTTTAACTTATGTACGAACTAGCATGATATCTAATGGCATGTTTTTATTTCCAACGCTCTGCATCTACTGTTCTGCATGCGGATACCTTCATGTGGTCTATATATTTTACGCTTTGGACCTCTTCGCCGGCGTTATGTTACGTTAAGTATATTTCTATGATGGTGATATAGTTGCTTGAGGCTAGATTAGAACACACGGAAAACGAGCGATTGACCGCTGAGTGTGAATTACAGGACTTGTTGCAACAAAACACTATACTGGAAGCGGATATGGGCTCTCTCAAAATACAATTGGATGAGGCGAACGCGGTTATTAAGAAACGTAAGTGTATTTTGATTAGAAATGTATAGAATTGTTGATTTTTATTCTTTCTTATAGTTTTTAGTATGATTTTGTTTGTGCGCTTCTCTTATTGATCTTAATAATTATTTTGGAAGAATTTCGAAGTTTATTGATATTAAAATTTAAAGAGTTGATAGAAAATAATTGTGAAAATTTATTGGATTTAATTTAAATATTTTTTTAATTTTCTTATTAACGTTTAATGTATGATATGAGTTAAGGTATGGATGTAGGTATGAGTTAAAACAGTGAAAATAATATGTATAAGACAAAAAAAAATAATATATTAATGATGTTTTTTAAATGAATTATTTAAATAAAATTAAAACATTTTATAGCAATATAAAAGATTAGGACGATTAATAAAAGGTATACACCCTACTAATAAAAAAATAAAAAAAAACAATAATAACAGTGTACTCCCAATTATTATGTTTCTAAGACGTTAATGTCTTATTTCAAACAGAAACGAGTAAGTTGGTTACTTGTGCTACCGAGTCTGCATTGGACATGACCAACGGGGCGATAGTTAAATTCGACAATGCAAGCACTGAAGACCCAGCAGCCGAGTTAGCAGCTAAAGCTTTTGAAGAACTTGCGAGAAAATCACAGGTATTTTTTATTCTTTACCTCTGATCTGCATTTCTTTGAAGTATATTTTAAGTAACATATAATTAATGTATTATTCTAATTGCAAATTTGTTTCAGATTGAAGGCCACGAAGAGGTGATCGCGAAAGCAGCTTTGTCTGCGGCGCACAACGCCGCCCAGCTGTCGGTTTATGTTGCAGAACTTTCTAATATTACTACTGATATTAAACTCAGTGATAGTAAGTTCACGTTGTTGTTGTTGGAGGGTTAAGAAAATAAAATTTTCGTATAAATAAATTTTAATTATTATAAAACTACAAATTGAATGTAATCTAATTTATTTAGGCTATTGTCTTCGATAACAAATTCGATATCGATTCGATTCTTCGATAATTAGAAAACAATAAAAACTTGTTTAAACCTAACTTATCTAACTTAACCTCTAACTCAATTATTAGACGTACACATTATAATATAAAATATTTTCTCGTCCTGTGATACCGAGCCCGATATAACACATTTTTCGCCAAAATATTAAAAAAAAATTATTACTATTTTTAAATAGGTGAAGTAACAAAAAATATCGTTTGTAGAGCTTCTACTACTCGTCTTCTTTCTTCATAAAGGCCCCGAAAATATATTAAACATATGATGCTGTCTTAATATATTTTTTAACTTATCAAAAAGTACATAATCAATATCATTTATATACAGACATTATAACAAACACAACTTATTACAGAGCTAAAAGACGAGTGTCGCACAATGCTAACATCCAGCAAGCAGTGTCTAGAGCAAGTCGGCCTCGGTACACTCGACACAGCCGCTCTAGCGGCTCTACGCGCTCTAGTACAGCGAGTGTCGGCGACTGCGACGGCGGCTGACAAGCACGAGGGCGGCAATGCGGTGGACGACGAATTAGCTGATATGGATAGAGCTATTGAAGATGCTGCTGGACAGATTGAGGTGAGAATTGAGATATCATATCAGAATCTAATTAATTTCTTTTTGGATTTTTTTTATAATAAACGCGACGACGTTGGGTTCATTCATTGTGTTCCGCCATTCACATGCAGACGCGGGTTATAACACTAAGTTCCCGTCCTGTTCCTTTGACTACCCCGCCATGCACTTACTTTACAATTATGTTTGTTGTGAAATATAATTTAAAGGATAGTGAATACTATATATAAAAACATATTTTTTATCCGATTTCTGTAAGAAAAGGAGGTCATCAATACAAATGTTTTTTTTTACATTTTATTTACAAACTTAATATGAAAGTTAAAATTAAGTGAAGTGAAAAGTTAACTTTTCACTTAACTAACTTTAACTTTTAAAGTAATACTATTTGTCCACTTTGAATAGAAAACTGGTAATAAAGTATCAATTCTAGGATCAAATATTTTTTTTATTTTCTTATATAAGGTTAAGCTGATATTTTAATTATTACTATACAGGAAATGTTAGCAGCAAGCAGAGCAGGCGACAAAGGTGTTAAACTAGAAGTAAATGAGAAAATACTGGACGCTTGTACTACACTAATGGGTGCAGTGAAAGTCTTGGTCCAGGATAGTAGACGTTTACAAACCGAACTCGGAGACCCTAAAACGCGGCTGAAATTGTATAGGAAAAACCCCGTGTGGTCAGATGGACTTATATCTGCGTCGAAATCGGTGGTCTTTGCTGCTAAGTTGTTGGTGTGAGTTGATTTTTTACTTAGACAACCTATAAGGACAAGGGAAAGATTAGATTAAATTTAAATGATTTCATTCGCCGCTCTGATAAGATAGTTTTGCATGAAGTTCCACAACATTTGTGCAATATTTCGAGAAATTAATAGAAAGTGAGGAATGGAATGGCTTTGTCTACCTTGCTATATGTGGGGAAATCGTGCAGTAACAAAAATAATAATTTTACCATTTTCATAAATTTTATCAATATCTTGAAAAGCAAGTGGAAAATGTTAAACCTGGTATCTTACATGAGTTTCCTTAATGGTCCCTACAGAACGTCAGCCGACGAAGCAGTGGCGGCGTCGGGGCGGCTGGAGGGCGTGTCGGTGGCGGCGCACGAGGTGGCGGGCAGCACGGCGCTGCTGGTGGCGGCCTCGCGCGCCAAGGCGCCGCCCGCCTCGCCCGGCCTCGCGCGCCTCACCGCGGCCTCGCGCGGCGTCACCGGCGCCACCGGCGCGCTCGTGGCCGCCGTGCGCGCCGCCTCCGCGCTCGTGCGCGACCACGGTGACTGCTCGCCGCCCTTGTTCAGCTCGCGCTGTGCGGTATTCCAAAATTGTTGGGTTATTGAAATACTATACATTTGTGATTTAACGTAATAGTTTTGAACGCGGCGTCATGGGTTACTCGTTTGTGACACTACGCATTAAACATGTAAATAAGTACTGAGTTAAAATATTATTTTATAATTTCTGATTTATGATTTTTCTTTAATGATGAAAAAATTTTAATAACCCAATTTTTTTATAGACGATTTGTTTTTGCAGAATAGTCCTTTTTATTAGTTTTATGTAAAATTTTGAGGAATATATTAAAATTTATGTGTTGTTAAGTTTTTTTAGTAAGAAAAAGGTCAATAGCAAAATTGTACATCTATATCCATAACCCGTAAACCTTCAACAAAAAAAAAATATTTTTGCTAAAAAAAGTTGAAAACACGAATCCATACCAAACCGCACCGCACAGCACGCGCGTCGCTATGCGACAGTATGACTGTAGTAGTAGTAGTAGTAGTAGTAGTAGTGAGCTAGACGCGCACGTCCGCAGAGGCGCTGGACACGTCGGCGCTGTCGCTGACGGCCACGCGCCGCCTCGAGATCGAGAGCAAGATGCGCGCGCTGCAGCTGGAGACGCAGCTGGAGGCCGAGCGCGTGCGCCTCGCCGCGCTGCACAAGCGCCACTACCAGCTCGCCCAGCACGAGGTGACCGCGAGACATTGTACTCTGTATTTACCAATATCTGTTACCTTTCTTAACGGACAATCTTAACATTGCGTCAGTATGCACTTATTTTGTATGAACTACAAATATAAGTTTGTATATGGTTTTCCTATGATACTTATACCTAAAAGTTTTCACATTTATATGTTTCCTGGCCTTTCCTTTCTTTCTTTGTGTTTTATGTATTTTAATTATCACATCTTGTCAAATTTTATAATTATATAATAGACCCAAGTTAAGTACCTTATAAGTTTAGATTACAAGGCGAATTTCGTATTGTAAGGAACTAGATCTGGATATTTGATATTATATACAGTTTGACACCTCCACGCGACTTTGAGAAAAATGGTCTTGACGAACAGACTGTCGGATAAGAAAATGATCCTGAAAATGATTTTTTTTACAACATTATAAGACGATCGTCGGATCGTTTGGATCGGATGGTTATGGATTCGATCTCCACTCAACAAAATAATTTATTTTAATTTCTCCGCTCCAGTAAAACAAAACGCTTCGTTGTGTTTCGCCACTCTCAATATACAATAAATCGAATTCAGGCAGTAAGTGGAGTGGACAAAAGAGTGTATAATGTTTCTCTCTATATTAGGTTCTCAGACAAAAAATATCATAGTTTTTGAGAATTGTTTGTTGTATATTCTCTTTTCCTCCTCTATAGTAGATTAGGCTAGTACGATTTAAATACATATTTTACAGAAATGGGTGCTAGTTATACATATTATTTTATGTAGTTTATCTAAAATGTAAACTAAATATTAGTAATAAGTTATTCACAATATATATTATTAGTAATCGTTTTACAATTCTAAATAAATGCTGTCGAAAAGATGTTGAAGCTGGACCAAGTGAACATAATTTTAGATCCAGTCGTGGCACAGAGGGACAAAGTGTGACTGCAAAATCGACTGGTTGTGGGTCCGATCCCCACTCGAGATGAAATATTTATTTAAATTTATATTTCCATTTCTTCGCTCTGGTGTCGGGGTAAAGCACGGCTTTGAGTTCCGCCACTCAACATGCAATGCCTCCAGAATTCTGAGGAAAGTGGAGAACAGTGTCTTAACATAAGGTTGCCTCTGCCTACCCTGCTGTGTGCGGGATACAGCGTGAATAAAAAAAATATATTCTCTCTTTACTTATTATAGTAAGATAGAGATGTATTTAATCATACTAATTATATCTAACTTTTAATTTCTTTCACAGAACGGGAACATGACAAATGGAGAAGAGTGAACCTGTCTTTGGAGACACAATAGAACAAACATGGATTCGTTTGCGATGCAGTCTTGATTTACTTTAAAAGAACGAATATACTTTTTTATTTCTCAAAAATTTCCAAATCATGACTTGCCTGTATTTATCAGTTATTGGAAAGGATTTTATTTTTACATCTCTATTCCAAAATTGCATTTAAAATGTTTACAACGAAATTTATTCCATTATAATTTTACTAATTAATGCTCATTATAGAAAGAAATTATAAAATTGTACGTTTTAAAGGATAAACTTGACACTTAGAAATTAGCTAAATTGGCCCAAAAATTTTAGATATTCTTGAGTAAATATGTTTTTTTACATTGCAAAGTATATTTGTAGAATAATTTCTAATAAGACTGCCAATTTCAAACAAACATATGCAATTTTGATTTTAAAATATACATAAAGATTTATGTTACAAAATGACATTCAATAAATAAACACTTGCAAAAAAAAGTGGTTAGTAAATTGTCACTTTAATATCTTTTTAAGATTTTTTAATAAAATTATTAAGATAAAAGATATTCTAATAAATATGAACTGTAATAATTGTCAGTCATTCTATTCTCTATCA
The DNA here is from genome assembly GCA_030704555.1 of Heliconius charithonia. Taxonomy (NCBI): domain Eukaryota; kingdom Metazoa; phylum Arthropoda; class Insecta; order Lepidoptera; family Nymphalidae; genus Heliconius; species Heliconius charithonia. The sequence goes on along the minus strand of CM060819.1, from coordinate 3,149,854 downwards.
ATTGGATGTAAGCTTTAACACAGGACTAGCAGTAGGATATATAATTAGTTTTTTGTATGTATTTTTACATATAATCTACATTGAAACAATTTTATATAATTAAGTATTGTCATAATCAGTTGATTTATTTACACTTTGTGTCAACAACTTATTAGACTTACCATTACTTCTATGGTAAATATTATATTCTATATATTGTAAGTGTAAGAAAACAGTTGACATATTAATAATATTTTGTAACCTTTAGTGATTTCTAATATTTATATATTGTGTTTATTAATAAACTATACACAACACACTAAATGTTTTGTTATTCTTTAATTACCTTCAAACTGACAGCATCAAGGGAAAATTGAAACACCAGAGACTACTGATACAACTTTATCATACATATATTAGTTATACATCTATAATCACAAAAAAAACATGACAAGCATAGCATACTGCAAAAATTCTGTAAAACACGGCATGCTTATAAAAATAATTCAATAATATTAAACATCTTTATACAGTGAAATGCAAGATAATACCTAAAGCAAGTAATTACAACAAACTTATGCCTACAGGCAATAAAAATTCGCCTAAAAATAATTTGTGTAAACTTATTTGTGCATATACTATTCGTAACAAAATAGTGACAATGAGCGTTGTTTCAAAATTCCTAAAATTAGGCCATCAATGGAGTGTTTTTGTTAAAATGTATATATATATAAATATATATTATATTTGTATTACAAGCCCTTCATCAATGTTTGCATCAACTTAAATGGCTATCAAAACTTACAGATGGTAAATCCTTCAAAAATTTAGCACCACATATCATATCTTACTTTAGAAGTATGGAATACTATTTAATACACGCTTCTGTATTCATACCAATAATACTTGAAATTGATGCACTTAACACAAATCATATTAGAGGTTAGGTCTTAAGGATACATTAAAAGTTAATATTATAGTTGCAAAAGACGCTAATAATTAAGTACTTTTAGAGCAATTTACATTTGGGGTTCATGCCATTTCAAGTGCCTTTCGTGTACGAGTTGTATAATTTTGACATGAACAGCTTGGTACTTTTCAAATTTGGGTGGAATTGGGCACAGTCTATAAGTTACTTCATCCCCTGGCAGTGGCACATATTCTCCTTCGATACTGAAACAATAAACACATTTTGAGTATTATTGAAATTAATGTTAATCCAAATGCACAAAAAATAGTTTAAGTAAAAAAGCAAAAATATTTTGTTGTAAAAAAGCTCATCGTTATTGCGGCAATAGAATAAACGAAATAACGAACATAACAATTATACACAAAACTACAATTGGAACAAGTAATAATTGATTAACTTACTCGGAAATGTGGACAAATATATCCTCGCCGCCTTTTTGAGGAATTATAAAACCGTGGCCTTTTTCCCGACAAAACTTTTTAATTTTGCCATATTCAATGGGATTTTGTAGAGCTCTTTCAGAACTAAAATAAAAATCTCATTATGTAAAAAATACAGTATCATCACTAGCATTCATAACATTCTATTAAACATTAAATAACTTACGTTGAAGCTGTTCGATTTCTTCTTGTTATAATAGGGCTCGGTAATTGAAGATGGGTTAAAGTTTTATTGGGAGAATCGTCATTGTTGAAACCGTTGTCACTAGACATTGTAGGATTAAAATAAATTTGCAAAGTGTATGGAAAAGTCACTTAAAATATAAAGACAAAAGAATGATACAATTTTAAGTAAAATCAATTATTAAGAAGTTGAATTGATTAATTGAAAATAAATGTTTGCCAAGGAGAGGGCGTTAATATAGAGTAATTGACACCTGCCTAGATTTTATTTGACAGTGACATTGACATTTTATACAATAGAATAGAAATACAATTCTACCGTAGTGTGAATTAAGTTAGGCTGCCAAAGTTAAAAGAAACCGTAACTTTTCATCTATCCCAGCTAAAAATTAACTAACTTATTTTTTTTATAAACAGATGATAAATTAAGAAGATTAATATAGAAAAAAATTATGAAAGTGAAAAATATTATGAGCTGGTAGCATAATTCTGCGTAATTGTAATATTATCTTAAATAAAATAAATCAAATCAGCTTCACTTTACGCTTCATCCCGCACACAGCAGAGGGAACCTAGTGTTTTTTAGACACTCCGTTCCCCACTTTCTGCCGAATACTGGAGGCATTGCGTGTTGAGTGGCAGAACTCAACGCCGCGCTTAGCCTCGACACCAGAGCGAAGAAAATGGAAATATAAATTTAAGTAAAATATTATCTTAGATGCTTTGAAAAATGTTAATGTTGGATAATAAATATTTTGCAAACATTATTATAACACACAGTATTTATCAAATGCATTTTTTTTATTATCTTGGTTTCGCTGTAAAGTATAATATAAGCTAGAGTCTAAGTAAGAATACCAAATGAAATCAATTAATTACTATAATACTTATTTGTCGCTATTCTTTATTTTAGAGTATTCAGCTTGAGCAGCTAGAACACGTCAGCGTTCAAACAAAGATAGTCGCTTCAAGCTTCGGTCCATTTATTTTAAGAGTTATAATGCCATAAAAGGTCTCGTCGAAGTTGATAGCAGTCCGAAGACCACACACTCTTGTCACCTCGCGGAAAGTTCAGCCAAATTTCACAAAGCCCTTTGATTTGGACTTAAAAACCGACACCGAGTGGAAGTCGCCTGAGATGAGCCAAAGTTTTATTAGGTGAAGCAAAATATCTGCCCACGCGGCCCGTCTCTCCCAACCTTGGGCAACTTTACGAGTAGTGTTGTGGGTGCTTAAGTATGTTGAGTGGGGTCTCTTTAATGTGACCTGATGTTCCGTTTTGAACGGGATCGATCGCGATATGCCATTGTCAAAAATAATAAAATCGATTTGTAGATTATCCACAAAAAATCAAAAGCTCCCAAAATTTTTAACAATTATAGCTAAAACACAAAAAAACCGAAAGTACCATATCCTGTTTTAAGCCAAGAAAGAGTGGTCACGTTAGAAACCTAACGTTAAATTAACATTGAAAAACAATGTTAAATCAAAATATCCTTTATTCAATTAGGTCATTCCAAGCACTTTTTAATCGAGAACTTATAGAGAATATCATTAGTGTCCTTCTTACAGAAAGCTAACGCCGGCTCGGAAGGCTAGGTATATCTTTTTTAAATATAGTTACACTAGCGTGACTAGACGTCCTGTTTTGAACGGGACTGTCCCGTTTTTCTAATATATTTTTTACTTTAACTTAAATTTTTTCTAGTGACAAGTCTAAAATCACTTGTGGACATTTATTAAATATATGTATTCCAAATGATTTAGTAACAATTTAAAGACGAAAACTAGGGAGTGATCAGCTTGTTTATAATATTTCTCATTAGCAAATAAGTCACACAAATCTATAAAATATTAATATTTTTTTGTTAATATTTTATTGTTTCAAAGAGTTCTAAATAAGCAGGAGCCACATCGACATATTAGTTTCATAAAAAAAAACAATACAACAATTTTTAATACATTTATTAATGATATTCTTAAACTTTAACAGATAAATAATATTTAATGGTATGATAGTATTAACAATGATATATTAAAATTAAAATCAGGATTAGGTCATTATTATCACAGGTAAATGATTAAAGCATTCTTACATGTACTTAATGCAGTTAACGATTAGGATAGGATTTTTAACGTTTTTTTTGTTTTGCTGATTAATCTTGTTACAAAGTTGATACTTTTTCAGTCATAGGAAATACAATCAATATCTTATTACATTACGCAATGTGCAAGTTCTTAATTTTTCTGGAAGCGATACTTTGATTTTTGGTATTTTGATACCCTCCCAATCACCCTGAAAGTTTTAATGTAAATATTATATAGGTAATAATCATAATGCGATAGAGGCCAATTGTGGCGTAGGGGCACAAAGTGTATCTGTAAAAGCGACAGGTTTTGGGTTTCCACTCGAGGAGATTTGCGCTGGTGTCGAGGCAAAGCGCCACACAAGTTTCGCCACTCAACACGCAATGCTTTTAGAACTCGGCGGAAAGTGTGAAACGGAGTGTGACTTAACAATAAGAGTAGGGTACCGGCATAATGAACTTGTATTTGTTGTCGATTTGTTTCTCATGTTCTTAATTTATGTAAAGGTAGATATTTATTCCAAAATCTTTTGACAAAGAAGCACTCAGTTCAAACCTAGTAAGATATGTTCCTAAACTTGGCTTATGTATGGGTAGACTAAATAGATGCGTAATATAAATAATAAAAAAAAACATAAATGTATAATAAACTACCTGGAACCTATTTCCATCAGATTTATTGCATTGCATAGATATAGGTGACTCTGTGTACAGTGTATGTAATGCCTTAGCCCTTAGAGGGGTCCATGGTTTGATCGCCAAATAGTTCGCCCGGGGTGCCGATGAAAATGATATAGACATATTTTCCCATCTATAATAAGCAAATATATTATAATTAGGGAAGTTTATCTATATATTCTGTGCCTTAAATTAGTCGTATATTTTACAAAAAAAAAAAAGCAATAGATAACACTTTTTGACCTGTAATAGAATTGTATAATAAATTAAAACTATTTTCATAAATAAGTATCAACAAAAATATAATTACCTATATAAATTATTTATCTTTTTTTTTTCTATAAATTACAACAGTATATATGTACATTCTAACCTCTTTTCAAATTTAAAATAATCCTCCAAAGCTTTATTAGATACAGCGCTCTTGCACACTTCCAGTTCAGTGGCTGGGTAATAGTGCATGTAGTTGACGCACATCTCGTCGGTGATGGCGTGGCCGCCGATAGTCGCGGTCTCCTTGTCCTCCGTGTTGTAAATGCATGTTGTTTCTAAGTAGTCACCCTTAAAAATAATGTTTTTGTTATAAAAAAAATCTTCTAAATTCTTTGTAATATTATACATATTTAACAATTTTTGAATAAACAGTATAACACAGTTATCTTACGGGAAGCACTTTAACTGGACGATGAAGTATCCTGATCTCTTGGAAATGAGTGGAATAATGCATATCCCTATTTAGTTCGGGCAGCTCTACACCTTGCCGAGAGTGGCGAGTCCATACCGCAACACCAGTTAGATGAGTGTGCAGTTGACTGCCAAATACTACTATGCCTTCTTCAGGTAGACCCTGTAAATAATTTTAAGTAATAACATTTTCCATATTGTATGGGGAAGGAGAGAAAGAAGCAGTTTTTAAAATAAAATTAAAATTAACTTAAACCAATTAAAAACCATAATATTAATCGATAAAGACAAGGTAATATTTATCTCTTTTAATAATACATTATTCGATAATTTACCACTCCTGTGCATTGTGGTATGCAGTACCCGGTCAGTGGGAAGGCGGTTTGTCCTCCCGGAATCGCCATTTTATCAGTATACTCTAAGCCTAACTCCATAATGGCAGCATCATATTTTCGCCGGTTTGCTGTGATGTGAAGAATTATACCAGAACTATCAACCCAATCTGAAAAAAAAATTGTAGTCCTAAATACTTTTACAAAATAAAAAATATATTTCTATTTAATACTTTTTTGAACATTTTTTTTCTTATTTAAGCATTGTTGATATATTATTTGTATTTTATTAAACTATTAGTCGAGATGTTATTATATTTACCCTTCTTCATTTCCGGATTGTTATAATGTACTTCAAGCATTACGTATTTATTCGCCTTTGGTCCTCCCAGAGGGAGTCCTGCTTCGTCAGGATATGTAAATGGAGGAGCTCCCATGGCCCATGCTGCTTTTACCTATATATATAGAAAATATTATAAAATAGTAAAATTAGAATTTTTGTAGACGTCTTCGGAACAACTGAACGGTTTTTTTTTCAGTGAAGGACATTGGGTATAATTAATTTAAAAATATACCACCCCAAACTATTGGTAATATAGCAATAATGGATTCTATACCACGTGAACGAAGACGCTAACTTCAGCAATATGTGTATAATACTAGTTTCATTATAGTTAGAAATGTAAATAAAAATATATTTTATATTTTACCTTTGAACAAACTTTAGTGGATTTCGGTCTATGCGGAGAAAAGCAGTTGCCTTCGTAAATCGGTATCTCCTTATTGGGATCAGCATCACAGTAAAATACTTCCATATGATGCACCAGCCCCTCGTTACCTTTTGTTATTGTTGATTCAAACTAATATAAAACATTTTTTTATGAAATTACGTTTAATTTATAATAACTTTTTAGTATTTATATTTTGGACATATACCTTAATAATATGATGTACAGTTTCCGTAATAAAGTCTGGAAGTCTGACGACCTTACACCAATATGTGGTGTCGCTTCCTGGAACCTTTACATCTTTGCTGGTTATACGCAACTGCTGCGAAGGTTGCTGTGGTGTCGAAGATGGAGTTAAGAGCCTCACGCGTATGAAACCGTGGTCTTGAGGAGATGTACAAGATAAACAAAGGCCTTGAGATGAAAATAGTTTATCGCTTCCTCTGGCCCACACTACGTGAACAGTCTCATCCTAGAACGTTAAATTTATAATAGTAGGTATTATATATATAATATTTAGTAAACCACTCTAACGCCATTCTACTATATGAAATAACGCATGTTATTCAGCAGAAACTTAGCAACAGGGTAACTATAAAAATATAGGTAATATTTTGGGGAAGTATCCCAAATTTATCACAAAAACTAACTTACTTCAATGATGTAATCGTTTTTATCACAGGTGTCAAATGAGCGTTGAAATACTATACTTTTTGACTTTGAATCCACATGAAAAGTGTCACAATTTTGATGAACATCTCGAAGCAGTTTTCCGTCTTTGTCAGCATGCATATCCTAAAATATCACTAAATCGTTTAAAAAAATGAATGAATTGATGATTAAGAAGAAAAAGTGTATGAATAAAAAGAAACTAAACAATATATCAATATGAACTTTAGATCGGTATTTGAATTGGCTACTGGCTGCATACTGGCTATTATTACAAGCCAATTATCTACGTTGCTTTTTTTATCACACATATTACTTCATCGAAATTTTCTTAAACTTAAAAATAAAATAAAATAAATCAGCTTCATGCTGTATCTCGCACACAGCAGAGTATGCAGAGGGAACCTAGTATTAAGACATTCTGTTCCCCACTTTCTGCCGAATTCTGGAGTTATTGCGTGTTGAGTGGCAGAACTCAACGCCGCGCTTAGCCTCAACGTAAATAAGTAAATATTTCATCAAATATTTAAATAAAAATCGTAAATTTTCATCTTTAAAAAGTTTTAATAAATATGAAATCATTTTTCTTTTTACAACGAATTTCATATAATGATTTACCTCAAAGTGGCCCTGCCCAGTGTAATCCGTCCACACCAGGCACACGTCAGAATTTTCAAAATCTCCTCTCTCAGAAAAACCTAGAGCGAACCAGTTCACAGACGGTGCCTTATCGGAAAATTCTATGCAAAAATGTATCTTTTCAGCTGCGTAGTCCACTCGCCATTTGAGAGTGAGTAGGCCTTTTGGATCTAGTGCTGATTGACTTTCAGCAAATTCTTTGGCTAATTTAAAAAACATCATCATCATCACATCAACACATTCTTGTAAAATTAATAACTAAAAGATGGGCCGTTGTGGTGGTTGGGCATAAGTGTGTGGCTGTAAATGCGGCGATTTCATTTGATGCCCGCTCAGGGAAATGAATTCTTTAATATTTTCATTTTCTTGCTCTGGTAACAAGGAAAAAACACGGCGTTAAGTTCCGCCACTCAACACGCAATACCTTGAGATTTCGGCGGAAAGTGGAGAACGGAGTGTTATTGTGAATTCAAATTTCAATCCTAGTAAAAACACTAGGTTCCTTCTGCCTCCCCTGATATATGCGGAATACAGCGTGGAGCTAGCTGCCTTTTTTTGTAAAAACCAAGAAAAAAAAGTTTATTAATAAGTATACCTATACTTATTTAAATATTCTTACCTCTTTTGTGATGAATGGAAAAAGAATAATGATAATAAAACAAAGTGGTAAATAATATAAGTAACACACATTTTCCTTTCATGATTTAATTGTTTAATATAGGTACGTTAATTTTGATACATCCGAATGTAGTCTAGGTCTGATAGAGACTAACACTGACCTAACCGCTATCCTCGAACGCCGGAGGATTAATGGGAAGGCTTTGCCTCGAGCCATGAGGAGGCCTCACACCGTCCTCCCTGCCATACGATTCGTAATATTGCTAAGGATATTTAAAGTACAATCGAAGACAGAAGTAGGTTATTGTCATTTTACGAGGAGCCAACGCGTGTTATTTTTCTATATTTATTTATTAATCTATATATTATAATTATTTTAATTTATATTTATGTAATATATTGTTTAGGTTTTTTGCGCAAAATGAAATTTTCTATTAATGTATTGTTCTATTTTACTGGATATAGAATACGGGACCCTTGTCATGTAATGTAGGTAACTATGATAATTAAGTATGTATAAAACATTTTTAGAGTGCCGTATCCGTATTTATATATATAAGATCACTTTGATGGTCGTCTGTCTTTCAAGAGCCTTTATCTCAGGAATATTTGGAGATTCTTTATCTTCCTGACATTCCCTGACATCCCAGCTTTTGAATGGGTCTGCCCTCAAACACCACCTACTCTATTTTGCACGGTCTTCAGCGTCCTATTCCGAGGGTGCCCTCACTTCGGCTAGGGCGTCGCCGCTAAACGACGCGCAGGCACATCGCCCTACACATGCGATAAGTGGGCAAGGGCTACCATGTCAAATACGGGCAGGGCTATAGACGTAAGAACCCAAACGGAAACTCCTCTCAGGAATGCTTGGAGATATCGAGTTTTGAATTTCCTTTTAAATAAATATTTCTACATTTACTTTAAAAAAATATATGGCCGTATTTATCACAAAAAACGCGTATTTCGACACTTTCAAGGGAATCAATCATGGTACAATATTCATGGTACTTTCGGTTGACCTAGAATTATGAAATTTAGCAGCCAGCATCTACAGGCAGTACTAGTTCAAGAAGAATCTGAAAAATATACATTTGTGGTTAAATCCTAACAAATAAATAGCATTAAAAGTGGGGCAAAATTAAGTATTAAAGCCGGTAATTCAATATAATGAGGTATCAGATAAAAGGGTTCTGCCAAACTAGGTTTGAATTTCAGAAAAAAAGCTCGCGACCGCCAATTTTTTACGGAACACTTGGTGGGCGAGCCCAACTCACGGTTGTCCGGTTTTAATCAAATAGCAAGCCCATTTAGTGCAATTTATATGTAAAATGTAAATAGTTTTTTTTTGGAAAAAATTATAACTAAAGATAGAGTTCGTACTTTGATATGAATTTTGTTAAATAAACAAAGAATAATTACAAATTAAAATAAAACAAAATAATAAATTGAAGCTGAAATTGACAGTACTTGAAATTTTTTCAGGATCGATAAATACATGGGAAAATTTGCGGCTTGCCATAGAGCGGTGCAAGTAGAGGAATGCGAGAAGACGCGATGGAGCCTTTATTAAATTCTTACTGAATTACGTCACCGCCGTTAGATCGGCCTTTAGGGTGAATTCTATTAATTTCATAATAAATCGTGATAATGTAATTAAATTTGTCAGATGTTTTATCTTAAACATTATGAAAAGACGTGATCATTAATAGTAATATTTAGAGGCTCATTTTAAACCCTAAAGAGTACGAAGTGTCTTAACACAACGTTTTCTCCAGCGTGAAGCTAATTTTTATGATTAAGCCTTATATTTAAATTATATACACATACTTATTTAGTTAAATAAAAAATTAAATTAGCTTCACGGTGTATCCCGCACACAGCAGGATAGGCAGAGGAAACGAAGTGTTAAGACACGCCGTTCCCCACTTTCTGACAAATTCTGAAGGCAGGCGCGTTGAGTGGCAGAACTCAAAGCCGCGCCGAGCCTCGACATCAGAGTGAAGAAATGGAAATATAATTTTAAGTAAATATTTCATCTATTCGAGTGGGGATCGAGAACCCACAACTAGTCAGTTTTACAGTCATACTTTGTGCCACTGCGCCACGACTGGCCTCTTGTATTTAGTTGAAATTTTGAAATTAATTAGAGACTCTGCAACCACACGAAATAACCAAATAAGCACTCTTATTTGGTTATTTTTATAAAAAGGCGTTATAAAATTTTTGAAGTATTTGTTTAGAATAATACTATGTATGTATTTTGTAGAACACCGAATGAACTCAATTCACTGCTAGAAAAATCAATAACTTATATAGTAATAATATTAATAAATTAGTAGTAGTAGTAAGGAATTTTGTTTTGTACAAATTTTCTATTTTTTGTAAAAATATTCATATAGTTGAAAAATAAAAATAAAAAGCTTTTTACTTATATATAAAATATAATTAACAAGCATGTAAATATAATGTCACATTATTCTGTATTTTTTGCTATTTCTATTTCTTGTGCGGGTGGTGGTTTGCTTTCAGCTTCTTCTTGTTCCGTTTCAGGAACATTGGCCTCCGCCTCACTGGAAGTAACCTGCTAAAGAGTAAAAGTATGTCATATTTTTAATCTATATAGTAGAAGCCGTACGTAAATTACGTCACAGGACTTTTATTAACATAGTAAGATCGAAGAGTCGTGGTCGCTTTATGGTGATGAAATGTCCATATTTCATTTTATGTTTTTTTTTGCTTTTCATTATTTTCTCTACGAGTTAAAGATGTGCAAACGTCCAGAAAGAAAAAACTTCAGAAAGCCTAACTTCATGGCGGACATGACTCGGCGACCGTACTGTCCTTTTGACGCCTCCACGTCTATGAACTCACACACACATTTCTGAGGCACTCTATCGAGTGTCAAGTTAAATTCGCATTAAATTTATAACTAAAAGTTATTAATTAAAAATAGCAGTTTTGAAATTATTTGTGCTCAAACAAATAACCAGTTTTAAAAAGTAGATGTGACGTCACATAATTAAGACCCATCTCGTGGTCACACGTTAATACATTAATTCATCGACCGCATCTACAATCCTGTGACGTAATTTATAGATGGCTCCAAAGTATTACATCCTATGAAATAGTAAAAATAATAATATTACACAATGTTTTTATATTTTATTTAAGTACAAAAGGCTTATGTCGATCTTGATCTAATCGTATGAATGTGACTCATCTTTTAATATCGTTAGTTTTTTTCGAGAGGAGAATAAAAATGATTGACACCAGAGACTACTTTACAATAAATAAAAGTTTAAAGACAAAAACACAAAAGACAAAAAAATAACTAAATGTAGCTAAAGTAATTTGTTTTCCAACTTATTTTTTAAATAATTATTTATTTTTAATGATTATTACGTTCTATATATTATTACAATGTCGATCGGTCCTTGATAAGTATGCAAAAATTCAAATTAATTCGACGTTTTAAAGTAGGCCAAAATCACGTTAATAGTTTCAGTTATAGACATACAAACATACATACATACATAGGCCCCGTGTCTGCTCAAAGGAACTCAAGCTTTGTTCGAATTCCACTCGGAGAAGTGAACTATTTTCATTTCCTCACTCCGATAACAAAATAAAGCGTGGCGTTGAGTTTCACAGAGTGTATACCTACAGTTTACCCAGCACGAGGCTAAAATATAATTAAAAATACCTCTCTTTCAAATAACACAGCCAATTCCATATGCTTCGTATGCGGGAACATGTCCACTGGAACAGCCCGGGATGGCGCGAAGGGAGCACCGCGGAGAGTCTTCGAGGAGGGTCGGGCGAGGTCCACGAAGTTCTTGATGGCGGAGGCCGGGCTGCACGATATGTATATCAAACGCTTTACTTTCTTTGTGTTCCTCAGTTGAGTTATTGCTCGCATATCTGTTTCGAGATAAATAAATTAATAAGCCTCGCAGTAGGTACAGGTTTGAGGTTAGTTGTAGCGCAGGAGCACAAACTTACGAATTTGATTACGACTCAAAGAAATGAAATATTTTTTAATATTTTTTCTTCGCTCTGGTAACGGAGCAAAACGGAGCGTTGAGTTCCGCCACTTAACACGTAATCCAATGCAACGCAATAGAACGGAGTGTCAAAAGTATAAAATATTGTAAATCGTATAGACTTATTGTGGTGCTTATATGCGTTTGTTGTAGAGCGGCGATTTAGGAAAAAATATTATTTATATACGGCGCAGCGTTCCGAAATGGCACACGCAATCTCTAATTCGGGAAACAAAATGTTCTTACAATGGGTTACTTCTATAAATTAGAAAAAGTTTTTAAAACTAACTTAAAGTTTTTAAAATTGAGTTGTTAAGTGCTCCCTGTGTTTCTTTCTTCTATTCTCAATTTACTTATACACGTCCATCATAAGTGTCCTCAACCAGCTATATCTAATATTGAGATTTTTTTACAAATCCTTTTTCTCAAACTCTATTGACCATTTACCCCTCAGAGGCCCTTCCAAGTACCATGAGCAATATGTCTTCAGCTTTACCAGTGAAACATTCTGTTCCTAACATTTTGCCGAATTTTCGATACATTGCGTATTGAATGCCAAATTTTTTTACGAGAGATAATTATATTAATCAAATCACTCAAATGGAAATCAAATCCATGACTGTTGCGACGGGAAAAAATATCTATATATAACATCACTTACGTAATCCTGCTCTTGGAGGGTCTACAATGGCAATGATGTCCTCCCCGGAGGCCCTTGCGAGGACCATGGGCAGTATGTCTTCAGCTTTGCCAGTGAAAAATTCACAATTCTCTATTTTATTCACATCTGCATTTGATTTGGCATCTTTGACCGCTTCCGCTATCAGTTCTAAGCCGAGTACTTTGTCACAGTGCTGTTAAAAATATGCCAACTATTTTAATAATGTTAATTAAGTATATAATAAAATAAAAAACAAAAAAACGAAAAAAAAAGAACAGCCAAGTTGAATAGTGCATTTGTAACTATAAACATGTAAATATGCATACAGAATGCAGATGCAATGTACCTTAGCAAAACACAACCCGATGGTGCCGGTCCCGCAGCATATATCAATCACAGTGGAGTCTTCCTCCACCTCGCTCATATCAATTGCACTTTGGTACAGGATTCCCGCGGCTGCTGTGTTTATCTGGAAAACCACACTATAAATAAAATGAAACATGCATTATATATTTTTAAGGTCCAAAGATTGTAAGATCCAATTCCTTTCTGGAGCCAAAAAATAGTTCAATTTTATTTCCAGTAAAACTTTGCATACATTTGCTATAACTTAAATGTTTTATAGATACTTATATAGTAATAGTATGTACAGTTATGGAGTCTTTTTTTTTATTCAAATTGCTCTTCTCACAAATTATTTTATTATTAAATTGAAGAGACTTGAGGCCAGTCGTGGCGCAAGAGCATCATGACCATCAAGGTTATAAACTTATAATAAACATAAAAAGTTCTTCTGATTCTTAGATCATATTTATAATAAAAACAAGACAATAATTATCTCTCACAGCGAAATTATTAGCTTTGAATCTAATAAATCGAATAAATCTACTCACCTGGAAAAATGCTTCAGCAGATATCCTGAACTGTCTGCCCAGTATTGTGTCTACTATATGAGTCTCACCCATTAGATGCTCAGGTTTGGATCCATCTTCACCTACTCTCCTAAAATAAAAGCAAACATTCATTTTTAATACTAAATAATTTAAGTGTACAGTATGGTTAAGGCCTGGCTGCCTTGAACTTTCTGAATTTTTTTCAAAAGTAAGGAAACTCCTAAAATCAAATCTGCACAGCCATATAACTTCAGAGCGGCCACGACTCGTCGACTGTACTATATATACATGGACATAATAATTCTATTTGTTTTTTTTTATTCAGCAGTATTTCATCAGAGATAACCTAGTATCAATTGCGTTCTCCATTTTTCGATCGATTTCTAAATATTGCGTCTCGAGTGGCGGAACAGAGAAATAATGAAAAATTAATTGAGCCGACTGAATGTCGGACCCACAACTATCGGGTTTACAGTCACACGCTTGTGCCCGGCGCCACGACAGCCTCAACGAGTCATCTCTTTATTTTGAAAAAAAATATATATAAGGTAACCGATATTCATTTAAATTTTAAAACTCACTTTTTAGTTAATAGCTGAAAGTATAACGATTTGATGCCAACTTTAACTGATTCTTCAGAATTAAAATATTCAACCAATTGTTTCTTTAAATCTGCTAATTTTTCTTCTGTAAAATCCTTAAAAAAGTTATAAATATTTGTCATTTTGTCACAATTAATTGGAATAAATAGAAAAGTTATGAATTAAGTTATTGGAGGTTAATCTCAATATTTTTCAACATCACACTACTTTCCTTACATGTAACAATTTAGGTGGATTTCAGAAGTTGCCTGTTGAATGGCAGAACTCAACACCGTGCTTCAATAGAGCAATAAAATAAAAATAATTTGGATCCACAATTTTTGTATTAACGGATGTTACATTTATTTTATTAAAAATAAGATTAAACTGTACTTGTACATTTTCAGCTTATTTTGGCTTACATATTCCTAATAATCCTAGTGAAAAGTGAAAATAATTTCATAAATATATTTAAGAACTATTTGTATAGTTTAAGCAGGTGAATATGCACAGTTACACTAGAATAACAATATGTAAACATATACCTGTGGATGCATTGCAATGATTAACATCAAGTCACCATTATATGAAGATTCCCTCACAGTAAGATACCTCCAGAAACCAGAATAATCAGCTGGAGAAAATGGTGCCATCTCTGATTTACGGACAAATTCTTGGAATATCTGAAAGTTAAGTTTTTGATTATGTAATTGTATGTAAGTGTATTTTAAATTAAAGACAATATTTTGTAAAAAAAAACTACATTAGAAAAAAAATTTGCATTAGACTTAAATATAATAGGTAAATAAAACAATTATAAAATGATTTAACAACAAACACTTACAAGTACAGCCTTCTTAGTTTTATCAGGAATATGTTTCATTCCAGCAACTGGGGCTACACCCACAGTTCCAGTCACATAACTGCCAAGCCTAAATCCAACAGTAGCCATTTTTGTTTCTTCGTCTATTCCAACAGTAAATTCACACTTGTTTCTATAACCTTCAGTTATAGGAGACTTTTGTATAGGCTTAACTTCAAAGCTCACACCATTATATAATTTACGATTACTTTCAATTGTAGTCCGTTTCTCTTTGTAAATTTTCCATACTTCATTGTCAAATTTCATTAGCAAATCTTTGACTTCTTTTTCTTTAATTTTCAACTGAAGTGACAAAAAAGATGTAAAAAAATAAGTTTTTTATAATTTTCAATTATAATTTTTACATAAATTTTACAGGTATAGGTACATTCAAAATGTAATAATAGAAATATTATGCTACCAATAGAAGAAATATTTCAGATTATTTCAGTTATTATAAATATACACATAGGGAATCTAGTGTTAACACTCCATTTCCTACTTTGTACCAAATTTTTGAAAAATTGCTTATCAAATGAAATAATCATTCTCTTGAGTGGGGATTAAACGCACAACAATCATGTAGCCAGAAGCTATACTAATGCTACATCAGGTCAAACTCTTATTAATATTATCAAGTGCTTTATTACCTGTTCATCATAAGGCATTTTCCAATATGGTATAACAGCATCTTTCAGTCTTTCTTCCTGGCTTTTACCTTCATCTTCTTTCTTTTTTTTATTTTGAACTGTTTCTTCTTCTTGCTTTCTCTTTCTCACAAGTGGATCAGGCGCTGGTTTTGCTATCTCCGCTATTAATGTCTTTCCTTGAAGTAATTATGAAGAATCATCATTTATTTAATATATAATAAAATTGAAATATTAAATTTTACTGCAGTACAAGATACTTTTGGGTCAAAGTTTTTATTTACCTTTCCATGAATATCCATGTAATGCTGTAATAGCTTTAGTTCGTTCTTCATCATTTTGAAAACATGCAAACAACCAGTGGCTACCATTTTTTGGTCTCTTGATCTTACTTGTGTTTAAGCCCAGCTTATTATTCATTAACTTTTTCAATTCCTATAAGTATCACATGTTAATTAAAAAATATTTAATAATTTCAAGATGTATAGATAATAAAAAGTACATTCTTAGTTAGTAAATTATATATGTATAATTCTTACTGCAATTCCATAAAACTTAGGTAGCCCCCGAACTTCTATTTTAAATTTCTCCGACGAAAAGCCGCCACGATCTAAATAAGCGTATTCCTCACTATTATTTGCATTTGGAACATTTTTTGCATTACTATCATTTATATTTTCGCTATCTTCTGACATTATAATTAAATTTTATAATTTATTAAATTTTTCCCACGTCTCTTAAACTAAATAAACAAATTTATAGGTTATATACTTTTTGAACCAACGTGACATTGACACAAGTGAACAAAACATAAATTACGTCGATTGTTGTCTACTGTACAATTAAACATAAAATTATGAAATAAATTAAAGCTAATTGAAGTTATTTTATTTAAGAAATTTTACTGTTCTTTTATGTAATAATTAATATTGGTTGCTTTAAATTTAACAATCCTTGTCATTAAGTCTATCTGTACTACGATCACTTTAAGCAACGTACAATTTTATTTAAAAAAATCCATGTTATTATTATTTTTTATCAGCTTCACGCTGTATCCCGCACACAGCAGGGTAGGCAGAGGGAACCTAGTGTTAAGACACTCCGTTCCCCACTTTCTGCCGAATTCTGGAGGCATCGCGTGTTGAGTGGCAGAACTCAACGCCGCGCTTAACCTCGACACCAGAGCGAAGAAAATAGAAAAGTAAATATAAGTAAATATTTCGAGTGGGGATTGAACCCACAACCAGTCGGTTTTACAGTCGCAACTCGTGCCGCTGCGCCACGACATGTCATTATATTAAAAAAAACAAACCATTAAGAAATTCTATAGAAAATTATTCTGTTCTTATGAGTTTAAAATTATATTTATCTATCATGGCACAGTCAGACAGCGTCAGACTGTAAGCCAAGGAACATACTCTATCTATAGAGAAGTTTTGAGTCTTCTAAAAAAGAAACACATGGGAAAACTATAGGGTTAAAAGTAACGTAGAATGTTACAACAGGAATAATTTTGCAACGCAGCTAGAGAGGTACTAGTTGCCAGTATGTATTATATTTAATATTTTTTTTATAAGTGATGGTGGGTTTTAAGTTTGGTCCCCAATCGAGTCGATGAATTATCTGCTTTAGGAAATTAATAAATAAAAATAAGGAATATTATACTTTTTATTAATAAATACTGTGCATATTACTTGAAATACCTTATAGCACTGCGCTGCAGTAAAAAAGTAAAATATATTTGTTTATAAGCTATCTAAAGTTGGCGAAGCCCACGCGGGCCTCCGTTTTTTCTACACCCATGTTCCCATGAAGACATTTCCGTTGCAAACATTCCGTCGATTTTTTCCCCGTTGAGTGGTTTCTACTACGCTTTGCTTGAAAGAAATATAAGTTCAGTAAAAGCCCCGAGTTGTTTGAAAAAAATTACTGCAACAACCAATATATAAAATTACTGCAACAACAAAAAACAATATATTTTCAAACAATATCATGCAACAAAACATAGAACAATAAACACTAAAGATAATAATTGTTTTAGCAATTACCAATTTAGTTAGTTTTTTGTATTAAGTTCCGATTGTAATTAACAAACAATAAATGTTGAGGAAAGGTTGCCAGAATTCAATAGTAAAAACGGCATTTAATCCATTTCTGAGATTACCGTGAACAAACGCACAGACAAACAGAAAAATAGATAAAATTTTTAGAAGAATCATGTTTTGAGTTCTATTAAATTAATAAATAATATATTTTTTGATATATATGAAAATATAAATAAATATTTAATATTTAAATTTTTTTGAATCGAGTTCTGCCACGTAACACACAATGCCTCCAGGGGGTAAGTGGAGAGCGGACTGTGTTAATACTAGTATTAGTTACTAGTAAACATTAAATTGGATAAAAATTGAAATATTCAAAGGGAGCCTAGATCCCTCTGCATAAGTGCAGGATGCAGCATGAAGTTGAAAAAAAACTAACATAGTTTTTAATTTTGTACTATTAAATGATTTTAATATTTTTTAAGTAATTCATCGTATTTAGTCTAAAATAAATATTTTATTTTATTATAATTATAAACTACCATAATACAGCTATGAACTATCATTATCTGAAGCAAATAATTTTTTAAGGTTTTGTTTATCTTGTTCAGTTTTCTGTCGTCTTAATTGTTTGATATTTTCTAATTCTTTGTCTATAATTATTTCCATCGCAGGATCAAGGGACTTCAGCTTTTTAAAATCTTCTTCGGCTGCATCTGGATTCCAAGCTCCCACATGAGCTTTTGCTCTCCTATATAGTGCTTTTTCATTATCTAAAATAAACATGGTATTAAAAATATTTTTTCAGCTTAACATAGTATCCTGTATACAGCAAGGGACATTCTGTTTCCTATGTTCCACCATAAAGTGTGGAAATAAAAAATATTAGTGGTATTTGAATTGAACTAACAACCTTACAGTCAAACACTGTCTCAATTTAATCATATTTTTAATAATATAATTGAAAATGTAAAATTGCTAATAAAAAAAAATACAATACCTTGATCATATTCAAGGACAGTGTTGCAGTGTTCTATAACAGCGTAGTATTCACCTTTGACTAATTTACATTGCGCGTAATTTAGAAGAATTGGAAGTTTCAATTTATTCAGTTCTATCCATTCATCATCACATTTTCGTTCCCTGTAAAGTATTATTGACTACACTATTACTTATACCATGTAGCTCAGAAATTCATATATTCTATAAATTACATACCTAAAGAGCTGGTTATGATTTAAAAAAATTACATAATGTTTTAGCCCTAATAGCTGTTTATTAAGATTAAAAATAAGAATTTGGTAATTCTACATAAAGTAAAGTAAATCTATTAATTTACGACGAGCAAATTACTCAGAATAGATGTACTTAGTAATAAAGCGATCCTAATGCTAATTATGTTTTGTGTTGCTTTGTGTCAATTATTGGGTTTTGTAGTCGTGATTATGGTGCAATTAATTAGATAGGTAATATTCTTATAGGAGGGATCTTCCTGTAGGAAATAAACATTTTAATGTTGTATTCTACTATACTGCCACGGTAGTGTAGTACATGAATCTTTTTGTTTCTTGTTAAGGCGACGCAATGTGATATGCTGTCGTATAAGGCGCTTTTAATTGCCTTAGTTTGGATGATCACTATTGGACTCGTATGTAAGCCCCTGAGATTGGTTGATAAAGAAATTTTTTCGTTGAGCATGTATGTTGGTCCAGTAGACAATATATATGTACATAGAATGTGCCAATTTTTTTCTTTAAATTTTAATAAATTTATGAATAAAATGGAATATTAAAATTAAAACATATGATGTTGCTACCACTACAAAAGGTGTGGTTACATCCAAATAAGGCATGCGCTGCACCTCAGGCCACACAAATGCAATGCTTAGCCTACACCTCGCAGGCTCTAATAAATTACAGACCAAACATTTTAAAAATTTCTACATTTTCTATGTTTTGCAGTCTGAAGATATATATATTTTAAATACACCACTACCATTACATCCATCCATTACACTAAATACACAACCAAATTAAATAAAATCAAATAATATTATATCTATATCTATTATATATCTTGCAGTAAAGATTAAAATAACATTTAACATGACAAAAACATTTTTTTTTGTATTTTTTATATAATAGAAACATATATTTGCACTTCATTATTAAGCCTGCCTTTTGTACCTACTTGTAAATTGTAAAAACACAAATAAAAAAAAAGATTTACTAAACAGACCTTATCATCAGTTGTTCACATATAGCTAAAGCCTGGTTGTAAGCATCTTCAGCTTTATCATATGATTTCTGTCCATATAACTTGTTACCTTTTTCTTTTAGTCCAGGTACCAATTTTAATCTCTCTTCACTGCTAAGTTGCCATAATTCTTTTTCATATTCATTTGATGTTTCAACTTTTAATAGTTCTGTTGAAAATATACAATGTTTAATTGTTGATATCCACCAGGTTTATATTTTTTTTATAACTGTTACTTTAAAGTAAGGATATAAAAATATTTTAGAAAATATGTCAAATTTTTAAGGTAGCAATCCCCTTCAAAGGCTTTCAAATCATGCTACGTTAAAAAAGTCACATTTAATAATTAATTTTTGTAGCTTCATGCTGTACGTGGGGTACATCACACAGCAGGGTATGCAGAGGGAACCCAGTATTAAAACACTCTGATTCCCATTAACATTTCCATCTCCATCTGAAATGTAACTCAAAGCCACACTTTGCTTCATTACCCGAGTGAAATAATGACAATATTAAATATTTGATTGCCCCAAGTGGCATGTCAGTCCCAAAAATTATATGTACATTATAAAAAAAACTATGTACCTATATTTTCCTAAATATATTTATCAAAATTTAATTTACCTATAATAAACTCTAAATCACAAGGATTGTTAATAAAATCATCTAAATCAGCATATCCAATACCCTCCGTATGTAAAGTCATAGTGCATGTATGTTTCCTTTTTTGCTCTTGACCTAATTCACGAAGTGTTTTTGACACAAATGGATAGGCATATACTAACTGTAAAATATTAAAATGAATGTGTAATTTGATACAATTTTTATATTACTTTATATTTTTATATTACATGTCTGTGTCTCATACCTCTTTTTTTACTTTAAAACTTGCTACCTCTCCAACAGCCATCATTTTAACTATAGTCTCCCAAACTTCTAACTTGAATTTGTGTCCTATAACGAGGACCATGGGTTCTTTCTTACCAATACATTTGCTATCATCTAATAAAACTCTTGTTTTACCCAACTTCCATGTTTGGAAATGAAAATGTACCTGGTTTAAATAAAATATTAAAAGGTTTCACATATTTTTTCTTATAATGTGTATATATTATTTCAAAAATGTACCTTACTTCCATTAGCTATTGGCACATATTTTTGGCCTTTATGTATTATATTTTTTACTATTGGTGCGGATTTATCCATTGTATCAGATAAAGTACACAATTTAATAGATTATAATAGAAACACTATTATCACTTTAACTATAAATATCAAGGAACATATGTTTACTATGCTAAATTAATATTGAAATAGACACATACACAAACAGATGATTGTTTATCTGTTTTTTTTAGTAACTTGCTGCCTATGGTGAAATAATGAAAAAATGACGTCAGAATACATAGAGATAAGAGATCAATGTTGCCCATATTTAAAATTGATATGCATTGAAAAATAATATTATACCTTTCTTATATATTGTAATCGTATTTATAAAACATATGATGACGATATAAGCATAAATAAAATCAAAATGTTGTATTTAATTATTAATGTACCATCATAGCTTAGAATATTTATGTAGCTAATAAATGATAAAAGTCGATTTTTAAATGGCAATATTAAAACATATATATTTGTCTATGTTGCGACTTTTAGTGATTTCTAATCGTAGGCTTTCTTTTCTCATTTATATTTAGTAGTAAATTTTAACTTTTTAATTTAGAATTAGCTTTAATTTAAGAGGAACTTTAGTTTTTAAGTAGGCATGGCTGACTTTTTGGAATCTGAAGCAGAAGAAAGCGAGGTTAGTACAAGAAAAACAATGCACGTATTTCATATTTGATTACGACTACAAATTACTGTAATTATCTGACAAAGAACGATTAAAGTGTAATAATTAACAATAATATTTTAAGGTTGAGTCTGAAGATGATCAACCAGTAGAACGCAAAAAACTCAAACGTAAAGCGGCTGTGCAGAGCGACGACGAAGATGATGAAGAAGAAGGTTTGATGCATATCTATTTATTTTGAACGCATTTTGAGGCAGTATTTAATATATAATATTACAATTTTCCATTGCATTCCACTGTATTTGCTTAAATTACGCTTCTATTGACTTTTCTTCTAATAATGTCAAGGTAAGTAGGGCACCCTAGAGTTTGCAAATTATGAAGATATAAATTGAATAGCATGCTATTTTTGTAGTATCATATTGGTTATAGTATGTTTACTATGAAATTTGTTATTAAAGCACATGTTTTATTCATCATCCATTTATTTATTATTGTTTATACTTGTGCACTCTCATAGATGATGAAGAGCGTCTTCGCGAAGAACTAAAAGATTTAATTGATGATGCACCTATAGAAGAGTCTGGTAGTGATGGGGAGGATTCAGACGCAAGTGCAGGTCCTAAGAAACGAAAGAAAAGTGATGATGAATTAGATGATAGATTGGAAGATGAGGACTATGACCTCATTGAAGAAAATTTAGGTGTGAAAGTAGCTAGGGTATGTGAAACTTAAAATTCACTACAAATAGATTAATAGTTAGTAAAAAGTTTTTAGTAATGAGTAATGTTGAGCTTTAATCTAAATGACTTTCTGAGAAACCTAACCTATGTAGATAAGATGCTTAAACGAAATGTTTGTCCATGTTATTTTATTTATAACAATAAAAATGTATTTAATATTTAATGTAATATTTTTCTGGTTATTGATAGAACAAGTTCAAAAGATTACGTCGATTAGAAGATGATGATAGTGACAATGAAGGTAATGATGATCCGGATTTGGAGAGAGAGGTTATTGCAGAAAAACTATTTGTTGGTGGATCTGATGAGGTAATTTATTTAATATTTTAATTTGAATATTTTTATCTTGTTTTATTGATGTTTTTGCTATTCTATATATATTGTTGTCACACCTTCTATGTACTTTAATCACATTTAAATGTCTTTCAAATGTTATGGATGGATAGATGGGCAACTTTTAATATTGTAACAAAGATATCTATAGCAAAAAAAATATGTAATTTAAAGTTGCAGCAACACCTTGCTTATTGACTTCTGGAATTTCATAACCATACTTTGCTAATATATCTACCAGAGTTGAAAATGAAATAAATAAAAGCTATAAATATTTTTTATAGGAAGATGAAAACAGATCAGAATCAGCCGCACCCCGAGAAGTTGACTATGATGATGAAAATGATGATATGGAATCTGATGCTGATGACTTTATAGTAGATGGTGATGGTAGACCTATTGCAGAAAGGAAGAAAAAAAGGAAACCTATATTTACTGATGCGTAAGTTGCTTATTATTAAAAGAAATATTTAATGGAATTTAACTGCATACAACACATTATACATAGCTATAAAATAATAGAAAGTTTTGAGGGTAGATGAATTTATTAATTATTTTGAAAAGGTTACTTAATCTTTACAAATCAAAATAGAAGTAATAGTTAATTACTCTTATTAGTAATATAATCTTATGACATTAACTTTCTGATCTATATCTATACTTCTAATAAAATTGTAGTGTGGAAGATTTACAACATTACTTTTTTCTGTGCTTTTTTATCACTAATCTCAAAATTAGCTTATCTGATTGAAATGTGGTTTACACTATTGAATTCTGTGGCAAAAAGTGTAACTGTAAACGCGAGCTTAGCCGCACGGACCCCGCTAGTTTTAAAATAAAACTGGAAAAATCTTTACATTTTGAAACAAAAGTGAAGGATTGTAATTGAAATTGGAATTTATAATGAAATTTATGTAACAGTGGGAGTTAGTATATATATGAAAATCAAATATATCAAAATTAAATCTACAGGTCATTACAAGAAGGTCAAGATATTTTTGGTGTTGATTTTGATTATGATGAGTTTGAAAAATATGGCGATGAGTATGAAGATGAAGAGGAAGAAGATTTAGATGAATATATGGAAGATGAGGAAGAGGAAGGTAAGCTTACATCGAAATAAATATAATAAGCAATGAACAAAAAGCAGAGCTAATATCTTGATACTTACATGACATACTTAGAATTAAATTGAGATTTTTTATCAAAGGAGAAAGAAGAAGAACCAAAAAGGGTAAAGCAAAAAGGCCAAGCAAGAAATCTATCTTCGAGATATATGAACCCAGTGAATTGAAGAGAAGTCATTTCACTGATTTGGACAATGAGGTATGTTATTATGCTTTATAATTTAGTACCTAGCCTTTTTTGTCTAACAACATATAAAAACTCAGAAAATTAATCAACAAATTAAATATTGACACTACATTTTGTTTTTTTTTGAGAGAGTAAGTTATTTTTATTTCCTTGCTCTGGTAACAAGAGATATGTAATGACTCGAAAATAAGTGGGTGCATGGGTAACGGAGTGTCTTAACTCTAGTGCCATACTGCCAACTCTACTATATTTGATGTATGTTGAAATTAAAAACAAAATTAAAACTTTTCATATGTAATAGATACGTAAAACCGACGTTCCTGAGCGTATGCAAATCAGAGAAGTGCCTATCACACCAGTTGAGGAAGGCAGCACGGAACTAGAGGATGAAGCTGAATGGATATATAAACAAGCCTTCTTAAAACCTCCAGTGTCTAAAGCTGACCCTCAAGAGGCAAGAGAACGTTCTAGACGGTTGGTTTATTTTTTTACTCGGAAAATTAAATATAATTGTTAATGTAGTACATACTAAGTAGCACAAATGAAATGCAACTGTTATTATACAACTGTATAAACCACATCTATTTATGTGTAGTAGTTATTGAATTATGTGCAAAACTTACAGAGAGCTATAAACTAGTGGTGTTATTTTTTAGACAGACTATATATTTATTTATTTAAATATCTATATCTTATCTTTACAAACAATTTTCAGTTCCAGAACTGTCAAAGATATAAGTTTTTTTTTTCAGTGGTTCAAGTACAGTAGTGAAAATTCGTCAAGCGTTGGACTTCATGAGAAACCAGACTCTGGAAGTACCTTTTATAGCATTCTATCGTAAGGAGTATGTGCAGCCTGAACTCAGTATCAATGATCTGTGGAAAGTTTATAAATATGATGCAAAGGTAATTATTTATATGAATTTATTTTGGATTTCATTAATTTAGTAATCCATACTTTAATTATTTTATATTTAAGTATTATTTATGGATTTGGATGTGATACTGGGCTGCTGGGATCTTAGTTATACTTATAAAAATTTCTTCACTCTGAATAACAAATTTTTCTGAATAACATTAGATCCTCTTATGCAACATCTTAGTAGAAAAGGAAAAAAATATATTATATGTATCTCTTTCTCACTCTATATCTTTCTAAATTAACAATGTTTATTTAACACAATAATATTACTTTTTAGATTAATTACTTAGTAAACTAACCTTATTATATGTTTATTTCAGTGGTGTCAATTAAAGCAACGAAAAGAGAATTTGTTACGGCTAGTAGAAAATATGAGGGAATTCCAGTTAGATAAAGTAATGGCGGACCCTGACGCACCGATTCCAGAAAACATGCGACTTATAAGAGATGAAGATATTGAAAGGTAATACTGGGTATTATATTATTATTATTTTTTACCTGTAAAATAAATTTAAATTTGATATTATTACATATTCTATATGTGAAAACTAAACCCACAACTTATATAAACTGATATTTTGCTTACAGCCATTTTTATTATAACATAGTTTGAATATTTTTTTGTATTGATATTTACTACTTACATAGTATCTATACTTATTATTATGAAGCTGAAGAATGTGTTTGACTGAACGCGGTAATCTCACGCGGTTCAAATGAAAAAATAGTATTGTGATAGCCCAATTATTGAGAAAGGTTACAGCCAATAAGAGCAGATTAATAATTAAAAATATGGCAAAAATGGAAGAGCCTGAGGGCCTTTCTGTTACATCCTGTAATACCTAATCTTAGTTAGGAGGTCAGTTAAAAGTTAATATGTAATAAATATTTTCGATATCAATCTTATTAAAAATACCAAATATGTACACTATAATGCTGCATTTTAAAATGGCACACAACATTTTTATCTAAATTAATTTAGTGTTTGTGTTCCAGAATGAAAAATGTACAGACACCGGAAGAATTACGTGACGTTCACACACACTTTCTACTGTACTATTCTACTGACTTGCCAGAAATGCAGAGATTACAGCGCACTAAAGAGAAAAAAAGGGAACTCGAGGATAAGAAGTAAATGATTATTATTATTCATAACTACATATTTATGTTTTTAATCTATATAAATAAAATAAAATAGCTAAATTATAATTTCTTGCCGTGGCACAGCGTGTCACTAAACGAGAGGAATGAAAGCAGATTTTGTCAAGTCATTTGCGGGAATGAATTACTTATATTTTCTCGCATTGGTAAACAAGACAAGGTGTGGCGTTAGGTTCCCCCACTCAACACACAATGTTTAGAAAAATGCGCAAAAGTGTTTTAACAATATTTTTGTTTTTCTCCCTAACTTGCTAGATATGCAAATACAGCGAGAAATAAAAAAAGTAAGAAAACAGATTAAGATATTTACTTTTTTTAACAGAAAACAAGCACGTGAAGACGCTGAAAGGAACGGTGAAGATCCTGACGAAGCTGTAGCCGCGGTAGACGCAGCACAACCAGACGAAGAAGAGCCCACCGAAGTTAAATATGCTGTGCGTTCTGGGCCTTATGAACTTTGTAGGAAGGCTGGGATTGGTTAGTTTGAGATATTTTTTTCTTTATACGTTGTAGTTTGATCTTGTTTAGATAATATGTTTATTAAAAATTAAATCAGTTTTACGCTGTTTCCCGCACAAGGCAGGATAGGCAGAGGGAGTCTATTGTCAAGATACTTCATTCCCCACTCTCCGCTGAATTCTGGAGGCATTGTGTGTTGAGTGGCACTGCACTTTGACTTGATACCGGAGCAAAGCGAATGAAAATATAAATTACTGATATGTTCCATAATATTATGTTCTTAACAAATTACCTACCATATGTGAAATACGAAAGCATATTTTAAACAATTATTTAAAAAAAAATACTTTACATATGGAAGTGTAATTTTCAATCTATTCTTATAGTTACTAAAAAAATATTTTTTTTTTCTTACTCTTAATTTCCTCTTCAACAGAGCCTTTAGTAAAAAAATTTGGTCTGAGCCCCGAGCAGTTTGCGGAGAACGTGCGGGATAATTATCAACGACACGAAGTGGAACAGCCACCCGTGCCGCCTTTGGAGGCTGCCGAATCGCTTGTATGTTTGTTTTTATGAATAGCATTCGAAAAGTGTAGTTCTGTCGAATATATAGAAAGTAATGAAGTACAATATGGCACTGCAGGCGCAGGCGGCGGGCGGCGGCGCGCCGGAGGCGGTGCGGCGCGCGGTGTACATGTGCGGCGTGCAGCTGGCGCGCGAGCCGCTGCTGCGCGCCACGCTGCGCGACGCGCTGCGCGAGCGCGCCACGCTCAGCGTGCGCCCCACGCCGCGCGGCCTCAAGGAGATCGACGAGGGGCACGCCTGCTTTAGGTGAGAACACATTTTTAAGGTTCCGTTTTTCAAAAAAAAAACAATAATAATAATCAGATTTGGAATCCAAGGGCTGAAAAAAATATTCTTGCTTATGGAAATTACATTTTGTACAAATATCGAGTGTCAGAAATATAAAAAGAAATTGACATACTCTAATCTCACAGGGTTATAAAATACTAAGCTATGTTTGAGGCAAATTTTAACACTTTATTATTTACAGTATGAAATATTTGAAAAAGAAACCTGTCCGCGATCTCACCGGAGATCAATTCTTAAAGCTTTCTATAGCTGCAGAAGATAAGTTATTGGAAATCAGCATCAGCGAACAAATTGAGGGCAATACCGGACCTAGTTATTTAGAAGAATTGAAACAGTTGTATCAGAAAGTAAGTTTAAGTAAAAAATATTTTTCCCTACATTTTATATGAAAACAATGTCGAATGGTTGGTTTACTTGTACTTAATTATATAAACTTAATAGGTTACTATTAAAATTTTGTTTTGTTTTAATAATGAATGCTTAATTTTGAGGCCAATCGTAGCGCAGGGGCACAAAGTGTGACTGTAATTTCGACTAGTTATAGGTTCGATCCCCACTCGAGGAAATTAAATATAGTGTAGTGTTTTTGAATTACATTTACATTTAAAACATTTTAGGATGAATTTGCTGCAACTGTACAAGCGTGGAACGAATTACGAGCGGAGGCGGTCACTCTGGCGCTCGTTAAGATTGTCATGCCTGAACTAAGAAGAGAGTTACATGCAGTACTTTTACAGGAGTCCAAGGAATATGTGTTGAAGTAAGTTGCATTTATTACTGTGAACAATCTTGTAGTGGTGTATACGAGTAATTAATTTGTTAACATTAAGGACATTTTGAAATTGTTAACAATGAATTCTCGTCTTCTTTAAAAGCTAAATTTAGAATAGATTTATTGAAAATTAATGAAAAAAAATGAATTTTAACCTGTTTCAGTGGTCCTTTTCATGTTTTACAAATATTAAAAAAAATTAAATTATCCAGGTGCTGTCGGCGTAAGCTGTACGATTGGTTAAAGGTAGCTCCGTATGAGTCCAGAGTGTCTGACGATGATGACGAAGAATGGGACACAACCAACGGTAACAATATGAATATTTAAAAAACATAGAACGAATACTTAAAAAATATTGTGAAATTCTATATATTTAAAAATAATCATACAGAAGTTTAAGATGTTAAGATTTCTACTAATAATAGTATTAACTACTGCGCGGTGTGCAGGTCTGCGCGTGATGTCGCTGGCGTACATCCCGGACCGCGCGCACTGCGCGTTCGCGTGCGTGGCGGCGGGCGCGGAGGTGGCGGACCACCTGCGCCTGCCGCACCTGCTGTGCCGCCGCAACGCCTGGGACGCCGCGGAGCGCCGCAACAAGGAGGCCGACATGGCCGCGCTCAGGCGGTGAGATTCTAGATAATTGAGTCCTAGGTATTGGCGGTGAAGTTAGACGTTTTTAGATGTATTATAGAAAATAGGTAATTGCGTGACATAGATATTCGTATCGTATTTAAAAGAAAGATTTTATTGGTAGTACGAAAAAATCATCTAACTCAATTAATATTAATTAAAGTAAAATATATTACAGATTTATATTACGTAAGCGGCCACACGTTATAGTGATTGGTGGTGAGTCCCGTGAGGCACTCAACATAAAGGCCGATGTCGCCGAGTGTGTCCAACAACTGGTGGAAGACGAACAGTTCCCCCGAATCCCCGTTGAAATAGCCGATAACACTATTAGTAAAATATACAGCAATAGTATTAAAGGACGGGTGAGTTTTAGATTATTTTGTCATTTTTTATAGCAAATTTATAGATCATTTTCTAAAATTCTAAAAAACGCTAAATATAATTTAAAAAAGTTTTCTTTTTGCACTGATTCATAATAACATTAAAAATTAAACCTAAGGCGGCTTATTAAGTTGAAAATTAAACAAAATATTTGTTATTACAGAATGACTTCAGAGAGTATCCAGACACGCTACGTCAGGCTATTTGTCAAGCTCGTCTATTACAAGATCCCCTTATGGAAATTTCTCAGCTTTGTGGCCCAGACGAGGAAATATTATGTTTAAGATACCACCCCTTACAAGACCATATAGCCAAAGAGGATTTATTAGAAGGCATTGAATTAGAATTTGTGAACCGAGTTAATGAAGTTGGTGTAGATGTAAACGAGGCAGTGCTGACGGGTCGGGGGACTGAGTTATTACAATTTGTATGTGGTTTGGGTCCAAGAAAAGCTCAAGCCTTAATAAAACTATTTAAACAAACCAATCAGAAACTAGAAAACAGAACGCAATTGGTCACTTTGTGTCACATGGGTCCAAAAGTGTTTATAAATTGTTCAGGTTTCATCAAAATTGATACAAGTAGCTTGGGTGATGGCACTGAGGCATATATAGAAGTGTTAGATGGATCTCGAGTTCACCCTGAAACTTACGAGTGGGCGAGGAAAATGGCGGTGGACGCCTTGGAGTATGAGGATGAAGATGCAAATCCTGCGGGAGCGTTAGAAGAAATTTTAGAAGCACCAGAGAGATTGAAAGACCTTGATCTAGATGCGTTTGCTGAAGAATTAGAGAGACAAGGCTTTGGTAATAAAAGTATAACTTTATATGACATTCGTGCGGAATTGAACTCTAGGTACAAGGACCTTAGGGTACCTTACCGATCAGCAACCGCTGAGGAGTTATTCGATATGCTAACAAAAGAATCGCCCGAAACGTTTTTCGTAGGAAAAATGGTTTTGGCAAGTGTGATAGGTATTACTCATAGGAAACCCCAAAGAGAAATGTTGGACCAAGCAAATCCCGTTAGAAATGATGAGACTGGTTTGTGGGAATGCCCATTCTGTCATAAAAATGACTTCCCTGAGTTATCCGAGGTAAGCTCCATATTTAATTACCGTTAATGTTTCGACGCTTTGGTGAGTTCTTAATATTAGTTTAAACAGCTATAATTTGTTATGACTTTATTAGTGAAATATTTAACTATCAGCAAATAGTCGATTTTTTTTAATTATTAGCTTTTAAATATATTTTTATATAATATCATGCCATTATACCAAAAAAAGTGAATAATAGAAATATTATATTTTTAAATTATGAAATAAAAATATATCATATTACACGTTTCCTCTTTAAATTACGGCATTAGCGTATATGTATAAAACATAAAAATAAAACATGTTACTTCTTTTATTATTATTAAAGGTATGGAACCACTTCGACGCCGGAGCATGCCCTGGACAAGCGACCGGTGTCCGTATCCGCCTAGACAATGGTCTGTCCGGCTACATACACATAAAGAACCTGTCAGACAGACATGTCACGGATCCCACGGAGAGAGTGAGGATAGGACAGACA
The DNA here is from genome assembly GCA_030704555.1 of Heliconius charithonia. Taxonomy (NCBI): domain Eukaryota; kingdom Metazoa; phylum Arthropoda; class Insecta; order Lepidoptera; family Nymphalidae; genus Heliconius; species Heliconius charithonia. The sequence goes on along the minus strand of CM060819.1, from coordinate 3,118,890 downwards.
ATACACTGTAGGATACTGAAAGTGGACGTGGAACGTTTCTCCGTCGATTGTTCGTCGAAATCGTCGGATTTGTCTGATAAGAATAATGAGTGGAGGTTAGTTTTAAGATATTTCTTGTGTTTGCTTATATACTTCCGGCAAATTCTGGTGGAAAGTGGGGAACGGAAGTGCCTTAAAGAGAATAAGGTGTCTTAACATTAGGTTTTCAGGCTATCTCTGCTTACTCTCCTATATGTGCGATAAAGCATAAAGCTAAAAAGGGTCTCGAATTTGGGCGGATAGTAGAGATTGGAAGAACTTAACTACACTCTAGTACCTTGCTATATGAAAAAAGGCTGGACTATATATTATATGTTTTATATTTAAGAATGAAAAATAATATTAACTACTTTTTTTATATTTTAGACCATCTAAAGATCCATATTACGATCAAGAAACTGAAGATAAAGACGTACGTAAAGATACAGAGGCGAAACAAACTAAAGAACGAATGCAATATGTTAAGAGGGTCATAGTGCATCCAGCTTTCCATAATATTAGTTTTGCTGAAGCCGAGAAACTCATGGAGAACATGGCTCAAGGAGAAGTTATTGTTAGGCCTAGTAGTAAGGTATGTGTATAAATGTAGTTGTATTTAAATATTATTGTAGCATTGTTAGTAAACAAATAGCATATTTTTTTGTTTAGCTTTAGGTCTTATCCTAATATTAAGACTGTCGTTACCTATCTTCCACAAAATTTTAGAGACATTGTTGAGTGACGGAATTTAACACCGCGCTTTGTCTTGTTTACTAGAGAGAATAAATAAAAAAAAATAATTTCTCTGCTCGGGAGTAGCTGTGCCTCTGCTACAACTTCACAGATTTAAATTATGGTTTTTTTAGTAGTTTTTTTGTATAGAATATATTATATATGTAGAATGGCATTATTACAAAACCTTAATATTACAGGGTTCTGATCACCTCACTGTGACATGGAAGGTGGCAGAGGGCATATGCCAACACATTGATGTAAGAGAGGAGGGTAAAGAAAATGCTTTCTCTTTAGGTTTGTATTTCATTTTATTTGAAACGTTGGTATTGTTATAGCAAAAGTTATACATAAATTATAAATTATGTTTTGCTGAACTAGGTCGGAGTCTATGGATACAAGGATCAGAATTTGAAGACTTGGATGAAATTATTGCTCGGCACGTAACACCCATGGCGGGACACGCTCGGGATCTCATCGCATACAAGTATTACAAGAACCTCGGCGGCATGAGAGATAAAGCCGAGGAAATACTTAAAGAGGAAAAAGGAAAGAATCCTAATAAAATTCATTATGTAATATCCGCAGCGAAAAATCACCCCGGCAGGTTCCTGCTATCCTATCTACCCAGGTCTCGATGTACCCACGAGTACGTATCCGTGACGCCCGACGGGTACAAGTTCAGGCAGAGAATGTTCGACTCGCTGGGAGGGTTGCTCAAGTGGTTCAAGGAGCACTTCCGCGACCCGCCGCCCTCCGGCACGCCCGTGCAGCGCACGCCCGCGCTGCGCACGCCGCACGGCCTCGCCTCCTCCGCCTACCACACGCCGGCGCTGCACACGCCCGCGCCCGCCTACCTCAACACGCCCTACACGCCCTCCGCGCAGACGCCCTACATGACGCCCTTCGCCGCCACGCCGCGCCAGCCCGACTTCCTGGCGCCCGCCGCGCCGCGCCCCCTGCCGCTGCCCCTCTACGCCGAGCCCTCCGACTGGCAGAAGGCGGCCGAGGACTGGGTGCGCCACCGCTCCGTGCGCGACACGCCCGCCACGCCCGCCTCGCCCGCCACGCCCGCCACGCCGCGCACGGACTCCGGCCGCGCCTCGCGCCACGACGCGCGCGCCACGCCGCGCCACGACGCCCGCAGCACGCCGCGACACGACGCGCGCAGCACGCCGCGCCACGACGCGCGCGGTACCCCACACAGCCACAGCAGTCATGGCCACGGACACGGCCACGGCCACGGGCACGGACATGGCCATGGCCACGGGCACGGCCACGGACACAGCTCGGGGCGGTCGTCGCGCGCGCACTCTGTGCGCTCAACGCCGCACACTAACACGTCGCCGCGCTCCATGTCGCTGGGCGACGCGACGCCGCTCTACGACGAGAACTAGATCAAGACTGAACGTTCATCGGATACGTTTTTATTTTTATACCAATTGGAGCTCTCGCTCCTCGCGTGGCTTACGCTTAGGATTTAACACAAGATCTTCCTTTCGACCTCATGATAGTGCCGCCAGTGTGCGAAATTATTCACTTGTATGGTTATGTCTTATGTTCAGCGTTAACTGCATCCCAGCGTGCTGTGTATATATATTTACGGGAGTAATCGTTTTATATTAATTAGACATACTGTATTCTCTTTCTATACTCTTTCATGTTCTTCTTTGTGTGAAGCTCCGATTTTCTATAAAATGAGTGTAACTTCCTGAATTAGCTAAATCAATTGACACAGAGGCCTCAATAGATAGCAAAGGTTATGTAGAAGATTTTAATAAATCAATGTAGTGCGATTGAGCACGTTTATTCAGTTTTGTCCATAATGTTATACAATTATGAAACTATTTATTATTTTCACGTTAAATGTAGGCAAAAACGATTGTATCTCTATATTTTTTTAACCTACCAATCAGTTGGTAGCATGCTTATCTTTCTGAATACGTAAGTAAGAGGTAACCAGAATGATATTACAGCTCATAATGAAAACAATAGAAATGCCTTACAGATGGTTAGTGACAACAGATGCGTGGTGAACTCTGCGTTGACTTGCGGGAAATTAATAAAATATTATGACAAACTATATATGAATTTTCAATATTATACTTCCCTACTTTATCTTTCTTTATAGTAAAAACTTAGCTTAACGCTGTAGCCCTAGCGGGGTAGTCAGGAACAACGGGGAGCCAGAGCAGGGCCTTTCGCCTGATATCTTTCGCCATGTATGAAATGATTGACGACAGTGGACGTCAGTGAGCATGTCAGAGGATCCTTATGTTTTTTACGTGACAGATGTGGAGGAAGCTCCAGAATCTTTGATACTCTTTTATCGAAAGACAATCGAGGTCTTCCCCTATTTTTCTTCCAACTCACTTGTTCCATAATTTTTTTCTTCATTCATTCTTTCATCACTTATTTGTTCGACGTGCCCAAAACCATCTGAGCCCGCCTAGTTTCGCCGTCTCATCAATGCAGCTAAGGCACTGTTAACCCTGATGTTGGCAGCAAAACGCCTTTGCACATCTATCTCCTATCTTCCATTTCTTCTGGACATACTTCTCAAATATACCACTTACAATTTTATTCACATCCCTTTTTTCAGAAAGGTCACAGGTACCAACAGTTCGCATTCTGGTGATGCAATGAGCACTGCATGATCTGCGTGCATCAGGCTATTTACATTAAGGTCACCTACTTTCACACCCTTGTCACTTTGTCACAACCAAGATGACATGGCGCGTCCCTGTTTCAACACAAAAAAACCTTTTCGTTAACGGCCAAAAATTTTGATCGTAATCATGCGAAGGGGAAAGATCTGATGGAAATCTGATACATCCTCTTCCGTGTCTAAAGCCTGCTTGGCATCTCGCTAATATTTTAGCAAAAAAAATATAGTATTAAAGACGAAGATTTTTTATCAAGACTAATTTAATAAATTATTAGTATTATAAATATTATCAAGTATGTTTAATAATCATCATCGTCATCATTTCCTACGCGGAATGAAGAGTACTACATATATATTTTTTATATAATTGGGCACACAACCATAGTTAAACATCTCATTTAGACAAATAATCATGCTATGATTTTAGACGTTTATTTACTTAACTTATATTTAAGTAAGTATGCTTATTTAGAAAACGTATAAAAATTTTAACTTAGCGGGGCTCGAACCCGCGCCTTCTGGAAACCGACCAGACCTGACCTCTAAGCTGTAGGTTCTCATCTACTAGCTGGCTACGTTGAAATTTTTATACGCTTGTTACATAATGCTTTTCTAAAAAAGTGTTTTTCTTTCCTAAGTGTGGAATAACACTTTAAAAATGTTTAAAAAATATTCAAGTAAGTATTTCTTCACTGAGAGTGCGATTATTGACAAAGTCGACGGCAGCAAAGAGCAAACGGCTATCTACAAAATCACTAGTTTTGAGGAGAGCGTTTTTAAGGAAATTATGTAATAACTTTTACAATAAAAAAGCTATCTTCCTCAAATTTGAAATAGTTAATTGTTATAAGATTATATACTATTTAGTATAGACTAATTTTCAATAAGCTTATTAGTTTTAAAAATACGGTAGATATCTTTATCTAGTCCGCTCGAAATAACCAACAAACTGAGTCAACTGCCATATATTCGTTTTTACTTGGGACACTGTAATTATTTATCCTTAAATAATTTTATATATATAATGAGTTATTACTATTCTTTTTGATTATATATAACTAATTTCATCAATAAAAAACATGTAGATATGATTGCCACTAAAATACTGCAGTTGTCTCAAAATACTTCGCCATTATAAAGTTGTAGCTTCCGATAATTGCAGATATATTAAAATTGTTATAAGTTTCAGGTTTCAGAAATTCAAATTAATAAAAGGCTGTAACGCACTACCTAAGGTAGATAATTAACATAATTTTTATCATAAACAATCAACCATACGTAATATTTAACCTTAACCTTTAATAGTTAACCGAAACGTATATTAATTCAGTGTTCTAAATAATAAAAGCAAATTTTTATCGCAATAATCGAACGCATTGAAAAGAAATCTCACATACAAAATAATTAAATCTTATACAAGCTTATCGAAATAGAGAAGACAGAATGTCTAAATCATTCTTATGTCATTTGAGTAAATCTACAGAAAGCTGTATGTTGTCCCTATCATTTTCAATTTATTGATGTTTGAATTAACTTATTTAAATAATATCACAAGCGATTACCATCTTAGCATTTTTCTTATAGTAAATTATATTAAAAGTTTACAATTACAAAGTAAAAAATCTGTCTTTTTATTCAGTTTTCAGAAAACATATTTTCTATTGCTGTATGAATTATATTTTTATAAAAAATGTGTTATCTTCAAGAAAATAAATTCTGTTCACAGAGAGAAATCGGATCCTTGTATATTGCTATTTTGTCGTTATTAGTAAGGCATTGGTGTAAGCACTTTGTAGGCCTCAGCGTTATTTTGTCTATTACTGGTATTTGCATATCGACCACAATCATATTAATAAAATCATAGACAATCAATCAATTGGGCTTCATTTAAATGATATTTGTAATGAATTACATATGGATTAATAACATTTGGATCCACTTTTATCTTTCTAATCTAGCTCCATTTAATCTTTTCGTTATTAAAATCTTTCTTCCATGTATATTGGGTTCGTGTAAGATTTAAAGTTTCAAATATTGTTTAAGGAGATTCCAACTACTTTTTAAGGCTCCCCATTAACTTTGACCACCTTACACAGGTATACCATTCTTGGAGTGTATATATCATTTTTCTTTTGGAAGATCAATCGATTAGGGCATGCACACTGTCAACTTCCTGCCCTGCCTACCTGTCCCTTATTTTAAGAATCTATGACATACATGCACTTTAAACTTTTCAGCATTATACAAGTACATTAGAAATACTGATCGATTACATTTTTCGCATCCACAGTTATCAGATTGTTTACCTTTAATTCCTACTTTGACTATATAATTATACAAGCAAGCAACGATCTCGGCCAACATATAACCTAATCCTCTTTTGTTTCCTATATCAAAATTGTGAAATGAAAACGTAAATGTTTATAGTAAAAGGAACTTTATTCACCATAAGGGGTCGAAAGATTTCTTGGAAATTAAAAGTTACTGTTGAAACATTTTGACTTTTGTTGGCTCGTACTGTGCCAGCTTTTTGACTTCTGATTTTAGTTTTATTCTCCATGAAACTGTAGTAATAAATAATCGAATGTTATCTTGGATTACTTCCTTAAGTCATGTAGCCGGATTTATTTGGTTAGGGACTAATTAATAGGACAAGAAGCAAAGGAAGCATAGTCTGTAGAAACAGGAGTCTTGATCTTGATTTGGATATCTGTAATAATGTTTTCGCCGTAGAAATGTCTAACAGATCGTTAAGTTAGCTGAGTTTTCTATATTAAAACTTGTGGTCGAAATATTTGGATGGCCAACATCATCAATTTTCCAAGTAGTTCCAACGTTAAAGAGAATCTTTACCAAAACATTCGGAAATCTACTTATTTTCTAAAAAAAACATATCTGTTGCTGTTTGACTGCATCATATTTATGAATAAGATTCAGTAACCCCGCTGTTATAAAAGAAAATCACGTTTGTTTTTTCAAAAATTCACCATAATTCTTTGCATATGAATAAATTACCTACATATATTGTAATAAATGCACAAATTTTTACATTATTCATACTTTGATAACACTAAAAAGTAATTAAACAATGCATATATAGTGAGATAACTGATGATCGGACAAACTAGAAACGAACAAGTGCCAGATACCTTTGCTTATAACATGCGAACGCGCCGAATCTCCCCACGTACACACGGACTATTATATATATCCGAGTTTACTTAGGCATTTCTTAAAAAATTGGGTACATGTCTTTTTCTACGTGAGAAAATCGGGGTAAAAAACAATGTTTTTTATGAAAAAAAAATATTATAAGATAAAACATGGAATTCTGAGTTGAATTATATAAAAAAACGTTTTTGGCAAAAATGCAGTTGTCTTCATGTTCTTTGCTGCCGTCGAAGTGATCATCATTATGCTGTTAACGTAAAGTGAATAATAGACTTCGCGATAGTAATAGTCAAATTGACAATTTGAATAGACAATCCCAAAATAGTTTTTTATATAGGTAGGATTTCTGTTTTCAATATATATATGTTACTGCTCGACCGAATTTTTTACACAAAATATGTTGATATTTTGTACACAAAATTTAACAATAAGACTTATCCACCTATTTATTGATATTACGAACATAATATCGTGAATACGGCATTATTTTGTACACGATACATATAATTTATAAGCATATCATATAGTTCTTGAACCCTTTCTGGCCAAAATATTTCAAGATATGATGGCACATAGGATATTTCTATAAATTAGCCCAAAAAAATAGGAAGTAGGTGCATAATTTTATATTGTTTAAATATAAGATAGGTTTAATTATTTTCTGCCACGCTCCTTGAGATATTTTGTAATTAAGGTGACGTGATATAAGATAATCTACGGCAATATAACTCGCGATAGCCGATTGCATATAGCTTCACGCACTACTGCATGTATTGTACAATAGGATTTATTATATACTTATTTTTAAATTAAATGGATTGAATATCTGACAAACTTATATAAATAATGTGTATTTGATTGATGTGTGACATGACAAATGGGATGTTTTTTCTTTAACTTCACACTGTGTCCTGCATGTAACCGAGTGGGTAGAGGCCTAGTTTTTGACATTCCGCTCCCCCGTTTCCACAGAATTCTGGAAGCAGTGCGTGTTGAGTGGTGGAACTCAACACTACGTTTTATCTCGACACCACAGCAAAGAAATAAAAAAATCATATTTCACTCGCTTCCTTGTATAAATTCTCCTTTGTTTTATTATCAATTAGTAGGCAGTATGTTTCTGAAGTTTTGTCTGTAATTTATTATATTAAGCGAAATCTCGAGTAAGATGGCGGACAATGACTCCTCACCTTTTCTAACAGGTTATGAGAACGAGTAAGTCTCTATTTAAAATACAAACATTTTCACATTTAAAGTCACGAGTGTGGGGTACAATCAGAATCCAGATAAATGTTATTACGAAGTGCACCTCGCCAGCATTTATTAATTGAAAATTTCAGGAACACCGGGTATAATAACCAAAATAAATTTAAAATCACACAAATCGAATAATATAATTGCTGTACCTGAGAACAATTTGAATTTTCAATTAAACTTAAATAGTTTCGTCTTCGTAATGTCCTAACATTATTGTTGAATTACTTTAGGCTGTAATGATCATATATAATTATTATTTTAAATAATATTACAACAGCCTACCTCCAAGTTAGTAGTGCGTAGCGTAATCTAACTAACTATAGGTCCTGAGAATCGAGATTTGAGAGATCAGTCGACATTGCGCCGGCACACTCGCAAGCCGTGGAAACGCGCGCGCAAATTACCCGCCATTTTAGTGTTGTTCTGTATCATATAAGGGGTATATTTAAAATCTTAATCATTTTTACATTTTTGTGTTAGCTTATGTATTATTTTAAATGAAATATATATGAATTAAATATACATTATTGAAATTTTAATCACGTGTAAGAAAATTGTGTTTTTTTTTCAGTTATTTTTTAATTTTGCTTATTTATATGGATTTTCTATTATAAATGTAAATAAATTACACACAATAAGTACTTCAAATTTTAACAAAAAAAAACCGTCCATTTCAAACTGTAGAAAGCGTGTTTATACATGTGATAAGCCTTATAAACGCCATAAAAAATAAACAGGATTTTGGTTAAAAAACTCGTGCAATTATTATTAAGTAATTAAAAGAACGTTGTCAAATGTATGCATTATAAAAGATGTGCCAGTGAGTTTAACATATTGTTCCATAGCTTTCTTTAATAATACTATATCTGAAGTAGAGCACTTATGTAAGTTATTTTGTATCGTAAAAGTAGTGTATGATATGATTTTATGATCATGATAATTAAAATTATAAAAGATAAAAATATACATGCGAAAATGCATTTTATTATTATAATAAAAAGAGGAGGAATTTTAGTTTTTTTCTTTTTAATGTGTTAGCATCACGTAACATGTGGACTACATTACAACACAATCTAATTCGACACAATATAGTCTTTTAAATTAATATTAAAAATCGTAAATCAATAAATAGGAACAGGACATGCGAAGGCGATCTATATTTTATTTTGGAAAATCAATAGATTTTTTTTATTAATAGTCGTTTTAAAAAAAAAACGCGAAATTCGAGTGGGCGTTTGTTAAAATTTGACATTTTAATGCTATTTAAAAAATATTAAAAATTACCCATGTACTACTATTTTTTCGAAACGTAAAATTTGTATAGAATGACAAAATAAAGTAAATTTATATAATACATAGATAATTATATAGCTCCGGCATGTATAGTATCTATGTAAAATATAAAAATATAACTGGTTTGTTAAGGTTCCTTGAACTACAAAATTTGGAGTAATTTACAAATGAATAAATTATAAGTAATCAGCCAGGCTGACATTTGACTGTAAAATCGGTTGTGGGTTCTATCCCACTCACTTGAGGAGGTAAAATATTTACTTACATTTATATTTTCATTTCTTCGCTCTGGTGTCGAGACAAAACGTGGCGTTGAGTTATGTCAACACGCAATGCCTCCAGAACTCGGCGGATAGTGGGTAACGGTGTGGGTTAACACTAGGATCCCTCCGCCTACCTTGCTGTGTGCGGGATGCAGCGGGAAGCTGGTTTAATGTTATCAGCAAAATAATATATATATCTTTAGGTAAAATATACTAAGAATTTTCAAGTTGATCTGTATTAGGTACCTATATAGATATCTAATAATGTGTTTTTCACTAGCTTTTACCTACAGTTTCGTCCGCATCGTCAAATGTAAATAACTAAGCTGCTGCTGAGCTGTGTATGAAAAATAACACATTACAGTGGGTTACGTCGTCTGGTACACTCATGTGGGCGACCCCCTACTGCAGCTTTAATTTGGTCGGTCCAACGCATGGGAGATTATCCTCGCCCTCTAGTGCCTTCCACTCTGCCCTGCACGACATGGCGGTCAATGGAGCCACTTCCCCTTCGGGAGACATGCCCAAAGAACTTTAGTACGCGACTTTGTACTAACGTTGACAGACGTTGTTTAGTGCCGATTTCTTGTCTCCACATAGTGGCTTTTGTAATATTTTCATATTTCCATATATTTTCAAATATTTTCTTAAGTCTGTCCATTGCAGTTCTAGCCATCGCCATACGTTTCCTTACCTCTTCTACGCAACCTCCACTGTTTGTGATTAAAGTTCCTAGATCTCGAGGCTTCGCCATCTGTGTGACTTCGGGCGGTTTATTATTTGCTCTGTCTATAATCATAATTTTTGTTTAATGCGGTTGATCTTTAATCCAAATTCGAGGCTTACGCGGTCCACTTTCAAAAGTAGTTCTTCTAAATGGCGTGCACTGGTCGCAAACAAAGTAGTGCCAGGTTTATTATAACAGACTAGGACTATAATAGACTGAAGTTAGGTTTATTATAACATACTCAAAGATTTTATTTGCAATTTACAAGCTTTTACTGTCACATTTACGTTCTTTTTTCCATCTTACATAAATTTTGTAGTACTTAGTGAAATTTGATGTGCACCAATAGTTTCTTGACTTATACGTACAATGTACTTATAAGTGGTGGATTAGGCTTGCTATATGCATTTAATTTAGAAGAATGGCGCGTTTCGTTTTTGATTTAATGGATTTTGGCTACCGTTATTATTTTATACGGCAATGCCGTTTAAAAAATCGAAAATATTTATAATATTTATACAGTGAGCAAGAGTTGAACCTCCGACCACCGTGATCGTGTCAGATACGTATTCACCATGCCTTAATAGCATCAACTTCAATACATTAAAATTATAACTCGCTATAAATAACTTTCACTTCGTATTCATTGCAAAACTCACTTCTAAGTCGCTATTTCCATAAATAGTAATAATTATAATCAATGAATACTTATAAAATATTGATTACAAGTGATCTACTAAAAAAAAAAAATCGCGAACTTGTTATTTGAAGGTTGTTTACATTATGTTATCACGCTTTTATTAACTGCGGTCGTTTTTCTTACTGAGTTTGGTTGGCTTTGAAATATTTGTATTAGTTTTTTGTTAATATTCTCGTCTCATCAATTTGGTGCAAAAAATTTTTGTATGGACGATTCTTTAAGATCAAGGTCAGGATCAATTTTTCTGCTTCCATTAGTTATTATTATATCAAAACAAAATAATTATACGCATTAAATAAGCAAAAATTACAAAACCATCTACGCAATTTAAAATTATAATGGAAAAAATGGATCATTATTTTGGAAAAGAGACACACTGCTAGATCGTTTTTTAATAAACACCGCTAAGAATCACCACAAGAAAAACGACTTTCGAATGAAAAAAATGGACTAAGCAGACGCAACACACAAATACACAGAACAACTTCAAACTTAACATCCTTCTATTCTCTTCAAACTTATAACATTCGTTCTATTCTCAATCGAGTGAATTAATTACTTTCACTTTCTTGCTCTGGTATACAAAGAACAGCGTTAATTTTCTCCATTCACCACACAATGTCTTAAAAATTACAAAATTTAACAAAGTGGAAAGTGGGGAATGTAGTGTCTTAGCCGTAGATTATTCTGCTTACCCTGCTATGGATACATCAAATAAAATAAAAGTACCTACGATATTACGAAGCCACGGCCGTTATGGTGCATTTGTCTGGCAGTCCCTATATCACCTATAAACCTACAGATTCAAAATTGCTTAAAGACGTATTTCTACAAAAAAAAAAACCACAATCAGGACTAGGTGTGCCCGAATTGAAATTTGGGTTGTAACTGAACTACAACGCTGTCAAGATGTTTTAAAAAGTTTATAAAAACAATTTCATTCAATTAATTCTGAGAATTTAATAAAATAAAGCATTCAGGTCGTTAACCAATTTTTTGTACATATGTGTAAAAGAGTTGTATTATTTCGAAATGTAAATGACTTAAATATGTTATTTTTCTTGAAACTGTTTAAATTATTTGCATTTGTCTTTTATGCAAGATCGGAATTAACATGAGAAACATCTGTACAATTTAAAGTACCACTTTGAAAATTGTTAGTTGTGCAAACTTTTAAACGGCTTTGTGGTCATGGATACAATATGTGGCTAATAACAGTGAAGAAGGCACGCCGCTAGAAACGACCTTGAGTTTGTATCCGTTTTATTTTTTATCTACATGTGAGAATTTACCAAAAAGTCACAACATAATTTAAAGCATTAAAAGTACTAAGTAATTAATAGTCACTTTGTTAGTCTGGATTATCATTAGTACACAGGATGACAGACAGACTGACAATGTATCTATGGGCGTATCTAGATACATTTTCCAGGGGAGATCTGGACTTTAGCTTTGAACACATGTGCTCGTGTAAAAGTTTGTTTTGTAAATCATAATTAATTATTTGTCAGCAATTGATTTTGTGAGGGAAAGGGGGGCCGAGTGGGACGTGCACTCGGCCCCCTTACGCCCACGCTAGTATTTATTTATAATAAAGTCAAAGTCTAAAAACTCACACCGCAAACTGCAAATCCTCTTAACAATGTCACTTTGCATCACGATGCTGCAACTCGAAAATGGATTGAATCATAAAATATGGAATTAAAACTTTCATGAAAGACAATGTCAATTGTGGCCATTTGTGGCAATTGACATTGTTCTTTTTGTTTCATTTCTTGTACCTACTGCATATTAAAAATATGTTTTTTTTTGAAATTTTGCATTTAATAGTGATACCATGACACAAATCGAACAGATCATTAAATTTAATTAGCTTCACGCTGTATCCCGCACATAGCAGGGTAGGCAGAGGGAACCTAGTGTTAAGACACTCCGTTCCCCACTTTCTGCCAGATTCTGGAAGCATTGCATGTTGACTGACATAACTCAACGCCGCATTTTGCCTCGACACCAGAGCGAAGAAATGAAAATATAAATTACATTATCATAACAATTTTTATTATAGCAAAATAGAAAAACCAAAACCTGTAGTTTTCAATTTAGATTTTTTAAACGTTTAAAGATGAAATCAAAACATTTATTCTCGTTATAAGTAATTATTTCTTATTTTCGAAAGGGAAGAATTTTTATATTTGTTAATTTTTGACCGATTTCGAAAAATATTTTTTTATTTGAAAATATATCTACTTTGTAGCATCGCTCACAGACTAACAAATAACATACAGCAAATAACTACTAAATATACCGAATGAAAGCTATAGAAATAATAAAAAAATACCCATATTGGCACCGACTTTGAAAAATAACGAATGTTAAATAGTAAATTCTCTTATTACTTTTAAGTAATTGTAAAAAAAATATAATATTTTCAACAATTTAATCTTTGCTTAAATTTGTACATTTAAATATGTCTTTTTTTCATTTATTTTTTTATACTGAATCATATATAAAATATACAAGGTCTATCTATCAATAGGACGATAGTGTCGGAAGTAAAACTATATACAGACAATGTCATGGATCTTGTCTGTATATTGTATATGTATAATAGATACATATAAGCAATGACCTACTGAGTGTTGGTACTTAAAAGTTATACCTACATATGTATATGTATTCCTTATCAAATGAAATCCTTGATAAAGGACACATTCTCATTTTGCTAAGCTTATTATCGTAAGATTAAAGAGAATTACTTAAACAAATTTACCTCCTCAATGATTTGATTAGCAGAGTTTTCATAAGAAGGTACCTAGTGTTTTTTTTCTCGCAGAGGGAGCGTAGTGTTAAGATTTATCGCATTTAATCTAGTGGGGAACAGAGTACTTTAGTATTAGGTTCCCTCTACCTACCCTACTGCATGCGAGATACAATGTGGATATATATTAATTAATCTTTTACCATTTAAAAATATTAAGTAAACACTATTGTTTTGTATCCCGCACATAGCAGGGAGGGCAGAGGGAAATTGGTAGCCCAGTGTAAAGATACTTCGTTTCTATAAAGACACCTCCGTTTCCCACTTTACGCGTAGATCTGGAGGCATTGCGTGTTAAGCAGAATTCAACGCCGCGCTTTGCCTCGTCACCAGAGCGAAATAAAAATATAGAATATTCCACTTCCTCCAGTGGCAATCGATCCCACAACCTGTCGCGCTTACAGTCGCACGCTTATACCCCTGCGCCAAAACAGGCGTCAAAATTAATATAATATTCACAACCAAAAGAATATGTTGTTAGTAAAATTATATTACATAAAGAAAAAAAATATTTAAACTTAAAATATTCTCAAAAGACTTCAAAGTTATTGTTTTTAGGTCTTAGCCCCAAAATTCTTTTCATAAAATACTAACTACTTGTCATTACAAATTCACATTGTTACATTTAAATAAATTTTAAAGGCTTTGGATATTTAAATTCTATTATTAACTTTATTGTGGAGAGTAATTATCTATATGACTCCTTTACATACTTTTCTACATAAAACAATATAATGTAGATTATATTTTTTGCTCATTTATACATATATATAATAGAGGACACGTTGATGCGTAAATAATACGCGTTAAAATAGCAACGGTTTGTCACTTTATAAATACAATAGTGTATATTTATAATGTCAAATTTATGGTAGTGTGTGTAATGTTTTATTTACTGATTTAATGTACTTTACAATGTGCCAAATTTCATACTCCTTCGTCTGCAGAATTTTCGTAAAAAGGGGTCCAAAGTTTTTGCTTCACGTATTAAGGATATGATGTTTAGTTTATCAAACTCAAAATATATATATATATATATATATATATTTTGAGTTTGATAAACTAAACATCATATCCTTAATATATATATATATATATATATATATATATATATATATATATATATATATATATATATATATATATATATATATATATATATATATATATATATATATATATATATGTTATTTGTTTTCTAGTCTGTGAGCGATGCTACAAAGTAGATATATTTTCAAATAAAAAAAATATTTTTCGAAATCGGTCAAAAAATTAACGAATATAAAAATTCTTCCCTTTCAAAAATAAGGAATAATTACTTATAACGAGAATAAATGTCTTGATTTCATCTTTAAACGTTTAAAAAATCTAAATTAAAAACTACAGGTTTTGGTTTTTCTATTTTGCTATAATAAAAATTGTTATGATAATGTAATTTATATTTTCGTTTCTTCGCTCTGGTGTCGAGGCAAAATGCGGCGTTGAGTTATGTCAGTCAACATGCAATGCTTCCAGAATCTGGCAGAAAGTGGGAAACGGAGTGTCTTAACACTAGGTTCCCTCTGCCTACCCTGCTATGTGCGGGATACAGCGTGAAGCTAATTAAATTTAATGATCTGTTCGATTTGTGTCATGGTATCACTATTAATTTTTTCGTCGTGTTATTTCGTCTGCAGAATTTTCGTAAAAAGGGGTCCAAAGTTTTTGCTTCACGTATTAAGGATATGATGTTTAGTTTATCAAACTCAATATATATATATATATATATATATATATATATATATATATATATATATATATATATATAGATTATATATATATATATATATATAATCTAGTGTAAGACACTCCGTTCCCCATTTTCTGTCGAATTTTGGAGGCATTGCGTGTTGAGTGGCAGAACTCAACGCCGCGCTTTGTAATATAAATTTAAGTAAATATTTCATCTCCTCGAGTGGGGATCGAACCCACAACCAGTCGGTATTACAGTCACACTTTGTGCCACTGCGCCACGACTGGCCTATATATATATATATATATACTTAACTTTCTTTAGCTATTATTCTTTATATACTATTCTTTATATATTAACTAACTTTCCAATTATTCAGTTATTTTAAATTTATTTTGAATAACAATATTTACGTGCTATTCCCGAAAACGGGACATTAGTACATACCGGTAACATGTTTCGGGACGCCGAACAGTACCGTTCAAAACGGGACGTCTGGTCACGTTACCCTTATATACCCTAGCATAAAAATCTACATTTCAAAGAAATTTAAGTCAAATTAACAAGTATTTTTTTATAGAAGAATAAAAAGAAACTAAAGGAAAATATATATTTTTGAATTTTCCCCGATCCAAATTGCAAGCTCATTAAATACACAATGTAGTTTTATATTCTGAGCATGTTATAATAGATTTTCCTTATATATTTCAATTTGGAACCAACTGTTCTTGAGATTATATTATGGTTGTTGTCCTTCTATAAAGAATTTTGAAAAATTTTTGAGATTAATTCCTTTGAATTTCAACTCCCTGATAATAATTGAACAATGTCCACTGTGCTGCAGTGGACACGGAATGCGTAACTAATTTTTTTGTATCATTTATCTTATAATTTGACATGAATTTATAATAACGTATTTGTACTTGTAATAAAAGCTTTACATTTCGCTAAAATATAGTTTACTGAAGTGTCTTAGAGGTTGGTACTTTAGTGAACTAAAAATGTAAGGTTAACCTACAAGATGTAGGGTTTTTGAATTATTATAACCAATAGCGAAGAGGCGGAACGTCTAACATGTTGCGTACTTTAACTAAAGTATGCTTTTAGATAGCGCTAATGCAATTTTCTTATCTTTATATTTTCACTTTAATTTCATATACTTACCATAAGCGCGTGATAAGATATTTTTTAATTGTTATTTTTTATTTCGTAATTTAAAAATATTTGCACCTCTTACGTGCGTTTTATTATACCCATTAATAGCCTATACATATAATACACGCTTATTGTGTATCACTATTAAAAACTTTTCAAAAATATTACATAGCATTTAGTGCCAAAAAAGATTGAATTACATTTGTTAAGATTGAATTACGTTTGTTTTAGGGTTCCGTTAAAAATACTTATAGAATTACGGCGTTGAGTTCTGCCACTCAACACGCAAAGCCTCCAGAATTCGGCAGAAAGTGGGGAACGGAATGTCTTAACACTAGGTTCCCTCTGCCTACCCTACAGTGTGCGGGATACAGCATGAAGGTCTATTTCCCTCGAAGTACAGAAAAAATCTGATTCTATCTAAGTAAAAGCAATCAAAAGACGTGAGCATTAATTTGTGCGTTTTGCTGCATTTTCTATGAAATTCGCCGCGTAATCAAAACCTTTAGGGCCCCGTGGACCTATTTTTAATTTAAATTTATAGGCATATTATAGGCAAAATCATAACTAACTTATATTCGTAGCTCCTTTCGTAAAAAATGAGTGCATATGATCGTAAACTTAAGTTTGTCAACTTTTGTAAGTCGTACTTCTCATCAGCTTACAATCCCGTAATTGGTACGAAAGCATCAGTGATGGAGTCTGACTAGCACTTAATCGGTTTTTTATAATATAAAATATTATTTTATTAAAAAAATATTCGAAATATTCGATTTGTTAGATAATGTAAGAAAGTAACTAAAATAAAATATTTTATTGGTCTTTGTGACCAATACGTGACACTTTAAAACATTGTATATGTACTTACATTTTATTTTATGGATACAGTCACGTTTTAATCTTAGTTATTTACATATAGAATTCGTTTACAAGAATGTAAATTAAAACTGGTGATAATCTTAAGATCGTGCGACCTGCGTTTATTTGTAAGGCAATTTAATTAATGTAATACATGACGCATTACGATTTTAATAAAATAATAATAATATCCTGTCCGAATTCAAAAGCCAGCAATTGTGTTACACTCAACAAACACAATGTCTCGCGGAGTTTAACGCTGGATTTATTTTTGTCAATGCGAAGGAATGTAAATCGAACACACATCCAATTCGATCGACTCGATGATAGAATTTACAGTCAGACGCTATTTACCTTGTTATTTATAAATAAATAAATTTAGTTCTTATAAATTACTTACACGAGGCCAGTCGTGGAGCAGGGAGGCCAGGCGTGGCGCAGGGAGGCCAGTCGTGGCGCTCGGGTACTAAGTATGACGTTAAAATCGAACCCACAAGGTTCGTCTTGTTGGGTTCGATCCCCACTCGAGGAGATGAAATATTTACTTAAATTTATATTTCCATTTCCTCCATGGCGCGGTGTTGAGTTCTGCCATTCAACACGCAATGCCTCCAGGATTCGGCAGAAAGTGGGGAACGGAGTGTCTTATCACTAGGCCTCCTCTGCCTACCCTGCTGTATGCGGGATACAACGTGAAGCTGATAAAAAAATACTCAAATTTCTTAATTCATATTGTTAACAATTATAAATTTTTAAAGTTTAAGATTCTTCTTCTATAGAAAAGAATGTCCATTTGAATGTAACTGACTCTAGATCGAAACTTTTATACTGATTTAAATACAGATTTAATTATATGCTAAATTAATTGTCATTAAGTATATGCTACTTTTATGCTTATTTATAAATATTATATGATAATATATTAAAAGAAACAGCATATTTAAATTTTAATTTATTGAGTGCGACATTGCAAGACTTGAATATTTATCTCACTTACATACTCGTTGAGTCTATTCAATTCTTTTTAATATTTTTTTCAAAACTTAAGTATTAATAGAGAGAATTCGAAGTTTAAATGAACGAAGTTTGAAATTCGAGTGGATGAATCCGATGCGTTCAGATTTTTATTAGTTTTGATTGATTTATAAAATTAGTATTATTGCTGTATAGACTAAGATCCTAGCGCTCCCAGACCTACCTCGTTTTCAACAAAGCTGAAATTGTGAGGATGAATTGTCTAATATGCAGACAAGCAAGTCAAAATATCATTGAAGCTCAAAGAAGCGGCTTAAAAACGAAAACACTAAATACACTACAAAAACAATGTCAGCGATAGAATTCGTGAAGACATTTTTTTGATTCTTTATTATATAATTGTTTCTCGTACATTATTATATTTTGTTTTTAACGTTTTTTAAAGTGTTATTCCACACTTAGGAAAGAAAAATACTTATTTAGAAAACGTATATACTTGTTTATTTGATCTATCGAAACAATAGAGATACCGAATAGATATGTGTAATTTATTATAATTTGATAAGCTATTATAAATAGATTAGTAAACTAATATAATTACGATTGAAGGTAATTATTTCATATATAGTTATTAGCAGTTTTCGCATTGAGCCCCGTTTAATGGCATGTTATGGTTCATTATTGCCGTTTATATTGTTTTGTATTATCTGTATCTTTTTATTTGGAAATTAAATGGAATGGAATGAAAATTTTATAAATTTAATATTTTTAAATACATTACAGTAAATTTATTTCTGGATATAGATTCGATTGTGTTTAATTACATACAAAGTTCTTACAAAAAGTGCTTATGTAAATTTATAGGAAATATATATAAAAAAATACATTATTTTTCATATAATTTTGTAATTACTCCTTAATTCGAACAGCTATTAAAATGACGTCACATGCCATTAATACAAGTTAAATTATTTAAGTAACTTTAGTGTCCGCTGTTAGTGTGAAATTGTGTTTTGTTCGAACAGTAAGTGTTTATAAGTGAAAATGAAGGACCAAGAAGCGGGTTTGAAGCCCACGGAGACGTGGAGGATTATGAAAAATGTCGTCATCATCAGCATAGCCTTTATGGTGCAGTTCACTGCTTACAGTGTGAGTATAAAACTTAAAAGATTTTTTATTATTTTTTTACACCATTTTCTTTCGTAAGATAATAAATAAAGCAACTTCCTAAAAATATTTTATAAACTCTGTTCCCCATTAAGATACTCCGTTTTCCATCGAACTCCACTATCCGCAGAGTTCTTGATGCATTGCGTGTAAGTGGCGAATTTTAATATTTTCATGCTCTCCACCAGAGCGAGGAATTGAAAATATTAAATAATTTATTCTCCCAAAAGCTACCTTTTCGGTTTCTTTCGTGAGGGGTACGCTTGTATCCCAGCGCCACAACCACTAAAACGCTGAAACACAAATTATTTTTCTATTTCAGGGAGCAGCAAACCTCCAGAGTTCTATCAATGCTGAAGAAGGTTTGGGCACAGCGTCGCTAGCCGCTGTATACGCTGGTCTTATCTTCTCAAATATATTTTTACCTGTTGTCATCATTAAGTGAGTAAAGTAGTCGATAAAAATGTTATATATAGTCAGGTTCGCGACTAAAGAAACGTAAACGAGTTATTATGGTATTAGGTTATTCCACTCAGACATAACTTAAATTAAGGTAAAATAAAATCAAATGACATCAGCTTCACGTTGTATCCCGCACACAGCAGAGTAGGCATAGAGGACCTGAGACACACCGTTGTTCTCCACTTTATAGAGAGAAACACAGTAAATCAATATTTCATTTCCTCGATGGGATCGAACCCACGGCTAGTGGATTATTACCAAAGCGCCAGCACTGACCTCAAAATATAGGTAAATTATAGGTGACTGTAAATATTTTAGTTAGTACGTAAAGCTTATTTATATTGAGTAAGAGACTTCCCTCCTTGCACGATTCGCTCGCCAAAATTACTTCGTTTCGTTTGCAGCAATTATTAAAAAAAAAAACTTTTTAAATACTATGTTATTTTTTACCATTTGATATAGTGATTTTTTTGTACATGGCGTTTCTAATTTTCTTTTTATCACTTGCTTTGTATTTATAAAGCAATATATTTTTATAATTTTATGACAAGTATACACAAATACTACTTTTAAATAATATTAAATAATCGTTTGCCCGACATCCTTTCACCCATTATTCGTCATCTGCCAGAGTGAAATGATTACAAGAAAATATAATTTAGCACTACAATAAATTTTAAAATCTCTTAGGCAATAGTTTTAAATATTAAAAAACAATGAAATGATCATTAAATTAATACAAACTCAAATATTCTTATTGTAAAATAGTTGCTATAGCATATTCTCTGTCGCATATAAATTGTGCATACATTTGATATTTTCCTTGTAAAGTGGTAAAACTACTAAAGATTTGTATAGAGTTCCAGTTTTTAAGATACTAGTTGCACTTCGTTCGTTTTATCTTGTACCAAAAGATTCTCTGAAGAGTCTGCGTTCATTTTCCCTGTTTTGCAAATTGTAATATATTTGTATAATAATGTATCTTTGCAGAAAAAATCACATGAATATTTTTTTAAATATTTGCTGTTTATTTTGGTTTCTGATAATATCTCCATATAGGTATAATAAAATGAAAGAAATGCCAATTATGTACTTGAAATATATAAAAATGCAAAATTAGATTGAATAAACATTCGTTTGACCAGAATTTAAAAATCTTATATTTCAACTCATTTCAGATGGCTCGGTACAAAATGGGCGATGTCTTTATCCTTCATCACGTACATGCCGTATATCGCTGCTCAGCTGTACCCTCGCTTCTACACTCTGATACCAGCAGGACTTATTGTGGGGTTGGGTGGCGGCCCTCTTTGGTGTTCCAAGTGCACTTACTTATCTGTGGTATGGTATATATGTATTATTATAATATTTTATTATTATAATTTTTATTTTTATTATTATAATATTATTATACGATATTCTTATCCTACATAGAATAATAATAGTGATTTATCAATGCATTTTTATTTTTTGCTAAAGTAGATGCGTGGTATTGTTTTTTTACATACATAGTTAATTAAGCATGTAATCATTTAGTTGTTTTAAATGCAATGAAAATTTCACATTTTTATATATAAAATGTAAATTATTAACGCCACTGTAATGTCAGTCAATGGGCAATTAATTTTCAAATTATATTTATTATTATAACTTTAATGTGATTATAAATTGAAATTAATACTATTTTCCAGGTTTCAGACGCTCATAGTAAGATATCGAACATATCAGCAGAGGCCTTGTTGGTGCGATTCTTGGGACTGTTCTTTATGATCTTCCAGTTAAATCAAGTTTGGGGAAATTTAATTTCTTCTTTAGGTAATATTCTTCGAAGTTATGCATTTTACAAGAAAATAATAATATATAATTAATAAAAAAAAAACGTTGATGACATTAGGCTAATTATATCAAGAAACTGAAAATTAATTTACGTAATGCAAAAAAGATATTTAAAATGCAACATTCTGTTTAAAAATATATGGATATTTTTAAATATAGTAATTACGTTTTCTTACGTTAAAACTTTGATTACTGACTTATTTTTTATTACACGCACTTATTACATAGCCTAATGGCTGGTTAATTAACCATTTCATTTCAGTGCTCTCGTCCGGTGACAACTTGGCCGCAGTGACGTCAGTCAACGCGACAATGATCCCCAAACTGTGCGGCGCCAACTTCCTCCCGAGCGCGGACGCGGGGGAGGCGCTACCACAACAACCGCCGGAGAAAATTCAGATGATCGCAGGTAAGATAATTTAAAATTATACATAAAGTACGGTCGACGTGTTTTGGCTATTTTTGATATTGTTCTCTCAGGAACAAAGTAAGAAAAATTGTTAAATCATCTGACTTTATGGCGGCCACGACTCGTCAACCGTACTGTACATAATTGCGTTTAATAGGAATATGTGGATTTGTTAAATGAAACCAAAAATATAAAAATATATTTTTTTTCTTTCCACTTTTAATATGACATGACATGAGTTTTGTTTATTTATTTTCTTATTGCAGGCATATATTTGGCATGTATGGCTGGTGCTGCTCTTATTGTAGCGGTAGGAGTCGATTCGATGAAGAGGTAGGAATTGTCAATTAGTCATTATTTAAAAATATATTTACAAATCGCACATACTATAAGTACGATTAATGTACTGATGCTCCGTCACTATGTATTGATGACTAACATTGGGCGGTGCGTGTGTTTTAACCAGGTTCCTTCTGGCAACTCGGGAAAAAGCTAAAAATACTAATATTTTTTTAAAGATAGTTTTATATTATATATATTTAAGTTTTATTTTATATATATATTTCCCTTTCCAGATACAGCACAGGCCGTAACGACACCGGCTCTGGTCTCTCCGGTATTGCATTACTCGTTGTGACACTAAAACTTCTGATTGAACCCAATCAGCTAATGTTGGTCATTATCAACGTGTTTGTGGGTATGCAACAAGCATTTTTCGGAGCTGATTTTACTGCGGTAATTTCCATGTATTTTAATATATATTTAAATCAGATTATTGAAATATTTTTAAATTAGAGACCGAGGCCGTCGTGGCCCAGGGTCACAAAGGTTTGTCTGTAACGCGACGGTTGTAGGTTCGATCCCCACTCGAGGGAATGAAATATTTATTAGGTTAGGTTTAGGTTTTTTTTTAATTAGAGTAAGAAGAGCGCCTTATAATTTGTAATATGTAGTGTAGAATGGGAAAGTGATATTTTTTAAATAGTATTTTTCTATACTGTTCTCGTTGTAGTTCGCTTTGGCATGTTTTAGAGACTGCAATCTTTCTTCAATAATATTAGAATAGAAATGACATATAAATATATTACGATTGATTGGCTAAATTTCGTTACGAACTGGACCTATTAAATTATAAATACATAATGCAAAATTACTTCAACTTACTTATTTAGTATTGAAGTTATACTAGGCGTTTGTTAGCATATTTATTTTTTTGTTATTTACAGGCGTTCGTGTCGTGTTCTATCGGCACCGGAACTGTGGGGTTCGTGATGATGACGTACGGGATGGCCGACGCTATAGGGTGTGTCGTCACTGGATATTTAGCTAAAGTAAGTTCAGTTATGATTATTATTGATGATTTCGTTAGTACTTGTAAAATATTCAGACATAAAGAATTAAATAAATTATTTTTAAAACCCATATATATGATGAGGCCAGTCGTGGCGCAGTGGCACCAAGTGTTACTGTAAACCGACTGGTTGTGGGTTCGATCCCCACTCGAGGAGATGAAATATTTACTTAAATTTATATTTAGCGCGGCGTTGAGTTCTGCCACTCAACACGCAATGCCTCCAAAATTCGGCAGAAAGTGGGGAATGGAGTGTCTTAACACTAGGTTCCCTCTGCCTACCCTGCTGTATGCGGGATATAGCGTGAAGCTAAAAATATATATATATATATATATGAATGGAATATATGAATCATGAGGCCAGTCGTGTCGACGCTACAGGTTATGGGCTCCATTACCACTTGAGGAAGTGAAATGTTTGTGGATTTATTGTTTTCATTTCATCTCTCTGGTGACGTGATGTCTCTAGAATTCGGCGGAAAGTGAAGAACGGATGTGTTTTATTGCGAACGGAATGTCTCATCTCTACTACTCTGTCTTAAGTCGGTTCCTGTGTTTTCTCTGAATACTCTGCATAAGCTATAAAAGTTTTAAAACCTAACATAATATCTAACCAGAACCAGAATATCTCATTCATGACAATGTTTTTTTAAAATTAATACGTTATATTGACTTATTCTACATTAAAAACACTTTACAATTATTCAACAACATTCTTTCGTTGAAAATTTGGTACTTTTTGAATGTTAAACGAAATGAAAAATAACTAAATTTCACGATACTAGAGATATGCCTAATAAATACCACCTTTGTTTTTCTATATTTTTCAGGTAACAGGCCGTTTGCCGCTGATGTGCGTGGCTTTCGTAATACACCTTGGCTTATTCACGTCGCTGCTAACATGGCGGCCGCAGCACGATCAATCCTACGTCGTATTTATCATCGCCATATTGTGGGGACTGTGCGATTCTATATGGCTTGTGCAGATAAATGGTACTAATAAACATAAAAAATATTTGATTTATTCAAACGATAATAGTAGGCAACTATTATCGTTTGAATAAATCAAATATTTTAGTTATATTATCACCTGATTCTACACCGTTCTGTCATCATATTTTCCGTTATGGTATAGGGAACCAAAAAGTTTTAAGAAACTTCTCCTCTTCTCTACATCTTTGCCTACTAGAGCGGACAAATGAAAATCATTTAAATTATTACAATTTCATCTAGTAGGAATCAAAGCCACAACCATCGCGTTTATAGTTAGATGCCGTCCTACTACGCCACGACGACCTCAACGATATATGTGACGATAATGAAGACACAAGAAATGCTTTTATTGAGTCGATTTTTTTTACTTTGGTACTTTTGATATACCGTTTCGTGAATTGACACCTAAAAATTTAAGCCAGTGAATGAAATCTCTTGCTTATATTATCTTTAATAATTTTGTCAGGGGCACAAAGTGTAACTGTTAAGCCGACTGGTTGTGGGTTCGATCCCCGCTCGAGGAGATGAAAGATTTATCTAAACTTCTTCGCTCTGGTGTCGAGGTAAAGCGCGGCGTTAAGTTCTGCCACTCAACTGCAATGCCTTCAGAATATGGCAAAAAGTGGGGAGCGGCGTGTCTTAACACTAGGTTCCCTCTGCCTACGCTGCTATGTGTGGGATAAAGCGTGGAGCTGATAATAATTTTATTCCTTTTCACAGCGTACTATGGAATCCTGTTTCCGGGTAGAGAAGAAGCGGCGTTTTCTAATTTCAGATTATGGGAATCAGTTGGATATATAATTGCCTACATTATATCTCCAATTTTGAGGACGAGTGCCAAGACCTATCTTTTACTGGCCAGTATGATTGTTGGTAGCTTCTTTTACTTCATTGTCGAATATAGAGACAGAAAATCCAAAAAATGCGAAATAAAACCGTCCAAATATGTTGGTGGATTGGATAATACTGCGTATTTGCATGCAGAATAATGACTTTAGCTATAATAATGTATAATTTACTAATATATGAAGCGAAATCTCTGTATTTTTTTTACAAAAGTCGTGACGGAGAAGCATGAAATTTGACAGTCACACAGTCGTAGTTTACATAGAGAAGGACTGCAGACTGTTGTTATTTTGCTTAAATAATGTATAAAAGATACGTGAAATTAACTAAAATAAGTATAAAACACAGTACCGTATATTTGACAATATTTTCACTTTTATAAAGTGTCATACGTATATACATACGTTGCTATGGCAAAGCGGCCACGGGTCCAAAATCCTTGTAAGTGTGTCTATAAAATTTAAGGAGTTCCCTCCATTTCTCTAGGGTCCCATCATCAGATTTTGACATAGTCACGATGGGACCACCTTTTCAAACAAAAAAAGGATTATACAAATCGATTCAGGAGTCATCGAATAATTGGTGATACATAAAAAAAATATTCCGACGAGTTGTGAATCTCCTCTTTTTTTTTTAAAGTCGGTTAAAAAAATATATTTAATAAGTATTCGAAAAACGAAATATGAAGTTTTATTTTGATAATTGTTAACGAACGAATGAAAGTTTCCTGTAAGTACAGGTTTTAATTTTTTTTTAAGATAATATAGCAATATAGAATTGTTTCTATTAATTAAAAATGTTATTAGCACGACTAGACACTTTCCGACCGATTATTTTGTAAAATATATTTTGTTAGTTTGTCAATTAATGTTAGTTATAAACTGTGATATGGAATAGAATTTTAACATAACAAAACATACACATATATATGGAGCTTTGAGCTGTAAACCGCATGTTAGGGTATGTAGAGTTAAGCCTAGTGTTAATACGCTTCGTTTCTCATTTGCTTCGACACCAGAGCTTAGAAATGAAAATATTAAATATTTTTTCCTCGAGTGGAAATCGAACCCATACACTGTCGCGTTTGTAAGTCGCCTCTAATATATTTAGAAATACGTTTTTTAAATAGGTAAGTATGTAAGTATAATGTAATGTGATGTAAAAATAAAATTGAAAAGATGAAATCTAGTTATAATTAATTGTAAAATAAACTTAACTAACTTTAAAATTAAATGTAATATTACTATTTAATTTACCACCTTTAATTGAATATAAGTAAATAAACGTTAAAATATGAAATTGAGTTTGTTTTTAATTTTCTTACCTTTTAAACGACTCAAGACCTACAAGGTATCCTCAAATCCTTTATGTTGGAGATGTTCATGGGCGAAGTTAACATGAGGTAGTCATTTCGCTTGTTTTTCTGTAAAATAGTAGGATCACGCAAGAGAGGTCGCATATGAACGACTTTTATACTTCACTCGATATGAATAAAACACCTACGTTAAGACTTTTGTATGTTTTCTAAGTAAGTATTTATCTTTCTTAAGTATGGATAACTCTTTTAAGATGTTAAAAACTATTTAAAAATGTAACAAATATTTAATAGATTCTCTTTAGCCTAATGGTAATTTTAAGCAATTGTCGCTGGGTCGCGAGAGCTTGTAAAAACCTCCCTAGTAGATAATAAGTCCGATGAGAACTTAATTGAATTTAAGTGCTTGGACGTTTTCCAAGAGGTTCAAATTCCGCTACGATTAAATTTTTCATTTTTCTAAAAATTGTTTTTCTTTCTTAAGTGTAGAATAACACTTTAAAAATGAAAATTTCGCTAGCTTGATGAGAACGTATGGCTTAGTGGTCAGAGCGCCTGGTCGGTTTCCAGGAGGCGCGGTTTCAAGTCCCGCTACGTTAAAACTTTTTATTTGTTTTCTAAATAAGTATTTTTCTATATAAGTACTAAATACTTTGTTCAACCGAGTGGGATTCGATTTTATAACCGTGTACACACTATATACTGCACATACAGTGTGAACCTAAACAAGATAATTAAAAAAAATTAACCTCTTCTTCAAACTGGTATGAAACAAAGCAAGAAACAAAGATACTCAAATATTGTTCAATTCCAACAATATTACATACTTACATATCGAATTGAACTGATAGCCTCCTTTTTTTGAAATCGGTTAAAAAAAGATAAGCGCGCAGTCGCGACGTGACATAGCGTTGCATTGAGAACTGTGACAGGCGTTTTACAAATCTTATTGATCTCAAAATTTTTCATTATTCCATTCTATAATAAATGATACAAAATATTAATTTAATTGTAAGTGCACTGTTCACATTAAAGATAAGCTAAGCCAGAGGTCGCGTGAAAAATGTGTATCAAGGATTTATATGATAAACATTCTAGTATTCTGTATTGGGGGGGTCAAGCTATCTGATGTTTAGCGTAGTAAGTTTAAATGATCAATTAATTATATTAGTTTGATAACCTGATGATAGTCTGATGTTTGAATTCGGCGGATAGTCGCGAGCGGAGTGTCTTAACACTAGGCTTCCACTTCCTATCGTGCTACGTGCGGGATACGGCGTGAAGATGATAATACTCGCACTTACTTGCACTGAGCATTTGATGGATGGCTATATCATTTATGTAAATTAAAGAAATTGAACTTTAGCAAATATTGTTCAGTTTGAGTGGGCTTTTTTGTTATAATCGAGATCAAACTAGAAACTATCAGATCAGTTTATTTATTGATTTACCAAAACTCTGTAGGTATTATGATACACACCCAAGATGCCAGATGCCATTTTCCATTTTGCGCTCTGGTGTCGAGGCGAAAACGCGGCGTTATTACAAATTATTTTATTACCTATCACTTATTTTGACTGTGACATTTATTTTAACTCAAATTAAACAATTGAATAAATATAATCGAACTGCATTCTCGTTAGAATACTTCCATTACGACCAAAGTTTGTTTCCACGTTACACATGTTAGAGGTAAATTTTATTTATTACCTCGCATCTTCTAAGGCTCTTAGCCAAAAATAGCCTTTTTAAAAAAAATCGATGTCAATCGAGTAAAAAAAGGATACGAACGGAAGGGTCTATAGTGCTGAAATAATAATAATAATAAAAATCTCCTAATATATCATATGTAAAATATATTTTTCATATAAAGAATAAATACAAGTATATTATAAATATAACAATAAATATGACAATGAAAGGACGAAGGTGTTTTGAAAGGTGTGCAATGGAAACGCGCAGATGCTTGTAGGTCCGGGCGCCTCCAGTCGTTGTTCAGTTAGGGTCCTATTATCTCATAGTTCGGTATCGTTCAAAAACTAATACAATAAAAAAATACAAACAAAAGATATTAAAAATATTCGTTAATTTATAATATATTAAATTATATTATGATTGTATAAACTGTCCGCGTTTTTCTAAGTGAAAGGTTTATAAGGAAAAGCTTTTAAAAGGTAAGTTTTTTTGTTTTGATTATAATCACTTTAAATAATCTTTTTGTTTTGCTAATAGGTTGAATAATAAACAAAAAAAAACAGGTATTGTTCATTTAAATAGTATATTGAATTTTAACTTAAAATTTTATCGTATCGGATTCTTCAGACATTTTTATAAAATAAATAAATCAGTTTCCGTTCTCTCCGTTCCCTCTGCCAGGGTAAGCAGAGGGAACCTAGAGTTAACACACTCCGTTCCCCACTTGCCGTGCTCCCACTTAATGCTGGGCTTTTCTGACACACCAGAGCAAAGAAATTAAAATATTAATTTATTTATTTCCTGTAGTGGAAATCGAACCTCTCGCGTTTACAGTCACATACACATTTTTTTTGTCTTTATATATAGATTTTTTTTTAATAAAGATGTATATGTATATACTGTTTCATATATGTAATATATGTAAAATATAGTTAAAATAGAAAATTTCTTTCATGTCTGCCTTGTTATATATGCGATATGGGTAATTATATTTCAAATTAAAACTGCAAATTAGTTCTAAATGTTTCCGCGTCGAAAATCAGTGGAGCATGGACAATTGCTATATTATAGCTGGTTGGTATTTTTTTTTAATAAGAAGTACACTAAACAAAAGACTAACAAAAATATCCTTCTTAGATACTCGGTATGTGTTTAACCTGAATAAGCATTTATATTTAGCGTGATTCTTTTTAAATAATGCAAAACGTTATAAGCACATTAGTTAAACATACGGCACAATGTTTATACGGATGTAGTTAATATAAACCTAATATAAATAATCTTGTAATAACTTGATTGTTGTGAATATAAAAAAATATATTTATAAAACACCAAAAAAAAACAAATTAGCTTCACGCTGTATCCCGCACACAGCAGGGTAGGCAGAGGGAATCTAAAGTTAAGACACCGAATTTTGAAGGCATTGCGTGTTGAGTGGCAGAACTCAATGCCGCACTTTTGCCTCGACACCAGAGCGAAGAAATGAAAATATAAATTTAAGTAAATATTTCATCTCCTCGAGTGGGGATCGAACCCACAACCAGTCAGTTTTACAGTCACACTTTGTACCACTGCGCCACGACTGGCTTCAAGAACACAATATGAAACATAATAAAACGATATAAAATTTTAAATTGTTCATAATAAAAGCACAACGTGAAGTGGAGTTGAAGCTGTCGTGGTGCGGCGATGATGTGGTTTTGAGTTCGATGCCTACTATGGGGAATGAAGTATTCACGGCTTGCTCCTCGTTCTGGCAAAAACAAATCGCTGCGTTGAGTTCCACAGCTGAATACACAACGTCTCTTTAATTGGGCGGTCATTTGTGGAATAAAGCGTGAAGCTAAAAGCAGTGGAAAACAGAGTAAAATGTAAAAGATTCAAAGAACAGTAGTGGAATTTAATTACAATTATTACAAGTGTAAAAACAGTCCTTGGTATGGAGTGATTACAATAAATCAAAACACGATTACACATTTGTAAAATTTTATATAAGGTATTTACATATTTTTTTTGGAAATATTTTTTGTTTACTTGATATTAATAATAATACGGTTTCCGCAACTTAACAACTTTCAATGTCGGAATAGTTATTTTTTTGTATTAACTAGCTATATGTTTGTTATATGAAAACCAAATGAAATTACTGGTTAAAAAAAAATATTCAGTAGGTAGTATAAATATGATAATGATAAATGTTATTTTGCGTCGCTTACAAAAATTTAGAGCGATAAATCTTTAAATCATAAAATGTATAAAATGTATGCACAAATAGATAAATATAATAAAAAAAAAATAGCCAGTCGTGGCGCAGCGGCACGAA
Source organism: Heliconius charithonia (assembly GCA_030704555.1). NCBI lineage: Eukaryota > Metazoa > Arthropoda > Insecta > Lepidoptera > Nymphalidae > Heliconius > Heliconius charithonia. The sequence continues at coordinate 3,088,126 of CM060819.1, read as the reverse complement.
GTGTGACTGTAAAACCGACTGGTTGTGGGTTCGGTCCCCACTAGAGGAGATGAAATATTTACTTAAATTTATATTTCCATTTCTTCGCTCTGGTGTCGAGGCTAAGCGTGGCGCTAAGTTCTGCCATTCAACACGCAATACCTCCAGAATTCGCAGAAAGTGGGGAACGGAGTGTGTTAACACTAGGTTCCCTCTGCCTACCCTGCAGTGTGCGGGATACAGCGTAAAGCTGATTTTTTTTTGTAATAAAAAAAAAGCAAATAAATTAATAAAACCCTTTTAAAGAATGTAAATTTTAATACATTTTTGACTATGCAATAACTAAAATTGTTTTTAATGATTTGCCTTCTAATGATTTGAACGCGCTACCATTGAAAGCGTTTGCAGATACGACTCTGTTATGCCATGACGGCTGTGAATAATTAAATCACGTCTGGTTTAATAAAGAAAATTAATAGATCCGTGTCGTTTATTATTTATTAAGTGAATATACATTTAACTTTACCTCCTCGTGTATTTATACTATTAAAATATGTATAGTACTGTTGGTCGATATTTTCCTTAATAAACGTCATGTAACATGACATGTAATGTCATAGTTAAATTCAAATTTACAAAAAAAATTGAATTTTATATATATAATTTGTGCTAAGTTATACATTTAATACTTTATTTATCAAATTATGGCTTTTTGTTTGAATGACATAAAAGTAATGAAACTTTTTTTATGAATGATACACCATGGGACGCACCACGATTGCATCAAAAAATAAAAAAATCTTGAATTAACTTTATGGTATGGTTTTTGTTTATAAATTTTAGGTACCTACATGTACTTGCTGATATTATATACGTAAATATAATATTCACTTGTTTATACATATTAAGTTAACAGTTTTTTTTCTTATTTTTATGTTAATTTAACCATATGTTTTGAAACATTTTATATTCATAGTAAAAAAAAACAATAAATTGCGTTACGCTATCTCGGCTTGTCCTTATCGAGCTAAAGTAGTCAATTCATTTTGGCATGAGACAAAACATAAACAAAGAAATACTGTTTCTAAAACTTTTATTTAACATTTTAATATATTAAAAAAAAACAATATAACAAAATAATTACAAAACTACTTTACACTTGACTAAACAAGAAACCTAACAAAAACACAATTACAGTACCTCCTTAGTCCCCTATGAACAGGTTCACCGATATTTCTATCGGTAATGGCGGATATAAGCTGACCGATGACAAATCATCACATTTTAATGTAAAATATCCGCAGTACCTGTGCTCTATAATTTATTATAGTAGTTGTATATTTAATATTATTATTCAAGAGGAATAAATTTTACATTTTCAAATATAAATTGTTATAAAAAATATATATTTATAAATATAAAAAAAATCACGGGGGGACAAGGGTTTAAGTAATAATAGATAAACGAGTGTGTGGGTAAAGTAAGTATGAATTTATCCATGAGTTAAAAAAATAATTGATTTTTCCTTCAATATTAATTTGCTACAGTTGTTTTTGAAATATATGTATGTATAATATATTTAAAAATAAATAAATAATACAATTATTACATATTATTATATATACATAATATGTCAAAGAATAATTGTAGAGTTTCTTAACGTATGTTTACAGAGAAATAAAATATAAATTACGTATAGAATATCAGCCATATGATCATCAGTTTTGTGAAGTAGTTCACAAGCTAAAATATTAGGTATCAATTTAGTGTCAGGGTCACTCAATTTAGGTATCTAATTAAGTCTAATTAACAAGTAAACAACAACCTTTTGTTCTGTCTATAATCGTATTAATAGTGAGATTTATCTCTTTATTATGTGAATAGCATAATATAATACCAAATTTCTCGTTATTTATTTGTATACAACTAATCATATAAATATTTATATATGTCTTTTTTAACTTCATAATTTATCAAGTCATCTCAAGTCTACTTAGCGGTGGCTGAGAGCTAGATACATATATGTAGTAAGTCATTTAAAATGCAAATTTTTCATGTCCTTTAAAAAAGAAAAGATAATTACTAAGCCGCTATTGCTCTTAATTAAATAATTAATTATACATCAATAACGACCGACAACGACAATGATGATCTTCTAATTACAAAGGAAAAATATTTATTCATTGTTATGATAAGTTTTTTCTTTCAGATTCTGGAGCCGATTCGTGTTGAGTAGCGGAACTCAACACCGCACTTTGCCTTGACACTACATCAAAGTCTAAATGAAAATATTAATTATTTAATTACCTCAAATGGAAACAGTTTACAGTTTACAAATCGCGTTAATGTGTAAAATTAATTTTATCACCTTTAAGACCGTATTAAGCGCAAACCATGTATGGCACACAGTCCTAACACTTAGCGGAACAATCAAATTAAAAAAGAAAAAAAAAATCATTTTCTACAATCAATTATAAATCCCAATAAGTATTCTATTTATAGGAGTTTTTATTCCGGAAGTCCTATTTAAAACCGGAAAGGGTATATTACAATAATAAAATAAATTTATATCTAATTGCAATGGCTGTATAAGGCTCGCCCTAAGCCTTTACATGTCACGTTTTTATAATCAATTGTATTGTTAAGATATATCTCGAGATTGCGGGTCGCGGCAATAAATTATTTATTTTATTTGCACTATTATACAAACTTATTTAATTATAATGCTTGTTTATTGGAAATTATCTGATTCATTTAATAAGGCTAACGGCAAGAAAAGGTTTATCCGAAACTGGTAGTCGCCCACTACTTTGTTTGCCTGTTCTTTAGGTCGTAACTTGGAAACTTGTATTTCGTGGAAATTTGTAGGAATACTCTCTATATTCCTTCCTACCTCTACAACCTACCTATACGACAGCGTGTGACATATCTAATTAAATATTTTAAATATTTGATATTTTTTCGTTTTCTCGTTCTAGTAACATTGCAAAGCGCAGCCGCCACTCAATACGTAATATCAAAAATTGATTCATTTGCATGCGCAGTACAAGGGAACGTTTTAGCACTACGTTCCCTTAGCTTTCGCCACTATAAGAGGGATACAGCATGAGGCTAAATAAATTTACTCATCCTTTGCAGGGTTAGTTCTTCCCAAAAGTGATACGTTTCTTATTGCTATATTAGGAATACAACATAGGATTGACATTTTAGACGTTATCGTGAGCTAAAATTTTATTTATATATACATATAGACTAAAGTACTGTTGTTAAATATTATACCAGTGGCCCACTCCTTGGCCTTTACTGTTTGAAGGGCAACTAATTGTTTTACGTTTACTTTGTTATCGAAGTAAAATAGAGATATCTTTTTTTTTTCAATTTATTATTTTATTGTTTTTTTTAAATTTCTTGGTACCTTCATATAATATGCAGCTAGCATGAATTCGAGACATTGTGTGACGTAACTCAACGCGGTACTTTATCTCACTTACCAGAACCTACGACCGGAAAATGAAAAAAAAAATCTCCTGGATAAAAATCACTGTGCCAAAATTGTCTTCTATTTTTATTCTCAGTGTACCTACCTGAGAGAGATTTGTGTCTAAGACATCCTTGTAAAGATTTACTCTAATTCAAATTCAAATTAAAAAAAATCCTTTCATTTAAAAATAATTTATTCGTCATAGTATCACGGACGTCTATAGGAACCAAGTGGTTTAGTTATGAATACCTAGCCACGAAAGAAGACAAGATTTTCCTCTATTTTTTTAGTTTGAAATTGTTATGTTAAATTAAACCTTGAACAAACATACATACTCGAAGTATGTGTGTATGTAATATTGACAACTAGTTATTTATATTTTGTTTTGTTAGCAAAGCAAAGCAAAGTCGAGCGAAGCGAGTAAAGTTCAGATTTTTATATTTGTTAATAAGTAAGACATTTGACGTATGATTATATCTATTATATAAAAATTGCTACATAACATTGCACATTGTAAGCTATAGATAGATAAAATAATTATGGCATTACCATATAAATAAATATTCAACGGCTGCTATTGACTTTGAGCCACTATTTTTTTGTTTTAAATGGAGTCTAAATTATCTCTTATAGCACATGCTTACAATATATTACGCTTAGTTTATCCATGTATATAATAAAATGATAGTAAAGTCAATGCAGTACATGATAGATATAAATATATATATATATATATATAAATTAAGTCGGTTAACATACCGATTATAAAAGCTAAAAAACTACTTAGTAAAATTATTGTCTGTCTGTCTGAATTGATGATTTTTTGTATGGTGACAGCCTAGGGCGTGAAACACTATTTTTGGGTTTCATCTCGGATTTGATTATAGTTTGCTTAAAAAAATAAATTGAAAATAACAAATCACTTAAAATACTAAATTGCTACTGGAAGAAAGTGAATGAATTTTTGGCATGGCAATAGTTCAAAGCCTAAAGCAACTTATAGGATAGTTTTCATTATGGAGTATAAAGCAATTTTACTAGGAAAAATAAAAATCTGACACAATTAAATTGCTGTAAACCGACTGGTTTTGGGTTCGATCCTCATTCGAGGAAATTAAATATTTAATTAAAATGTATATTTCCATTTCTTCGCTCTGGTGTCGAGTTAAAGGCCGGCGTCGAGTTTCGCTACTCAACACGCAATGCCTCCAGAATCCGGCGCAAAATGTAGAACGGTGTTTTCCTCTGCCTATTCTGCTGACTGCGGGATACAAAGCCGCGAGCAGGTCGTTAGTATTAAAATAAAATATTTTAGATAATTTATCAAAAGTCTTGATTTGTTTTAACTAATTTGCATTATATACGAAATATTATCAATAAAGAATGTTAAATAGTTCAACCTGAATGAAATTCCTAAGGGATATTAGCAACCTTACTGTGGTTAATATGGCCACGTGACGCGACGCCTCATAGTAGAGACTGTGATATAATATATGATAGATATATCTATATATGTAAAAATGAATGTTTGTCTGTATGTTCCTTTAGCAAAATTGTTGTGTATGAGCCCACGCAGGTTTCTGTGGTGGTACTTTAAATTGTTGATGGCGTCTGTCTTTCCAATGATTTCGTATATTCAAAATGAATAAAAATTACTAAAAATGTCTTTCCTTCAAATCTATTTTTTGTTGGTGGCGTAGCAACTCGCGCATGGTACAGCTAGTTCTCAATAAAAACAATAAATTGAGAATAATGCCTCTCTGTAAAGACGCAGAAGCCTGAGTCTAGAATATAAATTAAATTGGGAGTACAAAACAATTTGATACAAATATACGAGTATGTACCTCATATTGTAAATATAGAGAAAATAAAATATAAATATTTATCAAGCATGGTCAAATTATTGCAACATACAAGGAGAGTAAATAAGTTTTATTATTAATAGTAGATACTTTATATACGTAGAGTTTGACTGATAAGTTAACATTTTCCACTTTAATGGAATTACGGGTATGGCTAAGCACTAAGTACTGTTTTTTTTTAATTAGCAAAATTAGATTGAAATCAAGAATGAAATATATAATTTTCCCCTCTGTTTCCTATAAGACAAAACAAACTTGAAAAATATGAAAAAAAAAATATTATTTTTTTGCAAAATTTTGAAAACTCTACCATCGTCCAAAAATTGATAAAATATTCAGTGGTTTTAATCCTAACACTGTGCAAATCCTCGTGTCAAAGGTCTCGTACAAACTAAATCTTCAATTACTAAATTTGATAAATATAACAAACAACACTAGATTTTAGTATAATGTAGTATAATTTCCACATTACGAAGAAAAATATGTTTTGTTCTATGTATATTTTCCTAAAAGATATAAATATATATTTTTTTATTACATATTATATTATTGTTTACAGATGCCTACCTCAGTGGTCTTTGGTAATAATGAAAAATGGCGAATAAACAGGAACATTCTGGTGCTGGGATTTGCTTTTATGGTTCAATTTACTGCTTTCCACGGCGCCGCAAATTTACAGAGTTCTGTTAACACTGACGCATCAGCGGGGATCTTCACATTGGCAGCTATATACTTTTCACTAATTTTGTCAAATATTTTTCTTCCTGCTATCGTTATAAAGTAAGCTTAATTTAAATATTGAAAATGAAATTAATTTAATAAACGTGATATAAGATTTACTTAGTTGTATATATAAACAAAATTAGATTTATATGAAGTTATTGTAATCACATCTAAACTTAAATCAGCATTAAACCAAAGGCCAGTCAGTTTTATTAATATGATTAAGAATTTGTTTTCAAAATAAGATTTAACCAAATGCAAAGTACTTAAAATGGAGAGGTCAAATTTTCAATGTTACTGTAGGTGAAAGGTAAAGTTACCGTTATCAAATTGTGTTATACAATAAATAATACTTGTACGATATATGGTACGAGGCTAAAGTCCCGAGATATAGATATATTAAAATTTTATATTGTTAGTATGGTTGTATGTAATTAAGGTAAGTACATTCGTTCAGCAGACATGTCCCAGCCGCGCCACAACGTCGGCAAGTGACTTTTTGAAAAAAAATATGCTAAAATGATAATTAATCATCACAATTAAAATCCAAAGAAAAAAATTGCGGCAAATGCGGTAGCAAACTGTGGAAAACATATTTTTTTAGCTTTATTCTGTACCCCGCAGCAGAGTATGCTGAGTGAGCTTAGTATTAAGACATTCCATTGTTACTCGAGTGGCAATCGAACCCACAACTACCGCGTTTACATTCAAACGCTGTGCCCGTGCGCTACGACGGCCTCCATAATATTAAAATAAGAAATATATTGATAATTATGGTTTTTTTCAGATGGCTAGGTTGTAAATGGACTGTGGCAGTCTCTTTCATCGCGTACATGCCATTCATCGCGGCTCAGTTCTATCCGTACCTCCATACATTGGTTCCTGCTGGGATGATGGTGGGGTTTGGTGGAGGGCCACTCTGGTGCGCTAAATGCACTTACTTGTCTGTGGTACGATATTGAATCTTATACATTTTTTTATATCTATAAAATATCTATGCCTACTAATGTATGCTAATATTATAAAGCAGACGTGTGTGTTTGCTTGAACAAGATAATCTCAGGAACCTCTGTTTCGAATTGAAAAATTCTTTGTGCGATGGATAGTTTTAGCATTTATCGAGGACGACATTACACTATATTGTATAACGTTAATCGTTTCGGTGTAATTCACTGTAATTGCAGTAAGAGCTAACTTGGGTGCTTTTTTTCATTTGACCACGCGGGCGAAGCCGTCGGTTAAAATTAAGATATATTCGGTCTATTTTAGAGTGTAAAATATATTTATATATAAATGTCTAAGCAAAAAAAATGTTGAAAAAAATATCTCTTATACAGTGTTAGTTACATTAGTTTTAGGCATATGTATATTTATATAGCAAATTATTTATTCCTTTCAACGCGACATTGGCGAAATTATAGGTGATCGACGGGCACGCTTACAGACCATAAATGAAACAATTGAATTGGATTAGCAAAGGGTGCGAAGGTCGCGTGTTCGATTTCCGTTCGAAGCAATAATGTATTTATTCTGTCAGGGGATTTGTTACGCTTTGAAATAATGTAAAGGCAATGGTATAGTAATAAATTAGTGTACCATTATATAAGTATAAATGCAGCTTCACATTTCTTCCCGCAGGGTAGGCAAAGGGAGTCCAATATTAAGACATTCGGTTCCCCGCTTTTTGCCCAGTTTTAGAGATATTGAGTGCTGGTTGACAGAACACAACGCCGCGTTTCGTCGTGTAACAAAAAAGAGGCAATGGAAATAGTTCAAACAATCTCAGTGACGGACTCAAAAACATTAAAATTAGTTGAAAATTTGAAGGACATTTTACATCTTGAGGATTCCTTTGCGTATCTTTAAAAAAGGTGGCTTGCATATTAATATATCTATGTATTATTATTCATATGAAAAAAAAATTAACGCGTGCTCAAGTTAAGAATGGACGTTTTAAAAATTATAGGTACGTTCGTTGTTGTTAAGTCGTGATTGATTTAATAATATTGTTCTTTAAGACCTTGCTCCTAGTAAGCAAGTAGATTGTAAGACAAAATGTTATTGACAAGTAGCTATGACCAGATTTTTTTTAAGTTTTTATTATCATTTTTATATACATATAATATATGTATGAGTGATTTTACATTTATATGTTAATAAAAAGGAGAAATCTGGAGAGATTGTGAATCAAGCTACTGAAAACGCAATGTCTTCAGAATTTGGCGGAAAGTGATGAACGGTAGTGTTCAAGTTCCCTCTCTGTGCCCTACTTTGTGTAGAACATAACGTGAAGCTGAAGAAAAAACTAAAAATAAAATAGATTTGGCACGATTATATTAATATATACAGGAATCTTCAAAAAGCCACTACTTAACGCCAGTTTTAAATGCCGTGGTATAATTAGGTCGAGTCTACTCATGCGTGATAGCATTGCTGGCGACGTGACTCTCCTACACGTACTTTAGTCCCCTCTTACGACACCACCAGTTGAAAGATAATCATATTCTACGCCGACATCACAGAGCTAAAGAATTTATAAAACGGTTACGTTACTGGGTAACTCAGTGCAGAGCACAAAACGTTTAATTGAAATTTGGCATGCATGTATCTGGATTAGTGCACAGGGGTTCTCTAAAGCTATTCCCTAAATTAAAATTTATGTTTCGCGTTGAGTTCTGCCACTCAACACGCTATATTCCTTCAGAATTCGGCAGAAAGTGGGGAACGGAGTGCCTACACACTAGGTTCCCTCTGTCTACCCTGCTATGTGCGGGATACAACGCGAAACTGATTATCCATGTATAAACGTTAGTAAACATAAGCATTGTATATATAATATATATACAATTATCAGTTGAACGATAACTTGTATAATTAAGGCAATTTATAATATCTATGACTTATGAGTGGTGAGACAAATGAAAATTGTATTATAAAGTTACTCGATGCATATGTATGTTTGTTTATTAATTGGATGCCTACATCAATATTGTGAGCAATTGTGACTTAAAACATATTTATATGAAGAAAACACGTGTTTGTTCATATTTAACATTTTATTATTTTTGTTTGTAGTTATCAAATAGACAGGAAAAAAAACGATTTGTGTGTCGTATAGAATTTAAGGTAATTTGCGGCTTTTTTTTCGAACTTGAGGTTAATGTTGTTAGCCATACTGGCTTTTACAGCGATCCCGAGTAGGTAGGGAAGAGGGTACCCTGTCCCTGGAAAAATGGAAGCACTGAAAGATTTGTTACAATAAGCCCTCTACTTTATATCTCGAGATCGGTGTATGAGAGTTTAATTCAATGTAAACACTAAATAGTATAATAGCATCTTTTTTGTGATCTAAGATAAATGACACCAGATCTTTTTTGTTCGTTTTGTGAGGAAGAAGCAAAAATAAAAATAAATCAATTAGTAAGTGCAGTTGCTATTACTTATAAACATTTATCATATATTCGCTTTTAAATTAATTATAAAAGTGAATAATATTATAGCAATTAAATGCACATTAATATAAATTTATTTTAATTTTCTAAATTCTATAATTATAATTGAAGCTAATAGAAGATTCAATTAAACCTTTTTCCTCAACTAATAATATCCACTAGTTAATTTCACTTTTATTAATTAAAGAAAAGACTTTATTTATTTCATAATATATTAATTTTATTTAATTTTAATTTTTTTTGGTAATCAAATTAAATTATAATTTTATATTCATTAATTAATTAATACATGGATGTATGCTAAAACAACAAAATCCGGTTTATCATATCATGTTGGTAAAAATGTCAGTTGTATAAAGCTCCTTAAGAGATTTAATTGTTCTACGATCCACCATAAGAAAGAAAAAAAAAGATTACATACCTATCAGAATAAGCAGTAGCAATTTTGACACCAGATTCTCTTTACCTGTATTGTTATACGCGGGTTTTTTTCTCATTTATATTTTTAGGTTGCAGAACCGTATGCAAAACTTTCGGGAGTGTCGGCGGAGGTGCTGGTGGTACGATTTTTTGGCCTCTTCTTCATGTTCTATCAGATGGCACAGATTTGGGGCAATCTGGTCTCTTCTGCAAGTAAGTTTCATTAAAATAAATGTCTATTTCTTGCTTGTGATAAATGATATACTGCCATTATTTTATATCAGCTTCACGCTGTATCCCGCGCACAGCAGGGTAGGCAGAGGGAACCTTGTATTGAGATACTCCGTTCCCCAATTTTCCCCGAATTCTGGACGCATTGCGTGCTGAGTGGCAGAACTCAACGCCGCGCTTTGACTCGGCACCAGAGCGAAGAAATGGAAATATAAATTAAAATAAATATTTTATTTCGAGTGCGGATCGAACCCACTACCGGCCTTTTTATTATATATATATATCTTAAGATAAAGTAATAAAATTTTAATAAACACATTCTATCGCTTTCAGTTTTATCGTCATCTCTAGGTGAAATATCCACATTTGTCAATGAAACTTTACTAGACACGCCTACGTCGGCGGCTTTTGCAAGCAACTTTTCCATGCCGACACCAGATTATGGCGGAACCTGTGGAGTTAATTTCTGTAGTGGCAGCGCTGCTCATGATGTGAGTTATTTTTTTATTGTGAATATATTATAATATACCTAATATACCCAGTGTTATAAAAATCATATTTAGACACCTTTGATTTTAAAGGAACTTAGTACTTAAACGATCAAAGTTGCAGTTATATTTGAAAATGTTATAAGTTTATATATTTTTTTCAGGCAACGAATTCGAACTTGGCACCTCCATCAACACTGAAAATTCAAGTGATAGCAGGCGTGTACCTCGCGTGTATGGCAACAGCTATTTTGCTCGTTGTGATTGGAGTAGATTCTCTTACCAGGTGCATTTTTTTAATCAATCCTTATTAGATGATTTGTTTAAACTGTAGTATGCAGTTTGACTTCTGTTGGGGAAATGTTTGTATTTGTTATATAGGTTTCTGGTTGTTGAATTAAAAATGCTATATTGAGTTCTTAGAAAAAAACATAATTTTAATAGAAAAGAAGTGCAACACTTGCAATTATTATTTTTTGAATACTATTAAAGCTTTTAAGATAAATAAATACTAATGTATTTGTTATAATTTGTAATAATATAATATTTTATAACCTTTTACAAAAATGTTACGAAGCCCAAAAAGAGGGTTATGTTTTTAACATTAAAACAGTGAAGCGTTTTTGGCTACATTAATTTAGTTTACTTTTATTATGTTGCATTTGACAACTGATTAATACTTACATACATATATTTAAATATTTCTACTGCGCACGCGCTTAAAGCTATGGATGGCGTTCATTTTTATGGTTATTTCGTCGTTTAAGGCTAACTAATACTTACACCGTAATATTATATAGCCTATAGCACTTCTGAAGAACGTGGCTATTACACAAAAAAAGGAATAAATCGGACCAGTAGATTCAGAGATCTTAGCGTTTAAGCAAACAAACAAATTATTCCGCTTTTTTATATTAGTATAGATTCACTTGTTAATATAGATACTTATTTACAGATATGACACGGGAAGAAAATCGATTACAGAGAACAAATCCGCGTTGAGCCTACTAGCGGTGACTTTGCGGCAGCTTAGACACAAGTATCAATTGTTACTGTTACCTGTCATCGGTTACATTGGGGCGGAGCAGGCTTTTATGGCTGCTGATTTTACACAGGTGAAAAAAGAAGCTTTCTCCTAAATATCAGTATATTCATTTTACATTAAAATGTTTTTTGAAGATATTGGATGATGTTTCTAATTTATGAAAATTAAATATAGAGGCCGTCGTGGCGCAGTGGTACAAGTGTGTGACTGTAAGTGCGACGGTTGGGAGTAGAGAGAGCACATTCATTATTATTTACTAATATTTTTCTTTTTTCGCTCTGGTCTGGTAAATAAACAAAGTAAGTGCTCTTACGAAATTTCATATGAACATTCATTGTTATTTATTTAAAATGTGCTCTAACAATCTATTTCTTGATAAGTTAAATTACATTGTTTTGTTTGATTAATTATGAAGTCAAAAAAATATTCTCCAAACTCCGACAGCGACTCCAAGCTTTTCAAATCAGACATTTTTAACATCTGTCAGTAACAGGCCACCTCTTAGCTTGAAGCATTGTGGTAATTAATTTTGCCTTAGCAACTTCCTCTTTGCGGTTACCACTGTGGGTTGAAGGTCGCTCCAGTGCCCGCGACAACCTTTCACTCTGTTATTGTTGTGACAACTACATGACCATGTTTAAATATATCCAAATATGTAGTTGTATCGAGTATGTTAATTGTGTTAGATTGTTGTAGTCCAGCTTCATTTTATTTTATCTATTGTGAAATAAGAGTATAAAAATTAATATATAATCAATGAAACATATATAACAACATATCGTTGAGTGTGGAATTAAATTTTCTTCAACCGAACTAAAGTACCTATATTTTTCCTTGTCTAATCTAAGTTCACTTATAAACATACATATGGAAATAAAATCTGATTTTATTATTATATTTTTAAGTACTGAGTTGTACATATATAGATGAGTTTTTTGGACGATAATAGATTTCTATCCATATTTTATCCACACATCTCAGCATAAGCATCATCAATTTTGTTATCAATTATTGAATTGATATTTATTTTTATATCGCCGTCGTGGCGTAGGGGCACAAGTGTGTGACTGTTTGTGGATTCGATTATCATTCGAGGAAATTAAATATTGCAAAGTGGAATTCCGCTACTCGATATGCAATGCTTCCAGAGTTTGGCGTAAAAATAGGAACTGGGTTTCTTATCACTAGGTTTCACCTGCCTAGGGGGGCAGGTGAAACCTAGTGATACTAAAGGTATATAGCTACATACTAGGGGTATGTGCGGGATACAGTGTGAATGTTATTTATTTATTTTTTATTTTCATATGAAAAATAGAATTTTGATCAAAAGTACTCGCAAAAGTTCCTATTTATATATTTCTTATTATAAAATTGTCAATTTTCCTAACTAAAACAATGTAAACGTACGTACATACAGGCTTTCGTGACTTGTGCTTACGGCATCAGCAACATCGGCTTCGTGATGATTTGTTTCGGCGTGTTCAACGCGTTGGCCGCACCAGTGGCTGGTGCCGTTGTCAAGGTGACTGGGCGGTTTCCTGTTATGGTTACGGCTCTCGTAAGTTTTTTTTTTAATTTACAAGCACGTACATAAAATAAGAAGGAGTTGTGTTTTAATTTTTTAGCGTCACGCGGCGGAGGAGGCGGAGGGAAATTCAGTGGTAAGATACTTTAAGACTCCCCAATTTCATTCCCCGTTCCCCATTTTCCCCGGAATTCTGGAGGCATTGTGTGTGTATAGTGACGCAAATCAACGTCCAGCTTCTCCTCGAATCCAGAGCGAAGAATTCTCGAGTGGAAATCGAACCCACCATCGTGTCACTCATTTGGAACACAAATGGACGTAATTGCTATTTTACCAACTTTAATACTGTAAAAACACTGATAGAAATAATTCAATATGGTATGTTTGTAGGTAAACTTAACTTATTGCCGCAAATTGTCTAACGAGAACAGAATTATCTTCAAAGGGCAATAAAGGGTTTCAAACATCAAGCGCAGTCAAACGCTGACAAACTGCGTCGTGAATCACGATAGCGAAATTGTTAATAGTTGTCATATAAAGGAATACCTTTGTATTATTATTGATGATTGATGTCCTTTATCGAACTCTTAATTTGCATACATATTATATTTAACTTGTCACACCAATCAATCATAAATAATGGTGAGACCAGTCGAGGCTAGTCATAACGCAAGGGCGTGAGACTATAACCGCGTTTGGTTGTGGGTTGGGTGCTCAGTTGAGGAAATTAAATATTTGATATATTTCATTTCCTCACTCTGGTAACGAGGCGAAGCGCGTTCCACCACTCAATAATTAGAGTTCGATGCAGAATTTGGAGGAAAGTGGCCAACGGAAATGTCTTAACACTAGGTTCACAGGTTGCATGCAGCAGAGAAGTCAGAGCCTATTCTGCTGTATGCAAAAACAATGTTGTAAATTACAGCAATCATCGTAATAACTCAGTCCACTATAGTGTAAAGTGTCAAAGATCTTGTAGCATAGAGTAAGGCTTTTATGTGGATTAAATAATTTTTAAAAACATCTTTTTTAAGATTTTGCGATCTTAATTTTTAAAATTTAACATAAGCCAACGTAGAGATTTAAAATATGAACGAATGGGTACATAAATATATTCTTTTCTTTCGTTTTTATTATCCTTCTTACAAAATAATTTTGCTGAGATTCGACTTTTTACCACATCACTTACTAGTATATTTTTATTTAATTGATGATAATTTTATGGAGGTGGGATAAAACAATTTAAAAATTGGAAAAAAAAAATACCTTAAAATGTATTATGTTTTTGTTGTTTATGTATTATTATTTGTATTATAACTCTTAAATTAACATAAAAAAGTACTTTGAGCCTAAGAACATTATCCTTTTAAAGTTTTCAAACGAAGGAATTGCTACTTTTTATAAGCAGGCGCTAAACTTTTGTAATTACATTTTTTATTCAAAATTAATAGTTTTAACAATATGTTAATAAGAATATATAATTTCAGATACTAAATCTATGTCTTTTAACTTCATTGCTGCTATGGAGACCAAATCCGGAGCAATGGTTCATTTTTTACGGTTTAGCTGCCATATGGGGAACTGCAGATGCGGTTTGGCTTGTCCAAGTAAACGGTGCGTATTTTCTTATCTTATTATTTGAAAATCTTCATTTGTAAAGATACGGATCAGAGGTTGAAATTTATAATAAGTTTAATTAGCTTTTTCCTATAGAAAACAGCCGATGTACAATGAACCAATAATAAACTTTTATTTGCTTTAATCTCGTTAGTGGGTTGTAGTCTATTAACTACAGAATTAAGGCGACCTTTTTTATTTTTGTTTAGAGGAGAAAGTGACTATTGTAGTACGCTAGTTATAATTATATATATATAAAGTAGGGAGTGAACACCGAGAACTGTCCCGGTCATACATTTAGTTTTAATGACACACTTAAAAATAGCTAAATAGATTTCAATTTTTACTACTGAAATAAAAATATTTATTTATTTGATATTACAAAATGCAGTTAGTTATGTTTTATTTATAACAAATTATTTTAATATTTCAGCTCTCTCCGGCATATTGTTCCCTGGTAACGAGGAGGCAGCTTATTCAAATTTCCGCTTGTGGGAAGCGACTGGCAGTGTTCTTTCCTATGCGACCGCACCTTACCTTTGTGTTAGAACTAGGTAATATCAAACTAGTGATATTATTTTTGAATCATAAAATAGAGGTGATCGTGGCGCAACAGGCGTGTGTCTGATTGTAATCACGACGTTTGTGGGTTCGATTATTGTCACTTCGTTGCTCTGGCAAGACATTTTGTTCCGCTACTTTTTGTCATAAGTTTTGAATTATTTAGTTTATTTATGTGAAATTAACCAAGTTTAAGCTAAGCAGGGTTAGTATTTGTGTACCCAGTGTACCAGTGTACTTGTGTGAAGCTGAACAGGAAGTAAGAAAAATGTTCATTGCGATGCGATTCTTTGTAATTTAGATGTACTTCCATATCTTTGGCTCAAACAAAAACATGAAACAAAAAAAATATCTTTATTTTAACAATAAAAAAAATATATCCAATGTCATATTGTAAATCCACAGTTAAAATATTGTTTTATTGCGTGTAGTGTAGTGTTGACAGAAGACAGACAGAATAGACATTTAACTTTTTTTCAGCTTCCCGCATGAAATGCAGTGTTGTGACACTCCGTAACTTTCCATCGAACTCTGCAGGCTTATTGCTTATATTATATTATTACGTCTTGAGTAGGGGAGTCCAGTACCAGAGCGAAAAATGGAAATATTAAATATTTCATTTCCTCGAGTAAGAATCGAACCCACAATCTATCGGGTTAACGGTTACGCTTGTGTTGCTGTGTTGATGGACCTTATTATAATTAAAGTTATTTATGTGTTTTTTAATATGAAGCTATAACAATCTACTAAATTTAATATGTTTATTCCAGATTGTACATTTTAGCGGGTCTCCTCATTTTAGGCTTTTCTGGTTATTCAACAATCGAACTCATGGAATACCGGGTAAAGCGTCGTCATCACCAAGAGAGAAACTTTGAACTAGTTACCAAAAAAATTACAGAGGAATAAAACAATTAGGCATGTTTTAACGGAATGACGAACATAAACGTGAGCTGCGTTGGTTTTCCGATTCATTTTCGTTTGCTTCTGCCTGTTGCTGTGTAGTCAGAGTTAATCTAGTTATTTGTTTTTAAATGTTATTCCACACAATGAAAAGAGAAATTTAAAAACATAAGGATTAGAACGTAACGGGATTCGAATCCGCGATTGTTAACATCTTCGTAGAGAGTTTTATACAAATGTATTGCCTTTTATTACTAAATATTTAAATCTCCGAAATCTAATTTTGAATTGAAATTTAATATCTAAAAATATGTAATTTTTAATAAGCCTTTACCTATTATATAATTTAAATATCCACGACAAAAGAAAAAAATGATCCCTGAGTAAATAAAAAAATATTATTTATATTTTATTTAAGTTATAAGTAATGTTATGAATTATAATTTAGTTATGTGAAGATAAAATAAAAAAAAAATATAAATAGTAAATGAAAAATCAACCTTTTGAATAAATCATTGTTTTATTCTCTTCCACATAAATACTTAAAGTCGGATGTAACTTTATCCGGAACTATAACTAAAAAGCTTAAAATAAACTAAGTACTTAATATTTTCAAGGAAATTAACAAGTGACTAAAACCTTGTTACACATAAAAATGTTATACACAAAACCCAAACACGCCGTATTGATTCATGTAGATTTAAATATTGTCATAGATAATTAATTGTAAATTAAGTAACGTCTTAAACACATGGGTAGTTAATTAATGAAAAAAAAATCTGTATATTTTCTGTAAAATATAAAATAAAATTGGCATGTACGGTGTTACTATAATTTGGTCACAGATAATATAAGTATTACGCCAAATGACAAGTGAAGTGTTCTGTTTTTACTACATTTTTGTAATCTATGGCATATGGCGTATCACTTTTATTATCATAAAAAAAATACAAGCCACACAGTAAAATTACTTCACAACAATATAAAATTCACATGGATTATCAAACACTCAACATACAGAAATAAAACATTAAGGTACACAAAAGTACACAAAATCTACACAAAAGTAAGTCACTGGTCCACATAGAATAACGTGAATAATAAAATTTGCCGCACTATTTTTTATAATTAGCTAGTAACAAATTCGTAATATCCTTATATGCTATTATGTGTATTATGATCCGATTAAAGCGTACAACCGTAATACTTTTGAAAAAAAAAATGTATATAACATCTGATATACGAAACGGGAAGACATTGGATAAGGCACGATTATTTCGTACGGAGGTTTTTAGCACCTTTTACTTATGGATACGTTAAAATGGATTATTAATAATATTAAATAACTGAAACGATGATTGTTTAATATTTTCCAACTGTCCCTAAATGTAAAATGATTAGTATTAATCAATAATAATACGGAATAATTAAATACGTTCATTTGAAAAAAAAAAATTAAAATTGAATTAAAATTGAAATATGTATATTGTTACAAATATACTATTTTGGCAATTAAGGAGATTACCACAGACACAAATTGTATTCCTCTAAAGTATCCTTGTAATAATCTATATCTTATACAGATTAAAATAATAATAATTATTATTATTAAACAATAAAAATTGGCCATATTTACAAAACTGTATATGCTTATAGGAATTTAAATGTATTATGCAATATATGAAATAATCAGTTTAATTTTTACACAAAATATATCAACTAACCGTAATCTCTACTAGAAATTACGTTACACTGTATTATAATGAGCTTTATTCAGGTGTGGTGTAAATAAATGCTATGTATATACGTAATAACTATTAATGTATGAATTATATATACAAAGTGATAGTAACTTTGAGACCCTGTGGTACAGTTAAGAATTAATCAGCCTCAAATTTAGATATTTTTACAATAAGGCCATTATTTACAAATAAATTCTATATAATATAATCAAATATTTATAGCAGGGTCTTTTAGCACCGAAATCATTACTTTTATAAGTTTTTTGTATGTTTAATTGTACATTTAGAGAAAAAAAAACATAACTACAGTAAGCAAAACTAAAATTCAACCGCATATCCGGAACGTCATCAATTTATAATACAAAAACATACAAAAATCTTTTCTTATTATAATTAAAACGACACAACTCATTTGGACGGCAACAACTTATTTACAACCCTTAGCCGCTAAGACACACCTCTCTCCACCGCCTCGTACAACGTAACTAAATGCAAAACTATAATAGCAGGAAGACTAAAACAATCAAAATGACTAATTTAGTTACGGTATTATAACTAGTATAAAAAGTGAATTGATTATATATAAACGGAGAAGAATTTTAACTGGTACATACAAATAAGATAATCATTGGACCCGATACGACAGTCTTGGTAACGTACTCGAAATTATAACATTTTTTAAATTTGATCTGATAACAAAATAAAACTTTGTAGCTTTACGCATTTATTATTTCAATCTAATCAAATATCACTAAAACTTAAGAGAAGTTTTGAAAATGTCATTTATATATTTGTAAAGTTAATATTGTATCATTTCAGTAGATCATTTTATATAAAATACGATGTTTTATCAAGACAAGTTCTTATTTTAATCAAAAAAGACATTATCAAAAATACATCATTTATCCATTCATAATTGTGCATCGTATATTATATACTTAAGAGCTACCGCGTGAAGTGAAGCATGTTACAAGACATTTACAAATTGTAAAACTACAAGACTAATGTATACAAATACAACCTTTGCTATAGTATATCCTAGATTGCCTGACGTTCAGTCTAATATTAAATCTAGAAAGTTCTAACTGGGGCTGGTAGTGTTGCTTCTTGGTTCTGATTTGAGCGATGTACCGTTAACTTTAGGCGTGACGGGCGGGGCTGGGACTGCAGCGGCTGGCGGTGACGCCGTCTGACACTGGACACACGGCTCCAGCCTCCGCGCCACCACTGCTCGTAATTTGAGTGCGGGCCCTAACTTCATTTTGAGCATTCCAGTCAGGTGCTCCTCAGTTAGAAGAGGCAGACCAGCTCCGTCAATTCTTTGCTCGCGGAAATTCTGTAAAGAATAAAAAAACATGTTGTTAAATTAAAAAAATACTTAAAAAAGGAAAAAAATATGTAACAAAGAACACAAAAATAACTCAAAATTACAATTGTAAGAACTAAATAGTCGCACCGTTTACTATTTAAAGTTCGTCAAAACACGTCATACACGTTCAACTCTCAATAAAGCCTGCGTGAAACGCAACAACTTTTTGTATTAATCGGTGGCCATCAAAATTACAATGCAAAAACGAATTATTTATTGTCCCACAGAGCGAGTCAAGTTTATCTCGTGAATGTTTTCGTATAACAATTTGCAAAGCAAATGGCCGCCGATAAAAAAAAGGCCTAAGTTCGTTTGGCAGGTTGTGGGAAGCTCCACTGGGCTTAAGAGTTTATTAGTGACCGGTTGGAGCCGGTGCACCTGTCGCCGTGTCACGCAGCAGTATGACGCGACCGTTTGTTCTTGAGACTTGAAATGTATATGATAAATATATTATAATAAGAACAATATTCGGGTATATTTTTAAATTTTTGGTATGTTTATTAGGTAACACCATACAAACACCAACTGAATATATGCCACCGTCATATATATATATATAGAAAAAAGCATATCCAAGTTTGTTAGTCTACACCGCTACACCGCCAGTGTTTGGGGAAAAATTATTTCACGGCGTCTAACAATCGCGCTGTGAACTAGGCGCTGCGAATTGCAAGTATCAAAACGATTCGTCACCGCCGGCCCGGGTCGCGGGCGCAGCGTCCAGCGACCTGTCATCTCCGCGGGAACGTTGACAAAAAGCGAGCCGCCTACGTGACGTCCTGCGCACCCTCCCCCTCCCCCATCCTCCTCCGCCTCCCCCGCCCCCCGCAGCCTCGACCGAACGTCCGACCACTTTTTACCGCGCGACATTTGCCCGGAGTTCGATCCGTGTCATGCGACTTACTCCTTTTTTTTTTCATAATACACCGAGCCTTCAATTACTTTTATTTTTTAATTTTATACAGCTCCGAGAGATGAGCGGGCGGCCGTCGAGCGGTAAAAAGTGATGGCGCATAAAAAAGCCTATGAATAATTAAAATGAGATAGCTGGTAGCTAGTTCATGGGAACGGAATTATTTAGTGGCGGCGGCAGCGACAGCTCGCCGGCGCGCGGCGCCCGCTGCTCGCGCTGAAGGACAGGTCAATTTGCAGGCGTCATTTTGCCCCCGCAGAGTCTACTTTTAACGTTTTAAATAAAACAGCAAAGTTTTTTTTTGTATATGTTTTAAAAAGTCCGATATAAACAACCGACTGTCTCGGTTAACCTTGACGCGGATAGTACAGACAAGGTTTAAGGGCATATTTAAGTTTAATTGGGGTTAGGAAGACGTAAAATCGTTTCGGGTCTCTAATGCCCGTGCCCCGGGGTCAGAAGTGACCTGTGGTCGACTAAAGGAACTGAAATGATATCAGAGAAAATTGTTTAATTGGGGATCAAATTGGCGGTTCCAGGAACAGTGTTGGCCTAAATTTGTATCGGTTGAAAAAAAAACAAAAACTATATATGTACCTATACATACCTATGTTGTATAAAAGTGTTATATAACATATAAATTTTAGAAGACTATAAAACTGGAAGTTCTAAAAATTAATAATTAACATTATATAAAATTACAGCTCATTTAAAGAGTAAATATATGGAGGGATCCTTGAACTGCTTAGTCATAAACTAACCAGATCGTATTTGAGTTATATTGCAAAATAATACCTTTTAAAATGGCAAACCATTAATAGAAAAATGTTGCCCTTCATCTTCCAATAACATAGTAAATAATTGCCTTCGCCAGTAATTTCCATCCCTGACGGCGAGCCATAAGTTAAAACACATGGAAGAAGCGATGCACTTACGAAGGCCGTATAGTTAGCGAAGTATAGGCGGCCGTATCGCCCGTGGCCGTGAACCGATGTTTAAAT
Organism: Heliconius charithonia; assembly: GCA_030704555.1. Lineage (NCBI taxonomy): Eukaryota > Metazoa > Arthropoda > Insecta > Lepidoptera > Nymphalidae > Heliconius > Heliconius charithonia. The sequence continues at coordinate 3,066,814 of CM060819.1, read as the reverse complement.
TGCGCCGTGAAGGCACAGCAGCCGCATCCCGCGAACAGGTTGTGAGGGAGCAAAAAAGGTTAAAGTATGTTCCTGGAGGTCGGGCGGGGGTCGGGCGGGGGTCGGCGGGGGTCGGGCGGCGCGCGGGGTAATGACAGGGGCGGCGGCGCCCGCGGCGGCTACCGCGCAAATTGATGCTTGCGCCCTCTGTGAAACCTTTGCTCCCGGCTAGTGATGTGCCACTCGATAATTTAAGCTGCTCCAAGCTCGTTTGTGGGCAGGTGCACGAGTTAGGGTCTCGAAGCGCACGATGTTTATTGATAAGTACATGCCTTATGTGTAGTTTTGAGCACTTTTAATGGACACCGTAATAAAAACAGATAAATAATGGTTCGGTATTTAAATTTCATACTTCCATTACAATTTTTAAAACGGAAACAATTCAAAAAGCATAAAATGATTTTACGTAATTGATAAATTTACAAGAGAGTGTGCACAGAAATGGAGAGAGACTCCTAATTATGATTTACATTCGCGCAAAGTACCAATTATAATAATGGTTATCGATATCGATATAAAAATAGAACGCATCACCACGGCACGCATTACACCATAAAGATTGCTATTAAGTTTAAAGCATGAACGTAGCTTATATTTAGAGCTGACGGTTGGCGGCTGTACGCTCTTTCGATAATAATTACATCCGAGATGGTCGCCATTCCTCGTCTTTTTTTTTCGAAAGATGGTTTTAAGGGGTCACGGGAGGTACACACAAAGTTATGGTTCTTTTGGAATTTTTGTTGCGCTTTCTAACTTTTAGTTGCCTTTCTATTAAAAGTTCGGTTTATACAGCCACACGCCGCTACCGATTGAAGTTGATAAGCTATTAAACAAAATTACCCACGAGGTACTTGTTCTAGAATGTGCTGTGTCATGCTGTTACTTTTTCTAATAATGAAACTTGAAAGCCGGTGTGTACCTGTAACTAACAACTTGCCGCTACCATAAGGACCTTAGATACTAAGAGTCTCTTGAGTCGATTTAAATTATGTTCCATACATACTCGTTCACTACACGTATTCGTAAAGTGAGGTTGGTAAAATGGAGAAGCACAGTAGGTTCATCAGGTTATATTTTTCAAAGTGTTAGTGTTATATAATTTTTATATACTAATAAAATGTATTTAAGCAAGTGGTGCAATTAACATTATAATTTCATTTTCTTTTTCCACAGGGAACCTGGCGTCATGATACTCTTTCCCTACTTTCCGCCGAACTCACATTACGTGTTGAATGGCGATACTCATCGCTTGTTTTGCCTAGTTACCAAAGCGAAAAAATGAAAATATTTCATTCTCTCGAGTGAGATTCAAACCTAGAACCGTCATGTTAACAGTCACAATAGCTTGTACCACTGCGCTATGACGGCCATATTTTTGAATTTTACACGTCTTGTCACGTTTTATAAGTAATTTACACGTCTATGGGATAAAATATTTTAAACGATATTTTTACAAAACCAAATAGAAAATTGGTAGAAAAACTTCATGGTAATATCTTGGTAATGATATTTTAATCACTACTTTGTTATTATCTATGATAAATTAAAAAGTATTTGATAATAACTATTTAAGTAACATCATTACCAAATTGTATTTGCGATATAAAAGTTAGGCTACAATTTTTATAGTTATCGTATCATAACCGTACATTCTTGATACATTGTTGCAGTCAGCAATAGAAGTTGTAATAAAAATATAACAAGAGCCTGTTACCATGACCCGAGATACGTCTTACCTCATTCCTTTTATAATAGAAAGCTTATCTTGGGCATGAAGAAGCAAAAAGCTTCTACATAATTGGAAAATAGCCCGCCGCCGATCGGTGGGTGTGGCGTGCGCATCTAACGGAGGCGCGAGACGGAATGAGGGAAAGCCGCGGGAGTGACAGAGATGGGGATATGCGCACACGCAGGTGGGCGGGGCCTCTGCACCCGAGGGGCAACGATTTCGCCCGAACGCGCATTCCGAGTCCGCCCAGTGGATGTGCACATCGAGGCATTTTATTTGACCTCCAAGCTATTTCCTCGACGCTATCGACGACAATGTTTCGATAGGTCAAAGTATTTTGGTCGATAGACAATAAAGTTTGAAATAGAATGGTTATTTCTTTTGATACGATTTAGGCGTTGTTTACGATCCGATAGTGGGTGGTTGAGAATTTCATATTGTGCTCCATTACGCTGTTGTGCTAATAAATACGAATTAAGATAAAAAAATATCTAAATTATACATAATACTTGAAACCTTGTTTGTAATTATTAAATACTGCATTAATATTAAATGGTTATAATAGGTAAACATAGACATAAGTGGTAATATGTTTAGTGGTTAGTGACTCTGACAACGGAAATTGGAGATTGTGGGTTCAATCTTATTCCATTATTTTTTATAAAAGTAGCAGACAATGTGCATCTATGCATTATTTGTTTATTGAAGTAATTTTTAATACGCTCACTCAAAATGTCAAGTCTTTTTTATAGTCTAAAATTTAATTTATACAAACATCACTCCAATTAAAATTAGAAAATCTCATACAAGGATTAGTATCCACAAAAATCGCGTTCATATTAAATAAAAAAATAAAATTAAAATCAAAACCGCTTCCTTCATCACATTTACAACAAACCTACGCACCCACAAGGCAGGCACCTAATTGATTTAGCCCGCCGAAGTTCAAATTAACCGCTGGGTCAGCTTATTTAGTGCGCACGGTTAATAGCCTACGTTCGCGTTAGATACCTTTTGGTTACATCGTTTGCGGTACAAGATCACATTATTTATAATTGAAATATTCTTGATATTAAGTCCTGATAGGAACTGTGAAATAACACGTGCAAGGGAGTGTCTCTGGTAATTGAGAGAGGCAATTACAATATTTGCGTTTGGTTTACAGTAATTAAACGGAGAGATAGAATTTATTTTTCGTATGACTATTATTTCTAAAAGATATGAAAAATAGTTCATTTTTTTTTAAGATAATATTATCTTTTAAAAATTACAATTTTTTTTGAAAGATAATGCTATTTATTTATTAAATTGAATAATCTACAATATAAATACGATAACATTGAAAATACACTATTTATTCCCATTTCACACCTCCCTGTAAAAGTATAAGCCGTTATTTAAGTAAACAGTGCGTTTAGCCGTAGGCCAAGTTGAGATCAATAGTTTATTGCTGACGCTACACAGTTATTTCTGCGAAGGAATGATTTGTAATGGTTATGATAATACTGTGTGTAATTCTCTCCATCGTGAATATATATAATAATATAATATATATTTAACTAATTTTATATTTTTGGCTGAGGGCAGTCGTGGCGCAGTGGTACAAAGTGTGACTGTAAAACCGACTGGTTGTGGGTTCATTCCCCACTCGAGGAGATGAAATATTTACTTAAATTTATATTTTCATTTCTTCGCTCTGGTGTCGAGGCAAAAGTGCGGCGTTGAGTTCTGCCACTCAACACGCAATGCCTCCAAAATTCGGCAGAAAGTGGGGAACGGAGTGTCTTAACATTAGGTTCCCTCTGCCTAGAGTGAAGACTCTCTGTTCCTATTATGACACTTGCGTTTCAATTCATATTTAATAACGAAATAATGAACGATAGTTCTGGATCTTAATTTTTCCTTTTTAAGTGCGAAAAAAGGAAAGAAGTTAACGTTAAAACACTAAGGTCATCGGTTACTGTAAATTTTTGTTGTTATTGTGGTATTATTGATGAGTTAAAATAATTAGATATAGTTCAAAACAAATATTCTTTATTATCTGTTTTTTTACTAATGTAAATTAAATCTGTTCGATCTTTCCTGCTAAGATGATATACCGACAGCTAAATATGCAGTCACTTAAAGCGATTTACCGATAAAATAATAAATTAGTTTTGAACTTATCAAGATATTATGTTACGTGAATATAAATTTTATATAAAATAAGGTATATACTTTACTTTATAAGTGGTATCATTAATAGCAATATCAAATTGTGTAATGATTAAAAAATCGATTATAATGAAATAAACAAAATATCGGTATTTTGTAAGACTTTGTGAAGCGTCTAGGGCGTGCCGGAAAACAATCTTCGCATCATCATCTAGATGTTATCATGGCTCGTGCTAGGCTGCTTTTAACTGGAAATAGTGATGCGCTTTGTTGAAGAAATATATTTAAAAAAAAAAATAATCACGACAATGAACTTACTTATAAATTAAATTAACCTCAAAAAATCGTGACAACATTTTAATTATACTAATATAAATTAAAACACAATAGATTCTAAAATTAAACAACTTTAATTGCTAGAACCAAAAAAATAATGTCTCGAAATATAACAAAAAACGTATTTCTTTTTCAATTTCTAGTCCCTGACATTTACAAAATCGACTTGCAATCGTATAAACGACCGCACCACTAGTGTTGAGCGGCGGTCGCGTGCCGCCGCCCGACTCTCGTGAGTCGAGGAGCGCTCAGACACTTGATACCGCGCCGCACGACCGATCATTATCACGCCCAACTTTGCCATATTTCCTTACTAAACATACATTACGTAAAGAAATCGTTAGTAATTTGTGTTTTTTTATCTATATAATTATCACTTTTTAAGTTTAATAATAATCAGAGAAAGTTTACTATGAGGTTAATCACTTAGAATTTCTCTACAAAGTTCCCCCCTCTCACCTAGAGTTCTTCCATAACCAGTTTTTCAAAGAACCTTTTAAAACTTGACATTTATTTTTTAATCGTGAGCAGAATTAATTTAAATTTAATTGCTTCTAATTTAATTTTCTTTGTGACATTTCTAAAATCGATTAAATCTAAAGACGTATTGGTCGCGTGCCGCGGTGATGGCGGGAAGGAAGCGCGCTCACCCGATATGACGCGGCACGAGCGATCTTTATCTAGTTCGTTTTGCCATAATTCTTTCCGAGATATGATAGCACTATTATTGAACGTTGTATGTGAAAATTTTATTTATTAAAATATTAAAATAATAATATTAATTAGTTTTATGGTCATAATATTCATATTATCTATTATGTATATTAATTACCTCTTTTATTTTTTTTTATGCGAAAAACACTCTATATATTTATTTTGTAATTAAATCCACCAAAACCTCAACAAATACATACATACTACAATAAAATAAACAACCTTTAAACTTAATTCTTATGCAAAACATAGAACAAAATCAAACCTAACCAAACCTACAGCACAGATTGGCCAAGCCGAATGACTAATTTACCATTTACGCACATACGAGTACGCAAGCCACAACTGCCTATAGTTTATAGAGGCTGTTAGGAACTTGTAAGGCAGTGTTCTACCAAAGCTATCCGATATTCCCATTACTGAGCGAATGTTCTACATTGATGGGGTAAGCTTACATCGATAGCGATTTAGTAAACAGTTTTCTCTGAAGTCCCTTAGCCGGTGGAGTTGCGAGTGGAATGTGGATGCGTGTTGACCAGCGTTCGGTGGGAACGTATTGTCAGACCTCAAGCTCCAAGCATCTAAAGCGATTTCTTTGGATAAATATACTTTACTATTATACGTATAAAAGATAATCCTACAATTTATTCTAATCAAAGCGTATACCATTATGCGAAATAAAATAAATAGTTAACGGTACACAAGGCCATTTGTCTGTGCTGCTCTTATCGGTATAACTTCCAAGCTATCTGATGGAAGCAGCTGGAACAATAGCACCGGCGTACGCTGAACGGTGAGCAAGAACACTATCGGGGAATTTATTCGCAGATTTAGATAACGTGTTTATCTTTATTAAGAGCATGTTAAGTAAGACAATAAATTAGTACCGAGTATAGATTGCATTATAAGCGGGGTTATTAGAGCCTGCTTTTATACGATAAGTGGTGGTGAGGGGGGACTCGTGTGCCTTATAAGGTGTATGCGGATACGCTTCTAAGGTGACCGTGGTCGTAATAAACGTTCGAAACGAGGTCTTATCGCATACGACACATTCACGGATGAACTTCACTATTGTTTTATGAGTAGAAATTAGATATATTTTGAATATTTTGTAGTCGTTGGAATTACAGAAATATCAGTGATATACAATACAAAATATCATATCATTACATTTCATCCACATAAAATAACAAATTTGTGAATGTAAAACAAAACCTATAAAAGAAACTATATATAACTAACTATATATAAAAAAAATCATAGCATATTTTGATATTTTACATTGTTAATTAATTATAAATAATAGTTAAATCCTTTTCTGTAATACTACCAGTATGGCACTGGTCACTGCACACCGTACAGCCAGATATGGTTAGTTAGTCATATCTTAGAGCTCCAACATAATTATGTGTACGTTTGTCTGTTCGTTCGTTTGTTTACAGATCGTGAATATGCATGAGCTGCGGAGCTATCGCGACTCTTGTCTTACGCGTTTACGACTGTTACATTGTGTTATGACAACGTACTTTTATTTATATAGGTTTGCGCGGATGCTGGCTAGTTTTCTGATTTATCTTATAACTAATTATACAGCAAAATATATTAAATCAACTTCACACACTGTATCTCGAACTCAGCAGGGCAGACAGAGGGAACCTAGTGTTGAGACACTCCGTTAACAACATTCTACCGTTTTTTTCCGAATTTTGTTGCCAGAGCGAAGAAATGTAAACATTAATAAATAATAATTCATTCCATCTAGTGGGGATCGAACTCACAACCATCATGTTATAGTCATACTCTTGTGCTCCGCACCGTAAACATATCATAACACAATGAATTATCAAAGATCGAACCCGTTGATGTCTAATGCAAAGAGAAAATGAATCATATTTTATAATTTTAGAAATTAACAGTGGCCAGAGGTTCAATTTAGTCGTGAAAGTATGACTATTATCGCCCATATTTCTTATCTGTCCTAATCTATAACTACTCTATGATCGGGCAATGGTCGTTAAGTCGCGGGCTCTCGGAGCTGACAGCCAGGAAATATTACGAATCACCTTTTAGGGGTGAAACAGTCTCTAAATCTGGTCGCTCCACCCACTACAGAAACCCACCACGCACGTCGTATTTTAGACTCTATGATTAAGATGTGATAGAGCTATAGATGTTCGGTCCCGGTGAGTCGGTGAACTGATGTTATCACCACATTGGACTCTTTGTGGTGTCGCGGACGGTAAATGAGGTGCAGCCGGCCAGTTTGATTGTGGAACGCTGATAATTGGTATCGTTTTACAATTTCAAATTACGGTGAAGGTAGATTGCTCCGTTGTTGGGTCAAAGGCTTAAGTGATGGACGACTAAGTTTATACTCGAAATGATTAGAATTTACACATTTATAATGGAAAATCTAAAAAAAATAAAAGATTATAACTGTCATGGAATGCTTGTACTGATATTTTTTTTTTGTTTTTTTTTTTTATTTTTACCTTAGCTTCATGCTGTATTCTGCATGTAACAGAGTAAGCAAAGGGAGCCTAGTTTTAAGACACTCCGCTCCCCATTTTGCGTCGAATTATGGAGGAATTGTGTGGTAGTAGCACCTCGACACCAGAGCAAAAAATGAAAATATTAAATATTCCCTTTTCGTAGAAACTACAACCTGTCGCATCTACGTTAGTCACGCGCTGTGTCTTCGCACCACGACTGGCCTCAAATATAGTATATACATACAAACAAACATAGTCGATCTCAATCACACCCAATTATTACGGGAGTCATCACAACTCCATCAGACCAAACCGCAGCTCGCGACGCAAAAACAATTTGAAACCAACGGAAAAGCACACGAGCGCCGCGCGGCGGTCGAACAACGAAACCTATTACCTATACACGTGGTGCCACAATCTCGGCGTTTCCTTTTACGGTCGACCCGTTCGACATCCGGCCGGTAAACGGAATCGAGTAGGCCAACTAAACATCGTAGCCGAGATCTCTCTTTAATTATATTGTTATGTCGATCGGGCGAGGTCGTGAGGTTACATAAAATAGATTATCTTTATACGATGCAAGCTGCCGCTCTGTGAATAGCCCCTTTCATATCTGCTATATCGAATTCTTTTTTGTTTTTTTTTTTTTTTGGGAACCGAAACGCCCGCGGTCATTATCGCCGGAACACGGTTGATTGCTTTTTTGTAATTTCTCAAACATTTGCCTTGTAGATCTTGAATTGATTTGTTTTATTGTCATTGAACTTTTAGAATCATGTTAAAACTAGACATATCTTTCATTTCTAAATATTACAAATTGCAAGCAATTTCAATACACAAACATAGATTTTACAATATGTTTTAGGACTTCTTTTAATGACAATAATTATATTTGTATTACAGAATACGTTAAAGTTATTGCAAAAGTAGTAGTTATTAGTATCCATTTTTGGAGTAAGTGAGACTTATTACGGCTTAAAAATTATAAAATATAATTATAACTCGTAAAAACTTGCAACTTGCACGAATTTGTCCCCTACTATGTTGTCTATCGTCAATAACATAATTGAGGCCCATCGTACCTCAGGGGGTACAAGTATAAACGCAATAGGTTGTGGATTCGCCTTCCACTAGAGGAATGCTTAATATTTTATTCGCTCTGCTAAGCATGGGTTGAGTTGAGTTTGAGAGATTTAATCCGATATTCCTCTAAATTCGGCGGAAAGTAGAGAACGAAAGTGTCTTGAAGAGAACAGAGTATCGTAACACTAAATTACCAAGATCAATATGCCTACCCAGTTACGTGCGGGATACTAAAAAAAAACAAATGGTAAAATATAGATATATTAATCCTACAAAAAATAAAATAACACACACCATTTTTCCTCCAAATAATAACTTACTCCATAACTATTATCTAAAATAGAGTTTAATTAAACATTAGAACGGCGCCTATTACCTGAAACACGGTTTGGGGTATTACAAAATTGATCTAACAGAGACCGATGTCGTCAACCATTTGTTCTGCTCGTGATGATGCCATTATCTCACTTTCGACTTGTGACGACATAATTGTATCTTTCTCGTGTGTCTGAAGTACCTATCTATAATGAAACATCACTATCTATATCTATCTATCAAGTTATATGTGAACTGAGTGGAAAACCGACCTACATATTTTAAACTGTACAAAATATATAAAAAAAGACTTGGCAAGAGAAAATGACGTTCAACGGAACGAAAAAAAAAACTTAAACTTATGATTACGTATGACAACAAAGAATATTATATTTTTATATATTTTATTATTTATCTTTACTTTTCCAATTATGTAAAGTAGTCAGATGGAGAGAGAGAGAAGGAGGAAGAGTTTTGCAATCTATTAATACCTTACTGATAAGGCACTCCATTCTCGATTTTCTGCTTAATTTGAGACCATTTGATGTAATGACCGGCGGAGCTCAAGGCTCAATGCTTTATGTACTAGGGCAGGAATAAAAATAAATAAATCACCCGATAAATCGACCGATAGCCATTGCGAATACTATATTGCTTCCCGGGGAACATTAGTAGACATGTAATAAATAGAAAGCCAAAAAAAAAAATTTTTGGGCATAAATTAGTTGTTTAAGCTAATTTATGCCCAAAATATGAAAATATCAATAGTAAAAATCAAAAATATTATTCTAGATAAATAACATTTTAACGTAAAATCTAAAATATGTTCGATCATATGTCTGTGCCATCGTCGATCGAGCAGAAGATAGTAAACAAACAATTTATTCAATTTGTCGACCACAGATCAACACTGGCCTGCACATGGACCACACGAGACGAGATGTCGAGAGTGACAGCGGGTATGAAAACAAACTCGTTCTAAGTGCGGTCACTAATCCCGCCAACAGCTTCAGTCCGAGGTGCGAAAATAGCAAAATATTATATAATTTAATCATTTCTCCCCTTCATCCAAGCGAGACATGGAAAGCCAAGTTGTGAAATATAGAGGACAGAATGATTTTTTTTATATTTATAAAAAAAGTATAAAAACGTTCTAAACATTAAGCTAAGCTACGGTGAAATTCTTATACGGTCCTTACAATTTATTTTTATGGTGTTAGCAATTCTATAGGGAGATTTTTACTAATTACCACTACGCAAAGAAATAAATTGCTTATAATTGTTATTTGTCAAGAGAAAACTATTTTTTTTTACATAACGCTTATGCTTTAACCTAGTCTTAGGAAACTCTGTTCCCATAAAGATATTTATTTATTTAATAATATATAATATCTCGCTACGTAAAAAAAGGGATTTTTTTGTTGAGAAGACTCCGGAATCTTTTTTTAACTTTCTAAAAGGAATAAAAAAGGATTCCAGACTTTAAACCCTGGATGAGTTTCTGCCTACCATATAGAAATATTCCGAAAGATGAGTAAAAAAGAAAAAGAAAAAAAAAAAAACAAATATAACCTATAATTTGCCGATTGTTTATCTGCGGTCCGTTGATCTACAATTGAGTGCCGGGGGGCAGCGGCGCGGCGACCTCGCATACTTCCATTTGACATTTAGACCTGGACGACCTTTCATCTATTTCGGGGTCCGCCCGACTCCTACGATGAATTATTATTCATCACATTAGATAGATACCTCTGGCCCGAGACCTACCCACGTTTCACCCACACCCACAACAACAAAGCACCAGACGAACTAGATCTCTCGTTCATTCCTCACATTATTGTCGCAATATTTCGAATGATTTTAGTATAATCGATTTATTTGTATGACTTTTTTATGGTTCGCTTGTAAATCTAGGTATGATGTACAAAATGTTATAGGGAGTCTTAAATGCTATGGATATACATACAACGAAAGTTAAGTATTTTGATAGTTCTTTGCTAAACCAATAGAATAAATATGAGAGAAGTGTCTCGCTCACAAATTCTTTTTTACCGCATAAATGGTAATCTAATATTAATGTATATCCCTTATTTTGGCGGCAAATAATTTTAAATAATGAGTCTTATATAAATCACATTACATATAGTCCAGTCGTAGTACAGTAGCACAAGCGTGCGGCTGTAAACGCGACGGGTTGTTAAAAAAAATGCTTGTTAGCGCTGCCAACGTGGCAAAGCGCCGCCTTAACGCAATGTCTCAGAATTCAAAATTGTCTTAACACTAGCCTACCCTGCCATGACCATAGCCGTTCCAGACATGGCTCCACAACATAAAGCTAAAATAAAAATTTTGACTCCATTATTTGAAAAAAAAATCCAATAGTTTTAATCAATTTATCATCTCCACAATGACGTGTTAAGTCAAATTGCCAATGAACGAAAGTCACCTATGAGTGCTTGAGTGCGTACTTCAGTAAAATGATTATTTAACGACACCACGTTACGTTTGATAATGTAATGACTTCATTCTTGCCACAAATATGTTCGTTAAATTACGTGCACGGCTCACCTCTTTTTACTTTCTCTCCGGAGCCATTATATTAGCCCTCTTAGTGTAATTATTAAAATGAAATTGATAAAAAAAGCATTTTACAAAATAAATAATGTTGTTATTACTGTTGTCAGAATGTAAGTACAACATAAATAAAAGTAACAAGAACGACAGCTTTCAAAATAAATTTCCCATTTGATTAAAATTAAAAAAACTTTTCTATTTTATTCAAATTCCATTTTAATTGTTAGCCTAAATAAAAAAAAATGAACGTTTTATTTATGTGTAAAAGTGACTGACTGGCTAAATGATAAGCACATTAAGACAATCTAAGTTGATTATGCAAAAGAAGCAAAAACCCGGGAAGCTGTTGACTTTTGATTATAACGACGTACCAGTGTACAGTTAGTTTCCTCGAGTTTAAATTAAGTTAGAAAATTAAAAATATTAATGTCGGAGACAGTTTATTATTTATTATGATAGGAAGTCTAGGCAATAAATTATGAAGTAGCATGGCTGGGGGGTTAGAAAGCAATCCGTCTATTAGTGGTGCCGGTGTGTCGTTAGTCGGCTGTATATATATATATACATTTACCCGTTAGTCCCGTTCAACTTGACGGAAAAATATCGTAAACGAGGACATTTTTCAGACTTTAATAACACGACCTGAAGCTAGTATTTAATGAAATTGGATTTTTTTTTCGTAATTTCACATTATATATAGGTAATAAAACTATATATTATTAAGTATATTTGAATACTAACACACAGATATATAACACTCTCAAATAAATAGGCCAGTCGTGGTGCACGGGCACAAAAGTGTGACTGTAAACGGGACAGGTTGTGGGTTAGATTGACATTCTAGAATATAAAATATTTTTTAATTCCATTTTCTTCGTTCTGGTGTCGAAAAGAAACGCGTTGCCGAGTTCCACCACTACAGAATCCGGCGAAAAAGTTTAACGAAGTGCCATAACACTAGATACCTCCCGCCTACTATGTTCCCAAACGTTCAGCGTGACGTAAAAAAATAAAAAAACATACCATTTTTTATACAATTTCGATATATATACGTACATATATAACAATATATATCTATTCGAAGTGTACAAACCAGTGCACCGCCGGCGGGCGCACGCGCCGATGCTAGATTAGGTACCAATAAACGTGCCCGCTGCAACCTATAACGGCGCGCTTTATTGCCTGCTAAGGTCGCTGTAGCTCATCGCACGCTCACTGTGTCCGGATATCTAGTATATTGGGTATCTAGTCTACTAGATATCTAGTAAACTTACTACTAGTATACTAGTAGAACGACTGGAAACTAGAGTTAGTGTCTAACCTATTGATAACTCTGTGTTAATGTGCAGAGGCTGGGTTTTAAGACTTGTAATTTCATAGAGAAAGTTTTGTTTGTGAAATTAATGCTCTGAGTTACTGTGTATCTGACACTAGGTAAAAATAACTGAAATATAAGTATATGTATTGAATTCAATAGATTAAAATAAAGTTTTATGATGTTGACAAATGTATTTCGTACGAGAAGAGCATCAAAATAATATAAGCAAACTACTAATCATTTTTATTATGATATTAATTAATCATAATAATATTTTTAAAAACCTATTAATATTTTTCACTAAACAACACGTGTCAATTATTAAAAACAGCAATTACTAAAACAAAAATAAACATTTTTGCTACAATTTCCGGTTTTTTAACAATTCACTACCGCTTCTTAATGCAGTAGTCGATCTTGTAGTTTCTTATATAATAATTTAAATGTAATCTAGATGAAAGTAACACCTTTCATTTACGATTGTATAATAAAGGGCAAATATATTATGTTCATAATTTCCATACAAAATTGCTATAATTTTTTAAATTTTCTGGCTTCTAAATATCAGCTAAACAAAATATACAAAAAAGAAACATATTTTTAAGTAATAATTGAATCTACAACCACCACTTAAACACTGCCCAAATGTGCCACAACGAAAATACCAAACTACACACCGTAATATGGCGACGACGACACGACGCGGATTCAAATCCCGCTCCCCTAAAAATCTCTACACATTTTCTAAGAAAAAAAAAGAAACCCACATTCGTATAAAACTATGTACACAGCTTACACCTTTCACCGAGGACTCCAATCCTCGATTAAAGGCCGGCAGTATCGCAACAGATCTCTCGCGAACAACCGTCTTTTAACCGACGCCGAAGTAATCAGAGACATTTTACTGACTATATTATACTAGTTACTATTATAAATTATTTGGATTGCCCCGCGCCGGTACCATTACGCTTTGTGGGTGGCTCGAGCTGAGAGTTAATGATGACTGTCGGTTCGTGTTGTAATTTCATTAGAAACAGATCTTGACATAGATAGAGATGGGAGTATTTAATAAATTTATATTAATTTAATACTTTTATAGTGTAAACAAAGTGTTTGATTACGAATGATAAAATGATGAAAGTATGTTATTATGTGATATTTTAATTATTTTCTATTAATGCGTCATTTATATTTAAATAAGATAGAAATTTAAAATTTAATTCTCTGTTAAGAATATCTATATCATAGGCACAAATAACATTAAAACAGAGGGAAATTAGTTTTGAGACACACTGTTCCTTACTTTCCGGCGAGTTCTGTAGGCATTGCGTGTTGAGTGGCGGAACTCAACGCCGCGTAATATGCGTGTAATATATGAGTTATAAAATACATAATAATATGTGTATACAAAAAATACTAGAATATTATATTTTACAAATCACATCTTACATAAATTTTAGTCGAACGAGCAATTTTCAAAGACAAATGCATAAGGGTATATCGAAAGGGAATGTCGATTGCTGTGGAATATCATAAGTCAGGTAGACCCACCCACCCACAGCGGTGCGTGCGCGGTCGACTGTAAAATTGGATTTAAAATTATTGTAATATCAACGCTAGAGAATGTGAACAGTTTCAGGTTCTTCTATTTTATATGAAATATAAAAAAAAAACAATAAGAAAACAATTTAAGAACTACTAAAAAAATAAAGGATATTTTCTCAATAATATCTAACATAACCGCATTTGGATTAAAAATATATACTTAATTGTTATTAAACAGGTATATACCTGGAATCTATAAACAAATTATCAAGTAATATTGCACTATATTTAATCATCATCGATACAAAACGTTAAGTTGCTTGAAAATCATGATTCTAAATCCATTTCGTGTGTCCGTAAAATCATAAAATTATTATATCAATTGCATCACATTCTGTGACAGACAGCGATCTGAAATAATTGACCGCCGAGTACACGCGGCGCACTTGTTACGTACGAGAGCGGAATCCGAGTGCAGCGAGGAACCCGAGTGGTTTTGCAACGACATGCAAATCTCACCGCTACCGCTGGTTCTCGATCGCTTTGACACTTTTCACTTTCGTAATGATATACTGTGTGATTTATGAAAGTGGGAATTAGTTCGATCGGTTCAAGATTCTGTTAACACTTTTATTACGAAATTTAAAAAAAGATAAATAATTTATTATTTAAGAGTCACTTACTCAGTTAAAGAGATAGACTAAAAAAAAATTTGTAAAATTTTCTAAGAGTAGGTACTAAATTAGAGCAAAGGTAAAGGCACCTACCTACATAGTAATTAGATCAGATCAGCGTTGCGTAACCTATGACTCTCGTTTCAGGTAGTAGCAATTTATTTTAATAAATAGCATCAAACATTAATCTTTATCCGTTAATTAATATGTACGATGGCCGCTATCCACGTCGGCTTAATTAAATATCAGCGACTGTTAGATTTAATTATGTAATCGCTAAAGAAAATCCAGACTTTGATAGCCAGATAGCTTGCCGTCCAGGTGATCGTGACAAGTTTCTATATAAATAATACACTTTATAACAACAAGCATCTCACGTTAATTAAAAAAATGAGCCTATCTATATAAATAAAATATTGTACAACCTTCTTGATTTCATAATAAAAATGATGTTCATTAAACATTAATATTAAATTTAATTATTTTTTGAAAGTCATTATTACACAAGTGATAGCACCTAAAAGGTCACATCAGTATATAATATATATTAATTTGGTCTGTTACTGATAAATGGTTTGAATAACGAGCTGGTGCGAGATAAACTCGTCCCAACGGCGACAGATGTCACGACGCGGACAAATGATAGTGGTACTGATACCGGCTCTAAGGATTATCATACGCTCAGTCAAACGTGTTTACGCTATGTGTATCTCCTAAGTTAATATGAAATATTTAAGCGGTGATCTAAATATGGTCAGAATTGTAAGGAAATTTCAATATCAATATGATTATCGTTAAATATATTAGAATTTATTTAGTTTCGCCACTCAACTCGCAATACCTCCATAATTTAACGGAAAGTCGGGATCGGAAGTGTCTTAAGGAGTTTCTTACCATTATTTTTCCAGGTTCCCTCGAGTACAGCGTAAAGCTAAAGAAAGTCGTCTTAGCATCTCTCTCAGTACTACTTCTCTCTCAATATGCTACTTAGTTTTAGTAAACGACAATAAGCAGCAATCACTTAAAACTTAAAAAATATCAAATCAAGATGACGAAGCAAAAAAAAAAAATAACTTTGAAGAATAATTTAAAAAAAAAGTTAACTCCAAGTCGTAATAACACAATAAAAAATTATAAAAATAAATGCATGCATTCATACAGCAACGTGAAAGACGGCGCAGGATGCTAGCAGTCAAAATTAACGGACATTACATACGTGTTCGAGGAACAACGGTTAGTGTCGAAAGCACTTGGAGCCCACCAACGGGTTTCTTCTTCAAACGACAATTGTTATTTCTTCATAGAATTTTTGGCGGGGTCAGTGTTTCAGGATGAAGGTAAATGGAGAATGTGACATTTAAATTGCAGCAATAGTAACTAAGACTTCGCAGAAAGAATTGGCCAGGAATGCTTTATAGCGTGACATCTCACCTGACAAATACGTTGATGTTATCATAACTTTAATATTTTGCATAATAGGTATTTTCAAAATCTGATTCTTAGGAATTTTCAAATATTAATAACATCAACAATATAAGAACGAGGTTGGATGTTCATTTTTACTTTATTTAGCTCATATACGATTTAAATTCCATAAAATAATATTATATTCCACATTAGAACATCAATAATTGAAATTGCTTCAGTTTCCAAAACTACAACTCACAACAACAACAACAACAACAACAGTTTCCACTAACTCTGACCACCTACAAACACTTTAGTTTCGCATTGAATCGGTTTAAAATCGTAATCATTGCAACAATCGAGCGGACCTCGCTGATATTCTACAATAAAAAAAAAACAGCACCAGGAAACGAACGACAAAGTCATTACGCTACGTACCGATGGTGCGCGGTAGAAGCGGCCTTATACCTATAGCACTAAGGCGACACGGCGTCACATACTACTACTATCGCGTCTAGCTGTACTTTCGACGTTGACATTCTTAGATTGAAAGGTCGCAAACTGCTCCACCACCATTACCTGTGACTGCGGTAGATGGCGGCGGATTGGCCATCCGTTGAGATTGGCATCCATTACGGCACGCGTCCTGCAGTTTCCACGCGTCGCGTGCAATTTCCTCTCAATGATTGTGAACAGCGTGAAATGACACAGTCGTCTGGCGCGTGGTGGTGTTGATGGATTTAGCTTTTGCATTTTGATTTCGTTATGTTCGTGATTAGATAGATGGCGGCAAGTAAATAATTTTGATGTAATGGACGGTTATAGCGCTGAGGTGCAATTGTGGGTTATTTTATTTGTAAAATGTAGAGTGGGACACAAGACTGCACTCAATATCAGTAAAATATTACTGACTATTTGAGTGAAATAATACTCAGAAGATTAATAAACTTATTTGTATATTACAAAACGTGACAAGTTCGACAGAATTTCGTTATGAATCTCGTTATCAAAACAGAGCTAAGCAGATAAGTAGTATAGAGTATACTGGGTTTTGAGCTTAGTGAATAATTTTCAATTCTCAATACTATTGTATAATTTAAAAATATACATAAATGCTCTAATCGATCAAATTTACTATTGTGGATTGAAAACGTGATACAATATTGTAAATTAATATTAGTTAATATCAACTAAACACCGCATACCCGCTAAGCAAACATTTGAAAGTTAAAAGCCATTTAAAATATAACATATTGAACATGATAAAGTAGAAGACAGTCGAATGCATCGACCATTGGCAATACTGGCCATACAAAACGAGGTTCGGAACGTGATACCATCTCGCAGCTATCTTCTCATCTAGACAACTCAATTTAAATAGGCGCTGCTTGCAATGAACTATATTAAAGGCTTAGAACTCTTACATTCAACCATGTCCAAGTAAAAAATACACATATATATATATATATATATATATGGTATATACGGACAAGACAATGCAGTGATTATCGCCAATTGTGGTAGCGATAAGTATGAAAAATGAATTAAGCCTTTTCGAGCGTGTATTAGATATTAATCATGTCGTTTCCTGACATTCACCGAAACATACAAACTAAAAATATATAATCTTTTTTATAAAAATATATTGACATATAACTTAAACTTGAATCTATCACAAATGACAAAAAAAAAACAAAAAAATTATAATAATTAAACACAATTAAAAATGAAACTAATGAGCGAACCCCGCGTAATTTATATGCGATATTGGCAAAACGAACAGGGGCGAAGAGTCAGAGAGAGATAGCATCTGGCCGCTATCTGCTCATCTCGACATCTCTATTTAAATCCAGCTCCCAGTGAGCTAAATTAAATGCTCCGTAACAAAATTAAACTCCACCCGTTTTGTATATAAATTGACAGGCAACGCTATATAATCTAACGCGGTCGCTTTATATGGCCGGCCACTCAATTATGTTACCGATATTGCTTTGTGTATGTTGTTTGTATGGAAATCTGTTTCGTAATGTGTATGAAGGAAGTGGGCAAGGTGGTTATGTTGAATGGATATATTAAGACTTGCGTTGTGATAGCTGACGCTGTTTTGGTTAAGTGGGTGTGTGTCTGGCTGGACGCGATAGTTGTATGTTTAAATCAAAATTTGGGTAAGTATTCGAAACATACATAGGTGATATTCCGTCTAATTTAAGCGGTAATCATTGCTTTAAACAAAATTTCTTAAGATATTAACAACAACGTTACTTAAGGTATTCCTGTCCGCTACCGCCATTAAATATATTATGTTCATAGGATAGGATAGGATACGCCTTTTCAGTGTAATCTTTATTCACTATTTTACTTAGCAAAGTTTTGATAAACCTTTAAATCCAACTTCTAAGGAAATTTTAAGAGCTTTCTTTGACTAATATATAAATAATAAATAAAACTAAAATTGTATAAATTTTAACTATATCCCTTTCAGTCATCTAATACAATACAGAGTAATGAGAAATCCGCTACAAATCCGATACAAACATGTATTATTAAATGTAAAAACAGTATTAGATTAGTTAAATAAAATAAATAAATCAGCTTCACGCTGTATCCCGCACACAGCAGGGTAGGCAGAGGGAACCTAGTGTTAAGACACTCCGTTCCCCACTTTCTGCCGAATTCTGGAGGCATTGCGTGTTGAGTGGCAGAACTCAACGCCGCGCTTATCCTCGACACCAGAGCGAAGAAATGGAAATATAAATTTAAGTAAATATTTCATCTCCTCGAGTGGGGATCGAACCCACAACCAGTCGATTTTACAGTCACACTTCGTGCCACTGTGCCACGACTGGCCTCATTAGATTAGTTAATGTAAAAATATTATTAGTTAAATATTTCAACACGCAACGCCTTAAAAATTCGGTGGAAAGTGGGGAACTGAATCTCTAAGCTTAAGCTCCTTCTGCCTACCCACTACATGAAAGAAAAAAACCCCCAGATACAGATTTAATTAAGAAGATTAAATTCACTACCATTAATTGTTCCCACAAAATCATGATACCATTCTATCGTGAATTAGATCCGTTCGTAGTCTCAGATCCATGTCGTAAATAGCAAAGCTCGTAAAACGCTAACAGACGCTTGGAAAGCACTAAACCAATATTTACTGAAACTGTACTAATATTATTCTAACAAATACAAATATTTTCATGAATATCTTAGCGTTTCGTGACCGGGACTTATGGCTGAATGGCCCTTTGTGTTTGTGTCCATTGTGTGCGCGATTTCTATATTATAATAAAATGATAAATTAGTCATTTTGCGTCTAATTTATGAACTTTTCGCAGTAAATTAACTTTAACTGATAAGTTCATAAATTATCTTACTTGATTAAATACCTTTTTATGTCATAAAGTACGTTATATCTCATAGTTTTTACTTTATTATCAAGTAGGTTTTTGTTTATTGAAATATTATTTTTGTTGTTAGAGACAACAATATATTTAATTTCATCATTTAAACTCTATAACGCAATTAAAAAAGATCCACGGATAGATAAGCAGATAATGACAATTTAAAATAAGAAAAAATAAGTTAAACACACATTTTTAAGTAACAATTGAGACTTCTATAATTTAAATCTATCTACTATTAATTAAAAACCTCATCAGTTAGCGAAAGCTAGCTTCACTTACTAACCTCACTGCACACACGACTACCTACCTACCTACACTACCCGCTAGCATTTAAAATATGTATCGATTAAATGGTCAAAGCACGAAAGGCACATCCAACAAATAGTACTACCGGTGGTCTGTTACCTATTAGACCGGACTTATCTACAGCATCGGCACACACGCTCGGTGTCCCGCGCCGCCTCCTCTCCACCAGTTCACTGTATTGCCGTGGAAATTACTGAATCTGGAAAAGCTTGTTAATGATAACATATCTTATTAAGGAATAACGATATTATAATTAAAATTTACTTTATTAGCGTGTACTCTGGACCCCAACGACTAGCTATGCTATTTTAGTGTTCCAAAATTTAGAAGGATACTTTGAAGTATAAGCGTTCGAATCTGCGACCATTGGATTAATATATATATATGTAGCAACTGCGGCACGATAGCGTTTTTTATTATGATTACTACATTATAGTTGAGACGTAATAGGACAGTGTCTAACAGCAAAAGCGATAGTTTTGATTTCGAACTTCACTCGGAAGAATGTTTTACTTCGATTTTCTCGTTACGTAAAGCGGTGATTTTGCCGCTAAATACGTAATGTCTTGATATCAGGTAGAAAGAGGCTAAAAGAGTGTGTTCTCTTACTTCCTTTGCCTATTCTCTTACTTATATATGAGAGAGGTAGCGTAAAAAAATATTATCGATTATTAATTACCTTCAAATGTATACATACGACGTGGTTACTCTACATACAAACATATACGTCTCTATAACCAGTTCATTTTGTTTAACGGCTCGCGGACAGACGGACGGACTACGTTGTTAGTGGGATAGAGGTCTTGTTAAGTCTCTAGCAATAAACGACCGTTGACAGGCCCCGAGAATGTCAGTTTGTTTAAATAAAATCATTAAGTTTATGACTAAACACTTATGTGACTTTTAATCTTTATACTGTAGAAATGAAAATATAAATGTAACAACCACACTTAGTGCCCCTGCGAAATGACTGGCCTCTCCCGATTAATATACATATATTAAAACATATTTAATTCTTCTCAATGCCAAAAAAGGATTTTATTAAAATAGTCCCAGCAACACCATTAGGCAATATTGCTATAGATTGTTCTATTGTTACAGATACTCATCTGGCCGATAGTGTTTCACAAGTGGTTTTTAAAATTAAAAAATATTAATCTCTCATCAGTTTTTGACAGGTGTCACGTGCAAAATAAATCCGTATGCATTAATGTCAGCGAAACGGACAATACTAGTTATCAAAACCAAAAGTCATTTATCAATGGTAGCTTTGCTTACTAATATAATCATAACAAGGAGTAAAATCCATATAATATATATATATATTATATGGATTTTATTAAAACAACGTCTGACTGTAACCGCGATGGATGTGGGAGCGTTCTCGACACAGGGGCGAGATCTCATTAAATTATTTTCATCTTCTCGGTTTTTCTACGTAGGGAAAGTGCAGCGATAAGTTAAACCACTCAAAACATAATGTCTCCAAAATTGAGCCACTTACTGTATTGTCTCTGCTATTTAGGAGAGGGCCAGAAGCTGCTTTTAATAATAAAAATAGAGTAACTGTTAAAAAAAACCCAAACGTTTTTTGTTTATAAAAGACAAAAATAATTTCTAAAACAGCATTGTTAGTAAATAATCAAAAAGATCAAAAAGATTAACTTTGAATTCTTTATTTCTTTGCTTTAGTTAAATAATTTATTTAAATTAATCAAATATAATATAATTTATAGTACCTAATAGCGATACAAATTAATAACTATTAACATAATAAGTTATCAGTAAACAGTATTAGTGTATTAGTTTAATTAATAGACGACGGTGCTTCCGTGTA
The DNA here is from genome assembly GCA_030704555.1 of Heliconius charithonia. Classification (NCBI taxonomy): domain Eukaryota; kingdom Metazoa; phylum Arthropoda; class Insecta; order Lepidoptera; family Nymphalidae; genus Heliconius; species Heliconius charithonia. The sequence goes on along the minus strand of CM060819.1, from coordinate 3,044,881 downwards.
TCTCTGTGCTCTAGTTTCGTAACAACGATGTACTAAATCTTCTACGCAACTTGAAAGCATTACATTGAGTAAACTGTTAAAATCTTAATTATGTTAAACTATATTTCTATCAGTTGTTTAACGTGTTGTGTTTAGTAGAAACGTTCTTTTTTTCCATTTTCACATATCCAGCTTAGTGTTAAGACACTCCGCTCCTCACTTTTTGTCGAATTCTGGAGGCATTGTGTGTTGAGTGGTGGAACTCAACGCGGCGCTTTGCATCGACACCAGAGCGAAAAAAATTAAGTCAACTCAAATGTGAATTGAACTCACAACCCGTCACGTTTACAGTTAGTTATACGCTTTTGCCCCTTCACCACGATTCGCATACGATCAATTGTCATTAACATTTCTTCTCCAATCCAGCCAAAAGTAATAAACCATTAATATGTTTCATTAAAAAAAATACCAAAATAAGGATTTATACAATATATCAAAATAAATAGCAAAGATTATTATTACATTTCGAAATAGAAAATCGCGTTAAATCGAGTGGCCCGCTTATCAAGCCGTAAATATATCCATCCCGCCGTTCTAACGACAGCACGAGCCGGTGTCGGCCGAATTAGCCGTAACTAACGCAAATGAGCTACAATTTATTCGGCGACAGAATAACGTGTTCTAATAGAGACGGTTTTTATGTTTATTGCGTTGTTCGTTTAAAAATAAACACATCTTTTTTTTATATGAGGCCGATTGCCTCAAGCGTTACGAATGTAGAGTTGTAAAAGCTTTCTTACTCTACTTTTCTGTTGGTGGTGGTGTTTTTTTATTTTTACAGCTTCACGCTTTTTCCTGTAGAGAAGGCAGAGGCAATCTAATGTTAAAACAATCGACTTCTCTCTCTAGTTGTCGTTTCATTTTAGGGACACTAAATGTTGAATAGCGGAACTCAACGCCACAATTTGCTTATATTTTCCTTATAAAGAATATATTTCCTTATATTACATAACACAGATAAAAAAATTAAAAAGTTTAAATTCAAAGTAGTACGATGATGATGATGATAGTAATATTACTTAGTTTTACTTTAAAAGGCAAAAAGGCCAAAATAAAGATTCGACACTATGTTACGTCTATATTAATAAACATTTTCCTCAATTCCTTTAGCAATTGCAATCGAAATATATTAATAAAATATGTTAAAAAAAAGATGCCACGTTTTTTTAACAAAACAAACGGCCATTTTTATATCATCATTACATCAAACAAAAAGAACTACTACATACATTGAAAAAGGCAACTATTGCGATAGACTCGTAAATCTCTCATCATTTCTACTTTCTTGCGCTATTATAAAACTTTTTGGTTGTTATTTAAATACATTCATATTATTTTTATTAGTGATTTTGACATTTAGTTACCTATATTTTATATTTAAAAAGTTGTTATTCTCGCTATTACAGATCGTTTAAGTGTTAAAACTTTGTTTTTTTGTTTTTTATAGACTCATTTCGTAGAGTTTCGGAGCAAATACCGTAAAGCATAAAAATGTAAATGACAAATCCATAGTAAGCGATATTTTTTTTTTAAATATATATGTTTCTTTAAAATTAAATAATAAATTCTCATTTAGGCAACGTATTTTTATACATTTTCACATAAGATACGGATTTCCTTTCGCAAGTGTGGATTATTCCACTATAAAACAATTCAAATAATAAAAAAAGAACATAAAAATCAGCTTCACACTGTATCCCGCTTCACAGTAGGTTAGGCAGAAGTAGCTTAGTGTTAAGACACTTCGACCCCCACTTTCTGTCTCAACACCAGAGCGAAGAATTGTAAATATAAATTTAAGTAAATATTTCATGTCCTCAAGTGGGGATCGAACCCACAACTAGTTGGTTTTACAGTCACACTTCGTGCCTCCGCGCCACGACTGGCCTCAAATAATAAGTCATAACTATTATCAAAACAAGACTTTCAAACTTTCTTAAATATATGTATGATATATCCTCATTCATCATATGCGTTCTATAAGAAGAGATTAATTGACCTTCTGCCAAATTACCATTCTATTCGATAATAAATAAAATTGTAATTTTGAACGGAGAGCAAGCACTAAAACATAATATAATAAATTGAATCTATTTAGCGCTCACGACCGAGGCGAGGTGTCAAAACGAAAGTACGGCAAGTAGCCGAATGATAAACAGCCAGACAAATGTTACAATGTACAACACATTAGGGAACAGAAATAATCATTACCTTAGTTAGTGTTTCGTACGTTTTGAAATTGTTGTACTTAAGTTATCGTATTAAAATATATTGTTTGGATATGTAGTTCTATTTATTAAAAGCATCTCAGATATGCGATTGGATGATTTATAATTTTGGTTGCTGAACACAGTTTGAACTATTGTTTTAGTGGAGTAGGTATAAATAATATAATAAATTGATAGAATATACATAGATTACATAAATAATATGTTAGTTTTTTTATTTGACTTTGGGATATTTTGTAACTTTATTTAGTTCTTCACTGTGATAGAATTTTGGGGGAAAAAATATAGAGGTAACCTACGCCTTTACTAAACGTGGTCTAAACAAAAATATAAATACATGTAATAATGAATCGCACCAAAGTTTTTTTAAGTGCTTATCGAGATACAAAATTAGACTTTTATTAGTTAGCTCTGTAAACAAATATTGTTGATTTATATTTAAATATGTTGTTCTCAACACAATTTACATGAAGTACAATAAAACAAGACAAATAATAATAACAACATTATTAATAACTCTACACCTCTTTTATATAATTTAACGCCAAATAAAATTTTATTAAAACTTTCATATAAAATATATGAACTTGTTTACATCGCGACGTAAACATAATTCCATAAGAAAGTTGGCAACATATGAAAGAAGAAAAAAATGCCGTGACAAAATCTAATGAAAAAGAGAGACGTATAATAAAACTAAAAGCAGGGAAAGTGAAATCGAGTCAGCAATTGCTGTACGCAACGAAACCGAGATGAACTAAGAGCCATCAAAATTATAACATTGATTTCGATCGTCATCACCATAATTATTTTGTCAGAACTCCATCTTATTTGACGATTATAGAGTGCTGATTATAGTATAGGAGCCTGTGTATTATTTGTTCTAGTATTTTGAGACGTTCACTTATCAAATAGGGCATACGTCAAATATAGGAATATACTAAAAATAATAAATTAATTCAAAAATAATACAGTATTTTATTATTTCATATTTTGGACATCACGTCCAAAATATGAAATAATAAATAATTCGCGATAAAGAGTGTAGAATATTTTAAAATATTTTTAATGGATAAATAATTAAAGCTACAATTTAAAATTAAGCTTTAAAAAATATAATTCGAATATCTTTAAATAAATTCGAATGTGCTTCCAATAAATTCGAATGAAAAAAAATGCTTAAATTCGAATGAAAATAAATGCTTTTATTAAAAAGAGTAAAAGACTGCTTTTACTCTTTTTAATAAAATATATAATAAAAAAGTAGTTTTCGTTATTTGACATTTTTTTTTCATTGTTGTAATTAATAATAAATTACCTACTCAAAAACTATTTATATAAAAACAAAATATCAAAAAGCACAGTTAGTGCAATTTGTCGGTGCACCGTTAATAGCCGACATAAAATTAGTAAGATAAAATGCTAAATCATAAACAAACATTTATTTATCTAGATCAAATTTCGTAGTCGTGTATGGCTCGAGGTGGTGTTGTGTGGACGTTGAATGGTAAATAAAATTATAGTGTCTTCATTCACTGCCGTGTGCGGCATTTTGATTGGCGCGACGCGTGACTTGCTTTAGTTTTGTATTGATCAATTGTTTCCGTATGCTTCTACGTATTGATACACATATCATAAAGGACTTAAAGAGATTTTCCAGTGTTTATGTAGTGTTGTCGACCAAGGCTATATACCAAAATGTGAGCATATGTATATGAATTGTAGAATATAGAATGTCAAGGAATTTGCTAATTATGTGTGAAGATTTTTTTCTATTTTATATATATATATATATAACTGGACATAGTATCCTGCACAAATCAGGGTAGGCAGAGGGAAATTCAATTCAAGACACTTTCGTCTCCCACTTTCCATTGAACTCTGGAGGAGTTGCGTCTTCAGTGACGGAAATAAACATCGCGCTTTGCCTCGACACCAGACCAGAAGAAATGAAAACATTAAATATATCATTTCCTCGAGTGGGTAACCAGAACCTTTCACGTTTACAGTCCACACCCTAGTGCCCCTGCAACACAACTGGACCCAACAAAGAAGTCATCCTAAAGAATTTTATATATAAGAAAAAACAGTTTTAAAACAGCCTTTGGCCAGAAAATTTATAGAAACCTGTCTGACATACTTTAGCTAAGTACACTAGATCACTATCTACAAAAACATACAAGCTACATTACGGATATTACTCTGATACTTTCTAGGGACAATGCAATAAGTGCACAGTCGGTTTGCACAATCGCCACCACAAAGGACAGGTGCGTTGACGGTTGCACAACATATTTTAATAATATAATTGGATATGACTTGATAAGTTTCGCAGTGATATGGACAAGATTGCATCTAATATGATCTGTAGTATTTAATATTTCATACGTAAAATGTCATTTAAATAACTATTAGAGATACATACATTCATGCATAAATTCGAGTATGCATACAGTTTTTTTAAATTAAAACAGTGACAGACACAACGGTGCGCTTTGCCTCGACACCGAAGTGAAGAAAATGGAAATATCTCATATCTTCGAATAGGTATCGAACCCACAACCAATCGCGTTTACAGTCACATAGTTATTTTAAATGGTAAAATTTAAAATTTAATCCTTATGTTAATAGTGTTGAGTATAAATCAATTGCCGCTAACAGCTGGAAGGGTCGTGAGTCGTGCGGCTCAAGTCCTACCTTAACTTGCTAATTGTAACGTATTAACCAACGCTATTCATTTCTCTTCCAAATGATATTAGGCTGCGTATCGTCGTGAATAGAATTACAGTATCTGTGAATTAGATAGGCTAAATTGAAACTATGTTTGGTGTAGAATTATAAGTTGTTCGTTATAACCTAAGAAGATGATTAATAGAATGTCATTCTGTAATTTGTTTATTACAGAATATTAGATTAGTTAAAATTTTGTTATTTCAAACGTTTAAACATCAACAACAATTAGAACTTAAACAACAAAATAACATAAGACTAATTCACGATTAATCACTTAATTTATTCGGTTTTGCTCTTTGATTCTAAACAAAATACTCTACATACTAAACACAACTCAATCTGACTGTACTAATATGTCGTTGAGAAGATTGCACTACAATTTATACGTTTTATATCAGTCATATATTGGGTATAATTTATATAAACCACGCGTTGCGCAGGCGCAGCTCACGAGCGCACGAGCGATGCGCTTACCTCGGTGACAATGCGCAATTAGGATTAAGTGCATCTAGATTTTAGATCGCAATACGATAACTTGTGATCATAAGACATAGGGGTGGATGTGACATTAGTTTTATATTTTTTATATTATTATTGTGTATTTATAGAAAAATAACGAGAAATTATTAATATGTTTATGCAAATTTAAAAAATTGTAAGAAAATCTCTGTAAAAAATATATAAATATTTCTTGTAATTAAAATTGTTATAAAATGTATTAAAATTATGAGAAGTAATTATTGCATGTAAAATTAACCGATATTTACATACATATATTGATTTTGTATGAGTTGGATCTCTTCGACAATAGTAGTTACTTGTGAAGCGGTATGAGCCGCACGAACTCTTGCGCAAGCCTGCGCAGGCGCAAGTTTTGACGCAGACAGGGATCGATGGCGTTGTTACAATTTATGGTTAGGTCAGATGAAATCACGAGTTTCGGTGAAAAATGATCCTAACTGCTGAATTATATGACATGGGTGCTATAATTTTCGGAAATAGGATATTAGGTCAAGTTGCTCAACTGAAAGCAACGTGCAATGTAGTTTATGTTAAGTATAAAATGTGTATCCCTGTAATTATGAAAGTCCTTTATTGAATATATTATTTACGTAAGTAATAGAAGTTAAAAATATTCTAAATATATTTGTTGCTAATGAAATGAAAAAATAAATATATTTAAATATATAAAAATATATTTAACTATTGAGTTAAAGTTTTTTTCCGCAATTTTCTAAGATTTTCACAAAATCTTATAAAGTTTTACAAAACCCAAGTTATTAAACATATTTATGTTTTTATTAACAGAAATTTTGCGTTGGTGTAACTTTAATTAACCTTAGAACTGCAAAGCACAATGATAAAAATACAATATTTAATCTATATTATGCTAAAATGAAGCATTTTAACGGTTACAAAATTCTCAAAGCTCACCTCAACTTATGCAAATTTCCTTAGCAATTACTATTAATTGTGAGTAACCGACGTTTACGGTGATCTAATTTAGTGGAGTACTATCGGTACATTAATCATCCATATTAAGTGAAATTATTAATTATTACAACCACTATTAACTACTTGATGCAATGCAGTGCGACACCTCTGCCATAAATACAACGAGTAACGCGATATCAATACTGCTGCTGTGGTGTAAGATATACAGTACAAAATATACGAAAAGACCTACAGATCATTATAGATTATTTGGAGACTCATGTGTGATTATCATATATACAGTTAATGGCAATTTTATAATCTATGAAAACTTTTCAATATAATATGAAGTCTTCTCTTTAACATATAAGAAGTCTACTGTCTGTTTTCTGTCTGTCTTCTATATAACATAACATATAAGAAATCCACTGTTACGAGATCGAAACTAACTACTTTAACGTAATTTTGTTATAATTATAATATATTTAGAGCACTCCGCCGCCGTGTGTATCGCGACACCTGAGCTCCTGTAGGCCGTTGCGCGATCAACTCTCCTTTCCATTTTGCAATTTTGATATATAAATGTTATGGAAATTTTAAATCCTCGACGTCTCTTTCCCACGTCAGTTGGACCGGATTATGTACGTAGTGGCATTGTGTAAGGGCTATTATGGCGGTTCGCTTCACGGCGCGCTTTGTTGTGCCAAAAGCGTTGCGTTGCCTAATAATGCTTATGGATAAAACACTATGATATACTATTTATTATGAATATAAACTGTTGCTTTGACTCGCGGTTGTAAATATTGTGTAGTAAATTATAATTTTATCAAAGTATAAAATTGTAATACATTTTTTTAAGACATTAGTTTGTATTAGTTGTTGACATTAGTTGAGGCCAGTCGTGGCGCAGTGGCACAAAGTGTGACTGTAAAACCGACTGGTTGTGGGTTCGATCCCCACTCGAGGAGATGAAATATTTACTTAAATTTATATTTCCATTTCTTCGCTCAGGTGTCGAGGCAAAGCGCGGCGTTGAGTTCTGCCACTCAACACGCAATGCCTCCAAAAAATTCGGCAGAAAGTGGGGAACGGAGTGTCTTAACACTAGGTTCCCGCTGCCTACCCTGCTGTGTGCGGGATACAGCGTGAAGCTAATTTAATTTTTTTTTATTAGTTTGTAGTAAGAAATATGTGAATATCAGTCACTCATCGGTCACATCTGAAGTCCAAGATATTGGTAGTTTTGCTGTGTACGCATATAAATTGTATTAAAGCCCAAATACTGATTGTTGAGAAAAATCAAATTATTTATAATGTGTAAAATTAGTTTTGACTAATTTAGAGAAAATGTTTCATTTGTATTTATCTTGAAACCTGTAGAATATCTAGAGTATATTATTTCCTAGGTAATGAATAGTAATTTAAACATAAATTTTAATATATATATATATGAAAACTATGATGATCATAAATTATTAATGTTATTGATGCTAATGTAAATGCTAGCGATCTGCTCTAGCGGGATGCGGCCGCCCGGGCGTCTCGCTCCGATAACCACTAACTATGTACCGCGAAAGAGTTTTTATTAAATTTTTCAGGAATTAATATCAAGTTTATATAGCAGATTTTACTCAAACTCAATTTGATCTATTGTTATCTGAAACATATTGAAATAATAAAAAAGGAAACGTACATTTTTTATTTAAAGAAAAACAATCTAGGATGATGAATGTAGTAACAGAATACTAATATATGGTTGTTTGTTTGTTTGTGTGTTTGTACGCACGTATCTTTGGAATTAGGTACGGGTGGAATTGAATAAAAGCTTTGTTGTATAGCTGGTCAAGTTCTGAACAGGATGTAGGCTTTAATAGGTTTTGAAGATTTGCACACTTCGAGTGGTTTTGTGACACTTTTATTTTTTCATCAACAGTTTCTTTGACTACTTGCTTCAACGTTACTGACAACAGCAGATAAGTGGAAATGCCGTACTAAATATCATATACTCAAAAGTATATTTATGACTTTACTAACCAAAGAAACAACAATCCAGACCGAATCCCGGTCCTAGTGCAGGCACAGACTTTTAAAAACCATGATTAAAATAGCTTCTATACAAATCAAGGCTCATTTCATTTATATTCAATACGATAGACATTTTACTGCCGGCTTTGCTTCAACCAAAAGGACATCCAACTAATACAACGAGGCCAGACGTATAAAATACTTAGAGGATACCGTCGAAGGCTTAATGCTTTAAAATATAATATTATTACTCTACAAGTCCAGTACTCTACAACTGGCATTTTGTAGTTTATTAAAAAAAAACAAAAAATCATAAAAAAATATTATATATGTTACTTTCTGGTGTTAGGTTACGTTATTTTATAAATATATAAAAAAAAACATAGGTATTTTCTTGCTCAGGCCGTAAAATGTAGGACGTGCGTGAAGATAAAAAAAAATATAACAAGAAATACAATCATGATTAAGTGTATAATTGTTGATGTAACGCTAGAGAAGAATCAGAATCCAATTTAATTAAATTAATGGATGTACCAACTGACTGTTACACATCTGGCTCCCTTTCACTCGAAAATCGAATTAAAATTTGGTGTGTAAACAATTATATGTGGCAACGTAATCGAAATAACTCGTAAATTTTGATATGTGCTCGTTTTCCAAGGAGGTATTTTTAGGAGCCATTCCTTAAATTTCACTGATTTCACCAAAACATATAGGTATATTTATTATTTTCAAAACATAAAATCGATTTCTCCCACCAATGTAAATCGATATTCGTGACTGCTAGAAATTTAACTACTCTGTGCTTGTAGTATAAATTCATATTCATAAAATCCAAAGACAAGTGCGTAATTTTATTCAGTGCCGACCCATCGACCAATTAATTATAATTGCAGTTTACAGGTGCACGTACATTTAACGATGAAACGATCGCTAATATCGTATTATAATTCCGTTGAAAATATTAATAGGGACCACACGGCTGTTTGTCTGTTTGATTTATGTGAGGAATCTGGATAGTTCAATCACTGATCGTTGTTTTAATAGCTTAGCAAGATAGATTAAACATTAACTTTTGTACAGTTAAGTTAATATAAAACATGACGTAATTAAGAATGATCCTAACCAAACTAATAAAAATAGTCTCGCAGTAGTGATCAGACCTAAAGAAGCACACGTATCTATAGTTAGAAATATATCATGTTGCTCAAGCTGTATTATATTTAACTCACAAATACAAAGGATTAATTATATTACAGGTCATATGAAATAATGAGGCCGGTCGTGGCACAGGGTAAACGGGATAGATTGTGGATTCGATTCCCACAAGAAATGATTTTTTTATTCTATTTCTTCGTTCTGATGTAGAGCCACTCAACACGCAATGCCTTTTAGTACTATACTCCCTCAGCTTATCCTGCTAATTAATATATTAAAATTTGACTTACCGCTGCGTACTCTGCGCAAATGTCGATGGAGCTGACGAACTCGCAGACATCGTCTACGGTCATCGCGGAGAGCCGCGCCCGCGCTTCCGAACACAGGCATTCACGGTTTTCACTCCGGTCTGAGGGAAAAGGTATACGTTAACTTGTTGTATTTTATTGAAACTATTAAAAATTATATATTTTACTTTCCTATTAAATTTATATATAGGAATCAATGGATGGAATAACGAAACTCCGTTCCCAACTCTCCGCCAATTTTTCAAGACAATTTGGGTTGAATGGCAGAAATCAAAGTCGCGTATTTACCAGAAGGGGAAAATTAAAAAAAATTGAATATGAACTTAGGGTAATGATTCTCTCGAGTTGGGATCCGACAAACATCACGACATCTCACTGCGCCATGACGACCTCTGAAGAATATGTAACTGTATATAAACGAATACGAACAAAAACATTGTGTCAAACGAGCCTTGTTTATTTAATCATTTTGTTTATATGTAGATATATTTAAAAAGCTCTTAGTTCTTATTAATTTAATTGAAAATAACAAATCATAATATTTGTAAATCCGCCAAAATTGCATTAATAAATTAAACCAATTAATTTTTTTACAGCTATATAGCATTTTAAACACAAACGGGTGTTTATTTCATAATTAAATGCATATATCTCGAAGCGCGATGAGCTAACTGTTCTGCAAGGTTCAGTTATTATACTATAATTATTTTTTATTAACGAATGTGTTCTTAACTAGCCGCGATACCTGCTGCAGCTGCTGGTTTTTAAATAAAATAAAATCCAAATTCTGGAGGCATCGCGTGTGCAGTGGCAGAACTCAACGCCGCGCTTTGCCTGGACACCAGAGCGAAGAAATGGAAATATAAATTTAAATAAATATTTCATCTCCTCGAGTGGGGATCGCACCCACAACCAGTCGGTTGTACAGTCACACTTTGTGCCGCTGCGCCACGACTGCTTATTTTTACGTTCAAAAATTACCAATATAATTTTTAAACATTTTTTAAAGTGTTATTCCACACTTAGGAAAGAAAAATACTTATTTAAAAAACGTATAAAAATTTGAACGCAGCGGGACTCGAACCCGCGCCTCCTGGAAACCGACCAGGCGCTCTGACCACTAAGCCATGCGTTCTCGCCAAGCTACGTCGAAATTTTTATACGCTTGTTACAACTTATTTATGTTTAAAATAATGTATTAAAAATAGTTTCTCTCTTGCCAAACGATAATTCTTTGTAATTATCTTTGGGTAGCGGAAATTTGTAAAAATCTCCCTACAGAGAAGCTAACAACATAAATAAGTTGTAACAAGCGTATAAAAATTTCGACGTAGCTTGGCGAGAACGCATGGCTTAGTGGTCAGAGCGCCTGGTCGGTTTCCAGAAGGCGCGGGTTCGAGTCCCGCTGCGTTCAAATTTTTATACGTTTTTTAAATAAGTATTTTACCAATATAATTTTTTATTCAATTTGCAATAATTCAAGAGAACGAATGAGATGTATATTAATTTTGTTTTCTATAGGGTGTTATTTGTTTGGAATGTTCTATTAACTACAAATAACATTGATTATTCTTAATATCATGTTTTCTGTAGATATATAAAAACGAGTTATGACTTTAAGCTGTTAAGTAATCCTTTTTTAAATGGTTACTATATAGTATCATATTCATTTCTAGAAATATATTTATTAGCTATACTTAGAATAACCGTATCACACTGTACAACAGTAAATAATATTTATTAGGCGAAAAATTTGCTTTACCTCTAATTTCGCCGTCTCCAAATTTACTGTACGACCGTTCATATATTAATTTATAATAAATAAATTAAAATGAACGTAAAAAATATTTACTATACATATTTGTAATATAATTCGGTTTATATAAGGGAATTATGACAAAATAAAAACCATAAATATTGCAGAAACATCAGTCCTTGACGACGTGTGTCCTCAGATGACGTAGAGAGGAAAGGAGGAGGAGGTTAGAGGAGATTTCTAGTAAATTGTTTTATTGTTAATCATTAACAGGTTTTACCTTCATTCGACACTCTCTCGTCTCCATCACTCCTCGTGCTGGGGCTGGCTGAGAGGCGGGCGCGTTTCGCCGCACTCTCTCCCGCCGCTGAGAGGTCCAGGGGTGAATGTTCTGTTGTCACTCCTGCGCCGACACGTTTACGTCTTGACCTGCCACCGCGGCCCACTCGTGATATCGCTAGGAGAGTCTAGATACAATATATCTTTATTTTATATTGTTATATTATTTGTTATTATAATAAAAATAATGTGGGGTTATACTTGATTATGTTTGATGAAGTATAAAAATGTGCTAAAAAATACAATTTTCGACATAGCAGATGTCGAAAACTGTAGTTTCTAGATAGATTATAGTGCCATTGTAATTAAACATAGGCCACCGAGTTTTAAATAACATTTCACGATCAATATTGTGTCACGCTACCCGTTTAAAAGCAGAAGAAATATTAAACAACAAAAAAAAATCAAATAAATCAAACATAAAAAACATTTGAAATGCGCTTCAGTAAGATCACGCAAGTTGTGACTTACGCTGACGCAGGGTCAATTACTCGGCGGCGCGTCGAGTGGCAGCGTTGAGCAAACACTGCGGACTTATTATCTGATCGAGACCGTAAGTGGCGGGCATTCGTCATAATAACGTTGTGGGCCGTCACGCCGTCACGCCGTCACGCTGGCCGCTCGCGGGTCAAATTGCAATCTATCTTTTTTAATTGCCACTCGCAATAAAACGGAATGGCACTAATTCCGAATGAAATTCAAAATGAGGCGCGCGCGAAGTGCACGGCTCCATGCGTGCGCGCGCGCAGGCAGACGCGGAGACCATTAATCTCACGATTTATTTCCGAGCCCGCTCCCGTTTCTCTTCACAGGTGAAAATATATTAAACCGGACTATTTATAGTGTAAAGGTACAAAGAGAAATGTAACAAATCATGTTAATATCGCGAGTGAGTGTCGGACGATGTTGTTGCGGCGATACTGATATTAGAAAGCAAACACCATTGTACTACATTGATAGATCACGTTCTAAATTACTATCAGCATTGTTGAGTTCCGTTTGAACTGTGTCCCTTTTACGAGAGATTTATTATGTTAAAAAAATGACATCTACATCAGGTGTTGTTGGGAGGTTAAACGAAATAGCTGTAGACTATATAATTATAAATCGTAAACCTCGCGTGCGTTGCTCTCGATGGAAAAAAAGTCATTAGTTGAAAAAGTCGAGCGCACTTCGATTTCACATCCCATCAGTGGCGTGTCGCGCGGCGCGTGCCTCCGCCAATTAGTGCAGCTCCAGTTCGCTCCACGGTGGAGAGCCGAGACGGTTCGCTGCCCGCCGCCGCCGGGGGCGGGGACGCGCGCGCGCCGTCATCACTACTCTCTCTCTCTTATCTACAAGCTGCGGTACGAAGCGGGAAGTGTAAAGGTCGCGTGCCCTATCAGATTTAATTGCCACAATTATAACTATAGAAGACGATAGCCTCATAACGCTATAGTTATTACTTTAAACAAGCACGAATAATTATGGTAAACTGGGCGCTCGAGCGAAGATTGTTTACGGAGATAGCACCAAAATGTATTATTTTACGATGCCCCGAAACACTTTAATAAGAGCCGTGAACTATGAATCGGGGTACAGATGTGTAATTAAAGCGGGAAGGTCAGTGAGCACAGAATAAATAATTACTAATGAATTTTAAAGAGTTACTTATGAAACGAGCGGCCAGCTGAGCGTGACTTATTTTCATAGGGGCGGTGGCGTCGCTCCGAGTGGTGTCCATTGCGACGTACGTGTGGATATTGTAAAATAATGTTTTAATATTTTCTTAACACGCATAAAGAGTGTTGCTTTCGAAATGTAATAAGATTTCATTATTTAAGTAACACGTGTCAAATTACTATTTATTTTTTTATTGCAAATATCTTTTCGGAAACACGAAATTTCAATTATATGATAAGCAAAAGGCCAACCTTCGAAATAGGTTTTCTTGCTCAAAATCGTACATTGAATATATCGCATTGTAGTTGACCTATCGCGTGTGTACATTACAATGATAAAATTTAATTTTGCAATTTTTTAACTTTTAACTATATTTTAAAAATCGATACGTCCACCTTCAGTACAGCTACAGGTATATTATTTTTGTTAAAAAAAGATGATTGATAGACACACTTTATCTTCCGTTCCCCTCTTTTCGCCCAAATGACATTGCTATTTTCTATTTTTAGTTCAACGCTGTATATTTAGTGTGAAGACACTCCGTTCCCCACTTACCACATGATTTTCGAGAAATTGCTTGTGGAGGCGCGGAACTCCACATCGCTTATTTTGCCAGTAAAAAACTTCAATTACCTTTGTAGAGCTCATATCCAACATAACAGGGAATGCGGGCAGTCGAGGCGGACCTCCTTGCTGCTTCGCCAATTTCGCGAACAGCCCGCCGACGACTACATCGCTGCCGTCGGCTTGTGTCGGCGCCGGAGTCCTTTCCACGCCGTAACCATTTACCCGGTGGAAGTAACTAAAGCAAAGACATAGATTATATTTATATACTAGCGACCCGCTCGCGGCTTCGCCCGCTTAAACCACAGAACTATTTACTTAACACACTGAATTATGTTCGTGTCTTGATATACTTATAATGTATGTTTGCAATGTAATGAAGATTTTTTATAAGAAAGTTGTTAAAACTTTAGGTCGCATTTTCGTACCTCCCATAAGAATCTTCAATTGAATGTTTGAAATAAAAACACAACTTATCGATACTTACTATATGTGCGTTTCTTTACGATAATCTCAGAAACGGCTTAACCGATTTAAATACTTTTTTTGTTTGTATTCTGGCAAACTGCCATTAAATATTAAGCATTAGTTTTATTTTAAGCAGCTTCATGCTAGTCAGAGGGAGGAACCTAGTATTAAGACACTCCGTTCCCCACTTTCTACCGAATTCTGGACGCATTGCGTGTTGAGTGGCAGAACGCAACGCCGTGCTTAACCTTGACCCCAGAGCGAAGAAATGAAAATATAAATTTAAGTAAATATTTCATCTCCTCGTGTGGGGATCGAACTCAGAGAACCAGTCGGTTTTACAGTCACGCTTTGTGCCGCTGCGCCACGACTGGCCTCAACTGGACTGGACTTTATTTTAATCGGTTCACATAAAGTTAAAACCAGATCCACGCTTTATCACGCTAAAGATATTGGGTATAATGTTTGACTGATGTGCGAAATTAAAATATTATTAAATTATAACTCAATCCTGCATGTGTGGATCGGACCCACAACGTCACGTTACAGTTACAATTGGGCATATAGGGTAAAATAGTTTTTAAGATACATCAACAGTGAAGACGTAGGTTTTTTTTCTTATTTCACAATGTTTATTCATATCTATATTTCGTATGACGCGGTTACGCATAGGTACCAATAATGTAAACACATACTACTACAAAAATAGTACTAAAATGTTTAGAACTTTAAATTTTGCCGCCAATACCTACGACTCGATTTCGCAATGAGGCGTATGCGGCGGTTTCCCTTTGATAGGTTTATGTGTGCGTGCGTCGTTCTTAACAAATTGTATTTTATTTTACAACGATAATTTTATTATTTATTTTGTTTGAAAAAATAACTTTTTTATTTTCGGGTTTTTAATTTAATATGTAATAGGCTTTTATAGAGTAGTTAAACTGTGGTTTCATTTAAAGTGGTCCTAACAAAAAAACTCTGTATAATTGAGCATATTTAATATTTATAGTGATTTTTTGGAAAATAGATACCAATAGTTATTACAACCACTTGCGAAGAAGCATAGTTTAGGCAATTTTTTATTCTTATACCTTTTGAAAAACTACCAACGTTCTTATAGTTAATATATTATTTTTCCAAATTAAAAAAATTGTCTATGTCATCATAATGGCGGAAAAATTTCATTCATATTGTAATACCACATTAGTATCGACAATGTAGTGTTTCATATGCACTGTTTTAACCTGTTTTATGTATAATATAGAATAATATATTGTATAGAGGAATCACACATTCTTTTTATTCAGTTTAGTAAATACATTTTTTAGAGGTTACTCTGTACTAAAATGGCATGCAACTCTGTTCCCGCATTTACGTTCCTGATATATCGATTTAAATAATAGAAATACAAAATATAGGAAGGAAACACAAATGCAATTATATTGCATTTTTTCTTTTTTTCATACTTGAAACGTATTAATAAATTACATATTATGTATTACATACAATTAATTTCTTTTGAATATAACACTAAGTTTAATCAGCTTCACGCTATTTTAACAGATAACATAAGATGACATTAAAACGTATTGACATCACCACGTGATCCATCTAAACACAATATAAACTTTTATAAACTATGAACTCACAATCAGAATTTACTTTCCAAATACATATACTTTTTATTCTACACATCGCCATATGAGCTAATTCCGTAAAATATACCTACTTTATTATGTTTGTTAATATCACCAACGTTGACGTTTGAAATAATAATTATGGTAGACTGAACAAATATTGATTATACTTCTTTTTTTAGCTTCACGCTGTATCCCGCACACAGCAGGGTAGGCATAGGACCTCTAGTGTTAACAACAACACTCTGTTCCCTACTTTTCTCGGAATTCAGTAGGCATTGCGTGCTGAGTAGTGAAACTCAACGCCGCACTTTACCTCGACACCAGAGCGATGAAATGGAAATATAAATTTAAATAAATATTTCGTTTCCTTGCGTGGTCATCGAACCCACAACGGTTACACTTTGTGCCCCTGTGCAACGAACGGCCTCAATTTACTTTCTTCTTTTAAAATGTGGTTAAATGAAATAGTCGTAATTTAATTATGTCAGATTACTATTAACCGACTTCTTAAAAGGGGTCATCAATTGGGCTGTATTTTTTAGCCTTGTTACCTTAGAACTTTTGATTGTATGAACCGATTTTAATGATTCTTTTTTTATTTGAAAGCTAATGCCTCCCGTGTAGTCTTATTTTAATTTAGTTTATATCCAACAATGGTATCTATGAGAAAATCATATAAATCTCAAATTTACATTAAGTATATGCGCGACAAATGAACGTATAAGTCAATATCAATTCAACCGATTTTAATGATTCTTTTTTTATTAGAAAGGGTACATATAAGGGGTAGTTTGGTGAAAGTTTAGTTAAGTTCAGAGTGTGAAATCCGGTTGAATTTGAAGAAGTCGATTTTTTTTATTAAAAATATAATTATGTAATTTTTTCTCCAAAAAATTCTTTATACTCCATGATAAAAACTATCCTATAAGTGACATTAGGCTTTGAACTATTACCATGCCAAAATTAATTTAATTTCATACAGTAGTTATCGGTATTTTAGGTAATTTATATTTTTCAGTTTTTATTTTTTTTAAAGAAAACTATCATGAAATTCGGAATGAAAGCCAAAAAAAATGTACCTTGAGGCCCTAGGCTAACACCATGCAAAAATTCATCAGTTTCTGTCAGGTAGTTTTTGCATGATTGACGCACAAACAAACCGACAGACAGACAGACAGACAGACAGACAGACAAGAATTCTGCTGAGTGGTTTTTTAGGTTCTATAATCGACATATTAACCGACCCAATTTTTATTTTTTTTATATCTTTCATGTACAGAATTGACTTTTCTATCCTTTTATTATATATGGAGATGTTATATCTTGGGTTTGTTTAGTAAGTTAATAATAATTTTAGATTTATATCGCAACTAAATGTATTATCGTGATACTTTCTATACCTCTTTGAGGTAAAAACAGACCATCGTGGCGATTTTGTTGACCCACAAACGTGTGGATCTAAACGAGACGTTTGTGTGCTCGATTCCTCCATACTCAATGCCTCCAGAATTCAGCGGAAGGTGGGGAACTTAAGTATCTTAATGAGAACATAGTGTCTTAGCACTAGAGTCGCGAAGCGAAAAAATAGATGAAATAAGGAGGCTTATCAAACTTTTACATACAATATAACTGTAGGTAATAGTATTACCATTGTCCTTCCCAATAATGGTACTATTGTTGTAGCTACGTGTGAAAAGCCATGCAGTGGGGCAGTTCCTGAACAACTGTTGGTGCTCAATTCAATTGTTCGTATTGCGGATGAGGAGCTCGCCTTTTAACTCCTTTATTGGTCTTTAGCCAAGAATTCAAGTGTCTCGATGCTGCTTGA
Source organism: Heliconius charithonia (assembly GCA_030704555.1). NCBI lineage: Eukaryota > Metazoa > Arthropoda > Insecta > Lepidoptera > Nymphalidae > Heliconius > Heliconius charithonia. The sequence goes on along the minus strand of CM060819.1, from coordinate 3,026,699 downwards.
CTCGAAAATATAGTGGTAGACTGTCAGACTGTAAACGCGATGGTGGTGGGTTCGATTTTCACTAGGCGTAATGAAACATTTCCATTTTTCTGTTTTACTAGGGGATAACCTGTAAAGCTTAAGCTAAAAATGCCACCTACATAAAAATACTTTTGCCAGCTTACCAAATCCTCTTTAATTAGTTGACTGTCAAATTATAGCTTTTCCAAATTAAAATCTTATTAATTTCTACTACAACCTTGCCGATTTATCTAAATCGATATAAATAAAAATAAGAATACCTGACATCATCAAAATACTTTAAATCGTTAACCTGACGATTTGCAACAACATTAATGGATCAACCGACAATTTCTATGTAACACGCCGGCTCTTGGGCAACACTGGCTGATATAATTACACCGTAGATAATGGACTCGATTAGTGCTTTAGGCTAGTAATTTTTAGAAATGTCAAGAGGTCAGGAATCTATTTGGAGTGGATCACATTCGAATGTTAATTAATTAATTTCTTATTTAGGTCAATGTTTTAAGCCTATGTTGTTCAATGCATTCTTTAAAAATTTAATTTAAGGCCACTCGTGGCGCACAGGGGCACAAGTGAGTAACTGTAAACGCGACTGGTTGCAGATTCGATCCCGACTCAAGGAAATTAAATATTTATTTAAATTTATATTTTCTTTGGTCTGGTACCGAGGCGGAAAACGGGGTACGGAGTGTCTTAACGCTAGGTTCCCTCAGCCTACATTGCTGTGTGCGGAATACAGCGTGAAGCTGATTTAATTTGTTTTTTTAAATTGTATGCGACCTAGCTCCAGCGAGTCTACAGTTTGTCGACAGTAGCATCAATAATGAATATTGACAGAGACAGAGGTCACCAACCTCGCCCCGTGAGATGAGCAATTCATTAATATAACATAAGTTCACGCGGACACCTCTGGTTCTCACGAATCATGTAAATTTGTTGACTTCACGTAAGTTATCGAATCGATTAATATGCAAATCGATTTAGGCATCACTAGGCGGTCGCTGAACCGCGAGTCGCATGATACTGTGAATGCATTGACACCGGTTGTGTGAAAAGAACGGAGTGTTGTGATTTTAATTTCTCAAAATCGATTATAAAATTGTCAATGATTGTGATGTATATCGTCGTTTAATTTAATAATGTAGTATTGACAGGCGAAATGGTATGTTTACAATATGCACGTATTAAGTAAAAGTTTGTAAAATGTGAATGGTCGGGTTGCCAAGAGCAAAAATATATATTTGTACACGGAGTTTACGAAGCATTTAATTCCGAGATAGGTTGTCAGGTGTGGTGCTAATAGCAACGCACATAATGCCCGAGGTATCGACTTAATGCGGATCTTTAAGGAAATGTTCCGTATATATTATTCCGTTTACGTCTTTGGCGCACATACTGTGGTCTTTACTGTGATAGATATTATTGTATATATGTATACATTTATTTGTATTATTTAATTGCATATAAAAAGGCTTGTTGTCGTTAAAGTTGATAAAAGAATATTTACAATAATAAGTTTTTGATATATCCATCAATTATAAATGTATAAATACTTGTTATCAACTAGATTACCGACATTAATCAACCTAAACTACAAGACATAGACACTTTAAAAGTTATCACGTTGGTGCCTTGAGAAATTTTTGGACAATCTTGGGGACACGCAAAAATAGTACATAGTAGCATAACGATAACTTACTCATTAGACGGGTGTGTATTATAGCGGGCGGCGAGCGAGCGCATGATGTCCGAGTAGTTACGAGGCGGGTGCGCAGGCGCAGGCGGCGCGTGCGGGCTGCCGCGCTCTGGCGGTGTGCCCGGGTACGATGACGTGGACGGGGTCACGCTACGTGATCTAGTTGAAAGGAGGGTTTTAAGAATTAGTACTTTAATTTATTATCTTGTAAAATTAAAGGCTTTAAAAAAATGTATATTGCATTATTAATGACTGATGTTAAAAAGTCATTTTATTTCGATTAAAAAATCATATTCATCTTAACCAAAATGTTAATAAAAATACTTTTATTCAGAAAAGATTTTCTATTCTATGTCAAGCTACCGCCAACCTAAAAGACTGATCTACATAAAATAATCACCTACTTAATATTTAACAAAAATATTGAAATCCTAATAATATTTCAAGTTTAATACCTGGAAGCATTAGAATCGTGCGGACTGAGCCGCTCGCTCTTGACTTGGTGCGCGGCGTGCGAGGGCGCGGGAGGCGCGGGCGGAGGCGCGTGCGCGTGCGCCGGCGACGCCGCATCGCGCGCGCACCGTCGCGCCGCACCCCCGCCGGCTTCACCTGTAACAAATGACAAAAACTTTGGTTATAATCTCTGATTTCAATGTATTCAGGTGTATTCATTAAAAAAATAGATGGAAATAAGATGATTATTTTAAAATATAAATATGATATTCATGTAACTAGATTTCAGTTTTATGACACTTGTTGCACTTTTGTTAATGAGTAAAAGACAATTAATTCATGATTAATTATTAAAATAACTTAGATGCTACGTCAATTTATCGTGCAGTATAAACGCTAATAAAATACTTGTTGAATATTTTGTGTCCATGTAACATTTTCATATTTCGGCCAAAATATTTATACAAACAAAAAAAATGAACACACGAAAAATTCACCTAAAACCAAAATACAAATACTTTAAAATTAACATTACAGAATTTTAAAAAGTTAAAAAGGCTGCCTCGGTAATATTACCAAGAATATCAGGAGATAAACTGTTGATGTTGTAATCCGGTTGCCGCGTTACGCGCTCGACGGAATGGAAAAAAAATGGCGTGGCACATACTGTGACCCGCTCGGAATCCGCGTCCTGGAGATACGCATCGCGCGGCCCGTTTGAAGTTACGCTACAGCCTACAGGTCGTGCTGACCGACCATTTTACATAGCATAACGCAGCGCAATGGAAAGCGCACTTAGTACAGATTTCATATCGAATTTATACTCGTATTAGCTTAAGTTAAGAGTATTTGTATCAATATATAGGAATAGGTTAAATATTAATGGAATTTTACATCTAATTTACATACGTGTAGATAAGATTCATATATTCTATTTTAAAAAAATATACTGCTATCCTTGTTAGTGCCTAGATTTGTTATAATTGAATATACACATAAACACATTTGATATTACAAATAGTTTATTACATAAAAAAATATTTACTTGAAATGAGTTGCTATAAAAATAAATTTAAGGTGGACGATTGACCTTAACGCAACGATACACTTTCCTCGAATCTCCAAGTGCCATCTCTTGAAATTAATGAGCTCACGAGGTGTGAGTACAGATGTCGGAGAGAATGATAGCGACTTCACAAGTGACCAGGATATTTCAGTGAACATATTCTTAACACTGTTGGTTAAAGAAATGTGTGAGATATAGCGGTCGTTGCGACAGCAACGGCCTTGTAATGAATTCTCTATTTATTTCCACTTCCAACTAGGTACTTTTATTCTTAATTATATTTGACTCTTGTTACGAGGAATCGAACCTGAGACTCATTACTCCACATCAAGATTGTTTTGTACTTCTCAACTGCACTATATCACATTATTTACGTAATAATTACCATATCGTAAAATATATGCCTATTTATAAAAAAAAACGAGATAACCATCTAAACATAATTAAGACGATACAATTTTTCCGGTTCAATCTATTACGAAGGTCGCATTGCTTACAAAAATGACAAAAATTCTAGTCCTATTCAGGTCTGACTTTCATATGTAATAAAGCAGTTGCACAAGTGCCGCTCCGGAGGCCGGTTCTCATATATATATCATAAGACGAATTGTGGACCGACGTCGCCTCTCGTCGCCCTAAGTGGACCGATTAATCTCTCTTTTAAAACTCTAATGACGCTATAAGTTCGCAACTTACCTTAGCCACTTCATTAAGGAGAAACTTAATTGCCCGAAGCAACGTGTTGCACGTTTGATAATATAAATAAATAGATTACAAGCGATATTTAGTAGTCTGTTAATAAGAACCATGTGAGAAAAGAAAAGTTGAACATGACAAAGACGATAAATCAAATCAAAAATACAACGGTTTTTAAATTCATGGAAGTCTTAAAATATTAAACGAAAATTAAAAAACACATTACGAAGATTTTGTTATTTGATTTAAGTGTATTTCGTTTTCACTTTACCTATATTAATAAAGAGGCCAGTCGTGGCATAGGGGCACAACGTGTGGCTGTAAAACCGACTGGTTGTGGGTTCGATCCCCACTCGAGGAGATGAAATATTTATTTACATTTATATTTCCATTTCTTAGCTCTGGTGTCAAAGTAAAGCGCGGCGTTGAGCTCTGCCACTCAACACGCATGCCTCCAGAATTCGGCAGAAAGTGGGGAACGGAGTGTCCTAACACTAGGTTCCCTCTGTCTAACCTGCTGTGTGTGGGATACAGCGTAAAGCTAATTTATGAATATTAATATAAATATAGCCTCTACAAACAAACACACTACCACAACCGCCGCTCATATCATTTATTCGCCGGACGAGTCCATTTATTAATATTCCCATTCATATCGACCGATATGGCCGACAATGGTGCCCACAGAGTGTACTATAATCTACCACGTTATGGGAAAATTATTTCAAATTGACGCGATCTATGGAGACCTTATGGTATCTTATTACAATGGTAATGTCCCGGGTATGTTGTCCTCCTATCTCACGTTGGCGTTAAAACGATTCTATCTTTTCTACTACGACCACAATAATATCTATATTAGGTAATTGTATCACAAAGAATTGGGTAAAAGTTGAAACCGCCGCGGACCACAGACGTCGAAATTTTTCACGTTCAAACTCCTCCGCACGTCTTTTGACATTTTATTAATATGTGTTTCAATAAATTTTGTAAAAAAACATTAAGGTCTATTTACAGTATACCACCATCTACTTATGAGCAATGTTTCAAGCATTCATTTAAATGCAAAAATACAGTGACGTTTTGAACTCTTTTTAATTACGACTGAAAGTATTTTAGATTTTTTTCCAAAATGGAGGTTTATAAATATGTGATTTTTTTCGCCATTTTTAACAAATATTTTAAGTAAGTATTATTTATTCACTTTTACTAAATGATAATTTTATGCAGTGGTATATGACTACGTGATTTTTAGATGAAAATATTTTGCTTTTTTAGTCTTTTTCAATATTAATAAAGTAATACTGCTTAGTTAAACTTGATGAGAAATATCTATAATTTACACTTATATGTTAAGGATTCATTGGGATCATTTAATATATTTAAATAATATGAAAATTTCTGATCTTAGATTTCCTAGAAATACATTTATCTAAGTTTATCTCACAGCGGGCAAGAGCTTAACGAATGTGGGCAAGACCGCGGGTGGTCGCTAGTGTTTTACATTATGTGCTGCAATTGAACTTAGACGAGAGATAAGATGAAATGTGAAATAAAAAAATATATACCTATGTACCTAATTTTCTTAAGTATATAAAATAAATTTAGTTAAAATAAATGTATAATTGCTTGATATTTAATCAAAACGCGAACGTTCCTTGATCGATAAAATTAACTTACTTACTAGAATACAGCCTGATAAATAGAAGTATTTCAAATGTCGTTAATGTCATTATAGATTTTTTTATTTTTAAAGTGCTTTCTAAAAGACGATGAAATCATTTTCCCATCCGTCAACTTCTGGGAGTGACCCTTGCTTTACTAAGAAGCTAATGACTAAATGTATGTAACTTTATTATCATGTTTTTATTTTATCAAACTAACAAAAAAAACCATTTTAAAATAATACCCTAAACGCCATTTTATTCACTTATCAAAGAAAAAATAAATGAAACACAATATTATAAAATCATAGTATTAACGATTTTACTATCTTTTAATTATATTTAATCGGCCGTAAAATATATTTCTAATACAAATACGTAACAAACGTAAAACAAAAATAAATAATGATTTCTCAGCAGATAAAAGGCTTAGTTTCCACAGCGTTTCCTCTTGGACCAGTACTAGAATTAAAAACAGGAAGTGATCGCGAAGTGTCGTGAGTTCTATGAGCGATGTCTTCCGGCGCCGAACTGGCCAGCGACCACCTCACCAGGTCACCTGACGGCTGACATTATAATGAAGGAAACGGTCACCGTTATGTTGAAATGACAACACTTGTTAGGTCGTCGATGGTTTGGTAGGACGAAGTGTATAATATTTATGTATTTAAATAATATAATAAGTTAGAGTTTTAGAGATTTAACTATAAATAGAAAATCGTGTGATTTATCATCACATTCGGAGAAATGAGATATTTTTTTTTTTTATCTCCTCGCTGTGGCAATGAGGCAAAGCGCGGCTTTAAGTTCCGCCACTCATAACGCAAAGCGTCCAGACTTCAACAAAAAGTGGGGAACGGCAATCTTAATGGGAACGAAGTGTCTCAACTCTGGGTTCCCAGGTTCCCTCCGCCTACCCTGCTAAGTGCGGGATACTGAGTGAAGCTAAGAAAAACTTATATTTTGGTGATTATATGAATCAGTTGCTGGTTTATTAGTACCATAGAGTGAAACAAAACTTTGTTAAAGACAGATTTACTATAACTATAAATGAAAACGATGTCCAATAAAGTAGTTTAATTAACGCTTACAAAACAAGCCTAGAGGTGCCATTCTTCTTCGCTTAAAATAATAGCTACAAAGACGTGATCTTGGCCGTTGATTGAATTTATTGACTAAAAATGTTTATTGGTTCGTCAAAATAAGAAATTCCTAAAAACTATTAATTACTTAAGGTACGTTAAAATTCTTCAAAAGGAAACGGTATTGAACACTACTATTTGAAACCTAAAAAGTACTCTTTAAGTAATTGTATGAAAACTATGTCGATATTAGATTTATCATCAATTATTAAAAAAAATAACAATAAAGTGACATATTTTCTTATTGTTATTGTGACTTTTATCGCGGCGTTAAGTTCCGCCACTCACCACGCAATGCCTCTAGAAATCTTCGGAAAGTGGAGAACGGAGTGACTTAAGACAAGTTTTCCCTCTGCTGTGTGTGGAATACAGCGTGACACTGATTTTTTTGTTTTATATTTTATTTCTACGTATATTTTTTAATACTATACAAACTACTACAGACTATAAACACAACTTATATCTATATTAAGAAAACATTATTTTTATCTCAACATTATTAAGTTTTTTTTAACTCATAATCCACTTTTCTACCTACATGGGTACCCTACCCGGTACCTATAGGTATTATAGGTTTTCCTGTAGCCGTATACCGGAACTCTTTGGTGAGATGTGTATGTAAAAGAATTCAATTAACCCTGGGCCGTACTACTGCGTGCGGCACGTGTCTGCATTGTGTGTTTAAACCTTTACTTGACATCGATGATTCTAGTATGGTGTAAGAACATACTTTTTAAAATAACATATTTTTCTTATTATTAAATATTGTAATAAAAATAATATTTAATTTTAATGAAATTAGAAACATAGACGGAACTAAATATTAATTTATTTTTAACATTTTTAAAGCGTTATTCCACAATTAGGAAAGAAAAACACTTATTTAGAAAAGGTATAAAAAATTGAACGTAGCGGGACTCGAACCTGCGCCTTCTGGTCTGGCTGGCTGGTTCCAGGAGGCGCTGGTTCGAGATTCGCTACGTTCAACTTGTTATATGTTTCCTAAATAAGTAAATTTTGCTTTATATTATTGAGGCCAGTCGCGGCGCAGTGGTACAAAGTGCGACTGTAAAACCGACTGGTTGTGGGTTCGATCCCCACTCGAGGAGATGAAATATTTACTTAAATTTATATTTTCATTTCTTCGCTCTGGTGTCGAGGCTAAGCGCGGCGTTGAGTTCTGCCACTCAACACGCAATGCCTCCAAAATTCGGCAGAAAGTGGGGAACGGAGTGTCTTAACACTAGGTTCCCTCTGCCTACCCTGCTGTGTGCGGGATATAGCGTGAAGCTAATTTAATTTTAATTTTATTTTTTAATGTTGGTAAGTGTTGTTTACATTAATTTACTCATTACTATTGTAATAGCTAATTTAATAATTCATTTAACAAAAGACATTTTTAAAAATATATATTAATAAAAGATATTCTTTTTCGAGAGACGATTTTTTCTCTATATTAGTGAATTAAAATTAAAATTCCAAATAGGCATTCAGCTCTGCACGCTACCTCCAATGCCCTCCGCCACGACGCAGGGTCAGCAACGAGGTACCGTTGGCGGCACCTGACCCGAATGGCGGCGTACGCCAGACAGCCTGCCTAAGTGATCGGGCCCGTTCAAATACACCAACGAAGCGCTTGTACACTGAAGTACGTGATCGTTACACAAAATCTGTACATATCGAATCCATTGGTAAAATAGGATAAGTAAAAAGAGAAAAAAAAAATAATTACAAACAGCAAACTATCGTGTTATTAGTGTGTTTCTTTCACAAAAAAGATAAAAAAAATGAAGTTGTATAAATAAAATCAGCTTCACACTGTATCACGCAAACAGCAGGGTAGGTATAGGGAACCCAGTGTTAAGACACTCCGTTCCTCATTTAAGATATAAGTATAATCTTATATATAATAATACAATAGATTGTGAGCAATAAACGTACATGCAAATAGTATAAAACTGCTTCAAAGATACAGTCGATATTACCGTACAGGATGTCGACATAGAAAGCTATGAGTTTCATTGTCATCTTGTCGGCGGGTACAAACGTGGATGCCAATTTGTGTTTCCTATCAAATAAACTAGACAGTTTGTGGTATCACGACAAAATGTACGTAATACAGAATCTACAGTAAGGCCAACGAGTTTTGGCCGCCTTGAAGTTAAGGTTTCTGAACTTTGTTCACTCAGGAGGAAAATAATCAAATGTAAGAAAAATCTACAGGTAATTTCAGAACGGTCACGACTTGTCGAGCGTATTGTATATAGTAGTAACATGATAGTATTAGTTAAAGGTGCGTGTTGATATTTTGAACAATTCCATACGACCGATTAGAAACATAAATTACGCATTCTATGGTGGCTTTACCCGTTCGTAGTACGGTGGAACAAGACAGCTGATATCGGTAGGATTGTTTATTGGAAATGCTGTAAATTTTGCCAGTATACTATTTTGCTTTTAAAAAGATAGTTTTGATAGTTTGAGTTTACAATGAATTATAGTCGAAAAAGAATTAAAATTATTATTGCAAATTAAATTATTTAAGTTAATCAATAAAATATTTAAATTTAAAATATATAAAATTAAATATTTCTCAGAGGATTGCTTATTTTTGATGACATAGGGCAGGGGGGGTCAATAATTGCAAAAAAGTAAAAAACAAAAACTGCTTACGTTATACTTGAACTGCCCCTAGTAAAAAAAAAGGTTTAGATTGATTTACATTAAGCACAATACACAAAAAGTAAACCGCCTTGTCCATATAATTTCTGAAATTCAAAACGTCTTGCGGATCGATAAGTACATATATGTATTACGTAGTGCTGCGTACACAATTAGAAGGCTTGGTCAATTCTTGTTGACAGCTGATAGGTCGCGGCCGTTAGATGGAACCGCCGCTAAGTAAATAAATTAAGCGAGATTGTCAAATAAAACTTTGCCCACGACCTTAACGGACGGACAAATTTCAATTATGAAAGTCACATTACCTATATATTAAAAAAAAAATCAGCTTTACGCTGTATCCCCCACACAGCAGGGTAGGCAGAGGGAACCTAGTGTTAAGACACTCTGTTCCTCACTTTGCGCCGAACTCTGGAGGCATTGCCTGCTGAGTGGCGGAACTCAATGCCGCGCTTTGCCTCGACACCAGAGCGAAGAAATGAAAATATAAATGTAAATAAATATTTCACTTCTTCGAGTAACTCAGTGACACTCTGCGAAACGACCGGCCTCCTATATATTTACAGTTAGAAATTAGCTTCACGCTGTATCATATACAACATAGTGTTAAGACACTCCTTTCCCCATTTCACCCCAAATTCTGCAGGCATTGCGTGTTGAGTGGCGGAACTGATCTTTGATCTAAACTAAGGCCAAAGTAGAAAAATCCAAAAAAAAAAACTATATTTAAAAAAAAACTTTAATACACAACCATATTTATAATCATTACAATTTCCGTTTAACACGCACACTAGAAGATGTGACGACACATCAGCAAACACCTAACATCAGATGTCACTTGGGCTTAATAGAAAAATCAATACGTACATTTGTTCGGGCGCTGCCACGCGTCGCGTGGGCGTCGCCGCCCGCGAGTCAAGGACCACAGGTGGTTATACCATGTAATATTAGTATTAGGCATACTAACAATGGGGAACGTGGGTTTCGATCGGAATTCGTCTCACTGATAAATTTGTGTACGCATAAATCATTGATACCATATTTAGTGAATAGGATATAACGTTACAATCATTTTTGAGATATTAAAAGTTCCAATAATAGTCGAAGTTTAGAGAATCATATAGTTAATTTCGATTTTATGGAATTAGATACTTTTAACCAAAGTTATTATAAAACCAGACTATTTTAGTCTGGTAAAAATTACATATTTTATTCATACCATTTCAAAAATATTTTACCAAATTACACAGACAGAAAAGTTAAATCACAGTTACCTATTAATTTACATAGAGTAAAATTATAATTTTTAATTCGATCGAACTCATTTAGCGTTTCGGTCTGCGCCACGCGCCGCGTAGACGACCTCGCCTTCCGTGCGTCCAAGGACTCGGGTGTGCATCGTAAAATGTGTTACATTATGGATTCATGTCGTAGCACCAGTATGAATCGGAAATATATTTACAAGCACATTAGTTATAAGAAAGACGTCGTTGTGGTGCAGCGGCAAGAATGTGCGACTTTAAGCGCGACTGTTGTGTGTTTGATTTTCAGTAGTGAAAGTTAATTAAATACATTTTCTCGCTTCGGTCACAGGACAAATAGTGGAGTTTATTCCCATCATTCAAATCTCAATGTTTCGAATAATAGGCGGCGCTTGGTGAAAAGATAAAAAGAAGAAGTGGGAATGAATCTAAAATGAGACATTTCAGTATGTCACAAAAATATAAAAGAAATGACAATATTTTTATCTTAAAGTTATATTCTCTATTTATAAAATTTATTTATGTATTAATCATGATATCCATAAAATTGTGTTTTTTGCCGATTAGCGCTTCACGACGTATGAGGTCGTGAACGTTTGACTCCTCGCGAGATCAAGGACGAGAAATCTTATACAATATGTACAATATAACTAACGATAGGAAACGATTTTATGATATGAAAGATTTATAAAAACCTCTTAATTGCATGTGTTTTTATATGTTTATTTTTTATGCATTTGTTATGTAACGCTATTGAGACGTACTCGTGAATTAAATTTCAAAAGCTAGACATCGTGTTAGCCACATTTACTTATTAAAACACACATCTGAATAAATTATAATATAAGAAAATTATTACGCAACAAACCGGAAACTCGATGTACGCACAAATTAAAAACAAAAAATAATAATATTCAAATAACCCTTTTTAATTAGTAGGAAACACCTCAAATCAATTAACGTCGAATCTATCTCCGATCGTTGAACTTGACAATCAAACCTGTACTCACCGAAATTCCAACAAGTTGTGGCGTCACCTGTCCCCACTGTGTTTACTGTGCCGGCCGGTCGCTCCGGCCGGACAAACACTCCGCCGTGTTTATGTTTGCCTAGTACCTGGTATCCACCTGCGGTGGCCAGATGGGGCTTCGGTGCGCAGTGCGCAGTTACGTGGAGAAGTGGATGTCGTTGAGATTAAGTTGTTTGAATTGTGTTTGTTTAAATTATTTATTTATTATATTTTTTTATATTCAGGAGAAAAGGGGTTTTTGTTTCAGGTAATCTTTATTTATCTAGCAAGAACATTAACACAATGCTGCTTTAAAAAATTCAATTGTTTTTTTATTTAAGCATTTATTTATATATAATACATCTCGTTTTGTATATAGTCACTATATATAGCATTACGCTGTCATATAACAGGAGAATTTAAAAATAACAAAGGCAATTTAAAGTGAAAACAGATTCCGTTCTCCATTTCCCGTCCAATATACGACACATTTGCCTGTTGAGTGGTGGAACACAACGCCGCGCTTTATTACCAAGAGCGATAAAATAAAAATGGCGCAGTGGTACAAAGTGTGACTGTAAAACCGACTGGTTGTAGGTTCGATCCCCACTCGAGAAGATGAAATATTTACTTAAATTTGTATTTTCATTTCTTCGCTCTGGTGTCGAGGCAAAGCGCGGCGTTGAGTTCTGCCACTCAACACGCAATACCTCCAAAGATTCCAGAGATCCAGAAAGTGGGGAACGGAGTGTCTTAACACTAGGTTCCCTTTGCCTACCCTGCTGTGTGCGGGATATAGCGTGAAGCTAATTAAATTAATAAAATAAAAATAATTTATTCTCCCAAGTGGAAATCTAACCCACAACAGACTACGGTATATAAGTACTACATTGAAATAAAATTGGTACAATTACAACATATCTCATTCTTAGAATTAGATTATATCTTTTTTATATATATACAGTACGTATGTATGTGAAAAGAACAGAAAGGAAATTACATAGGAAGAGTTGTTACTCAGAGGCTCCTCCTCTAATAATTAAATATATTGTTAATATAAATGACTTTCTTTTAGAAATCTATTTGAAAACATCCCCAGATTGCTTTTAACAAAAATAATGTATACAAATCTTATATTTACTTACGGTAGCTTGTGTTTGTATATCAAATTCTCAAAATATAGTAGATAATATAATAATGAATAACCGATAATAAACATTACTACATAATATTATAACACATTCCGAAACCAATTTCCTTTCAATATTAATTAGGAGTCAATAATTTATATGCAAATAATAACAAAAATAATAAAAAAAAAAGTTATGAATCGTTAATTATAATAATCTTAGTTTTTATTATACGTCCACTTAGAGGCGAGCAGGTTACGCGTACGGTGGAAATCAATTAAGTATGTGGGTCCACGCTCCCAAACCGGATAGCCGATAGTCGTCGGTGTCGTCCGGTCGAGAGGTCGTCAAGAGGTCACCTCCACCAAAACTAATATTTGCCCCGCGAGAACAAAGTTTTGTTCAAACCTCCATAGGCTGGTTAACTGTTAACTTTTAAACAGGTGTTATGTTTGTTGGTAATATTTACACTTTTACACTTGGTGGTACTTCTAAGTGCATAATAGAGCCCGCATTCCGTAAATAGAATGTCTTGAAATTAGTTGTTATATATAAATGTAACTAAATATTCTATACATATTATGCGTAATCAATTTAATATTATTATTAACATAAATTAATTTCTATGGTGATTAATAAGGAAAGCTAAGTAAGTAAAGTAAATTTACTACAAAATGAAATTTTACTTTACTATATTCTACAATATTCTTGAAATGATATTAATATATAAAATTAAAATTATAAATATATAGGAAAATATAAGTATAATTTCTTTAATAGATAAATAAACTAATTATTATAAAAGTTTATTCTAAATTTAGTTATAAATTAATCTTTTACAGTGACCTAATATATTTTAAATAAGAGAATACTTTTATTTTGGCTCAAGGTTATTTTAAAATAAAACATCCTAATTAAGCAAAACTACCGATACATAGTGCCACAATTGTTTTATGGTAGCTAGAAATACATATTTCTGTATTTCTATTCTGTATTACCAACAACACAGTGATTTCGTAGTAGTAGCCTGATTATACACGACAATTGTAAGTTCAAATTCTACTCATATAAATATTAATATTAAAATGCATGCTATCCAGTCCATATAAAATGATCTCTTACAACCATCACGTGAGTCTACAACCAGCTGCGTTACAACACTATTTGATGGGCTATAATATAACTGAACATGCAATTTGTTGTTACATATACGTATTGTGATGTAATAGTCTTAAATAATACTCCTGCATACTAAAAAATCTTGTGCACGAGACGTATGTAAATAAACATATATTTTTATTTATAACTATAGAAAAATAGCAATATATCATTTTAAATTAAAATCTTAACCACCGGTAGACTATTTTTGCCGTGACCATGGACTAATGGAAAGTGTTCGAAATGAACTTTCCAAAAAAGTATAAAACTAAATAAATGTACGCGATCCGGTTCACGAGTTTCATTTAAAATGTGTTAAAATCTGGAAAATATAAAAATGTAAATTATAATAAATTATGAATTTTCAATTATTTATATGTACCATACTAACAAGTCGTGGCGCAGCGCAGGGTCCGATCCCCACTTGAAAAGATGAAATATTTACTCAAATTTATATCTTCATTTCTGCGCTCTGCTGTCGAGGCTAAGCGCGGCGTTGAGTTCTGCCACTCAACACGCAATGCTTCTAAAATTCGGCAGAAAGTGGGGAACGGAGTGTCTAAACACTAGGGCCCCTTTGTCTATCCTGCTGTGTGCGGGATACAGCATGAAGCTGATTTTGATTAATTATAATACAGTTGTAACTAATAGGTTCCTTCTATCTGCTACTGACTGCCTGGCTTGAAAACAAATGAAACAAAAAATAACATTTCTCACTTTTCTGCCTACATGTACAGTAGTAACATAGTAACGATACGACACACAAACATAAATACATAACGTCTTTAAAATTCCTGTCGTGTGCGCGTTTTCTAAAGGAGAGGTCGCGTTGAATCCGCAATTAACTATTTAGCATCACCCGTGACCCGCCATACGACCCCAGCAGTTTAACTTTAACGTCGCATGTGAATGAATAGATTTCTACACATTAAATCTACGCACATATGACTGGACAGCCAGTTGGTCTACTGTTTAGGGACTACGGTGTCTAAGCTGGAGATCGTGGATTCGATTCGATTTTAATATCCTTAAATTATTTTACTAACATTTTACTACTTAACTATTTTATCCAAAATACACTGTAAGAACAAAATTATAATATTATTTACTGTAAATAAATATTATAAAAAATAAGAAAAATACACCACCCATGTACTTTTAAGATCTTTGAAAATGTCAATTTTAATGACATACCGAGGTTTTACTTTTGCTATACAACTAGTTATTATTGTTTTTTAACGCGTTTAAATATAATAATTTTGATACGGCGCCACACTTTGAGCTGTCGTTTATTGTGGCAATTTCAGAATCACCTTAGGTACGCGTAAACATTAAAATAGTCGTAATCTTGGTAATTTACGATGTTTTTTCAACAAAAATTAATTGTTTAAAAGCCAAATTGAACAATATATTCGGTCGACAGTATATTTATTTCATATATAATTAATGTATGCACAGTTGAGTATAACTCAGCTCAGTCGGTACGCGTTGACTGACCGTTATGGTTGCAGGTTCATTAAATATTTTATTGTCAACGTTCCGTTTATACGATTGAAGTGTACTTAAGCTGGAGTCGAGTTTGTACTGTGTCTGGAGTTATGCTTGAAGTTATTTTGTCGAATTTTGTGTTTATAAAAAGCTGTTAAACAAGTATTAAATTAATTATTACTTCCCATTTTAATGAACCAAATAAATAAAGTAACTTATCGATAATTTCTTTTATCTTCACTTTGTATGCAGCGATAGGTACAGGGAACCTAATTTTAAGAAACTCCTTTTCCCATTTTCCGCCGTCCGAGACATTGCGTGTTGAGTGGCGGGACTCAACGCCGCTTTTTTGCCCCGACATCAGCGTGAATTATTTTATTTCCTCGAGTGGGAATCGAGTCCGATCGAGTCGGGTCGTGTTTACAGTCACACTTTGTTCCCCTGCGCCTATCATAATTTTTTTATAAAGGTAGCTTAAATAACAGCAACACATTAATTTCGTTGAAATATATTCACATAACAAGTATACTTCCACTATTACACTCGCATCATTTCAGTAAACAACCGCAACAAAACCACTCGCATCTCAAACTCACTATACACGTATACGAATCCGTACATTTCAAGTTTCTCGTTTAGAGATGCCTATAACAGAAATAAACCCAACAAAACGAGAGACGCTAGCTTTAAATGTCAAAGGTGCCGAACCCTCGACGGGCATTAGCATCGCGACCCTCCCACGGCCTCCTTCACCCGGCGACCCCGACGGGGGCCCCGACCCCGACGGGGGCCCCGACCCCGACCTAGGCCCCGACCCCGACCTTGCTTGGATTTATTCGATGCACTTTGGACGGTGAATCACTAATTCGTAATGGCCGAAGATTAATATGTAAATTATGCGATACAGACGGAATCCGACGTGAATAGTTGATTAGAACGACATCCTCTTTTAAATTTGCATAGTATTGTATAATTTGAATAGTTGAAGTCAATTCCGTAAAATTTAGTTCACTTATACTTACGTTGTGGCGCAGGGGCACAAATGTGACTAATAGTAATGGAAACGAACTCACAACCTGTTGCATACAGGTTGTTGATTCGATTCTCACTCGAGCAAATGAAATATCTAATATATTCGCTCTGGAGTCAAAGCGCGGGGTAGAGCTACGGCACTCAACACGCAATGCCTCCGGAATTTGGTGGAAAATAACGAAAAGAGAGACTTTGTCGTTTGAGCCGTTGTCTGATTTTGATTTCTATTTGATTTATACGCCCGAATTGCTAAAATTTCTTAATTGAATAGAAGTTTGCTCAAAAAAATGTTACTTATCTTGATTTGAAATTGTTAAAATCGTTCCAAACTTTTACGTTTGACATTGTAATACGAAGTTTCAACACAATTAACAATATGGTCCTTTACATGTGCACAAAGTACAACCCCCAGAGGCTTATTTATCCCGTACCTGACTAGTACCGTGACCGATGGGTGCATTGTTGCGATTTCCTGCTTAGAAATTGAGAAAAACTACAGGTCAAATTTACCTGCACTTTTTTTATTGGTCAGGTATTTAGGGCAAATGTCCTTTCCCAGAAATATGGATGCTGTCATGCGAATACAAAGTTATTGTAAGCAATTATTTAATTTTGAATATCCCTTAACTCAATACATATAAGGGTGATTTTGGAACAAAAACAAGTTTAGCTATATATAAAAATTAAAACAGTTTTTACTTGAAACTTAGTACTGTCAAGTCGAGACATGCGTAAGGGTGAAACCGGCAAAGTGATGCAGGGTTGGGGTTTTTTTTAAAGCGGGCATTGTAGTTGCAATGTGGGAAGTGTATTTGGTTTCAGGGTTTTTTAATGTTCATTGAGTTGTGAACGTTCAAAACCGTTGTTTCCTCCGCCATCATTTAAGTATTGAAGTACAATGTTCTCCAACTTTGTGTATTGTTATTTACAAATAGAAGGACAATATGATCGTTATATTATTTAGAAATTTATTATTCAACTACCGTGAATGTTTCTCGTTATTTTATAATATACTTTTTCTTTATAATAATCGAAGAATTTGAGCTTCTAGACCTAGAAATATTTCTTTTGTGTCTATATAGAAATTATAGTATGTAAAATTCTTGTGACATGTACATGTTTTGAATACAGAACAAATATGTCGCAGCGCAGAAACGTGCAACTGTAAAAGCGACAGGTTGTGGGTCGATTCTTCCCCCTTGTTCACGGTAAGAAAATAAAACATTTATTATTTTAATTTCTTCGCTCTCGTAAAGAAGCAAAAGCGCGGCGTTGAGTTCCGCTACTCAACACGCAACGACTTAAAAATTCGGCGGAAAATGGGAATGGAAGCGTCTTAATGGAAATGGAGTGTCTTAACACAGTGTTCAGAGACTCCCTCTGCCTACCCTGCCACATGTGGGATACAGCGTAAAAAAAATAAGTAACTACTAAAATGATCATGTTATAACAAAGCGAAGAATGATAGCCGCTTATTTTATACCTGTCTAAATGATGCGTTTCTTTAATTGCAGATATATAACTTCTTGATATAATTTTTAAATTTTACGTTAAAATAACAAAAAAAAATTAAACCAAATTACAATTATCGATGTACCGTAACTTAAATCGCCCGCACTAATCCCATGGTCCTTTAATCTCTTTAGAGTGCCGACGACGCGACGTACCTTTGTCGTAACGAACCTTTCTGCTATTTACAAGTTGCCTATTTAAGGGTGTCCATTATGCAGGGTCTTAAGGTTACCTGGTTTGGGATAAAATGTGAAAGTTTGCTTGAAACCACCACGGATTTTAAAATAAAGATAGTTCATTTTTTTTTAATATCTCACAATGAAAGAAATTGTGTTTGTAAAATAGGAAACAATACGATACCATTTTGATGTTTAAAAAAAGTACTAAAAAAAATATGAATCGGCAAACCTCAAAAGGATTTGGGAACTGAGTAATATAATTAATTAAATATAAAAAGTGAAATTAATATTTTTATATAAATTTTCTGAAGTATATCAAAATGTCTCCTACATTTAGCAATATATCATTTTAATATAAAGTTACATTTTCTGCCATAATTTAGAAAAAACACACGTTCGCTGTACTCGCTCACGGCGTTCCCTATTACCCCAAAAATATAAGCTTTCCGATTACTTTTAAAACCTACATCTATAAGGTATCTTCGTGTAACTGTAAGACGTATCGACTGCCACAATTACTCAGTAACTATAAATAGTAGATAAGTTTTTTTCGTTATTTACACTAATAATAAATGGCGTTTATTTATTTTACTAATATTTTTGAACAGCGACTGAAATAATAGCAGCAACAATAAAAAAATATCGACTAGGACGGTAGTGCTACTCCAAAATTATCCAAAAATGCTTAGACTTGTTTAAAAAAAAATTAAAACGAAAAGACTAACAACAAATATTATATTAATAAAAGCGCATACAACGTGCACATGAAATAGCTTCCTTGTTAAAGATAATATTTGTTTTCATAAAAATGTATACAATTTAAAGGTAATGCAAATGCACCCGTATGAAAGAAAGTGTAGCGGTGCGTATCGTCTATACGAAAGACATCAACGTGAGACGCTTGCGTGCCGCGACTGTTAGTCGAGCATTTTTCGCATTTAAAATTTTTAAATGAATGTATTTAACCGTATTATTCGCGTATATATTTTGCATTAGTCCAAGGAAACGTCAGGTTTCTAAAAATGTATAATAGTCGTGAAAATCAAAGATGTCACTAAAATAAAACTTTATCGTTACTTAAATAAAAGATGAAAATAGTTTACTAAAGAAAAAATAAATATTTACAATTAAGATTTACTTTCTTTTTTTTATCTTTAATTTTAAAATAACACTTTTAGAAGCATTTTAAAAGTATATAAACGAATATTTACATATTTTAAATATAAAAAAATAGAAGATTAATTTTAATTAAATGATAATATGTATATTTTTTCTAATGAATTCAAGGTTTAGTAAAATAGCTATTTTTTATTAACAATAAAACGGCTTTTGTATTTGAACAACATACACTAACATAACAAAAACTAGATACAGAACATAAAAATAAGCATTCTAAAATATAACTCACGATCATCCAGCTCCTCTTCATAATCCGAAATACACATATCTGCATCCTTCAGTTGCGTGTCCGGCTGTTGGTAAAATCTCTCCGATTTGATATACATTTTCAAGTACATTCCAGTTACTTGATATTAATAAGCACTAACGTATTATATAATAATATATAGTTAATAAACCAGCCAACCAGTTTTTCAATAAGTATATAATATATACACCAAACACTTGTCACTTTGTTTTTAGTTCTAAACACAATAAATACCTTCAAGAATTATCCTTAATAATCACTATTTAAATCCAAGTATATCACATAAAAGGAAATCATTTCAAATTAAAAAGAAAACCATATTATTTGAAATGAAAGAAGCACGATTGAAGTAAATATGGTGTAGCTAGTGCAAAACACAATGTACAACAGGTGAGTTATAAGAGACGCGCGGCCAAGTCGAGCTGCGCCCGCGCACTGCCTCGACCCCAGTTATCAGACAAAAAACTCAGGTAGTGCCTGCCTCCGCCTCCGCCCGCGAACGCCAAATTGATTTTCGTTCTGCTTAACGTTTAAGGTGTTATTTTGCAGTTACTGATGCCACGTGGGTTATATTTTATGTTTTTTTTGTTGATAAATATTTTTACATGCACAGAGGTATGCATAAAAATTACATTATCTATTTGAAAAAATACTTTTTTTTATGATTAAGAAATAGATGGGAATAACATAACACATTTGTTATTACTTGTTCGTATATGGATTAAATATTTAAAAAAAAAGTTTATGACAAATAAATAAAAAATAAATCAACTTCACGTTGCATCCTGCACGCAGCAAGGTAAGCAGAGGAAAGTGTTAAGACACTGTGCTCCTCCCTTTCCGCCGAATTTTGGAGGCATTGCGTGTTGAGTTCCGGGGCTCAACGCCGCACTTTGCCTCGACAGAGATTTCCTGGTGTGGGGATCAAACCCACAAAATCAGTCGCGTTTACAGTCACACTTTGTGTCCCTGTGCCACGACTGGCCTATGACGAGATGAAGAACTAGCTCAGTGGTGTGCCATTGAAGAGACCTGACATCGAGATTATGTGGTGAAGGACAACCAAGTAGACCAGTAATATATATTTCTTTGTGGTGGTGAGAACCGTACAAACAATTTTAAATTCATTACTTAACAGTTACATATTTTTGTTTATTTATTAAAATACATTCACTAAAATCAACATAAATAAATAATCAATATTCATGTGCTGCGAATAAAACAGTTATAACGGCGCCGATTGAGTGAATATTTGAATTAAATTAAAAACGTTTTTTTAATTTTGTATATTAATTTTTATCATCTGTGGAGTGTTATCATTTCGAATCAATTACCTCACGATGGGACGTTCGCGGGCGGACGTGTTCAAAATAGTTTATTATCATAGTGAAAAAAGTTTATTCCTATTAAGTAAAAAATGTTTTTTTTATTATTATTATTTCAATTTAAAGGCACTATTTAAAAATAAAAACATACGTCATTATAAAAACCATTTTTCTAAGTACAAAAAAAATATTTACAGTCTAATAAAATAATAAAATGAAAATGTAGACATAAAAACCAAAGTTGGGGAGATACTTCAGTGGTTTAAGGGATGCGGTCGTTGCAGTGAAGGTGTGGTAAGTACTCTATTTTACTATCAGCTTCACGCTGTATCCCGCACACAGCAGGGTAGGCAGAGGGAACCCATTGTTAAGAAACTCCATTCCCCACTTTCTGCCGAATTTTGGAGGCATTGCGTGTTGAGTGGCAGAACTCAACGCCGCGCTTAGCCTCGACACTAGAGCGAAGAAATGGAAATATAAATTTAAGTAAATATTTCATCTCCTCGAGTGCGGATCGAACCCACAACCAGTCGGTTTTACACTCACACTTCGTACCACTGCGCCACGACATTTATTTTAATATGAACACAAAGATGTTAGTTTTCATAAAGTAACGACAGAGTTGAATTAAATTTCGTGTTAACATAATTTTAATACAACTGTCTACTGTGCTTGAAAGCTATTTTATTTCACGACTTCCTCCAATCATATATTTTTCGGTGTTTGAATAATGAACAGATACTATTATTTTATAATTAGTGTTGTAGATTTAAGTATTAGTTTTTAGTAGATTATTCAGATTCATCTATAAAAAAATATATAGAAAGGAAAGTTCCTTGTTTTATCTAAGAAAAAAAATAACACAGAAATTGTCTTTCACTAATTATATATATGTTTACACGTTTGATAACGATATAGAGAACGAAGGAAATATTAAAATTTTCACGACCACCTGGTGATGGGAAAAAAAATGTATTAAAAACTGCGACACGACCAACATAACCAGATCATTATATATAGAAAATCGTGTTAAATATCCGAGGGCATGCTAGTATTAACATGCTGGGTTGACTAATAAAATTTTCTCAATAATTTGAATTTGAATGACGTTTTCGCCATAATATTCTCTAATATTCGGATATTTAAGTGCCGTGTGTGTTAATATAGTTAGCATAATGTTATATTAATTTACCACTGTCGGGCAGAGGTCGAGCGCTATTAACGGGAGAGTTTGTAGCTGGAGGCGCTGCGGGTAGGCCGTTTAATTATCTTTTACAATATGCTGTGGTCGACTTGGAGCATTAAAATGTAATTTTCATTTAAAATAATGTTACGTGTGACAGTAAATATGATGGCTGTGGGTTCGATCTCCAATCAAGGGAATGAGTTGATGTAAGTTATTTTCGTATATTCGCTCTCGTAGACAAAGCGCGGCGTTGAGTTCCTCTACTCTAAACGAAATATCTAGAGTGCAGGGCGAGTACGGAGTGTTTTCATAATCTGTTACTACAATGTCTTATGCGGGATAGAGGGTGAACGTAAACAACAGAAAATCTTATAACATTGATAGGGAGATTTTAAAAACCAGTGGTTCCTAACCTTGTATAACTAGAATGAGTAAACGAATATATTTAATAATTAAATAAATATATTACAAAATATTTGAATGCACGTTATTTCGGTGTAACTAAAATATAAATTTTGATGAATATCTTTGATTTCTCCATTTTAAAGGCAGTCACCGTTCGCGCCCACGTATGCACGCTGTAGCTCAATCGGTCGACCGTACATATACGGAATATAAAATCGGTAACACAGTAGCCGCGTGCGCATGTTATCCACGAATTATTCAAATATTCGAGATAAGACTTCAATATTTCCCCGCTGAGCGATTAAACATATTGAGGTTTTTTTAAAATAATAATATTTTCGTGTCTTTCGAAAGAATGACATTTAAAGGTCTCAGGATATGGTCTAGTAAATGTTATTATTATGTTAATTCGTCAATATATATTACTACCGTGATGTAATTAAGGCAGTACGCAATGTTTGTGAAAAACTTATCTGTATTTAGGTAATAAATATACGTATATTTTTTTATATAAATACATACAATTTTACTAAAATTAATCACGAATAAAAATTGCATTTGTGCCACTTGATTGCCTTAAAGATTCCTCTTTCCTTCGAAGGCGGGACAAAGAAAAATTTACGATTTTTTTTGATGCAGACAACTCTAACGGTGGGTGTTGCTATCAGAATTCACTCAAAAATTGCAACGGATCATCAATTATTATTTTAAAGTCGAATCATTAAAATAGACTGGTTGTGGATTCGATCCACACTCGAGGAAATGAAATATTTATTTACATTTATATATTAATTTCTTTGCTCTGGTGTCGAGGCTAAGCGCGGCGTTGAGTCCAGCCGCTAAACACGCAATGCCTCCAGAACTCGGCGGAAAGTGGGAAGCGAAGTCTCTTAACACTAGGTTCCTTCTGCCTACCCTTCTGTGTGTGTACTAGGTACAGCGTGAAACTGATTTATTTATTTTGACTTATGAATAAAAAAAAGGAAAATCACACTTTGATTCATCTAAAATTTTGGATTGTAACCACAAACTATGACCTCTTTTCACCTTTTAAGGTTTATAAATCCTTACTCGGTAAACGCCTACGCTACAAGAAAATTATGAATCAGGCTGTGACCCCGAGTTGACTATTTCAGTACGCATTGCAAGCAAAATAGAGCCCGGGAATTTAATTTAGTACAAATTTGATATAGCCCATTGTAGCGCTGTGTGACAGGGACTCATTTTAAAAGCGATAGTTGTGGGTTCGATCCTTAAGTACCTCCTCTGGGCAATGTATTAGTTTGTTTTGCTTTTTAATTTGAAATCCTATAAACGAAAATAGACAATTAAATATCTCGACACTACTAAAAATATATATATACCTATATATATTATATACTTGTGGTATTATTATACGCACAAAAAATATGTAGGAAATCATTTATAATAATTACTTTTTGCCTCAAACTGTATTGCGCATGTAGCAATAATGTGGTAGAGGTAAGACACTGCGTTCACTACTTTCCGATTAGTCTTCGACTTGAGTTCACTACGTGTTGAGTGGCGGAACTCAACGCCGCACTTTGTCTTGTTGCCAGAACAAGAAAATGAAAATAATTAATTCCCCCGAGTGAGAATCGAATTCACAACCGCTATGACGACCTCTTATTACAATTAAAAGCGAAATAGCATAATTAGATTTTTTATATATTAATAATTTTGGTTTGCATCATGCACCTATATATTTTACGCTATAGTAAAATTCAAAGTAATAAAGTGTAGTAGTATATTGTAGGAGGATTGGGTTCCACCTACTTTCACGCTGTAGTTTAATCGTTCGGGTCCATGCGATGGCCCGCACTTCGCACTATTTATTGATAGTAAATCTTACGAGTTTCTCCGCTGTTTCAGCGAAATGGGTCACCAACGGTGTTGAATTATATATACATATATTGTTAATATTATGTTTTTAATATAATGTTGAAAAAGAGCGTAATTTGCCAGACACCTGAAACTAGATTTGATTTTGAACTTCTTTTTTAGACAAACTATTTGTTCTTGTTTTGTGTATTATTTATTTATAAGTCTATTAAAATATTGCATTGTTTGCACTTTAACGTTTGGTGCATAGTACCAAATATATGTTCAATATCTATATATTTTTTTTTTATTTACATTTAAAAATAATAATCATAATTGATGAATGCCAGGCAATAAGGCCAGTCGTGGCGCAGGAGTACAAAGTGTGATTTTAAAATCAACTGGTTGTGGGTTCGATCCCCACTTCAGGAAATGAAATATTTATTTACATTCATATTTTCATTCCTTCACTCTGGTGTCGAGGCTAAGCACGGAGTTCTGCCACTCAGCACGCAACGCCTACAGAACTCGGTGGAAAGTGAGAAACGGAGTGGCTTGACAAAAGGTTCCCACTGACTACCCTGCTGTGTGCGGGATACAGCGTGAAGTTGACATGATGAAATATTACTGTCATTAAAAAAAGGAAATATTAACGATTTGGCAGTGTTATAATATAACCAAAATGATAAATATAGCTCAAATGAGAGAAATAAATACAACTAACTAGAAGTTGACGAAGCCAGTTATTAGATAAGGGTTATTAATAAAGCATTTGAATTCATCAAACAAAACAAACAGGTTAATAATTTAAAAAATATCAACGTTTCAAATCTAATAATATAGAAGATGGATTTTTAAAATTTCGTCCCAGACTGAGTCATAAAACCATGTATGGGCTACGTAGGCGAGGCGATAACATTCTACAACTAATATTGATATTTTCCTTTATAAGGATTTCTAAAATAACTCAAAAAGAAAAAAACTAACGATAAAGAATCAAAATATTAGTTCTAAATATGCTTCGTTTTTTTATATTAACATATTTTTTAATTTATCTATGTGTATTTGGCAATAGAGCAACGTTTTCATAAAACGGAGATTAGGCAGAAATCTACTTTACAATACAATGGTATTGAAGTCGTCGTGGCGCAGGGGTACAAGAGGTAAACGCTTGGGTTTTATTCCCAACAAAGGAAATGAAATATTTAATATTTTAATTTCCGTCCTCTGGTAACGAGGCGAAGGGCGGCGTTCAGTTCTGGTACCCAACACGCAATGCCTTCAGAATTTAACGAAAAGTGGGCAATGGATGTGTCTTAAAGATTGAAGTACCCTTCTGTCTGTCTATGTGCGACATACAGCGTGAAGCTAAAGAAATAATCAACATCGATAGACACTAACTGTAAATGCGATGGTTGTGAGTTAGATTTCCATTTACGAGAATTATTTTCATTTTCCATCTCTAGATAGACAATGTATGGGGTTGAGTTCCGCCACTTAACACGTTATTTATCGAATTCTGATGGAAAAAGTAGAATACAGTGTTTTAATACTGGAGTAAAGTGTGTAGCTATTGTATATGCTGTGACCAAATGTAAGAAAAACAACAGCCAAGTTACGATTATACTTTTATTCCTATACTAGTGACACTTACGTCTCATCACGCGATGTTGCGCACAGAAATAATGTTATTAGAAATAATAAGGCCAAGTTGATTTATTTTATAAACCATCAGTAGTCAGCCGAATGTAGTTTATGTCTTTATAACATATATTTTAAAGTCTAATATATTCAAGGTAATTTACGATATGCACTGAATGTCGTTTGATCTCAACCTCTCAATGCATTAAGTTATGCATAAAATTAATTTTAATTAAATGATTTATAGCGTTCATATAATTTTTATTATTTAATAATATTGTAAATCTAAAATAGTTTGCACTGAGTGACGTTTGATACGAAGTCTTTGGAGCAAAAGCGTTACTAAACTATATAACTAAACTATATAACTAAATTACAATCGGATATAATAAGAAGGATATAATATAAATTGATTTTATTAATATAATAAAATGATGTACATAAAATATTATGGTTACAATTGCGTAAAAAAATAAAACGTAAGTCGTTGATAAAATTCATCTATATATGAAAAATTAATTACTATTAAAAAAATCTAGTTCATATAGGGGACACCGCGCTGTTTGATAAAGCCTCGGTGGCGCAGTGACACAACGTTCAAGAATGTAGGTTCGATTCGCATTCAGAGGAATGTTAGTTAAGAATGTTTTCGTTTCCTTGTCTAGGTGACAATACAAAGTGTGAGGTTAAGCTCCGCATTTTAACAGACAATGTCTGGCAAATTGGAAGAAAAATGGGCAACGGAGTGTCTCAACATTACTTATCATGTTTCAAAATGATCTATAAAGGTACATATTATATGAATCACACGTTACTGCAAGTACAGTAAAGGAGATAAAACCTGTCTAAATAAGTTTTAAGACGTAGGTGCCACAAGGATATAATATTTGACATATCACCCTTCTTCAAGCGTCAAGAGTAATCTTGCATCATAAAAGCTTATTATATATGGTGTTTAAATAAAAAGAAATTGAGTGGCGTTTTATTTAAGGATTAAGTTTAACTGTGATATTGATATATAAACCTACAGAGTAAAAAAACTCCAAACGTTCAATATACAGTTGAAATGTATTTGTTATGTGAATACATTTTCCATAAGTGAATCATTCACGTGGGTGTGGGTGTGTGTCTTAACACTAGGTTCTCTCTAACTGCCTTGCTAAATGGAAAAAAGCAAAATTACATATTGGTTTTTAGAGTTCCATACCTCAAAGGACGAAATCAAATTCTATCTATCAAAATTTTAATGTACATACATATATAACATTTTTTTCTTGTTTATTTATGTTGTTCGTTTTTTGCTTATATTTCTTTGTGTGCAATAAAGTTTATTGTATTGTATTGTATTGTACTGTATATATACTAGCATTCTCCCATGCTTATTTGGGAATCGAACTCACAACCATCCCGTGTACAGAATATACGAATATACAGTACTTATTTATAACCGTGCTATGAAATAAAAAGCAAGCGTTAAGTTTCTAACAACAATAAAGTCAATAAGAGCAATATAAAATATAAATAACAAATCGAACGGAAGCGTCATGCCACATGAACTTTGATATTAACGAGTGGTTGGCAATAATCGAAGATTTATTATTATTAATCCGCAAATACGACCACGCCTAGTCTAATTAAATTAATTTCCTGTTCTTAAAATAATCATATTTTATATATATATATATATATATATATATATATATATATATATATATATATATATAAAATTCTGTCTATAAATCCTTGTTCAATCTTATACTTTTAGTGTTTTATAATATTATTCTTTATACGAGCCCAGTCGTGACGCAGTGGCGTAAGCGTACGTCTGTAAAGCGTACGTTAAGTCTAGAGCCTGCTCTTCATTACGTCTAAAAAAGGAAAAGAACTAAGCGCTACTTTTCAAACTCTACCAAAAATCCACATAAAAATATAACTGACAAAACTTAAAAATATTATTATTTAATAACAAAACAAAATGATACAAACTTTCAAATCGGCGGTACAAATACGAAGTAAACACGGAGCTGTAAGATTAGTGTATCGCGTACGACTATTAGCATTGAGAAGGACGGCGTGGGCTGGGCGCGGTGGTATGGAACCCGTTTAGCGGGACCGATTGGCGAGGCGGAAGAAAAGTGGACCTGACGGACGAGACCTAAGCCGAAGGTACACCCGCTCATCAACGCCTATTACAGATATAAATTACACGAACTGAATAGAAACTGCTAATATGTAGAGTGCAGAGATGCATCTGTCGTTATAAAGTATTTTGAATTATTTGAAATTTATTTATTGGTGCTAGGAAGTATAGACCCTGATGCAAATACTTATATGGATTGAAAATGTCACCTTTATTTGTGTATCCTGCACATAGAAGTGTAGGCTGAGGGAACCTAGTGTTCCCCATTTTCTGCCGAACTTTGATTCAATTTCGATATAACTTACAAATAAAAAAATTTAAACTGATACTAAAAGTTAACTGAAGTCTAGTAAAGTGTTATATTTTAAAATATTCAAATATATAAATATATTAGTATACTTAAATATGGGTTTCCTTTAGTAGATTACAGCAGCAAAAATACCTGAAACAAAAAATAGTACATAAATTATTATCTATTCGGTGCATTTAAAATATTAATCACTTATATACATATAGAGCACACTGTTGACATTAAAATCATATCGGTAATTAATTCATACAAGATATATTTTTAAACTGTTTTACCAAATGCTATTATAGAATGTAGAAATAAATTTAAAGAGTGCAAAAAAGTAATTTTAACTAATTTATAGAGGTCAGATGTGGCGCATAGACACAAGCGTGTGACTGTAAACGCACCATATTGTCGGTTCGATTCCCACTCGAGGAAATTATTTCTTCGACTTGGTGTCGAGATCGAGTTCCGCCACTCAAAACACAATGTATACGCAATTCGTCGAATACGAATGAATAATAATTAGGTTCCCTCTGTCTATTCTGTTTCATATTATTATATTTATAAAAAAAATATATATAAAAAGTATGCCAAAGTAACAAAATACAATTCCACATTGATAAACAAAACCAAAAATACAGTTCTGAGTCCCAAAGACACAATAGGAAACATTTTCTATTTTAACCAAAACTTTAATTGATTTTGGAGTTACACTGATATAAATACCACACCTTCACACTATTTATAGTGTTTATCGATTCGACACATTGGTTTATTTTGTACGTGGGTAATTAGTCGTTGCCTTTGAAAGAAACGTTTTGGTGATTAAAGAATTTTCAAGCTATTATAAAGGTTAAAAGTCTCATGCGACTTTTATCTGGATTTATAAATGATTATGTTATGGATAATTTACATATAGAATAAAATATTTGAAACCAGCTTCACGCTGTATCCCGCACGTGGCAGTGTAGGCAGAGAGAGCCTAGTGTTAAGGTACTCCGCTCCCCCGTGTTGAGGGGCGGAACACAACGCTACGCTTTGCCTCGACACCAGAGCGAAGAAACGAAAACATTAAATATTTCATTTCCTCGAGTGGGGATCGGACCTACCTGTCTCGTTAAATAATATATAAAAGTGTTTAAGATTTAAATAAAAGTGTTTAAGATTTTTAGTGTCGGTACTCATTTTATAAAGCAGATAAAAATATTGTACAAAACCTAACTGACTTGGCAGTGTTCAGCAGGTGGCTTATTTGCTGGGTGCGGCTTCCAATTCCAAGCGTGTTCATGTTCTCATTTTACAATTCATTTTTTTTAGAGAAAATGACCATATTGAAGCAATATTAGACTCATTTATTTATTTTAACTAAAACCTGCTTTCAAAATTTATAAAATATAATAATAAAGCAATTTTCAACACGCAATGCCTCCAGAATTCGGCAGAAAGTGGGGAACGGAGTGTCTTAACACTAGGTTCCCTCTGCCTACCCTGTTGTATGCGGGATACAGCGTGAAGCTGATTTATTTTTATTTTTTATAAAGCAATTTTTTTAAATCTTTTATTGTTAGCAACTTTGCTTGCCTAGGCTATAAAATCGACGTTTCTGTTCTGTTCCTACAGGAATTGTAGGAAATATTTAGCTTTTCTTGTGTTTGTCTGCCATTTACTCAGTAACGCATGAGCTTTAAACAAATAATATAGGTGGATAAAATTATAGTAAACGGATACATCACGCACTTGCGCTACCGAAATAATGATCGACTAAATTGTGCTAATGTAATATAAACAGATCAACATTAGTGGTCTGCGGCGAGTGTGGTGAGATAATCTTAGGTCAAGTTTTGGGAACCACCTGAATTGTATAATTCTCACCATAAAGTATTTTTTTTAGGGCATTTCATTTTATTCCGTTAATTTAAAGTTTGGAATGGAGTGTCTTAACACTAGATTCCCTCTGCCTACCCTGCTGTGTGCGGGATATAGCGTGAAGCTGATTGTTTTCACAAACAATACATGTACTACATATTTCATGATATGGATATTATATTAAAGTTGGGCTAATATCGACTGATTGTGGCTTCGATCTCCATTCGAGGAAACAAAATATTTATTTACATTTATATTATCATTTGTTCGCTCTGATGTCCAGGCAAAGCGCAGAGTTGAGCTTCGCCACTCAACACGCAATGCCTCCAGGACTCGGCGGAAAGTGGAAAGCGGAACGCCTTTACACTAGGTTCCCTCTGCCTACCCAGCTGAGTCCGGGATACAGCGTGATTCATTATTATTGTACTTGCTTTAACTCTATAGGTACTCAAAGTATTAAAAGGGTAACTGTTAAAAGCGTTGCCGCCGATAACTGTATGTAATTACGAGAAACATAAAAACATTGAAATATGCCTGTCGGACGTTTAGTTTGATATGGAACTCCTAAGTGATTTAATTTTATTTGGCCGAGGAGTTAAACTTAATTTACGATCTCATTCCAGTTAAGAGATAGTAATGAGAGTAAACTGCTTCGCGTGTTATGTGTATTTGAAAATCGCTGCGCAGTTGTAGACTTGTGATTGCGCATATTAGCTTCTTTTCGGTGATAAGTATAATGTATTTATAAAATAAATAAATAACTATAGAAGAACAGTGTTTACACAGCAATAAAATGCTTAAAATGTGGACGAAGTCAAATAATATTTTTAAAAAATCTACTATATATAGAAAAGATACTTTCAAATGATGACAAAAAAGTGAAGCTCGATAACATTTACCGAAAGCCATTTTAAAATTTAAAATTACAACTTGTCACACGAGTTTGTATGTTTCTACAGCCATTACAATTAATTATAAGAGATCATAATATGTAAGCAAAACAAAGAAAGTTTTATTTTATACGTTTTGTACTTAAAAGGATTCTATTTTATCTATTTCATCTTCTATTATTACAGAAGAAAAAAATATTATAGACAAAGAGAATATCAGAGTTATTTGGTATTATGAACGGGCTAACACTACAATTGATCAAGTATAACTATTTTGAGTTATGAAATTAGTTTATGTCATTGTAAAATATTGAAACATCTGATCTAAGCGGAAAGTTGAAAAAAAAAGACATTGAATCTATCTACCTGCCACGGCGAGAATGTTACACGCAACGTGCGTCAAATAAAAAAAAATGAATCAGCTTCACGCTGTATTCCGCACACAACAGGATAGGCAGAGGGAATTTAGAGTTAGGATACTTCATTTCCCTCTTTGCATCGATTTTTTTCAAGGCATTACGTATTGAGAGGTGGAACTGCTTCGACACCAACAGAAATGGAAATATAAATTTAAGTATAATAAATATTTCATTGCCTCGAGTGGGGATGGAACCCACAACTATAACAACAGAACTAACATTTGTGTCTCTATACCACGACTGGCCTTATATATTATGTATTGCTGGCTTAATTCATATCGATATAGATATAATGTTCGTGTTCGGGCTTTGTCCAAGTCACCATGGGGAGCGCGACGCGACCCGCGCCCACGCCCACGGGCGGTACTCACCCCGACACGCTCACCGTCGCCTGACGATATGCAATAGATTTATGAATAATCTTATTAAATATATACAAAATGTGAACTGAGCTTATGTTTGTGCCATATAAATATTTTGTGAACCCGATGTTCGTATTTGTATACTACCAAACCGGGAAAGTGGAAATTATTTTTTTTTACATTCAGACACTGCTCCCTTTATCCTGCTGGTTATTAATGAAATTTTAAATAAAATTAAATTAAATTAGCTTCACGCTATATCCCGCACACAGCAGGGTAGGCAGAGGGAACCTAGTGTTAAGACACTCCGTTCCCCACTTTCTGCCGAATTTTGGAGGCATTGCGTGTTGAGTGGCAGAACTCAACGCCGCGCTTTGCCTCGACACCAGAGCGAAGAAATGAAAATATAAATTTAAGTAAATATTTCATCTCCTCGAGTGGGGATCGAACCCACAACCAGTCAGTTTTACAGTCACACTTCGTGCCGCTGCGCTATGACTGGCCTCAAATTTTATAAATTGAATATAATCTTCATTTAAAATATAACATTATATAAGTCAAAAATATTATAGCCCGGCGTTGAGTTTCGTTAATCAACAAACAATGCTTCGAAATATTCAGCGGAAAGTGGAGATAGGAGTGTCTTAACACTAGGTGCCCTCTATCTACCGGCTGCTACGGCTACAGCGTGAAGTTGAATAAGATTAAGATTATCAAAACATACAAAACATTATAAACTATGTTCTTTTAAATTTAAACTTATAATATTTTCCTCAACATACATATTTATTTCAACCATTCATTGGCAATTTCCGATGCACACAATGACATCACCCGAAGGGGCAAATGTCGCGACTGGCGGCCCACGTGAGCTAGGACTCCAAATACGACCCGTGTAGGTTTACAACATGGAATTATCGATATTATTTCGCATTAACTAAAGTCTGACGCTATATTATGCACTAAACTCTATGACATAAAACGGAGTGAGCAGATACAACTAAATTTATTACCTCATTGTGTCAAGTGCAGTGAGACGTGGCGCAGGAGCAAATGACTGAAAACGTGACATACGGTTGTGGTTGTGGGTTCGATTCCCACTCAAGAAAATGAAATATTTAATATGTTCACTTCCTCGCTTCGGTGTCGAGGCACAGCGTGTCCTTGAGTTCTACCATTCAACACGCAATGCCACCAGAATTCGGACAAAATTGTCGTGTTATTCCCGTCCGTCAATTTTTAGTGAACCTGTAACTGTCGCGTTTAATGCCATTAAACGACAACTCTGCCGTATTAAAAGATACATCACTTTACCTAATTACAGCACGATGAAGATACAAATCAAAAAAGGTAGTGACCACAAGCGGACAAATAAAATGCACATATCCATAAATTTAAATAATATGGCAACAGATAACATAGATATAAGTTACCTTGACTTTATGGTGGCGTAAATTATGTATCTATAAAGAAAACGGTGTCAAAGGTGCTGAGACCAAGAAAAACAAGGTGAACCGGTGTATTAAAACAAATTCAATTGAATTCCAAGCAGTATCAGTTGATAATGAATGTTAAAAGAAAATTAAAATGGATGTTGAACAAGTTATTCATATATAGATTTGCATATGCAATAAAGTAAGTAAAAGTCGGCCTCACTTCAATATAATATGGCATAATTAACTATTGCTAAAACGAAATTATTTTTAGTTTTATCATTACTCATTTCCGGCATTATGTGGGAGAATTCTCACTGGTCACTTGCACCAAAATAAACACAGGTGAAGTGTGAGTTGGACTCGCCCTCAGAGTGTTTTGTATCAATTTCAAGATTAAACATCAAAATAAAAATAATAAAATTTGATAAACTTAAGTTTTTGGACATTTGCACTTATTTATCTACTCGTATATGAAATCAACTACTAATATATGTAACTTTTTTGTGGTTTTTTACACTATGATAAAGTAACTATAAGGTTCTCGTAATTCTACGCCAACGGTAAGTATGTTATAGGTTTAATAATGCGCCGAAATTAATATAATAATATGTGACATAGAAGTTACATATATACGGCCGTATCTTTTGTTTGCCCTCCAAGGGCCTATAGACCAGGGTGCGAGTAGCGAGTTGAATCGAATTTATAATAAATTCGATTAAACTCGATATCTTCACGAGGTCTCGAAAAAAAAGTTGTTTAGGAAAGCAATTTATTAGAAAAAAAGTAAACAATATTCCGGATCATGAGATTAACCAATACAATTTAGAATTATTGAACGGAGTTACTTTTATATATTTATAAATAAAAAAAATGAACTGAAACTGACGATCATTGGTCTCAAAAAAAACAATCACATTTTAACATTTTACTCAAACATAAAATAAAGCAAAAGTGTCAACATTATTAGTTTTACAGGTGGGCCATTTAAATAAGCAACGTTATTTAAGAGACGACGGAAACGTTCCGAGTGACTGTAAAATTACGAAAACGATGTTCGAGACCTTAAAGTTTTTGCTCTTGTTTCTGTGCCCTCGCATATCACCGCGCTGGGAGTGTAATGCGGAAGGTGATCTGACATTTCGGTAGATAAGCACACAGCAACAACAACAACAACAAGTCGCGCCATGTTCGACATCAATTATAGTAAATATAAATTGTTGCCGTCATATTATTATAATATTATATATTGACAGGAAAATTTGTAAGATGGATGTTATATTATAATTGTGCTTAAGACCCTTTGTATCTTTTTTTTAAATTTACAAAATATAAGATGTATTCCATACGTGTATATATGTTCAATTATTTCAGAAAACTTTCACTTTAGGTAGCTTGTAGCTTCCTTAAAAGGTAACTATTGCAACTTTTTATTGTAGACTACAAAACTTTTCGCAGAAGGTCATTTCGTTTACAAGATTAACCTAGATCCAGAGTATTTTATGAGTAATTTAAATAGGATCAATTTACCTTTCCTGTTAGTCACAATTTTTGATCTTTAATAAATTGATCTCTTTATGATCTAAGAATGATGGAATTCTGAGTCACACTCGAGTGCAACAACGTGATCTGATATGGAGCCTTGACATTCGTATGTCAAATGTCAAGCGGCCGCTGACCCCACGTTTATAATAATAATTAATTATCTATCTCAAAATACAAATATAAAACAAAGCGTTGATTTCTTCACGTCATTAAAACTTAACGTAAAGTTTAATATGATATTGTAAATTTCTTTTTATTGCCAACAAAATTTACAATGCTATTGTGAATTGGTGCAAATGTGTATTTTGTTTATTTATATTGCTTATATTATGTAGAGAGAGATTAAGTCAGTATTCAGTAATTTTATAAAAAAAAAACTAATGTCATAAAAGTACAAACTGCCTTCGAGTAAGGGTAACAATAATAAAAGTACCAAATGAGAGCTAAATAGTAAAAAATATACTGATCATAATGAACAGTATCAATTAATAATTGAAATGATAATCATTCTGTAATATATAGTTATAAGCAAACTTTCTTTGAGAGCATTTTTTGTTGTCTGGAAAGTGGAGAATGGAAGTGAAGTGTCGTAATATGAGGTAGGGACTGGAGTTAACTGTGTTGACACTAGGTTCCCATGTTCACTTTGCCTACCTTGTATATGTGCGGGATACAGTGTCAAGCTAAAAATATAATATATCATTCAGTCAGTGGGCTGCCTTAAAAGCGTTAAAATATTTTCGATAGTTGCATTCAAGTCCACTGACGTATGCCACCGACCTGGGCCTTGACATTCGTGTGTCAAATGTCAAGCGGTCGGTGACTCTGTGCGTGATAGTTCATACTTTTTGTTTTGGACTCATCCAGCTTCAGGGCTTAAACAACTTTCAAAATGGTAGTCTGCTGTTTTTTATTGTGATCGCGCTAAAATTTTTATCGATATTGGTTTTCTTTTTAATTTTATTTGAATTCTTTGTTAAGAGTATCGAAATATTTTGACTACAATATTTATAACATATCTAATAAATAAGAAATTTTATTTTAGGTTTAAGTAAAGTCACTCAAGTATTTAAATAAAGTAAATCATGCGATGATTACGTATCACGTATATTTTATAAGAAATAAATATAACTTATTTGCATTTTTTGCAAGCTCAACACTACTTATATAAAAGAAAAAAGTGATATTAAATTGTTTTCTAGAAGGGACCAACATCCCACTCCAACCTCTCCCGGGTTGGAGTGGGATTCAAATACCGCTGTATTCCAATTATTACTCGTAATCAAAAACCTAATTTTCCTTAAGTATTAAAAAATTATAAAAAAGTATATATACCTTAAAAGACGAGTAACTTGAAAATAAAATAAAGTCTATATGAATCCCGACATTTTCAACACAACACACAGACGTATGTCAAAATCTCTATAACACAATAAATATTACATTACAAATACTGTTTGTTATATATATTAACATCAATTACTCACTCAAATTAGCATTAAATTCGTAGGAAATAACGCAACGAAGTTCGACTCAAAGGTGAACCAGTTTTTAGCTTATCTCGGAGCCCATTACGATTTGAATATTAATATATTGCCAACGTAATATACGGCTATTGGTACTTATGTAATGGTACTCTAATTGATATATAAGTCAAGGATCGAACTATGAAGTGTATCGGGTACCAATTCAAGTATATATATTTTTTTAGGCTTAAAATTATTTATCGCTATAGGCACCTAATACTAATAAAAACTTAAGCTTTTTATTGTATGTACGTATGTACGTTGAATAACTATGTAAAAAAAAATTAAGCAACAAATTCTTCTTAGATTATTAAATACGATAATAATATATACTAACGTATATAAAAAAAACGATTAAAAAAATGTTTTTTAATAACGAAAAAAATTGTATATAACATATTATACAAATTATATAGAGTAAGTTCACACTTGACAAGTGGACACTCGACATTCTTCCCTTTCTAGTATCTTTAGCACTAGAGAGACTGATCGCTGAGTGACCATTTCTTTTTAAGCAAAACGAGGTGCAAGTATTCAAACCTAGAAGTATTTAGCTCAACTCGACACTACTATGCCACAATGCAAACGACTTTCAGCTATAACATAATTTGTCATTATCGATCACTACTCTTCAATACATTTTTTTAAAACCAAATATCAAAACATACAATTCACCTCTTTCCGCCCAATATTCGAGATATTGCGCATTGAGTGGCGGAACTCAACTGGACACTATTCATTTCTGTGAGTGCAAAATCAAACCCACAACCCACCCTCAAATGCTCAGTCATACGCCGCTGCGCCACAATAGCTTTAACTAACCACTACACTACATACAATCACGCTTATATGGTCTTAAAATATTATCGACATTACGATAAGAGCGCAAAATCCTTCATTTAATGCATTACCTATTCTTATTGAACACGTGTATTCTATTACTATATACCTAGTAATAAGTTAGTATCAACAGCTACAATCTATGGATTTAGATTCATATGCGGTTGTTAGCCATAGTACGTACATTCATTACATATTGAAAGAAAAAATTGTCATTTAGACACTTTTGTTGTCTACTTTTCGTCGAATTCACGAGGCATTGTGTGTTGAGTGGCGGAACTCAACGCTGAGCATCGTCTAATTGGCAGAGCGAGGAAATGTGAATATTAAATATTTCATTTCCTTACTGTGGAAATCGAACCAACAACTTGTGCTCGTGCGCCACGGCAGATTTTTAATTTAGAACAAATTTATATTATTAGTATTTGATTCAAGCTACCGCAGAGCTTAAAGTAATTTTTTTTCAATAAAATGTAGTATGAGGGTACCTAATGCCAAAACGTTTTCCACTTTTGACTTAAGGCATTGCGTATAGGTATACCTACTACATATTTAATGAACGAAAATGAAATCTCAAGATCGATCTCAGACTTGAGAATGGTTTATAAATACAGGCCTTAGTGTCTGAACTAAATGAATGCACTAAATAAAACTATATTCCGATTTATGTACTAAATAAAATTTTATCATTACTTATTTACATTTAAAATTAATTAAACCAACATAAAATTATCATAAAAATTAATCTATATCTATATATACTCGGTACAAACAACATTCTTAAATACAATTCATGATTATTTGACATATACATATAATATATTGAGGAAGTATTGTAACTTATTTTTGTTGATTATAAATATTATGCAAGAGTTAATTAGTCCTGTTACTTTGTTTTTTTACACATTTTTTTGTATTTTTTTTAATATTATTATGGTAGGTACATACAAATGTAAAGAGCTCTGTCGAGATCCGCCTTTTAACACGCAATACCCCGAAAAATCTGCTAAAATTAGGTAACAGAATGTGATAACACTAGCTCCCCTCCGACTAGCCTGCTATTTGCGGGATACACTGTGAAAATGTTAAATAATTGTGTGAAATAATATATTAATAATAAAAAATAAATCAGCTTTACACTGCACCCAACAGTAATCCCAAATCCCGAACACAGGAACCCTCCTGTGTTCGGGATAGGCAGGGGGAACCTAGTATTAAGACACATCGTTCCCCATTTTCTGATGAATTCTGGAGGCATTGCGTGTTGAGCGGCAGAACAGCGCAGCGCTTTTCCTCGACTACAGAGCAATTGAAATGAAAATATAAATTACAAAAAATATTTAATCTCCTCGAGTGGGGATCGAATCCACAACCAGTCACGTTCATATATACCTGTGCCACGACCGGCTTCACTATTAATAATATTATCTTAATCCACTCATACCTCAAAGCGAAAGCATTCCAAAAGTAAACAAGCATATGTATGCATGTTTGGCACTGACGACGCGTATTGACATAATTGCCGCCACATGCCAAAACACCGCCAAATGTGACAAAGCAAACACACTACGATACACACAACTGTGATATAACAATGGTCCATGACATCGCTAGTTGGATAAATATTGAGTTTATCTCGATATGTCTGGAGGGTAGATTGTTTATATTTTAGTCGATTGTCGTTGTTTATATTTTAGACGGTCTCGATGGACGCATTATATTCTATTTTTTTTTTTTTTTTTTTTTTTTTATGGAAAAGGACAAGGCAAACGAGCGTTCGGGTCACCTGATGGTAAGTGATTGCCGCCGCCCACGGCCCCGTGCAACACCAGAGGAGCTACAGGTGCGTTGCCGGCCTTTAAGGTGGAGATAGACGCGCTTTTTGAAGGTACCCATGTCATATCGACCTGGAAACACTGCCGCGGGTAGGCCATTCCACAGTTCTGTGGCGCGTGGAAGGAAGTTCCTACGAAACCGCACAGTAGTGGATTGCCACGTATCCAGGTGGTGTGGATGATATTGTAGCTTATGACGTACCGTGCGGTTAGAAAATTCGGCGGCAGGTAACAGGTCAAACAGTTCTTCAGAACACTCCCCATGGTAAATGCGATAGAGAGCGCAAAGCGAGGAGACGTCTCTACGCAAAGCCAAAGTATCAAGCCTTTCACAGATCATTGGGTCCCCAATGATTCGAGCGGCTCTACGTTGTATGCGATCAAATGGTTCAAGCTGATACTGGGGTGCACCAGCCCAGAGGTGAGAACAGTACTCCATATGAGGCCGAACCTGGGCCCTATATAGGGCCAAACGGTGTTTTGGCGTGAAGTACCGTCTCGCTCTGTTGATGACCCCCAGTTTCTTGGAGGCCAACTTGGCCTTGCTTTCCAGATGATCGCGATACTGGCAGTCACTCGAAACATTAAGGCCCAATATACTGATACTGGGCGCGGCTGTAAGAGGAGTGTTTTGAAAGACTGGCGATATGATAAATGGGATTTTTTTGTGGTTAACGCGCAAACTTGTGTCTTCAGGGGGTTGAACTGAACTAAGTTCCTTTCACCCCATGAGGAGACATTGTTGAGGGATGCCTCAATTGAAGACACAAGTTTATTTCGGCACTGTTCAGCGTTACAAATATAATGTTGTAATTTCTATAATGAAGATAAAAAATATTACACGTACTCATAATACTAAGTAGACAATATCTTTAATAACTACATCGTTATCTAGAGATTTGATGTCGTAAGTAGTTTCATAGCATCCGATTTATAGAGATTGAATAGAAAGATGAACGGCGTCTATTACACATTACATTATTTTATCCATATATGGTAAAATATTTTAAATCCATTGCACCTTATTAACAAATCCTGTATACCAATTGGATGAAACAATAAAAATAGCTAGAAAATAGTACAAGATCCAACATAATCTACAATACTTTATTATAGTAATACTCCATTTTAGATCAATATACATGGTATTAACACATATAATGTTTCTAAAACGCCATTACTGTCAGATCGATGCTAGCGTAGTATATGTTACGTGCATCCATCCATTGTATTCAGTTTCTTTTGGTGAGGATAACATGTAGATGCGCGTGCGCACGGCAAATGTCTTCATTATTCTTCCCACGCCACTAATCCCTGGTCCCTCGTTTGGACCAGTCGGGCGAGGTTGGAGATAGTGAACTGGATAGAGCACTTTTCTTATCAGTCGGATTGACGTATTTTATTCGGTTCAGTTCGATGCTGATCGCTTCGAATGGTTTACGTAATTGTACGGCATATTTTAAAATCAACGCAACGCGTAGATCATTTAACGCTTTTATCATTTTGTTCGTCATTTTAAAGTAATATAGTATATATAGTAGTAATATAGAAGTAGTTATTGATTTAAAATTAAAAAAAAAACTGTTGTCTACAGTTTCATTTTTATCGTATATTGGGTTCTAAAATTTAACACTGTGGGAGAAATGAAAATAATTTATATCCTCGAGTAGGAATTGACGGCCTTGATCAAATTGAGTTCTATATTTATAAACATACATACATACATATGTATAAAGATGAATGATAAGTTACATTATTTGAATAATAGTTATTGCACCTTAAAAAATACTTAAATTACACATAATATTGAGAAACTAGCAATATATACAGAAAAAAACAAGGCTTTTAAACAAGTATTTAAGATTTAAAATTATAATAAGCAACCGTAATAAATTGTTGAAATCTCTAAGAAAATAACTCAGTACCAACCGAACCAACTACATTAAGCAATCAATTGTCATCATCAAGGGACAAATACGAAACGTTTAGCAAACAGAAGAGCCAGGGTCAAGCACACCCACATGACCACCAAAGGTCACTGGTACGTTCCCATCGATGATGGAGCGACACCGATACTATGATGCATGAGCTGTCGATATCGCGATCGAAGCGAAGTGACGCTGGTAATTTATACCGGTACCGATTCGCCCGACCGGTCCCGCAGTGACAGTCCATTGCGAGGTATGTGCCTCCTTTGTGTATTAACGTCCGCGATCGCTATCTAGTGCGGCCTCTAGTGCGGTACACATGTTTATGGATGTACTGAACCTCGCTGGCGAGTTCTCGATTGTGCTGGTGAAATCGATTAATTTTGCTCAAAGTGGGGACACTGTTGAGGATATATATACATTTATAACTATAAACTGGTATATTTATTATAAGTTTAATAATTTATTATTAAAACAATCCGTTTTCTTCTTTTATCTAAATTCAATTAATTTCTTTTCAACTAAATAAAAGATTGAATGATACAGTTAAATAAAACCACTAAGCGAAAATACATTTTTTTTAATGTAGGCTGGATTTTTAATAATGTAGACATAAAAAGTAGCAGTATCGATTTATTTTATCTTGTAAATCTTTTTATATATCATAATTTAATCAATAAAAAATAATAAATCATCAAAAGGTCATACCTTTTACTGGCGAAGGTTACCATTACAGGGAAGCTTAAAGTGTTTCAACAGAAATATGTATATCGAAAACATCTACTTTCATGAATATAATGCAATCAAAATATTATAAATTTATTTATTACTCTTTAAGAAGAGAGAGTGATAAAAATCTATGTTCTTTACAATTCATAGACAGACTAACAAACGTAAAATATTAGCACGTTCATAGTTTTTTTTCGCTTAGCAGCAGAGTAGGGCTTTTCGCCCGATCTTGAACTCCACACTTGATCTTTTTACTAATGGGAGGAAATGCAAATAATTTATTGTCTCGACCGAACATCGAATCCACAACCTTCGCGCTCTACAATCAGACCGTCCGCCACCATATTTCATAATAATGTAAAATTGACATTTGGACCCACAACCATCACTAGATAGACATGTTTACTTCTCTATATCGACGTCCACATTATCT
Source organism: Heliconius charithonia (assembly GCA_030704555.1). Classification (NCBI taxonomy): domain Eukaryota; kingdom Metazoa; phylum Arthropoda; class Insecta; order Lepidoptera; family Nymphalidae; genus Heliconius; species Heliconius charithonia. The sequence continues at coordinate 2,984,437 of CM060819.1, read as the reverse complement.
AGTTAGTTCGAAACCGCCACGTGTGCCGGCGAACTACAATAAGAGGTATCGAATAAGTCCGATCACTTTCCCGCTCGTCGGATTAAAATCGAAATGTCAGTGGCGGTGACATTTTTATTTCTGGACGACATTTTGACGGTTACGAAACTACGAGAACAGATAGGATCGGTCCAATTAGAAATTTGAAGCAATAATTTACGGTGCACGATCCAGCTGTGGTTCAATGTTGCTTTATTGAGTTGAGTTCGATGTTTTGTATATTGCAAACAAACACGCGAAGTCTTTTTTTTTGGTTTGATATATAATGTTGTTTTGGATTTAGCATTTCTTGGCGTAGCAAAAAAATACAATAATATAAATAGAATATGATTATTTTTAAAGTGACGTAGATCTTTATTTTATAGTAGCAAATATATTATTATAAATTGTATAAAAGTACAAAATATCATTGGCTTATATTGTTAACCTGCTAACATCCTTCCATTTTATCAGGAGATATCAAAAAAATCTTTACATATTATGACAGAGAGGCCAATCGTGGCACAAGGGCACAAGCGTGTGACTGAACGTGTGAGACGCTACAGGTCGTGGGTTTGATTCCAACTTGAGGAGATTAAATATTAAATATTTAATTTTTTTCGCTCTGGTTTCGAGGCAAAAGCGTGGCAATTTCTGACACTCAAACACGCAATGCCTTCAAATTTTGGCGGAGACGGAAGCGGAGTGTCTTCACACTACTCTCTCTTTATTTACCCTGCTCCATGCAGGATACAGCATGAGGCTGAATGAATGAATATATAACAGAAGATAACATCTAGCTTCTAAGTGACATAACCATCGAAATTGTGTAGGTATCGAACATCGCCCAGTTCGCCTACAGACCATTGTTGTCGATTACTCGTGTGAGGTGTCGCATTCCGTTTGTCTTTTACATATAACACTTACGTAGGTTATGAAATATTTATTCTATACGCGTTTATTATTTTAAAAATTATTTTTGAATATATTATTATTTTATATATATTTTTCTTTAACAAAAACCACATAATACAATTCGATCCTAGACATCTAATAGATTTTATACATGAAAACTAATCAACATCGCTATTTAGTTTATCTTCGTTAAATCTACAAGAAATTTCCGTACACAAAGAAACAATGTATTTAGTTAAGTGAACTAATTAGAACTAACGATTTGAATATCGTTCAGTCACCAAGTGGAACAGGTCAAAACTGGTAGGAGGGGTGGCCTTATAAGTGATCTATAAAGATTCGACTTGATAAGTCTAATCCTATTCACATTGGATATTATGCTAACGATGCATATCTTCATAATAACGACATAAACAACGTGATAGAAGCAATGAACCGATCTCATCGCTCTCCTTTCACTTAATACACTCTAAATAAGAAAACATTAAACTTAATAAATCTATTTTTATTTTATTTTCTATTGTATAGAAAATAAAATAAAAATAGAATCACGCTGTATCCTGTATACGTACAGCGCGTACGTCTAAGCTATTTAATATTAAGTGGCGCAACTCAACGCCGCGTCTGTTTTCTTACTAGAGCGTGAAAATGAAAATACAATTAATCCTCCCGAGTAGGAATCGAATTCACAACTGTCGCGTTTGTAGTTAGACGTTGTCTCACAGCGCCACGACGGCCTCAATAGAAAATTGTATTGTAAAAGATATATTGAAAATTGTATTGTGCTAAATTATAGTGCTGTTATAACTGTAATTATTTTTATCTAGCTATCTTGAAGCCTCAACGCGCAAAGCGTACGACTGCCAATGCGACAGGCTGCGAGTTCGATTCCCACTCGAACAAATGAAATAATTAATATTTTCATTTCCTGCCTCTGGTAATAAACAAAGCGTGAGGTTGAGTTCCGCAAAACAACACGCAATGCCTCCAGAACTCGGCGGTAAGTGTGTGAACGGTGTGACACGCGTTACACTAGGTTGCCTCCATTTAACAGAATTATTTGTTTCAGTTTTACTGTTTAAATTAATAGTAATGTAATTTTTAATAAAAGAAAAGATATTTCTCAATCTACGTTAAATTTCGAGACTTTCTACTCAGTACACCCTATAAGAATTAAGGAATATGCGATTGAACTAATCGATTCCATCTATTAAAGTTATAATTATCTATAATAATTGCTTTTAAAATATAAAAATTGTTATCAGTGAGTACTAACAATAACTTTGTTATTTTAGAAACGTTAAAACAGCCCGTAAGGGACAGAAACATAAAAATCTCTCTTCATTGAAAGTAATTCTGTTCTCTACAAAAATAAATAATATCAAAATGTGCCAGCATCGTTTATTTTTACTTCCGGTTACGCACACAACATAATATTTCGTCGAATCAAACCAAAAAATATAAAAACAAAAAACATATAAACATTTACCCAATTCAAATATCAACCTACAACCTACACTCAAATAACCGCCACTGCACCACAACAGTGTCTCATATACAATATTACCCAATTTTATCACTAATTGACCGCGGCTATCACGATATTAAATATTATAATTTGAATGCCGCGCCTACAGCGGCCCGGCCCGGCCCGGCCAGGCCCGGGAGCCCGCGGTGTTCGTGATTATGTAAAGTGCGACTCGATCCCGGCTCATTAATTCTATAATTATTTATTATTATTATTTTATAGCTTTCAAAGCAGTTTTAACAAATGTTCATTAGATGCGTTTTGATTGAGCAATCATTTTAGGTAGTCGCGTCCCGTGATGATTGTCCATTTTTGTGGTTTGTTTTTGGTAATTTTACTACGGATATTGGTTTCTTAAATCATAAGTATGTTGAATTATTTCAACTTCAATCATTTTTTTTTAAAGACGTAACTGAATGTATGCGCCATTTGGAAGAACTGAACGTAATAACGTACTAACGTATTAACGTACCGTCAATTGTATTACTTAGCTAACTATAATTATTATTTTTTTTTTATATAAACACATTAAAACGTCAACTATACCACTGCCAATCGGTGGTTTAACACTCACTTTTTAACTAACGACGCCCTGTATACACTATTTAAATATTTATAAGAATTGAGCCACAGCAGGAAAGGAAAACTGAAATATTTATATGTTATCAGTTTATTACAATTATATACAACGTAATCGTCTATCAATATTCCAGTCTTAATGGTAGTTCTACCACTAGTATTTACAGAGCGTTGCCCACTATCACTTATATATATTAAATATTGGTTATAATTATATATGTAAATAAAATTTATTTATCTAACACAAATTATTTTCTAGTACCAATTTCACTGTTAGAGCGAGTCTAATTCGTGTATTTTACTCCGTTATAACTCAACCTGTCCTCACGCCCACTGTATGTCAACTCGGTGTAGGTACTTGTTGATTCCCTACATTGCTTCAGTGTTGGCTGTTACGTTATAAGACAGATTGAGAACGGGGTGCTAAAAAATTGTATTTATTAAGATAAGATATATAATTTAAAAATGGAAATGGGAATATTATAAAAAACATAATTCGTTTCGTTCTCTGTCGTGAACCTCTTTATAAATGTCCTCTTGTGGTCTATACTTTTTAAGTAAGTACTTTCCAGTAGTATCACCAACGCTGTATTCTCAAAAGTAAATCGGATCTCCCCAAACCTTTCTTGTTCCTCTCTCTCTTGAATCATCAAATCAAATCAAAGACCAATTTTAATCAGCATCAAAAAAAATCATAAAACTTCAATCGACATCAAAAAGTGTAGCAACACGGAAAGTTCACATCGTCCGCATTTCGAAAGAGTCCCGCGGGTATCAAAGCAGTTATAACAAGAAAACATAATTTGCACGCAACGCCGTGGACATTTTGAATTTCAAATTGTAACGTGAATTTATTCTCTGGAAGATTAATATCTTCGGTACCGGGCTTTGACTCGATGTGATACGACTCGTAAATTGTTCTTGTAATTTAGTACTTATTTCTATTAGGTATAGCCGGATCCGTCTTCTACGCAACACAAACACACAAATGGTAAACAATTATTTATGTACGTCATCGATTATTATTTATTGTAAGATATTTATTTATATTTACATTTTCATTTTTTCGCTCCGGTGTCGAGGCAAAGCGCGGCGCTGAGTTCCACCACTCAACACGCAATGCCTCCAGAACTCGGCAGAAAGTGGAGAACGGAGTGTCTTAACACTAGGTTCCCTCTGCCTACCCTGCTGTGTGCGGAAAACAGCGTGAAGCTGACGCTTATGATGATGATATGATGATTATTATTTATTTGGACACGCAGAGTGGGCAAAGATATAAATACATATTAGTGAATTGTATTCTTTCCATCTCGTGTTTATTACTTCTAAATATTTTAACACTAAGATAAAAAAAAATTGTTAAAGAAATTGTTTTACTAATAGATCATTCCAGTTCCAGTCATCATCATTCCAGTTTGATGATCCAATTTGTTCTGTCACCTGATCTCCATATATTTATCAATTTTCCCGATGACGAAGTAGTTACATGTAAATGAAACGAAACTTCTTAAAATATATTATAATACACAGCTACAGAACAACCCACTTAAACATTTTAATATTCCCCACTTACCACCGGAAAATAAACTATCACTACAGCTACTTCCTTATTTCAATCAATTAATTAAACAACTCAACATAAAATCGTCTATATAGATTAATTTAATATTAAAAATACGAAAATAATAATACAAGTTTCCATCTCACTTGTAATTGTCCAATAACCACTTGAATTAATCAGTTTGATATTTAGATGAAACTGTGTCACCGCTATAAACGCTTCAATTAAAAATTTAGACAGTGGACACGTTACTTAATAGATAAAGGCCAGTGTGATAATGTCATTTGCGATGTCGTCATCTGTTTCGTGTTTTGTTTTTATTTTCACTTCGTTTTTTGCTGTGTGAGCAGTGAGGGAAAAGTAACAGCCTCACGCTCTTTCCTGTGAAGCATTCGGCGGGAACTTAGTGTTAAAACACGCTTACTTATTTACATTCCGCGGAGCTTAAACCTTGCTCTGCGTCTACCAGAGCAGTTAAATAAAAGTCGTTGAAATATAAATTTTCTCGCGTGAGAACTGAACCAACAACAATATCACTTATAATTAAACGCTATTCCACCGTAACACGGCAGTCTCTCGAAGAAAATAGTGTCTTGATACTTAGTTTTTTTTATCATAACTGTAACTCTGCAGTTGAAGGATTTACATATAGATTACAAATATAATTTCAATTTTAAATATTTCCCCAACTAAGATTTGAAAACACCACCATTTCGCTCAACCCTTAAACCACATATGATGGTTTTACACTAACAACGTCCTGCAATAAAGTACCGATAGACTGTAAAAGGGTTCAATAGGCGATACGGGCTATGGCTACTTGACTATTACCGGTGTCGCGAGCCGCCCACGCCTGAGTGCGGGACCCGCCGCGTAAATATGGCGGAATTAGTCGCCTGATGGAGAAATCGACCGCACGGAACTTCCTGCTCTAACAACGCGAGTTTACCGTAATATAACCTTTATTTTATCCATTAACTTTACTGCGTCCTTGTGCGAATGTTAGATATACATATACATATATAATTACTCAAAAAAAAAAACAAATCAAATTTAAATATACCGTACATTACTTGCAGTTTTACATTCGAGTTTCTAAATTATCTCGATGACATATACTTTATCGAGATAAGGAGCCAATTAAATAATAAGAAAAAAAAACAAGAACAGAAAAAAGCGCGGAAGTGTGAGAGTGGGCGAGTAACCATTGACATTTGCACGGCATTTGACATTATATAGCGTGTGTACACAAGTCTAATTAGGTACAGGGTGTGGGCTGTCATTGCATACCAAAACTGGGCTGTACGGTGATGGATGGTGATGGAAGTGGACGCTGTCGTATCAATATTATACCTAAACACGAATCGAATACCCTACACGGTTTATGTATGGATAAACTAACTAGCAAAAATAGTTTCACTCTGATAGGGTAGGCTATAGGGGTAGGTAGAGAGAACCCTGTGTTAAGACACACTGTTCTCACTTTCCGCCTATTTTTTGTTGAATTGCATGTTAATTTGTAATAGGAAGATGATTATAATAATAAAATTGTATGTATGTAGACGTTGCTACAGTCTGTGCGGTAAATAAATGTCTTAAAATGTATGTTTGAAACAGGCACCTTCCCTTTCAAATGTTCTGTTTTTATGTCGTCTATGTAACATTAAAAATAAATATTTATCAAAAATAAAATAAATATTTTAATTTTGATTTATTTTTAGATTTACATAGATTATTAACTAATATTATTATTAAACTACATATTATTAAAAGTCTTTCAAATATAATTTTATTCAAAAAAACTAAATATAGAATTTAAAATATAGTATAAATTATCACAATCATTAAAGATAAAGAGATATTTCTAATTGAAAACCTAACAGACGTCCATATTGTATAAATTAACTAATTAAACATGCAAAATTAGAAAAGATACACATCTCTTTCGCAACATCAAAGTGTGCTTTATTGTTATTAAAAATATTATTTTCTTAGAGTAAAGTTAATTAGTAAGAATATTACAATAAAACAAAATCATAATATAAAATTGAAAAGGTTGTATGCTTCCATGGTATAGCCATGGAAGAAATTTTAATTCTCGTATATATATAAGATAAAACTGAATTTTAATGTGTATATTTTTATATATTTTGTATAATTACTTTAAATAATAAATACAGCATAAATATTTAAATATGAAAAGATTTTTTTAAACATACGCACATAGAGGCTCTCGTGACAAAATGGGCGTCTAACAAAATGGGAAAATTGTGGGTTCAATTCACTCTGGGGATGAATTATTATCATTACTTCGAGCTAGTAATAAGAAAAGACGTGGCTTTGAGTTCCGTCTCGAAAGTTTTATGGAAAGTAGGTAATGTCTTAACAATATATTCCCTGTCTCCCTGCTATATGCGGGATACAACGTGAAGGCAGGAAAAAAAATACTATGAAATAATTTGAAACTATGAAAAGGTATAATATTGTGAATCCTTGAGGCTATCAGAGCGAATGACTGCAGTCGCGGTGATTGCGAGTTTGATTCCCACGCGGGGAGTCCTAATCAACTCAACATCTCTAAATAAGCAAAATTTGATAAAAACAAAAATATTATGGAAAAATTATCATAAAGATAAATTCCAGGAATAACCTTACATACTAATATCTATACAGAAATATAAAAAAAAACAACATAATAATTTAGTAGAAGTATGATAAAATACAATTAAATGCGGCAAGTCGTTGAAGGATAATGAGGCGTTTTTATCGTTATTGAGTTGCGAATGACACCCGCGACCTCGGCCGTGTCGCGCAAAGGTGAAATAGATCAAGGAAAAACCTTTATATCATATATATATATATATATATATATATATATATATATATATATATATATATATTTATATATAATAATAATAAATAATAATTGTTCGTATAAACTTACCTGCGTATAATAATATATATTACGATACATTTTAAACTTCCGTCAGGTGGTGGTTAAATAGGTTAAGTTTTTAATTAAGGTGTTGTAGGTTGAATTTATAATATACGTTTAATAATAACTTAATTGTTTATACTATATATTTACAGTTTAATACATAAATAAATACCTAAACATACATACTCAAGTGGAATCGAACCCACGATCCGACTTAACAGCTAGAGTCAACAAGGAAACCTATCACAAACATTGCTAGAATAGAAAAGTACAAACGGAAAAAATTGAGTAAAAACACAACAAATCATAAGAACATACAAATATCGAAAAAAAAACACAACGCAGACATTCTATTAAAGAGAAACATTTTAGCTTTACACAGCGTAGGTACATTTTTATCAACTGTATTTATTTTTTATTCAAACGGGTATCAATTTCGTCATTTCAATGAGTACAGACACAAAAACCCTAAACAGTATCAAGTGAATTTATCCTTTCCCTGTACAATAAAGCTACCGAATTATTACTACTCTACAGTAGTCCCGAACAAAAGTTTACCGGCGAGCACGTAAAGATCCGCTATAAAATATGGATGTAATTATAAATATGACAGTTATAGCTTCTGTCCGCGTTGAAAATAAAATATAGGAGACACAATACATTGTGATTCGAGTGTTCTATCTGTCACTGTGCCTTTGTCGCCGCATTCAGCTGCGCCCACGCACGCCTGGTCGATATTAAAATTGTTTTTGTCTATATAAAAATATTGTAGTATTTAGTACTAATGTTATAATATTTTTAAATGCTATTCAAACAAAAAGGATAATAAACACATCGATGTCTTTATATTTCGAGATTTCGTTTTAATTTATGTATGTCGTTTTCTATAATAGTTTTTTTTCCCAAGTTAAAATATATAAAGCCGTAATAATAGTTGGATCTGACATTTTTACACAGAGTTTCTATCTGTTTGACAGTAGTTTTTGTTCAATCATGTGCTTAGAAATAAAAAAAATATATAAAAGGCAATTAAACTATTTACCTTAAACGATTTTTTTTCTTCGTCATTTTAAAAGATTTAATATTTTTTTTCCGCTAATACAAACTGATAATTTAAATTTTTACCTACTTAATCACGACTTCCATTATGTTTTTTGTACATTTTTTCTTTAATTTCATTTAAATAAGATCATCAATCCATAATTGGTTTCGCAAAAAAAAAAACTGTGCATTTAATTATAAGGATATCTTTTATTTTGTACGGCCGTTAGCTCCGCGCCTGCAGCTACGCGACCGATTGATAGATAGAGTTCAAACACGACTACTACTAATACTTTTTGCTGCAATTTAAAATTAGACCTAAAGTATTTAAATTATAAATATCTTAAAATACTTTACAAAATAGTTATAATTTTTTAAAAACATATCCAACTTATATACATATTATATGTTTTTACTGGTACATATTTATATTTTATGTGTTTTTTTTTTATATTATTATTTATCTCGTTGGCAACCTTCACGTGCTAGCAGAAACTATTCGTTACAAGGTTGTCACATATATTTGGTAGATCCGTTAGACCCAGTGGAGTATAATCACCGATATTACAAAACAGCCCGCTCTAGTTTCTTACTGTCGCACGGTCCGGTCCGAGGCACTTGGTGAGAACGTTCCTCTTGCAGCTAAATTGATACAACGATAATTATTAATTTTGTTTGTGTTTCATAGTCTAGCAAGTCGTGGTGCAGGGGTACGAGGTGTGATTGTAAACGCGACTGGATGTAAGTTCGATCCCCAGTCGAGGAAATGAAATTTATATTTAAATTTATATTTTCATTTTCTAGCTCTGGTCGACACTAGACACTACCTCGACAGGTGAAACGCGATGTTGACTGCCGCCACCACAGCACGCAATGCCTTCAGAATTCGGTGAGAAGTGAGACACGGAGTGGCCTAACACTAGGTACCCTCGGCTTACCCTGCTGTGTGCGGGATACAGCGTGAAGTTGATTATTGGTGTTTTTCTAACGTAACTTGACCAGACACGCAGTCTGGGCAATGGAAACAGGAAAGGAAAATTCAATTTAAACACTTAAACTTTTTATCAAAAATATATTTCAGTTACGGCAACGTAAATAACAATTCTAAAATAGCTGAAAACGTTATTATACCTTGTTTCGTTCACAATTTTTTTTAATTAAAAATCAGTCTAAATTCTTCAAACTAGCATAGTTACCATCATATTTCTTTGCAATCAGTAACATATAAACCACACCAGCTCTTGATATGATTTACTAATTACATATATTTAATATTAAATGTACTGGTAACAGTGATAGGTCGCAAGCAGAACGACGCTCAGTGAGTGTGGGGACAGTGACCCGGCTATCTCGAGATCGCAGCCTCCGACCGGCCAGATGCCGAAAGATGTGAACAGGCCCGTACTCTACTCGACTTTAAACGAGCAATTTACATTCAGTATATTATAGCACTTTGCAATTTCTATTACCATAAAAGATATTATGGGTACTGAGTGGAATAATATTTGTTACGGTTGTAATGAAATTTTAAATATGGAATAAAACTACTTTTTAATGGCTATTGGGGAACTGTGGATACAACTGTATTTCGCTATTTGCTTTTAGATAGGTAGAGACATACTCCAATATCAACTTTTCGCCATATTTTCGGGAGATTGCGTGTTAAGTGGACGAGCGAGCGAGCGTCTCACGTAATTCACTAAATGCGAGAAATTGCGTCAAAGAATAAAAAACTAACAAAAAATCCATTAATATATTTATCATCCCAGTTAAAATACACTTATAAAATATGTACATACATATATATGTATAAATGTCACGACTTTAAAGATATAACTATCATAAATCATAATTTTACCTACTTCATTTATTTTATGTTCGGGTCATAGGTTACTTTATTATATTGTAATGTCGTATATAAACGCTATATTTTATATGATTCTTTAAAATAATATATTATATTGGATTTTTATGTACACTCTAGCAATATAAATAACAATATTACAGGAATATGTTATCATTATAATAAACACAATCTATACTAATATAATAAAGCGGAAGAGTTTGTGTGTTTTAGCGCTAATATCTCTGCATCTACTGGTCCGATTTACTTTTTTCTTATTTTGTATGATAGCATCCTTCAATAATAATAAGGAACGCCATTGAAATGCTTCAATCGTGTGCGTTTCAAAAATAGTTAATAATATGTCAGTACGTTGTATGACAAAAATAACAAAAAAAGGGCATTTTGCGAAAGCGAAAGATATTTCATCATCAAGAAAATTTAATAAAGGTAATCCTTGATGTATACTTTTCGAGAAAATGTAAAATTAAAATAATTCTCAATGCTCTGTCTACGGCTGCAAGCCTAGTCTCAAGTCCCGCGGGGGCCGTTCTTGCCGGCGACGGCATAGGTACCAACTATACATTAAAAGAAAACACAAAATGTCAATAAAAAAAAAGTATCGATCAGATCGAAACTCCGTCCCTGTTATAACCTTTAGCTCGCGGCGTCGGGTGTAAAAATAAAAGAGCATCGTTAATATAGTATCTTACGGCGCTTGGATGCTACCGCAGGTGCGATGGCCTGATCATCCGCTACGCCACCAAAACTAATTTAGAAAATTAAATATTTATAAAATACTAGCGGCCGCGTCCTGACAGACATTGGACTGATCGGAAATAAGGTGTCACAGCAAAAATATAAATGTGAAACCCATTTCACATTTATATTTTGTTATTATGGCTCTCAGAGCCAAGTTCAATATTGAATAATACGTCGCTTGTGATAAATTAGCTTATACACTGGTTCGATAAAACAATACAATATCAGAAATCTTTGAAAATTATCACGCCTTTTTTAAGACAGTTTTATGTATGTTTACAGTTCAAAGATTCTGCACTGAAACCGACAATATAAACGTAGAGTATTTGCAAAAAAATATATGGGAAGCGGAGAGTTAGTTTATTGGGAATAATGGATAAACTAGAATGGTCGACGCTCTATAACGCAGGCCTACGCTCAGCCGTGAACTAACAAAACTAAAAACTGACTAAAAAAAAAAAACATACTACATACATGTACATAGTATAATATGTATGTATTTATATATTATGAGAATTTATAATATTCGGATTGAGGTACCAATTAAATAAATCAGAAGCAAAATAACCATAACTTACTTACTAAAAGACAACTAATCATCTAATTAAGCAAACGTCATTTTTTACCATTTACTACATAAAAACAAGAAACACGCACGATAACATCGACCGGACACCTTACTGTCTTGTTAACGTGATCTACGCCAGGCGGACGAGTAGTGCTAAGATAATATACATAGGTTTCAAAAAAATAATTAATTTTAACTATTTATTCATCAGTAAATTAGTATAAAAATAGTTATTATGATAGTCGGACATATTTATTTATATAAATATAAGCTTGTTATAGAAATAAAGAAGTAAGTAGATTGTAGAGTTTGTTTATAATATATAGGTATTTGGTACTATATAGCATTAAAATTATATTATACAGAGGAATACAACTTGATATACTTTTTCCATCGACACACATACATCCTTATTAGGATAATTCAATAAAACTCTACATTACACGTAACTTTCAGAAAATGTCAATGAACAAAAGACATGTCTCTCATGATTTGAACCTGCTACCATTCCTATCATCGCCATAACAAAGTCATCACTTCAACGAACGAACAAACGTTGAAAGCCGTACCCCCATATTCTCGTTAATTAGTGCTATAGGAGTGTAAGTGTTTCCTTTACTAAATTACAGTCTGAGAGGGCAATGAAAGGCAGTTGTTTCTAGCCTGAGCCAATCTAGTAATTTCCACATTTCTATAGATAAACTGGTCCACTCGGCGGCAGGAAATCGTTCAATTTATTGCTTTCTGGGTACTATTTTTGTTTTTGTTCGATGAACTAGTATGTGCTCTTGTGTTATCTCATTTGTGTAAACTGTCAATAGTCGTTAGGTAGAAAGAAAAGGTATATATTATTTATTTAAATTTAGTATACTCCACAAAATAAACGTAAACAACAAGAAGAGAGAAAATAAATTTTAACAAATAAAAAAAATTAACACCATTCAACATAAGCCAACACAAACATTTAGAAAATTACATTATATAGAAAGATATGTAGACAATTAAACAGCGCATCATGTTGGGAATTCGAATAAAATATACATTTTAATTGTGCTACGTTACTATGTGCTGAGTGTTATGGCGTCGTTGGGCGCTTTCGTACATTATTATGAAAGAATAAATGAAAATTAACTTTGCGCCGTGACAAAAGTTAAGAGGCAGTGATGAGATGCGGCTATGAAAGATCACAACAGGTGGTAACGTCACTTTTAGTTATTGTTTGTATTGTGCTCCTTGAGAATATCATAGAAATGGTATCGATTTCGTATCGTCGTATTAAATTGATTATCTAACATGAATATATTATTTTGTAGTGCTTTTTTTCTAAGCTTCACTATATGTCTCCCATGTAGCAAGGTAGGCGGAGGGAGGGTAATGTTAAGACACTCCGCTCTCCAATTTCCGCCAAATTCTAGAGGCATTGAGACGGATCTCAACGCCACGCCTTGCCTCTACACTAGAGCGAGGAAATGAAAATATTAAATATTTCATTTCCTCGCGATCGTAAACATTTTCATACAATTATGCGTAAATTTCATATTTTTATTACACCTTCTTAAGATGACTAGAAACACATTTAAAAGAAACTGCATCTTTCTTTACATAGATTCCTACGGTTCGACTACAGCTGTGGGCACGGGTCTACTTAATTAGTCAAAGGTCCTAGATATACATATATTACCAAAAAATGCTGCTATATTATCAATATATTATATGTCAAAAACAGTTAATTCTTAAGTTAAAACTAGTCTTCAAAGTACAGTATAAGAACAGGTGTAAACATGTACATATGTGTATGTATATTGTCAAGCCGCGGCTAGTTGCTTACAATTCCACTGATAAAATCGAAGATATTTACGAGAAAATTTGTAGAATTTCTATTAATGTTTCGCTTATAGCTAACAAAACGACTTTTTGTTTGTCGTTTTATTTTCGTACAATTACGAGTTTTATTCTTGTCTCTATTATTAATTATTCTTGTAGTTATACTGTAACAAATGTTACTACAAGAATATGGTTAAAATGTATCTGTACTTCTCAATAAGCAAAGCGCGGCGTTGGGTTCCGTCACTCAACAAGCAATGACTCCAGAACTTGGCGGAAAGTGGAAAACGGTGTGCCTTAACACTAGCTTCCCTATGCCTACTCTGCTGTCTGCGGGCTACAGCGTGAAGCTGACTTCTCAATAAGTATTTTTTTTAATATTTTATATATATTTATAAAAAAAAACTAAACACATCGATATTTCAGTAGAACAATCACATCATTTATCTTTTTTTGTATAAAACAAGTTCGTTTCCTGAAATATTTCTTGAACGATACGTAAATTGGGTAAAAACCTGCAGCGTAGGAGATGCGGAAAGATAAAAAAATATATATCTATACGAATCAGTATTTCTAAAGCAATAACATAAACGAACTGTAAAATGATAATAAAGAACAAAAATAAACTTAATTGAAATTAAAATTCAAGACACGCATAATTCCGCTCAATAAATAGCAATATGGTGTAAAATTAATTGGTCTCGAGATAAAATGCAAATGGTTCTACGGCCATTTTGTTTTACAAATTAACGTTGCTTTCTTAGAGCTATCACATAGAGAAAAGCTGAGAAAGATGTACATTGTAGGTTTTTCATTCTCATATATATTATATTATATTATTATTATTATGATTCCTTACATAGTTATGTATGCTTATATATTATATGGAAGTGTCTTTTTTAAGTTTGTGTATGTTTAATAAGAACTTGATATCTCTTTTTTAGTTCTATACAGCAGGCTAGACAGAGGGGAACCTAATGTTAAGACACTCAATTTCCCATTAAGACACGTTTCCCATTTTCCACCGAATTCTAGAATCATTTCATGTGTGGCGGAACTTAACGCCGCGCTTTGTCTTTTTACCAGAGCGAGAAAACAGAATCCCTCGACAGGGAATCAAGCCCACAACCTCACTCACTCAAGTCCTGCTCCACTAATGGCCCCTCGATCACTGATATCTATTGGTCGCCAAAAAATATACACATTAATAATACTTACTAATAATATTTGAAGACTTATATTTCAAGTTTTAAGAATATGAATTTGTGAACAGGAATTGTGTTATTACCTGAAACAATAAATAACTATTAATATTTTATTATTAAACTTTTAGTAAATTAGAAAAACAAGTCGGTCAATATTTTTTTAATAAAATGAACTATGTTCATAATATTAACATATTATGAACATAGGAAGTATGTCTTGGTTATCTCATGAGAAAGAGAGATTATTTGAAGGTTATACGTGATAGATACTCCGAAACAAAAATTAAAAGACCCTCTAAAATCAATATCTATTATAATGAAAACTCTGCTCCACCATCATTTTTCTATATAATATTCAGAGACATAATTAAATTTCTAAAACATTTCCGCAGTGTGGCTCCAAAAGAAATGAAAGAAGAGCAACTAATTACGTAGATGTTATGACAAGCACACGAGAGCGCACTTCATAATCAAAACGAAATTGATTTGTATCACAATTGCTCACTTTCACAACCTTAATTAAGAAAAAAACTTTCTTTCCTATTTTTATTCATCAAGAGAATTAGTTTTGTTGTTTGAACAAATAAATAATTGGCTCGGTTACATCGATCCAAGTACACGTGCATTTAAAAAAAAACTGCTTTGTATTAAAATAGTTTTTATTTCTAATATATATTCAAAAATAATACTATGCAAGGATATTATATCGAGCTTATGTAGAAGAGTGCATAATATTTATTCTGTAGTTTTGTGCTTACAAAAGAAAGACAGAAAAAAATTAAATTACCTAAATTTTACTTTACATGCATTTCTTACCCAGAAACCACCTCTTACAGTGATATAATCGTAAAAACATAACAAAGTCCTAGTATTTTACAATATAATATTAAAATCTAACATTGTTTTAAAATTTTTAATCAAAAATGTATTAATCTCTATAATATTAAATAAAAAAAAACTAGTTAACAAGTTGTATATACTTTTAATTCTTCTATATTATATTTATAAAAATACGTGATTCTATACGTAATGTCACCTCATCACAGGCGGAACTCATTGCTATAAAGGCGCGTCCACACTAATGCGACCCAACGCCTCCGCCGCACCTCGTTATGTGAATTAGTCTCGCCTAATCGAATGGCGCGCGCTGGATGGAAATACTTTAATGTATAACATTCTTTAATATATATCATAAAGCCTAAATACATTAAACACACATTATATAATTCTTTGTAATTCTATTTAAATACGTAGAATATTTAGCCTTTATATAAATAAAAAAAAAAAAAGGAAGATAAGACAACTCCCTCATTTTGTATATACGGTATAGTTGAACATTCGCTTTAAAATATGCTAGAGGAATTATAAATTGAGGAATGCAACGATATATCAATAGGTGTCCTTTAACCATAAGATATTGCATGGAAAGAAAAAAAATAATATTATATATCTGAGTAAACACCAAAAAAAAATTTAAGTTAAAATAATAACTACAGGACCCATGTACACTAAGTTAAAAATTATAAAGAATTAAATTAAATTTAGTTCACGCTATATCCCGCACACAGCAGGGTAAGCAGAGGGAACCTAGTGTAAGACACTCCGTTCCCCACTTTGTGCCGAATTTTGGAGGCATTGCGTGTTGAGTGGCAGAACTCAACGCCGCGCTTTGCCTCGACACTAGAGCGAAGAAATGGAAATATAAATTTAAGTAAATATTTCATCTCCTCGAGTGGGGATCGAACCCACAACCAGTCGGTTTTACAATCACACTTTGTGCCACTGTGCCCCGACTAGCCTCAAAATTATAAACAATATATTATATAACTCTTAATAATTATTATAACGGCAAACTTTGCTATAACTATTATACAATTTCAAATGAGCCACTGTAGAGATAATAAAATGTCCAAACATTCATTCAAAAGCCATTAGGTCATAATAACAAAATGGCACAAAAACGCGCGTCGCAAATGACGAGATGATTTATTTAGACGTGCGCCATTGTGGTGCGCACGCGACGCGTCGCGCCAACCTGCACCCACCCTAATGAGCTTCTTTAAAATAACATACACTCATATATAGGTAGGTGTTATTACTTCTTTTTTGTTTTAACTTCACGCTGTATCTCGTTACTAGTAGATTAAGCAGAGGGTACGCAGTGCTAAGACACCTCTGTTCTCCACTTTCCGACGAGTTTTCAAGACATTGCGTGTGTCGTTGTTATCTTTATCTTGTTACCAGAGCAAGGTACGGTATTGTTTAATATTTCACTACCCTGAATTGTAATTGAACCAACAACCGCCGCGTTTACAGTCACACGCTATGTCACTTCGTTAGCTAAAGGCACGTCTCTAAATAAAAATATTAAAGCCATAATAGTTAATTTTAACTTTATAAAATAACACGTTCATTAATAAAAAATCTCATTTAATTTTAATCTCTTATCATTTCAATGAAAGTTAAATTGTCACGCAATATTTAATCACGCGATCTGCAAAAGCCATTTTTTATTTTGTTCAACAAAAAACAAAATCCGACTTCTAAATTATTCTAAATTTATCTTTTTAACCTTTCCACTAAAATATATAAAGCAAAAAGAATAGAAAATTTACTTTTTGAATTGTTATTTTGAAGATTTGATAATCTTCAAAATTGTCAATAAATGATTTTTTTTTCTCAAACTTATGGCGAGCGCAAAGATGACTGACAGTCATACGATCTAGGTATCATCGCAAGGGAAATATGCCTATGGTCATAAGAGAGTTACATCACATATATGAACCTATAATATAGATTTTGTATCGATGTCATAAAAAAACCGGATTAAGTTGAACCACGCCTGATTTAAAAAAAATTGTAGTGACTTTCATACATTTCAGCATATTTAATCTCTATGACATGGTTGCTTTTTATTTATCTTATAGTTCTAGGTAAAGGTAAAATATTATAATCAAAATTTTGATACGCGTGTCTTCGATACACGATTTAACAATTTCCGAACGTTATATTTCGCGAGGACCTGTCGCATATTAGACACACAATTTTATGTTATTATGAAATCGTACATGTGCTAAATGTAAATTTTATTCACAAAAATTGTAATTTCGTAGATAAGTATTTAAATTGATTATCGTTTTAGAGAATTTTATGTATTCTATTATTCGATTACGAGGAATCAACAAAATGATATTATCTTAATGTTTTGAGTTTGTTTCTTTTGTTTACTCATTTTTTTTTACTTTAAAAGACAAATAGATATTCCTTATAGCTATTATTAGAACGCAAGCCACGCAAAACGACCTCTAAGTTCTCCCTCACTCTACATCACTAAATCTACTTAATGTAAGTATTCTTCTTAGATTTATATAAATTTAAAAAAATCGAATTAAAAAAAATCGTTAAATTGCTTATTGAATGCAGTTAATTAAGAGAAGTAACATTTTTCAGTTGACACTTCATCGAATCGAATCGCAGTACATGATATGTAATTAATAAAATAATTAAAATATATAAATGACAAATATTGACTTATTTAAATTTTTCAAAACATTATTTAGAATTTTGAGATATAAATCGTATGTTTTATGACTAGAAATCAAATATGATATTTTTAAAATCAAACAACCATAGTATCAGTGTTTGACAGCATGAAAGTTTTGATAATACATCAAATGGAGTAAAATGTAGCGCAATACGATTAAGTGAAAAACTTGATGGTATATATTAAATTATTTATTTCAATTACTGACTGTAAGTTTTCATATGTATTTAATACATTTGTAGATTTACACGTATCTAAAATATTTATAAACTAGTAGCGGCCTACTCGCGGCTTTGTCCGTATTTCACCTGTAATTATTTACAAAAAATAAATCTGGCCAATAGTTCCAGAGATCTTAATGTTTAAGCAAACAAACAAGCTCCTCCGGCTTATTATATTAGTATTATACGGACACTTTACTACTGCCAGTTTTTGATATATATTAATTTTATCATATTTAAATTTTCCTCTTTTTGAATTCGTCAGAGACTGGGGAACGGAAGTATTTTAATTTGGAATGGAGTATCCCCCAGGTTTCTTCTACCTATTCTGTTCTGTGCAGGATACAGCGTGGATCTTAATAATATATATATAAAAAAATAGTTTTTTTTTTTTTTTACTTTTAGTTTTATATTTAGATGGAAAGTGATCTTTCACTTTCAATAGAATCTTTACCACATACCATAATATATACCCACAATCAACAACATAATAAAATTCCGAATGTACGATGTCTTTATCTATATGATAATCTAAGTATTATCAAAATCGGTTCAGAGCCAACCTTACATGTATAGATTAAACTTATAAACGAAATCGATCGATGAAATTTAACAAATAGTGTTGCACCATTATTAGCGGTAATCGATATCGAGAGTTATTTCAGTAAATTACTATTGCTTTTTACTACAACGTCAAGAAATGCGAGCGTGGGGCTCTAATTAGATGACTGGGTGTTATAAACTTTGATATTGTGTTTATGATCAATTCTTAGTTAGCACTATTCTATGCTTATAAACTTCGTGAAAATATATAGTTTGTCGATGTTGTACTTTTTAAGATTATAGAACAAGCCATGTTTAATTTTCTATAATCACATCCCTTGTTTTGTTTATAGACTTAATTCTGCACTTTCTGCCCATTTTAAGTTTATTATTTGATGAGTGACAGTGAATTATTGTAAATATTCTGCATGTGGGGGGAATCAAGCCCGCAACCACCGTGTACTTACCGTTGCAAAATTCCCATCTATCTATTATATTTATAACAAATTTATTTAAAAAAAATAAGTGTGAATCCATTAACATTACAGCACACATCACTACTTAATAAAGCCATAGAGAGTCATAACACGTCGAATTTACGCTGACCGTTAGGGCTGGACATAAAAGTGGATGTTTTT
Organism: Heliconius charithonia; assembly: GCA_030704555.1. Lineage (NCBI taxonomy): Eukaryota > Metazoa > Arthropoda > Insecta > Lepidoptera > Nymphalidae > Heliconius > Heliconius charithonia. The sequence goes on along the minus strand of CM060819.1, from coordinate 2,964,709 downwards.
ATCGATAACGCGGCCCACAGCTCGTTACTCGATCGAGATAATTTCTTTATTTTGATATCTCCAAGACCTCGCGAACTGTGAACCAGTTTTATTTTATTAAATCTTTTTTTACTCTTGCACAAAAGTAGCCGAGGCGTGTTTCGGTAATTATCGAAACCTCGTCCGTTCGTTATATAGCCGATGATAAATTACAATTTTGTCATTTACTTTCCGTTTAATGATACCGATATGTCTTGTTGTTAGGTATACTTTAATTACCCTGTTATAAATTAATTTTGATAAGAACTGGTATTGAAGACATCTCGTGTTAGTTCGGATGATGTTATCTTAGTGATTGAGATGTACCGACATAAGTTATGTCACTGTATAATAATTTTGAAATTAATATATGAAAGCACAGGAGTTTAAGATCGTCATGGCGAAATGGCATGAGCATATGACTATAAACGCGATGGTTGTGAGTTCATTTCTTACTCGGATAAATTATTTAATATTTTCAAACTTTTATCAATTGAGATTAATATTTCAATCTTCTGGTAGCAAGAAAAAGGACGGCGTTGACTTTTGCAACTCAACACGCAATGTCACAAAAATTCAATGGAAATTAAAAAAACGGACTGCTTAGCACTCGATTCTTTCTAAGTAACCTACAATGTGCAGGACACAGCGTGAAGCCAGAAAAAATGTATTAAGTATGACCGCGGTTGCAATTTCGTTATCTCATAGTGCTATTAATCAGCAATTGCGTGTTATTCAGTACTTAGTGCTTAGAAAGTATCGATAATGAATGTAGCAACTCCAAAGGTATAGTATTATGATCATTAAAGTAATGATTGTAGGTGTATTTTTTTTAAATTTTAAGTTTAGCTTATAATTTTGTTTATTATTTAAAATCTAAGAATCTTGAGCGGCGGAAATCAACGCCGCCCTGCCTCCAGAAGAACGGAAGTAGGACACTATGTTTCTTGTCTCCTATCCTTCTATATATGGGATACGGCGTGAGTCTATAAAAGAAAATTTAAGAGAAGGTAAGGATAAAGAGAAATCGGCTAAATAAAATACACAATTTTGATATATTTTCAAATTTTTAATCAGTAAACAAAAACAAATCTCAAAATATACATAAATGAACACAATAAGCTCATTTAAAAATTACATATAATACCAAAATGGATACTTAAGTACAATAATTTTTAGGTATAAAAGGTGAGGCTATTTCACTGTTTGTATTGTTAAATATTGCACCAGTTATTTGAGCCGACCTTTAAAGGGTAAGGGTAAAGAGATTTTTCCGTCGATAATTTAGACTCATATAATTGACTACTATATATTATTGTTATCATTTTTTACTATGACAAAAACAAAATATTAATACGTGAAAAACTTGTTTCATTTCACGAGTGGTTATTTTTGTTCTTGTAAAGGTTATTATTACATATTATAACGAGATTAATGTATTATGTGATTTTTATCTTGCAATCGTCTTATTGTTGATTATTATCTATAATATCAGCTTCACGCTGTATCCCGCATGAAGCAGGATAGGCAAAGGGGGCCTAGTATCCAATTTTCGTTGGTTTCTGGAGGCTGCGCTTTGTCTTCACTCCAATTAATGTGAGAATCGAACCCACAACCTGTCGCGTTTACAGTCGCACGATTGTGCCCCTGTGTTACGACTGACCTATTAGAAATGTTTTCTATAATATCAGCTACATACCAGCTTATATAACCAATATATATACAAGCATCTCTTAATATCATACAACGATTGTGATTTCAATTGCTGTAAAAGCTTGATGTGATTATTTAAGTTAAAAAATGACAAATGGCCGTAGTTTAATTTATATATTTTTTTTATATAAAGCTAATAAACTAAAATATGTACTGACTTAGTAATAAAAAATATATTTTTATTACAACTTAGAAAGGCTATAGACGTGTTTATCTAATCTTATAGAGACATAATTTTATCATAAAATACGTGTTTATTTTCAATACGGCGTGGCGCATAAAAGGGTACTTACGGAAATCGAAGCACAGCTACTTATACATTTTGTATCGTAAAGACATTGAATTTACGTAGCGATCGTAAAAAGTCAAAGAAAACGATCACTTTGTTCAAACCGCGAACTTTTTGCCAGCAAAAAGAAGAACTTATCAAAGATTACACGAACGGGTTCCTTGAGGTTATTGGGGTTACTTTCGAGAAAATTTTCTGATACAACCAAGTTTTTAAATTAATTATTTCTATTACTTTAGCTATTGTTTTTTCAAGCAAGTTATATGTATATGTAATTTATTTATAAATTTTTATCTATCTATTGATTTGTAATAAAAGCTCAACAACAAATAGTCAAAATAATATAGTCATCTAATACCGATATCTAAGAAATTGCATCTCGATCTGAAAGTGTAGGTCGAAATTAGAGTATAAATTTAACTTTAACGGTTTTACGGTTACTAGATATAAAATAACTAGGAATTATAAATAAAATATATACTACATTTTTTAATAAAGCAATCTTCACGATAAAAAGCATGCAAGTTTATTGTATTACTTATACAATATTTTAATTTAGGTAGGCTGGGGTCTTCGTACCGCTGTGACATAAGCGTGTGACTATAAACGCGACCTTTGTAGGTTCAATTCCTATTCGAGGAATTGAATTATTATTTATTAGTGTTTCCATTTCTTCGCTCTGGAAAATTCTGTGCAAAATAGGGAACGGACAGTCTTAACACTAGGTTATAAAAAGGAATACGAAAGCGTAAAGCTGAAAAAAAAAACAAAAAAAAAGATTACAGTTTAAAAAAAGGAACTCCAATTCACTTACAACAAAACAAGATATCAGCATATAATAACTTTAAAAGATTAAATAATTACTAAAGCTCTGGCTGGGTCCCCACATCACCAGAAACTGTATCGCGCATTAACATTGATATCATATATTTCCATTTAATTTCACCACTTCGTTTTAATACCTTTATTGTCCGAGAGTCTGTCGTAAAAAATGGTAATTATTTGTAAAATGTTGGTATTTCGGTAAGGCATTTGGTCAGTAACACAGTTGTTAAGATTTTATTTTGGTAAATTGCACTGAAACGTGAGTGTCACTTAAGATCAGCATATCTTTGAGGCGCTTATGTAAAGTTTTGCCAAAATATTGCATAATATAAAACAATTTAATATATCTCTATCTATATGTCTCTATAAAACTATAGGTATATTCCATTTAAGCTGATCTACTGGAGCGTAGTTTATATTATTCCAGAATGTTATTGGTGTTTGATATTTTTTTACAACATTCCTCATGTTTTGCACCAAATACAAAATGGTAAGTAGTAGTATAAACAAGCAGAACATAGTGTCAAAACTCTCCTTTCTCGAAAGTAAAAAAAAATCAAGTTCAGTGACGGATATCATCGCTACGCTTTATCGCTAAGTAGCTCAACAATTATCTCACAAATAAAAGCGTAGCACGCTACGATATACGATTCGAACCTGTAGTGATCATGCAACACTTCACATCTCAACACCAACCCAATTAACCGTTAAAGGCTAAACTAAATTTGTGGAAAATCAGAGCAAGAGAACGAATTTGCATAATTAGGCGGACTGAGTACTTACTTACAACTGTTTATCAACGTTGATATATGTCAAAGGTTTTAAAGATGACCTTTAAATGTAACCGACAAGTTACACTTTCAAATATGATTGAATTGTGGACTCGTTTTAACACGTCATAATCATAATATATTATGTACGATTTTATGTGGGTTTGTTTGTTTAAAGATTTCGAAGATTTTTTTTTTAAATAATTTATAAATTTATTTGTATTGAATGGATCGTGTGATTTAATAAATATTATAGAAGTTTTATTTAAAAATATGTATCAAGATAAGAAAATATTTAGATTAAATAGGTATAGTGACGGCATAAATACAACATATTTACGTCGTGGGGCAGGAGCACAAGCGTGGCATTGAGTTGCACCGCTCGAAACACCTCAGAACCTTGAAGAGAAGTGTTTTAACACGAGGTTCCCTGATTACGTATAGGGAACCTGCTATTCGCAGGATAACGCGTAAAGTTAAAAAAAGGTATAAGTATTTATAGTACATGCAAACTTACCTTTTTACCATTAACATTTATCTATAGCATATATTAAGAATGGGAGTGATTCCAATATCCCCGCCCACATCTCAGGACAACAATAAAAAAAAAATATTAATACCTATCCATTTCTCACATTAATAATTTACATAAAAAACATTAACTTAGACTTAACTTTAATTTAATTAGAACAATAATTTCGATTAACATAACAATCAATACAACACAAAATTACAACAAAGAACTGTGGTTTTTCCAGTGGAAGTATTATAAATGGTTTTTATACGTTACAGATGACATATAGTATGGTAATGGCGAAGAGGAGTGGCGCGTGCGCAGCCCACGCACGCTGATTTCAATATATTACAATATATTAAAGATACATTGATATTAATTTATCTATAAGTTAATCTAGTTTTATATAATCCAGTGACAAAACTGGTTTCACTATTGCTATGCTGACAAGTTCTATTATTATCTCATTAATACGTGAAATAGTCTCAATAAAAAAGTCAAGAAGTCAGATGAATCAATAAATTTTGTTGTTCGATTCAAATCACCACACAATCTCAATAAGAAAAAAATAATGGGGTGGAAATGGAACTTAAGCTAGGCAAAATACAAATAACAACCATTAACATATCATTAAAACAATTTTTTTTATAAAAGTTTATATACAAATAGGACGCTGTTTCACGCACACAGCAGGTGGGCCAGGGGGAACCTAGTGTTAAGACAACACAAACACTTAGACAAGAACTAAAAACCAAAATTGTAATTCCTTTTAACATTTGAAATATGCGAAACTGACAATGTCAGTTCGACTGGGTTGGAGCTTATTTACAATACCGTTTATTATGTTAATGATTCGGTACATTATTTCCGACAGGCTGTATTAATAGGACACTGTAAGGTCGTATTTAAATGAGACACTGTCCTAGCCCGAAGTTCATTAGACTAGAGTTTCAGACTAAAGTATTATATTTTGTATGTGATTGTAAATTTTGTCTTTTTAATTATAATATTAAATAATTTTACGCTTTTTACCGTCGAATATAATTTAGTGTTGAATCACTCTATTTTCAACTCTCCAATTTTTTAAACATTGCGTGATGTATGGTAGTGTCGTCCTGTCGCTATATCCCGAATATAAAAGGGTAGGCAGAAGGAAGCTGGGAACCTAGTATTAAGACACTTCATTCTCTAGTTGCTGCCTAATTTTCGAGGCATTGCGTGTTGAGTGGTGGAACTGAACGATAACATATATACCTACCTACCCCAGGTTTACAAAAAAAAAATAGTATGCATCATGAAATTTCACATAAAGAAAAGAAAGCGTATATCTAACTAAACATACCACCAAAATAATATTAGATTTTCTTCACAATCACTTTATAATACTAACAAAATCAATACGGAACACGTAAAGTGAAATTGTTATTTTTTTTTATAGATAATAACCTTTTAGCGTCGGTACCTACTTGAGTTTTATCTCGTAAAGCTGGTAAGGGTATTATATACGTCGTTCGGCGGCGTAATAATTACAACATTAACGACACATTATAAGGTAACGTTTCTGTAAATTGCATAAAATGTAGCGATATGCATAAAAGTATAATATGAATACAATAGGCCATCGTGGTGCAGAGGTACAGTGTCTGATCGTAAAAACGACGGTTGCGGGTTCACAAATTTATGCGATTTAGCTTCACGCGTCCTATGTAAGAAATATAAACTAAAAAAATATAAAAATGGTGTTTATTTATTTTCTAATGACTAGTTAATACAAAACATTTATGAGCATTATCAAAATCATTAATAATCAGAATGAGCTCTGGTGAAAAGATGAAGCGCGGTGTTGAGTTTCGCCACTCAAAATTCAATTTCTCGTATAATTGGGTGGTGCGTGTAGAACGTAGTGTTTCAGCACTTGGTTCTATCTGCCAACACTAAGGGTATACATGCGGAATACAGTGTCAAGCTAATACAGTGCTTAAGTTTTTAAATGAGTTTAATGCGAGACGATCTAGTATTAATATTAAATAGATCAAAATAGTATATCATAAATGACATTTCATTGTCTGAGCTGGTCGACGTGCAAAATTGTAAAGCTGGATTAAAGTTCAGTTATTGTTAATAGTTAAGCTATAGTTGCACACACTACAAGTCGGGGCAGACATAGGGAGTCCTTCTCGGATTTCTATTCTACTATTCTCTACTTCTATTCTATCCTTCTGCGGATTCCTAGCGTTAAAACACTCCGTCTTCATTCCGTCCTCCACTGTCCTTGTTTGCATTGCATTGTTGAAGGGTGGAACTCAACGCTGCGCTTAGCCTCGTTATTGGAGCAAAGAAATATAAAATATCGCATTATACCGTTTGAGAATCGAGCCGACAACCTACAATTATAATTTATAAATTGCGCAAAATATTTAAAATAGTAAAAAACATAGTAAATGCTTCTTTTTGTTTTATGGATTAATTTATGTTTTTTTAATTGGTACAACAACAAATGTACAAAACAAGGCAAATAGACACAAACCTATATATTATATTTCTTGGTTTCAGGGATTCTAAAAAAAAAATTGACAAATGAAATTCCTTTTAGTTTGACATTAACAATATTTACAGATATTAAAAACATTTTACATATAATTTAATTTGATATGTACATATATAATTATATAATACTATAAGTTTTTGATCTACCGAAATACAAAGTTTACGAGCAAATCCTAATAATATGATAGCTGCCTAAAGTAACACATTGCTATGATATTCCTGAGAAAAACTTATGTCAATAAAAACTTATTTCTAGCCAGTAGGCTGTTAAAATGGACATAATCATATAATAATACTTTTAAAACGATAATTTAACAAAATAGCTTTAAAATAGAGAGCAAATCGACTTTTCGATCGTTTAGATGTGTTAAAGAGGCAAAATTGTTTCAATTTGTGATATACCGTTTCAACACTAGTGAATTGGTTGAAAATCACTTCTCGCTTCATCACGCACCAGTACGTTATCGTTTCACAAATTATAGGAAAAAGTTAATGTGTGTTCTATGTGATTTCATGAACAAGGTCAAAATAGAAACTGTACAGTAACCAAAGCTTTATATAAAATATAAATATAAATATATTTTAAATAATTTTGAACCAATAGGACATTGGAATATCAAAGAAAATAATATTAAGTATATTTTGTAACAATAATATGCATTATTTAATTACTTTAATTTCGATTATATAATAAATATTTTTTTTTAGGTTAAAAGTGTAAAAGTACGGAATTGAATTCCGCCAATTCTCGAAATTTCTCGAAAATTGCACTGAAATTAATTTGTTTCTACTCTTCTTTAACACCAATGCTACATTAAGAAGTCACAATACACCCGAAATAACTTATTTAAATTCACACCTAGTCATACCCTACAACAAGAAGTTCATCTCACCTCTTTTAAAACTCCAAAATTAATCTATAGAAAAATCAGTTTACAGTTAACTGCATAGTAAAAAAGTAAAAAAAAAAAAACAAAATCGTCACCAGCAGTCGTGCAGCACGGAAGTATGGAAATGCGCACCTGCCACTCACGCCACCCACTGCGACCAGATAAACGGGCTTAGTTAACTAACGCCACAGAACAACACGTTGGAAATGTTAAGAAAATCTCAGTTCAGAAGATTTTTTTTTTATTTATGGTTCTTTTTTAAAATAGCAGATAAGAAATGACCAGTGCATCTTTAATACTACGGATATTTTGACTTTAAAATTTTTTTTTTACATTTTCATATTGCAAAATATTTTACAATATATTTAAGGCGAAAACAAGAAAACTCAATGTACAATCGTATAAAATTGGTAGATTCCAAATTCAAAACAAATATTTTATTTATTTTTAATTGTAACAATGTTTATGGCCAGACTTTGTATTTACATGTTATTCACACAAGTCTACCTGAAATATCTGAAATGTTCTTAAAAAATAATACGTAGCAGGGTTCGAACTCGCGCCTCTTGGGATATCTGTACATATCCAAGTTTTAAGTAGAATCTTCACATATTCTCACGTAAACATATCATTTCCATCCCATGTTCTGAGGTTGCGCCCGCGCCTCTCCAAGCTACCGTTTGATTGAATGTTCGCGAATGCACTAGATATTCAAGCATTTGCTTCGTGCGACTCACCTGTTACCACCGTGCCGAGCTCAGCTTTGTTAACAAATAAACTGGAAAATTTATATGCTAAACTGTAAAAGAGAATGCTAAGCTTTTGACGACTGAAACGTTAATTAAGACCACTTTTATGTGTGTTCCTGTTTTTCTTATTTTCATTTTACTTACGCGATATTTCTTGATAATATACAACTAGTTAGCTCTTAACATAAAGTAAGTATTTTTTTTAAACTAAATAATTAAACCAACTGTAAGTAAATTTTTTAATTTAGTAAATAATAAACAAAAAATCGAAATAATTTATACAAGATACATATTTTTTGTTTAAATACGTAGGTACCTGAGTAACACCATGCGGGCCAAACCACTGGCGTCTCGGCGTCCAGCTCGCGACGTGACAGTGATGCCAGCATCAGACCGGCGGCAGTGCGACCCGTCACATCGCCCTACCCTACGATCAAACATTCAAAATGTTATATATTCCCAATATAACTGCAATATATATACAAAAATATAAAAAACCAAACGACGAATAATTAAAAACTACTTACATTGAATTCGGTCCAAGTTCAATCAAATTCCAACGCGATGAACCACAAATGGTAATCATAATCTATTCGGAGATACGAAAGAAAAAAAATTGCAACAAAAACTGTCTCAAACAACGATAAATCGAAAAAGTATTGATAATTCGAGCATTTCAGACATTGAGATTTCTTGGATAGTTTTTCTTAGACAAGTTGTGGGTGCCGGTAATAATGAGAGCTGCGGCCGCACCGTAAAAAATCGGTATTTTACGGTTCAGATAAGATGCGGCGAGTTTTCGGAGGTTGTTACACTATTGTATATTAATAATACTATTATTGTACTAAAAATATCATAAAAATGTCTTCAGACATTTTCGAAACTACCCACTTCGAAGTTGCAAAAACGTTATGGATACTTTATCCATACACTGTATCGACATTCGATGGTCTGTTTTGTGAAAGGCTAGTTAAGCAATCGAGGAAACTATAACGCATAAATTAAAGTATATATTTCAATATTAATATAAAAAACTAGGTACTTTAGTGCTTCCGACATTACTAAAGATATTGCCTACAGGAAGTTTCGTGGTTACGATAAATTTGAGCTACATTGTAATTTACAATTAAGTACGAGATCATTGGGACGAAGAAAATTACTGATAGTTTTGCAATCGGCAGCATTATTGCGAATTTGGCGGGAGCGTTTTTTTTTAAGTTCAGATAAAATATAGATAAAGAGATAAAAGAGAGGCCGTCGCGGCACAAGGGATCACGAGTGTGACTGTAGTGGGTTCGTTTCTCAAATGGTTGAGGAAATGATTTATTGTCTTTTTATATATTTTTTTAGATTCTTCGTTCTGGCACCAAGGCAACCTTAGTGTTGAGCTCCACTTCTCAACACGTAATACCTCAAAAAATTCGTCTGAAAGTGGGAAACGGAGAGGCTTGACACTATGATCGCTTTGCCTAAACTGCAGTGTGCGGGATGCAGCTTGAAGGTGATAGATAAACGAAAGATAACTTTCACAAATTTACAAATTTCGTTATTTTGATATGAATTATAAAGCATAAATTTTTCATAATTTTTTTATTGTTTATAAATAAAACACAATATAATTATTCTGCTTTTCCATTTTTAAATTTCTTTATATATCACTTTATCCTTCATTTTATTGTATTTCATAATTTGATATAATAGACACATAAATTTATTGTCATAATATATTATGCATCATATTACATAATATACTCCAAAAACTTTCCTTTATCTTTTCTTTTACCTGTCGATCAAATTTTAAAAAATCCGTAAAATTAAAGCCAAAAGCAAAACCCAAGAAAAGAACAAACAGTCACATTCATAACTTCTTCATTCTCAAAATCGGTTAACGAAATACACTATTACACAAACCAACTATTCCAGGAAATTAGTTCATATCTATTCACCGCTACTCTTGTTCAAAGCGTGTTTGTGCCCGCGGGCGACGCACGTGTACCATCTATACTACCCGTGAATTGAACCTGCACTCATCATTTGCGGTCAATTGAGGCTTTTACAGCGATTAGAGAGCACGCGAGGCGGTGATGACAGTGTGTTTTAATTTGGCCGACTGTTATATTGTCACGATAGTCACGACGTACGGTTGCACGTTTTTTCGTTTTTCAACCGTATGAATAGGTAACCCTATTATATATATTATGTATTATTTTACAAGAATATTTATGCATTTTTTTTAGCGTCGCGCTTTATCCCGATGAAGAGGGAACCTAATGTTAAGACAGCCCGTTATCCATTTTTTATTAACGTCAAAATGAATAAAAGAGTAATCCTTACGTATTGTTTATAAAACAACAATCAAACATTTTAGTCACATTCGAAAAAAAATCCATATGAACCAAAAAAAACTAAAGCAAAACAAAAAAAAGACCCTATATTCGAATACAGTTAAAAAGAGCTACTATAACCTATTTACCAGTGTAATTACACCCATTCTTTTAGAGCAATAAAAAACCCGCACAAGATCACGCTTTGCACGGAGATGTGTAGAAAGCGGTGCCAATTACGTGCTCGACTACCGACAGACCACCGCCTTATGCGAGACGCGGGCCACGCTCGCGACCGATATATTATAAATAATATATATTTATATATATGTAATTATTTACAGTTTTTTATGCTTCACAGGTGTATCCTGTTCTGCATATAACGGGGTAACCAGAGGGAATCTAAACAAAAACCATCTATCACTCCCCTAAATTTTCGAGACATTGCGCAACGGAATCCAACGCTGCACTGTGTCTTGTTTCCAGAGCGATTATATTAAAACCATTCATTTTCCGAGCACGCGAATTAGATTTTCGCCAATAACTAAATCTGTATAAGATTTGCCGAAAAGAAAGAACGCAATAGACAAACCAACGATTTATCATTTCTATCATATTTTTCCTTAAAAAAAATAGACTTTCTAGTTTAAAAAAAAAAAACAAGTAAAAACACAAACTTCTAGTTAATTTAATAATAATGATAGAGCAGCCAGCATACACCGCCAGCGGCGGCTCATACGCCGTGGATTGAAATCGTGCAACACAACCTAATTAGATGACTTCCACTTGCTAAACAGCGTTCGACCGACCGACGATTTAGTTGAAGGTTAGCTCTTAAATGCGATCTAGAGTGATAGATAAAGGTCTAATAGACCATGATTTGTAATCGGTTATATTATACAAAGGTACATTTTAATAAAAAAAAATTAAGTTTTTTTTTGTACTGTGTTTTAATCAGTACATGATTAAAAATGTAGAATGAAAATTGCTAATATAAACATTTAAGTGATTGTATACGCGTCGTGGCGTTTAGTTTCGTCACTCAGCACGTAGTGTTTAGGTAAGTCGTGGCACATGGGCACAAGTGTATGATTGAAAATGCAACAGGTTGTGTCGAGGCAAAGCGGGCGTTGAGTTCTACATGCAATACCTCCTTTCAACGGAAAATGTGGAACGAAACTTTCTTAATGGGAACGGAGTGCCTTAACACTAGGTAATTTCAAATACACAGTATGTACTAGCACGAAAATTATGGTTTTCGTATGCATATTATATTTACATGATTATTTACGGTACATTGCGTATTACGTGGCGGAACTCAATGCCGAAAAAACAACCCAAAATTATCGTGTTTACATTCAGATATTGTCCCACTGAGCCACGGTGTCCTCTATAATTTACTACTTCGAAACACAACACAGACAAGTACATAATAACATTTACAATATTAATATGAAATTCAAATGAATAAATTAAACATAATCCATAAACCTTTACAGACAGGTATCTAATGCAATTACAAATTGTGACTTCATTAAAGCCACGTTACGGTGAACATAAAAATCTTAACAACACTATATAAGCATTTATTAATACAATTTAGACATCAGATGTACGATAACCGCTCGGTCCAACTTAACGGTCGTACTCGGTTCGAATTTATTAACCTACCCACAGTTCTAGGTCCGGTCCGCGGTAGGTGCCCTAACATTTTAAATGAATTAGTGAAGCGAAACAATAGGGTATCGATATTCGATAGAACTTTATGCTATTATATTTTACAGAAATAGCCGCCATTGCCGATAAAACCATGTTTGCAGTCAGATAGCTGGGTAACAGATATTTTCACAGTGCTCGATTGAGTTATAAAATTATATTGTTCTATAATCTTAGTATAAAATCATACAATGTAACTAATGTTGAGTGTAAGTTAGAAAGCTGGGTGATGCTCAGCAATAGTACTTTGTTTAAATACTCATATAATTTATGATACATAAATTATATATCTATGAAATCAGAACACAAAGTGTGACTGTAAAATCGACTGGTTGTGGATTCGATCCCTACACACAGTAGTTCATTAACATTTATATTTTCATGACGCGACGTTGAGTTTCGCCACTTAGCACGCAATGCCTCCAGAACTCGGCGGAAGGTGGGAAACGGAGATATATATATATATATATATATATATATATATATATATATATATATATATATATATATATATATATATATATATATATGATTTTATATATATATATATATATATATATATATATATAAAATCATAACGACTTATAGCATTTTGTAATGTATAGTATATAATCATAACATAAACATGAGGAACTCCGTTTTGATATTCTACGTGTTCTTTTCTTAAAGAATGAATCGAAATAACTATTTATGATATGTAAATACACAACACAATAACAGTTTTGAAGCGGCACACATACCAGAGGTCACAAATTAGCTCCTAATAATCTCGAAATGATCGTTTATCCCCCAACACCGGCCCGGGCCTATTATATATAATTACTGACGACACGGCGTCAGCGAAGACGGCATCGATTCAAGCAAATGTTGGTATTTGTAAACGTGTAATTTATTCGGAAATATTTGCGTAAATGATTTCGAATGATGAACTTATACTATCATTTATCAGATGGTAATAATCGTTCCGTTTTGTTTGTTTGTATTATTAAAACCTGCAGCCAGCTAAGGTCAGTCGTGGCGCAGGAACAAGCGTAGTGATAGCGACATTAAACGCTACAGGTTCGGTTCCACCTTGAAGAAATGAAATACCAATCGTTTTCGTTTTCTCGTTTTGGTAATGAGGTAATGAGCGTGGCATTGAATTTTACCACTCAACACTACACACAATGCCTTCAGAATTCAGTGGAAAGTCGCTAACGCGAGTGTCTTAATGGAAAAAAGTGTTTTACTGCTAAGGTCACAGCTTTCCTCTGCCTACCTAAAAACCCCATAGCAGCATTTCGCTCCAATTTACGAGTCATGATTCGTCCCCTTCTTCAGTCTCACAAGAGTCAGCACCGCGATTTGCCCTGGGCAACAAAACATAATAAAACAATTCCCCGATTGAAAATCGAATCCACAATCTACGCATACACAATCAAGCCCTGCAAACTCGAATGCAAAGGTGATTCATCTAACAAAATATTATCGAACGCTAGCTAAAACCACGTACATACATACAATACATACATACACCACGATACATCATTGTTACCTATATATATATGTATATATAAAATCGCGTACAAGTAATTCATTAATGTTGAAACGTTGCATGTTCAGTATTAATGATCGGGTCGAAGGTAAGCGGCGGATCAAAGAGGTGGTCCGGTAATGATATGATTTATTGGGCACCGCGAACTAGGAACGGGGGGCCAATGAATCATTATATTTACTCATAGCGACCTCACTAGACGACTAGGATTGTTGTTATACAGTGTTTTTTTCAGCACCGCTTTAAATGAAACCATAGTTTTCACTACTTTATAAAATCCTAATACAATTTTTTAAAACATCCCAAAAATTAAAAGGTTATTTTTTCAAACAAAATAAATAATATAGGGAAATCGCCGCATACGCCTCAATGCGAAATTGAGTCGTAGGTATTGGAGCCAAAAAGTTGTTTAACCTTTAGTTGTATTTTTGTTGTAGTATGTGTTTACGTTATTGGTATCTATGCGTAAATGCGTCACACGAAAAAAAGATATAGATAAAAAAATCCTACGTCAAAACTCTTGAGGTATCTTGATTAATTCGTTTAGGTATCGGTTTAAAAGATTTTACCCTATATGCAGTTCCCGTAAAAGGAGTGATGACGTTTCCATCCTGTATACAACATTTAGTTATTATTTTTTTTAATTTAGAGAATTGTGTATGTCGTGATGTGAATATATGTTTGTTATATTATTTTGTATATATACGATTCTATTATTTATATTTAAAAATAAATCTTTTGCTAGTAGCTTACCTGAATTGTAGATAAAATTATTCGGGCTTTTTCTTTGATATTTTAAATTAAAAATGCAACTTTTTTGAGTATCCGATCCGATGAGAAACATAGATAACTGAATAGTTATTTAAAAACACGGCAAAACGTATAGAAAACAGTCATATAGCGACGACATGGCAAATCAAAATGTCAAATTTAATAAATATTTTGGATATGGGAACTTCTAAATCGAAACTTCACAACATTCAGCAACATTAGAAGCACAAATAAAACAATCACTATAACATCGTAATATATATACATCAACATCAACAATAATAAAACACACAACGAACAGCCATTTATAACTGTAGCGGCCTATATCCTTATTGCCCAATGATTGATTGGAGGAGAGAGAGTATTACAACAACTATATTAGATCACCGCCGTTGTAATTAATAAAACGTTCGAAATGAGCTAATTAAACTTTCGAGAAATGGTTGTTTTGTATGAACGAATTTATTTCACATTCAATCATTAATACCGAAAATGCAATCATTGCTCACTTCTAACTATACAACGATTGAGAGGTGAAAAATATGTAATTATACTACCTATACCAGTTATGTTATAAAGTCTTTTTGTTATCAAAAGTTAGTCAAAAGAAAGTCAAATTTAAAAATGAAAACAACGCTTGAAGCTAAAACATTCCTTATTAGTTATGCATACAGTATATTACTGTTTGTACATATTAATATAACGTCAATTTAAGTTGCCGTGTGTAAATAATGTTTAATTAAGACGAGCACAGCCATCTTCATTTCGTATGTAATCACATGTTTATACGTTTATTCGATCCGATACGAGATTTTATCTGTGATCATTAATTATTGAGAATGATTGGAAATTGAGTTGTTGTTGTAAATTTAACAATTTATTGTATCTATTTAAGTGTCGATAATCTGTGGTACAATCGAAAAATTGACATCAAAAACACGGTCGATAGAGTTGTTGACACGCTGTTACGGGACTGTGGTAATCCAGATCCAGTCTTTTGTGCTTTACAAAGTTGTATCGGTTTTTGTATGCACAAGTAAATTGTTTTATGAAACTATCGACCATTTTGATCTGTCGTAAATGTACATATACAAAACAAGAACGTCTGGCAGTTGGTATAATTATGTTTTACTATAAACAATTAATGAGGTGAAACGCGGCGTTGAGTTCCGTTACTCAACACGCAATACCCTGGGAACGGAGTGTCTTATTTAGAAAGGCTTCGTAACATAAGGTTCCCAGGGTCCCATTGATAACCTTAAGCCTCTGGCCTCTTAGTAATAAGAAATTAAAAAAAGAAAATTCAAACATCCGTGCACGATGATATCATTAACAGATTAAAATAACACTGGCATCGTACAATATTTATTGTTTAAATAACTCAAAATAATAATAAAAAAAAAACATGATTACAACGCTAGAAACAAATGTTTTGATCAAGACATTAACTTCACGAGCTCGAAGATGCAATAAAAATGTAATTATTCATGTTCATACATACATGTATTGAGGCCAGTCGTGGCGCAGTGGTACAAAGTGTGACTGTATAACCGACTGGTTGTGGGTTCCATCCCCACTCGAGGAGATGAAATATTTACTTAAATTTATATTTTCATTTCTTTGCTCTGGTGTCGAGGCAAAGCGCGGCGTTGAGTTCTGCCACTCAACACGCAATGCCTCCAAAATTCGGCAGAAAGTGGGGAACGAAGTGTCTTAACACTAGGTTCCCTCTGCCTACCCTGCTGTGTGCGGGATATAGCGTGAAACTAATTTAATTTTTTTTTATTTTTTTAATTTTTCATACATACATACTGCAGTGTTTGTGCATTGCTTAGGTTTTACATCAATCTCTAATTAAGAAATTGTTTCTGCACCAAGCGCCATAATAAAAGAAAAACAATCAAAATGGTTTGTTTATGTCTGAATAAAATCCACTATTCATCTCTCATCCCATCTTTGTTAAAAGACGTGTTAGCAGTTAGCACCTACTAGCATTTACGAGCACCTAGGTTATTACTTGCAAGATTCGTTTTTGTTTATAGTACGAAACTTTTTTATACTATACGCAAATGTATAAAATATATAAAATTAAAAAATATATAAAATATATAATAGAAATAAATATAGCACAAAAAAATTATATATATTTTTTTAATTGTAAAAAAAATTTGCAAATATATATCATTCATTATATATAGTTTCTATAAATATATTTTTTGTCTATCCTGGTATTTTTTCCTAATAAGCAGATTGACAATCTAAATCCAACAACATTTAAAAAAAGAAATTCTTAATTTATTGTAAATGAAATAATTTTATTATGATTTCTATTTCTCATTTCTATTTACTTAATCATATTTTTAACAATAAAAAATACGCTCGTGTATCTTTCTCTATACTTTAGTGAACCTACTTTTTTTCTGATAAAGCTAGAGTAACGACAATAGTTTATAAACATTTTTAAAGTGTTATTCCACACTTAGGAAAGAAAAATACTTATTTAGAAAACGTATAAAAATTTGAACGTAGCGGGACTCGAACCCGCGCCTCCTGGAAACCGACCAGGCGCTCTGACCACTAAGCCATGCGTTCTCGCCAAGCTACGTTGAATTTCCCCCTTCAGAGAAGCTAACAACATAAATAAGTTGTAACAAGCGTATAAAAATTTCGACGTAGCTTGGCGAGAACGCATGGCTTAGTGGTCAGAGCGCCTGGTCGGTTTCCAGGAGGCGCGGGTTCGAGTCCCGCTGCGTTCAAATTTTTATACGTTTTCTAAATAAGTATTTAACGACAATAGTTTTCATAAGAACAATACTTCACGGTAGCGGCGGCTTTCACATTTCACATCCTGCATAGGACGGTAGACATGTGAAAACCCGTATTAAGACACTCCATTCCCCTCATTCCGCCCAATTTTCGAGACATGTTGATTGGTCTGGTACTATGAATGTAAATGCAACGCTTCGACTACCAGAACGGTAAAATGAAAATAATTTATATATGACAATTCATCGCGCTTACAACCTGATATTCTACTGCGCTACGACGGCTAACGATGACGTCAAACATCTTAACCTTTTTGTGAGATAATTCATAGAATACAATATGTTTAAAAACTAAACACAATATTCATATAGATATTAAATCCACCGGAACAATAGATGTGGAGCGAGGATGCGCGGAGGTCGTGCCAAGGTTCGGTGCCGGGTGCCTTTTGTTCTAAACTGGGTTATGACAGGTCTTCGTATCGTGTTATTAGCTTTGAACTATTCAACAATTTCTAGAATAGAAGTCACGACAGGTTCCATCCTTGAATTTATGTAGAGTAGAAATTATTTTCTGTTATTTTATAACAATTCATTTTGTAATTATATGAAATTGCTGTTTGCTTGTTTATTTACTTGATAATAATTGGGTTGAGATAATTAAAAATTGGTCGCACTGTTTTGTACTATGTGACATTTTGATGAAATATTCATCAAACAGTACTAACTAGTCTTACCCTTATTACCTGGTCTTATATTAAAAGTTTATTTGAAATATTTTTATTACATTATTTAGTGATTTTCATATCCTAACATATTACTTATTATATTATTATTTCAATAAATTTACGCCAAAAACTAAAAAAGAAACATACATAGTACAATTATTTAAAAGATAAATCAAAATATACATATATTTTGATTTCTTTTAAGTACCAGAGACCAGTCGTAGCGCAGTGGCACAAAGTGTGACTGTAAAACCGACTGGTTGTGGCTTCGATCCCCACTCGAAGAGATGAAATATTTACGTAAATTTCCATTTCTTTGCTCTGGTGTCGAGGCAAAGCGCGGTGTTAAGTTCTGCCACTTAACACGCAGTGCCTCCAGAATTCGACAGAAAGTCGCAAACGAAGTGTCTTAACACTAGGTTCCCTCTGCCTTCCCTGCTGTGTGCGGGACACGGCGTGAAGCGAATTTATTTATTTTATTTCAAGTACCACATCCACCTACCTTAACGTTATATAACGATATCTTACATTAAAGCAATAAAGACCACAATCGCTAGTATTAACAATAAGAATTAGAACAAAAAACGCTCTTGTCTGTACGTCCGCCCTACACGCGACCTTCGTCCCCGGTGACCGGTGACCGAACATCAGCATACGGACACAGCAATGAATAAACACTAGTTGACGTGCGACACAAGTGAAACGTTAAAATGGCGCTTTGTGTTTAATAATAAAAGAAAATTTAAATAATTAATTACTAACGGTTAGTATGAAAAGTGACGTCTTCTTAATTTAATTTATTACTTAATAATTAAATAAGAGGATTTTCCCACGATACTAAGAGTAATAATGTATGTCGATTTAAGGGTATACTTATTTATATGTACATAAAAATATCAAATTGTTTTATAATTTATTTTTATGGTTACATGCTTCATTCTAGATATTGCGTGTGGTGGCGGAACACAACGCTACTATTCTATTCCCCCGAGTGGAAATCAAACCTGCAACTGTTGTGCTTACATTCACACGCAGTGCTATTGCAACACGCAGCGCCTCTTTTAATCAATCTAACCTGAGACTACTTTATGAAAAAGTAAGAATATTTTCAGTAAATTTAAAATTCTGTCTTTATAAAAGCAAATGGAGGCTATAGATATTAAAATAGGTAATAAGCAACAACATAAGCATCAATCTACATGTATGACGTAATACACAATATTAGTTAGCTCGTCTCAAGCAGTATTTTAGTGGCCCTGTTCTAAATCGGCGGCCTTTATCATGCAAATCGTTTCAGCTTTTTGTCCACTTCTGATTTCTCGAAGAGAAACAATGCTATGGTGGGGCATGGAGAATCACGTTATTTGCATCTTGTATTCCACCATTTACATATTTATATCCTTTTTGAAAAAAAAAATCAGCTTCACGTTGCATCCCGCACACAGCAGGGTAGGCAGAGGGAACATAGTGATAAGACATTCCGTTCCCCACTTTCCGTTGGATTTTTTGACGCATTGCGTGTTAAATGGCGAAACTCGACGCCGGGCTTTCGTATTGGTGCATTAAAAAATAATTCATATCCTCGAGTGGGGATCGAACCCACAACCGTCACGTTTCAGTCACACCCTTGCGCTACTGGGCCCATACGGCCCCGTATCCTGTTTCCTCATTCGATTTCTAGAAATACTTAAAAATTTACAAGGTACAAGCATAACCTGATTCTGCATTACTCCATTCTGTACTGTCGGTCTGTATATTTATTTTTATCAATTCTATATAATATTTTCATTGTTATTTTATTGTGCTTTGATTGGGATGAATATTTAAAAGTTCTTATTAAAGTAGTTCGTTAAGTGGATGGACGTTGTTCTTGATATAGATACATATTCAATATATTCAAGATATGCATACAAAAGTATTTATTTTTGACGATAATTTAAATCAATCAATCGGCCAAGTTAATACATTGAGACAAACGCGATCTATTACAAAGTGTAATAAAATAAATTTTAACAAATAAAATAAAAATACTTTTAGTGAGATATAAATAATATGTTTTAGCTAATATAATCTTAATTCGCCAACCTTTACATATTTTTGGTAATATATTTCTTGTTCATTAAGTGAGCACTATATAAGTTTAATTTTGTTTGATATTCATATTAAGTCGTGACTACCGTATTTCTGTCAAGCACTAAGTGCTCAGATCTCCAGCTTCATAGTAATGAAGTGAAGATAAAAACTGGCAATAACAATTTTATAGAAAAAAAAAAATATAAAATAATAAAGAAACTAATATGATTTTCAAATACTTGTTGATTTAATAAGTAATATGTTATTTAGTCTACGTAAAAAAACTTTATTAAAGCAATAATAGTAAAATGAATTAAAAAAAACTTATCACTCTATCCCGCACACAGCAGAGTAGGCAGTCCCTCTGTGTGCCATCCTGCTGTGTCTTAAGACACTCGAATTCCGAAGGCATTGTGTGTTGAGTGGCGGAACTCAACGCCGCGCTTAGCCTTGACGCAAGAAAATGAAAATATAAATAAATATTTCATACCCAACACTTCAAGTACCTGACATATCAACTGTGGTCGTTGTTGCACCAAATATTAACAATATATTATATTATTTCTTATGACCGCCAAAAGTTACAATATGCATCACTAATATATAAAAAAAACTGAGCATATTAATAAGGAGACATTAGCGTAGTTAGCACCTCAGACGTAATGCTCAACCGACCTCTGGAGCTCAGAGGTCGACATGTGTTGTTACAAACAAACGATTTATTGGATATCGCCGTTGAAACATGGGTTTGTGGTGGAAATGTAACTTATGGCACTTCAACGTACAACGTCTATATTACATCGTTATTTTAAGGATCGAGGGAAATTTCTATGTTAAAATATGATGATTATTAAGTTACAACTTTTCCATAGAGAATATTATTTTTTTTTTATTATTTTCTATGGAGAAGTTGTTAATACGTATAAAATAATTGAAAATTTTATAATTATTAAGATTAAAACTGATTTTGCATATAAAATAAAAGCTAACTTAAATAAAACGTACATTATCTATTCGTACCGGCACACCGTCTGATTATAAACGCTATGGAATGTATTACATATGTTCATTTTCTCGCTCTGGTGACGAGACAAAGCGCGGCGTTGTGTTGTGCCACTTAACAGGATACGTGTTCTCTCCGCCTACCCTGCTATACACGCGGAATATAGTGTGAAACTAAAGAAGAACCACCATTATATGAGACATTTTCTAAAATTCCAAATGTAATATGACCAACAATATAATCGACTCACGAGCTACTGACACAACTTTAACCATGTAGAACCTAATTGCCAACTTTGAGCACTCCCGTAATACATCAAGTATGGACGTGCGTTTCACCTCGGTCATGACCCCTCATCAAAGTCATGCATCACCCGGTGTTCATCATATCGCGATTCGACCTGAACCGGTCACGCGTCCAGCAAATACCCAATAATTGGTGAAGATTACACATTGCACTTTGAACATGACGAAAAAAAAAGTATTAATAAAGGGTTCCTTTAAAATCAATTACATTTTTCATTAACTTGTGAAAATTTTAAGTATAGCGTTATAATTTAAAGTTTTACTGATTCCAGATCAGCAATCCACCTACATTGAAATACAATACTATAAAATAATAATAGAAATTTTTATATAATTAAAATATATTTTAAACTGTCTCTATGTCTCTAACAATTGATACGGTTGTGAAAGATTAAGGAACTCCAATATTTTTTGTTACTTAAATTTAATTTAAAAAACTTTTTTTTGGAATATCTCGTTAAATTACCATAAAATAATATAATCAAGAATAATGCTTTATATTTATTGCAATGGCAACGGTATGGTCCGACATAAAAATAGCTGAAACAATTTTCTCAATAAAAAAAAATTCTATATCACTTTTCTAATACAACTCACGTAACGCTAACCTACATTGGTATTAGTTGCGGCCGTGGGACGTGCTAAAGAGGACTACACAGACGCAAGCAGGAGCTCTGGCGCGACTTGCTATGGAAGGTCATTTTGACAGATCTGGTTGTCAGCAAGATAAGTTTAAATTTAGAGAAAATTATTGGAAAACATGATATTATCTTTTAGTTAAATGTTATTAAATTACTAAAATAAGGTGTGAAATACATTATGTAATTTATTAAATTAAACGTAATATCCCAAAAAAAAAATTTTAATTTGGTTAACTAAAAAAATATATTTGTACTCATACTGTACCATATGTTTTAAACACAATGTAAGGTTAAACATATATAAAAAAGACAACTTCCCGCACAGTTGGATAGGCAGAGCATGCCTTAAACTACACTCCGTTCCCCACTTTCCGGCAAATTTTAAGAATATTGTGTGTTGAGTCTAGAATAGAATATAACATATTCATCATCATCATCATCAGCTTCACGCTGTATCCCACAAACAGCAGGGTAGGCAGAGGAAACCTAGTGTTCACACACTTCGTTTCCCACTTTCCACCAAATTCTGGAGGCATTGCGTGTTGAGCGGTGGAACTCAACGCAGCGCTTTGCCTCGACACCAGAGCGAAGAAATGAAAATATAATTGTAAATAAATATTTCATTTCTCCGAGTGGGGATCGAGCCCTTGTGCCCCTGCACCACTATATATATACATATATATATATACAATACACAAAACCACCGCAAACTGTAATATTCAATGGCATATTGGTTTTAACATTACGTAAGCGCTCCTCTTGTTAATTAACACCTGCTACGATTCGCGATGCGCCGGCGTCGGTGTCACCTTTATGTAACAGAGTAATCGTGTCAAAGACACTGAACATTACATACATATGGACCTTAACCTGTTGTTTGTACTAAAGTAGGTAAAGTTAGTTGTACTATTGTGTGGAAGATTGTAACTTGTAGTGTTTGTATGACTTGATTGATGGCAGAGATCTTACTGGATTCCACCTTAGAGAGAGAGAGAACCCAGTGTTAGGACATCTGGACTATTTTGACATTGCATGTATAACTAGAGTAGATACTGTACAGGGTGAGGAAATGTGAATAATAAATTACCTTTAGTAGGAATCGAACCTACAATGCGACAGTCAAACACTGCCGCTGCGCCCTAGCAAATTAAAACGTAAACGTAAAACATTATAACAAAAAGTTACTTCTAATGTAAAGTAACTACGGGTACTAAAACTATAATAGCTAATCGAATGAATCTACAAATCTTTCTAAGATTTAATTATTTGCATAGATAAATCATTATTTTCTATATAACCTATGAACCTGACGTTATAACAATTTACAACTATTAATCAATATTATATCTAAAATATATAATTTTTTGAGTAAAACTAATTTTCAACGGTTCAAAGTCTCTCCCATGGGACAGTAGGGAGACACAAATAGGTCACTCTAATCTCTCCCCAACATTTCCTTATTGCAATACAATTTCAACACTTTCTAAGGCACTGATCGTTTTATATGGGCAATAACTAAGAAAAGATAAGCTATCTCCCTCAATAACAGGTACTCGGCCGGATCGAGATTTATTGGCTGCGTCAGACATTAGTCGTTGCTATCGGATTGTGATTATCGGTCAATACGTCGGGTCAACTATTGTTCTAGACTAAATTGTGTAGAAAAACTAGTTGTTTCGCGAAATGTCTTGGTACTAGAAACTTGTAGTTACATATGTCTTATGATGTTATTGTAAATGTGAGGCTATATATAATCTTTTCTCATCTTGACTGCTTTGTCTGTTTATACCTAGATAATATAATATGTATATTATATAGGTGATATGCCGAAAATAATATAAAAATTGCCAATAGAAATAATTTTGGTTGAATTTAAGTATTCATATCAGTTACACCAACTCAGCGTAACGGTTATTACCTACTTCAAATCTGACTTAGATTTTTATAATATTTTGGATTTTTTTTTAAATACTAATATATAGTGCGGTGTTAAGTTCCACCACTCACCCAAATCTCATATAAGAAAAAAAAACACATAATTTTTGTTTAAATGTCACATCCTTGTCATAAATATTAAATACACTATTTAAACGAACCAAAGTACGAATACTATTTAGAAAATATAGTAAAGTTACACAAAGGTGAACTTACTTGTTGGTGGCGATACACACGTTAAACTGGCCGGGGTAGTTTAGCTCGTTACCCCGACATGTTTATTTGGACGCCCACGCGCCGCCCACGGATAGGACGTATAATGCGATGGACAAACTAACTTAGGAGAGGATGTTTAAGTTGAAACTAATTTCTTTATCGTTCTGTTTGCTTTGGATTTTATAATAATGTATTAATTTAACAATTTGTTATTGTTCTTAAAATAATAACTCGTTTGTTTATTGACGCCGCGTAATGTGTGTTTGTGAACGTGGTAGTTGCTGGTTCGAATATTATCAGATTTACTACTCGAGGGATATGATTTTATCTAAATTATCTTCATTATCTCGATTTGTTTACGATTGGATTCGGCCCACAACACTCAATGTACGAATTGCCCTAAAAATATATGTCCTTTGCTACTTTTCTATGCCGTATGCGTAAGCCCCGCTATTAGGTTATATAGAATAGCCTTATAGCGGTCAATCTGAACATATCTAATATCTTCTATGACAAAATAAGAGAACGAGAATCTTATATCTTTAAAACTAAAACTTTAAAACTACACCAAAATGTGACCTCCTCCTCCTCAGGTGTAGTAATTTTTCCATTGCTCTATACTTATATTAGAATATTAGAATTCTTATAAGAATTTATCATAAATTACACCAATAAATGCAAAAAAGTATACGAATCGAACTGGCTCGTACGCGGACGACCGATAACAGCAGAAACAAGATCAAAACTGCCATCCCAAATTCAACCCTAACTACATTTCAATATGGTTTAGAGTCAAAGGCATGAGGCTCTATGAAATAATGCACTGAAAAAACAACTTTAACAACATACGAATACAGTAAAATCAAATTTAACATTTTACGCGTCGTTTCTTTGTGTTTTGTTAAGAAAAAGGTCATGTGATAAGAAGCGTCGTTTTCAACAGAGGTCACATGAAAAATTGAGTTGAGTTATAATAGTACCAATGTTTTTCATTTTCAATATATTAAAACAATTCAATAAGTTTTTATTCAGCTTCAGGCTGTACCCATACTGTCAATATGATATGGAGGAAGGCAGAGGGAACCTAGTGTAAAGTCACTCTGTTCCCCACTTTCTACTCAATTTGGAGGCATTGCGTATTGAGTGGCCGGACTCAACGCCGCACTTCGCCTTGTTACGAGAGCGAAGAAATGAATATATTAACAAAACAATAGTAAATAGATCGAACCTACAATCATCGCTTTTACAGTCACAACAGCGCAGTTACAGTAGTTGCAACAAGTTTTTGTCGAAAATTTTAAATTAATAAAATAAATATACTATATCAATTTAGACTTGACAAGATAAAAAAAACTGATAAAAATAATATAGAAATATATGAAAGACATATAACTTAGCTGCACCATCATCTCACCTACATTAAACCAATCGTATAATAGACAACCAAAAAAAAAAACATTGAATGAAAATGCAAACAGTAGGTAAATACGGTACGAAACAACACGCTCAGCCTTTAGCGGGCGCAAGGTCGGAATATAAAGCTAAACGTCAACTCGTAATGGCTGTGTCGTGTCAGCGTTCATAACTTAGGTAATAAATAATTTATGCATTTTTTAAAAAATCTACTTCACGCTGTATCCCGCACACCGCAGGGTAGGCGGAGGGAACCTAGTGTTAAGACACTCCGTTGTCCACGTTCCGCCGACTTCTGGAGGCATTGCGTGTTGAGTGGCGGAACTCAACGCCGCGGTTCGCCTTGATACTAGAGCTAAGAAATGAAAATATACATTTAAATGAATTATCATTTCTTTGACTGGGAATGGAACCCCCTCGCCACGAATGACACGTTTTAAAAAACATGTAAAACTGATATCGGCGTTTTGCGACTGCCATTTTATAATATTTCAGGTGTTAAGCACAATCTACTCAATATTTTTAATAATATAACGCTAAAGAGTTCGTTTGATTGGTTTTTTCACTAAGAATGTGTCATATGTAATACATAGTAATTCTTTGCTATTTCTATTTGACCACGGGAGCGAAGCCGGCGGTAAAAGCTAGCCGAATATATGTAGTATATTGATTAAATGTATTAGCCATCATTTTTAGAAAATCACAAATATAAGATACTAGGTGTGTGAGAAATTGATATCTACAGTCTCCAGAAAATTCGGTTTAGTTATTACTTTATTATATTATGAGGAACGTATATCTTCATCAATCGATCTTTTTCAATACCGATTGGCATATGTATAAACTCGCAATAGATGGAACGATAAGGAATGTCGAATCATCTTGTCGAATTGTCTACAACTATACAATCTAAATAGACTATGGAACAGTTATTTTAGCAAAACTTGACTTTTGACTTGTTTTCCAAGCCCAACATGACACGATACTTAACCGCTAAAACAAAAAAAAAACAAACAAATATACCTATTTAACTAAACCTTAATATGCATTTTATACTCAAACAAGCTAGGCACAGGGAACGCATTAAAATCGAACGCACAACCAACGCTAATCAGATACAATACAACCACTGCCCCTACCTAATAATAATAAATTGTAAAATATCAATTACTTAATAAATAAATATTTCTTAATACACATTTCTACAATATTACAAGAGATCACATTTCACTGGACACGTCGCGATTTCAAGAGCGAGTGTCAAATGTTCCGCGACCTCCACCACACCCGACCTTAATCTGACAACGAAACTGTAGCTGTCTTCTTAAATATATCGCTTAATTAATGTAAATTAAAGTTAAAGTATAATTTTGCGATCACGTGGCGCAGGAGCGCAGGTTGTGCCTGTGAACGCGTCGTTTGTAGGTTCTATTGCCACCGAGGGTAAAAAATATTTAATATATATATGGTCATTTCTTCGCTATGGTTACAAGATAAAGTAGTCGAGTTTCTCCACACAAGACGCAATGCTTGCAGAATTAGCCGGAAAGTTGGGAGCGGAGTGTCTTAACACTATTCTCCCTCTGCCTGCCTGCCTGCCCTTTGCGTCATTTTTACGCTTCTGAAGCTGAAGAAAAATATATATTATAATACACCTATAATCTGACCCAACCGTAGCAGTCACTAAGTACGGGGTCACTCGCAAGGTCAGAACACAAAGGTGTTACCGTCGTTACGTAGCGGTAATTACCTGAGGCACATTATACCTACTGTAGTCAATAGTTGATACAAGAAATATTAAATTTTTCATTTTCACATCGAAACTATTTTATATGATTATGATTATAATTTTATTAATATCCTCAGTGATGTACGCCGTAATAATTTACAAGGACGGGTTGTGTAGAACGGTGCAGGTTCAAATTAGGTGATATTTAAATGTTCTGTATATAAATAAAAAAGAAAAGTCTGTCCGTCTACCTAGACTACAATATCAATCTAAAGATCGCGTGGATCTCTTTTAGTGCTATTTCTTTTTTTTATTTTAAGTTATACTATTTATATAATAAAAATTTACTCCAATCTTGGCGATTGCTGGTCGTATATAATAAATAATAAGTACAGCAAAATATAAGACCAGTCGTGGCGCAGGAGCACAAGGTGTGAATTTATAATCGACTGGTTGTAGGATCGATCACCACTATAGGAAATGAAATATTATTTACATTTATATATTTTTTTCTTCGCTCTGGTGTCAGCACGGCGTTGAGTTTCGCCACGTAACAAGCAATTTCTGTAGAACTCGGCGGAAAGTGGCGACGGGGTGTCTTCTGTTGAAACACTATGTTTCCCCAACCTACCCTACTGTGTGCCAAAATAGGAGTATTAAGAAATATTTGACGAAATATGAGTTTGAAATATTCCCTAAATAACTTTTGCATAATATAGATAAACATTGACATTATAACTTTAAGCACCAGACATTTCCCTGCGTTATTTTACGCCTAGTGGGTTTTTTATGTTAATAAAATGTCTAAGTTGTTAAACTTTGACATAACCTTATACAGATAACTACCTAATAAAAGATTTGCAAGGAAACCAACTTTTGCATAACCGTTTTAGCATACAACGATATATTGTGTGATGAAACCACCGACTTAGTTCCGGAGCGAATGACGATAAGATGGTCGATAAACGTGGTATTATAATAAATTTTAATATTAATATTGAGCCACAAGGTCATGAATTAAATATATTTTTATCCCATTATTTTATTCTTTCTACAAAAAAAACACATGTAAGTGTTCAAAGAAGAAGAGCGACGTGTAAAAGGTTATTTTTAAATATTATATACGTATCTTCTTCTTTGAACAATTACATGTGAATTTGTACATACACGCCTATTGTACATTTTTGTTTTATGTATTAAATTTTGTTCACTTTATTGTGCAATAAAGAATCTACAAGAATATAAAAAGAAAGGTAGTAATAGATAATGCGGCGTTGAGTTCTGCCACTCAACACGCAATGCCTGCAGAATTAGGCAGAAAGTGGGGAACGGAGTGTCTTAACACTAGGTTCCCTCTGCCTACCCTGCTGTGTCTGTGTGCGGGATACAGCGTGAAGCTGATTTATTTATTTTATTTAGTAATAGAAGAGAATATAATAAATATGAGCAATATTGTCTTGTCTCACTATGGGTGTAGTAAGTATATTTTTCAACTTCATGTTGTTTTGACCGGGTAGACAAAGGGAACCTCGTGTTAAGACCGTTCCCCATATTTCGCTTAAGACATTGCATGTTGAGCGGCGGAAGTCAACGCTGCGTTTTTGTTCTTAACAGAGTGAAGAAATGAAAATATTAAATAATTCCCTGAGTGGGAATCGAGCCACATCCGTCGTGTTTACAGTCTCAACCTATTCAGCCATAGCGTCAGTAGTAGTATATTTGATAAAGTCTTTGAAAAAAAAATGGAAGGAATGGAAGAGGTTAAGATCGAAGCAACCTAACGCTATATTCTCCCATAAAGAGTGTGCAGGTGGCGAGTGGTTGGCAAAATGATATTGAGTCAAGAAAAAAAAATTATATTGTTATTGCTATGAACAACAAGGAAAAATGTACAGATAGATACACAATCACGGGAAAATTTATAATTCGTGCGTAACCGCTGACTTGCTGCAAAATAACATACAGTACTTCTTCTCTTCATCTTTTACACTGTAAAATCTATGCGATTTAATTTAAAGACAATAAGATCAAAAGTGAGACCAGTTGTGGCGCAGGGGCAAAAGCGTTTAAGTGTAAACGCGATAGGTAATATGTTTGATTCCCATTCGAGAAAATGAAATATTTAATATTTTCAGTTCGTCGCTCTGGTGTAGAGGCAAAACGCGGCTTTGAGTTTCCACAACTCAACTCGCAATGCCTCTAGAATTTGGTGGGGGTGAAGAGCAGAGTGTCTTAACATTAGACATTGTTTACCCTGGTACATGCGGAGTACAGCGAGAAGTTAAAAACAAAAGATAAAACAAAAATATTTAACCTAATTAACAACGTATATAATTTTATATTATAAATTTTAGAAAACCCGACGTCCACGTTCCGTAATCGAAACAAATATATTTATCCAATTAGATGATAAATAAATTATATCACTTTGTTTACACTTTACACTTTGCCGGCGCACATTCTCATCTCGTATGTCAACAACTATACGTCGCCGTTTCAAGTGAACTCAATGGTATACTAACCAGTGTTTCCGCTAAGGTCACAAAGAGACGCGTTACGGACTGTTTTGTAAACACATCACGCAGGTGTCCGAGACCTGTGGAATGTGGGGGTCTCGCTCCACACCATGGGTGCGTGGTGGTGAATAAATATGTATTAAACAAAGTAGAATACAAGTAGGTACCCTACATTTAATTTGTATATGAAATTATATTAATCATGAAAATAATAAAGAAAATTATTTACGACGTAATCGAAATTATTTTAAGGCTAGTGGTGCACGTGGTGCAGGGGCATGGGCTTGTGACTGTAAAGGGTTGACTGTGTCGGTCGTGGGTTCGATTCCATCTCCGAATAATGGTAAAAGGAGGAGATTTTTGAGCAGATTCTACTTCTACTGATTTAACATAGA
Source organism: Heliconius charithonia (assembly GCA_030704555.1). Lineage (NCBI taxonomy): Eukaryota > Metazoa > Arthropoda > Insecta > Lepidoptera > Nymphalidae > Heliconius > Heliconius charithonia. The sequence goes on along the minus strand of CM060819.1, from coordinate 2,934,330 downwards.
TTTTAGATTAATTTTCAAGCTAGTTCTTATACTTACCGCCAGATATAATTTCACGTATATTTGTAATTCTAATGACGAGAATTATAATCTTGTTTAACGTATTTGATCATTAAAGTGATTTTTTATAATATTAAGTAAATTTCCCGATTTCATTTAATTATTCTTGATTTTTGATTTACTGATCAGGACCACGACTTGTTAGAGATAACCATTTCTCTATTCAAATACATGAATGGAATACAAATCAAACTGCAGCAAATTGCAGATATAAACAGTCGATGTATGGACAAAATAACAAATGTTAATAACGCCACCAACAGCGACGACGGTGTTTCGTATAAATGCATAAAATTATAATAAAAATGAATGATACTAAATACTTAAAGACATGATTCCACTTAACGCGGTCCTCGAGCTAGAGCTAAGGAGCCACTGGCCCGTAAGTCTTCCGCCAGGGAGATTAGCTGCAGAAGGTTGCATATAACAGGTAGTTTATGACATTTAGCTATATATCTATCTATATTTTTCATCAATTCTCCTAGATATTTCAAAGGAATTTGTTATATAATAAATGAGGTGTTTTATCTCGTTGTTTTGAAAATCTTAAATTTTTTTTCTCTTGTTTGGCTAGTCTAGCCGTAATAGTCTAGCCGTAATAGTTTTCTTATTATTCTTGCATTATTCTTGAATAAGAGAGAAAAAATAGTTTCTCACTTTTCTCCGAATAGCAGGATAGGCAGAAGGAACCTGTCTATTCCCCACAATCCGTTTTTAATTCCGTACAATATTTGAAACATTGTGTGGTGAGTGATCGAACTAATAACCGCGCTTTATTTACCAAAGCGAAAAAAAATATTTGTTAATTATTCCCCGTTATGGGATCGAACCTAATACCATCGCTGCAATAGTCAAATGCTGCTCTCCTACACAAAAGGGCCTAAGAAACCCCATATAGAAAATATCAGTAGGTGTAATATACAACTCAGTGACAAAAGTTCACATTAAGAACATGATCTCATCGGAAAAACCTAAAAGCATTAACCTTGCAATGTGAAAATAAATAATGTTATTGATTTAAAATAGTTAATTATTTAATGTCAACCATTCTATTGTACGAGATGTATTCATCTCATCTCGTCTGCAGACATTCGCCGTCGAGAGCGCTATAAACCTATAGTTTTATGTACTGTGATGGTGACCGGTGGAAAATACAAATTTGTTCACATTATGTTCTTATTTAATGAAGCATCCATTTAAGAAATTCAGTGACAGTCAGTCTATCGCAGAAGATATGTAATGTATCTTCTCACGTGTCTGAGAGAGAGATTGGCATAACTTATGCATCAGACGGGGGAAGCATCAGTAAAATATCGCTTACTCTCTTTTCATTTATTAAACCAATCCGAGTCGTGGCGCAGTGGCACATCGTCTGACGTAAACACGACGGGTTGTGGGATCTATTCCCATTCAGGGGAATCAATTAATTTCACTTTGTCGTTCTAGTATTAAAACAAAGCGCGGCGATACGACTCACCATCTAATACGAAATAGCTCTAAAATTAGGCAGAAAGTAGAAGACGGACTATTTTGATACTGGGCTATGCAGGAGGCATTTTTTTTTTGGTAATGTATCTTAGCGAAAATATTGGACGATCGTACGTATTTTAATATGGAATAAGAAACTGGAATCATTAGTCATTTCATCGGTATCACTATTCAATGTACCAAATTACAAAGTAAATTTAAATTTAAAAACAAATGTTACCGAATTATTCCAAATACTTATAAATATATAATAAATACAAGAAAAAAAATGACAATATAATATATCTATCCGATGGTCAGTCTTTTTATAGGAACAACGTAATGTCTTATACAAGCGCCTATGAGAAACGCGTAAAGTACAGTACTGCGACCTGAAAATACGATTTTTGTGCGATGCAAGCAAATGATTACTTAAACATTCTGATCACTCGGAGCAGCCACGTCCGACCTCGACGTGACCTATGAAGTGAATGACCGATACCGGGTCACACGATGACCCTTTAATCCACCTAAAGTGGTAGTGATTTAAATAAGAGCGATTTAAATATAAATAAGAATAAATAAATCAAATAATTTTATATTAAATGTTTCTATATATTTTTTTTATATTGAGGAAATAAGAAGTAATGAAGAGTTAATGAAGAAGGAGGATTCCCCTTCTTCATTACCTATGGAAAAAATTACACACACACACAACGAAATATGATTTCATTCTCTAATATTTGTCAATTTGTCTATGAGCTATAATACAAAACTTTACATGGAAAAGAACCAAGCAATCGTCGTAAGCAATGACGTCGTTACTGCACCTCAATAGTAAAACTATAAAAAAAAGCACAAACTAAAACAACATAAAACAAGAGCTATTTACCAAAAATATATAAAAATCTTACCAAAAACATAGAAATAGGCCAAAATAACAGACCTCCACAACGTCTACATATCATTTCTCTGAACAGGAAAAGAGATGCGATACTACTTTGGAACAGTTGTGAAACATTATAATAAAGTCAAACGTACAAACAGATGTGACGGCATCGCGTATAATTGTCAGTCATTACTTGTTTTACAATAGAATTGGGCGGTCAGGTCGCCGTGAAATTGCGCTTTTTAAATACTTTCTACAATGGTCGTCAGCAGGAACTGAAACATTGTTGTGAATTTTATATGTATAATGTAAGGTTTAATAAGATGCGTAATGTCAAATGGAAAATTTTTATCCTTAGAATTTATTTTGATAGAAATTATTTTGGTTACATGCAATTCTAGTTCAAGATTACACACCTATATCTTTACTCTGGAAAAGAAGCTAAGAATCATACGTAATCATTAATTTACATTTCACTTCTAAAATATAAACTAAAATGATCACTAAGTTAGATATTCCCAAATAACACCACGATGGCAACTTCGATATTCTTGTAAAAAATATTACATTTTAAGATATAGTCATATCAATAACGAAAAAATACACGTATACAAATTATATACAAATTTCTTAAAAGTATGCTAATTAAATGACATCCAGGACGTACTTAGATCCCAAAACCGAACGAGATTGAACGCAGTTCGGGCATAAAAATCAGAAACTTCGAAATCAAAAAAAATATGACCACGATTTTGCAAAGAAAAAGAAAAAATACAGACTGCTCCAGTTTAAATTAATTGGTCCATGTATTAAATTATACATTTTATAATTATCATGGGGCCTTGTACGTCGGCTCGAACTGACGCAACTTTGCTCCACAAAGCGTAATGTGGTGTGCTTGCATCCATTTTTGGATGTTTACAACCTTCGCTTTGGTCGCAGTTCCGCCACTCATTTTTACTTTCGCTCCAGTTTTTCATGACCTTAGGTCATCGAGTTTTGTGTCGGTTCATAGTGTCGGTCGAACAGACGGACCGTTTTGCGATTTAAAAATTATATGTTTTAAAGCAAACGATCGTGGCACGGTAAACGCAATAGAGGTAGGTTCAACCCCCAATCGATTAATTTTCTCGCCAGACAAAGTACCTACTGCGTTAAGTTACATTAATGAACATGTCATGCCTCGATTTCGGGCGGGAAACTTAGAACAAACTGTCTTAAGATTAAGTTCTCTCTGCCCAAAAGAAACTAAATAAAAGCAGATTTACAAATTATGAGGCTCGAGCTATTCACATTTTTGTTATTTTCCTTAAAATATCTACAACAACAACACCACCGCCGCGTTAAAGCCTTTAAAATAACTCCAAGAATTTAAGTAATAAAATAAAATAGAGCATAAAGCACTGATCCGGAACACGCGATCTGTAGGTATGTCTGACGGATTTTTTACACTGTTTCGATTAAACCAGTTCAAAGAGCACACGAAATTCGAGCACTGTTGTGTAAAAAGTGTAAAGCATGACGGTCAAGAGTGACTGTAAAAAGGCTTCATCTCAACTCGGTAAAGGTATCATGTGACAGAACCAGTCTTTGCAGGAAGCAATTTTTCCAACAATATTTTTGAGCTAATTATTATGTTTTTAAACTGCTACCGCTATTATCGCTCCAAATAAAGGTTAAAACGAAAATAATATATTGTGTATTTATTTAAGAATTTTTATAACTTTTTAATCAGCAATACACTTAAAACTTAATATGGAGGTCGGTCGGAACGGTATTTCGCGTGTATTTGAATGCAGGACGAATCGCATTTCGAATGAATCAATAATAATTGTGGGTGGAATATGATTTTTCTGTATAATATCAAGCACCCTAGTTAAAGAGTATGAACAAATGATAATAAAAGTGGTAAGAACATCATTTCGTAATCGAAAATTCAACAAATTAAATATAACCGCCATATCTTTAGGTAAAATCGTTCTTTTCATCTATGCAAACTTTACTCCAGGTTTAGAATCAGTTTATTATCATACAGCAGCTTTTTCTACGGATCCCTAAAACCTACAGCGTTCGTGACTCAAGACATTCGCCATCCACCTGTAACCGAGACTAATTGCTTCACGGGACAAAAGAACATTGAATGGAATACCACTTGGAGCTGGTCGTGATGGTTGTACGTGCACTGCACCTGCTAATGTCAAGTGTAAATCAATTTTGAAAGAGATTTTTTTTTTAAACATGAAAATAAGAAAAGATAAAAAAACGGGGAAATCAAGCATGACAGATTACCATATATTTTGCAGGTCACGAATTATCTGAGAGCACAGTTACTGTAAGCATGGCATTAAATTGCTCAAATTCTGTATGCATAATTTATAACATTGCAGAATTTTAAAATGTAACTCAATCAAAACATATATATTTAGGTATAAAAATGCATAATTCGAAAAAAGAGGTTCACTAAAATAGTACCTACCAGTAATATCATATTCCTGAAAGGGTAAAAAATATTCAAAATATTGTTCCTCAGTGTCCGCTGATCTGTACGTATGTGGTAGTTGTGGTATTGTGCGTGAGGCATCAACGTGACCGACACCTGTCGAAGTGGAAAAATGTGGCTACAAACCAGTTGTCCCTATAAATTAAATTGTATCGTTATCCAATGGAATTTGTCAAAGCGTTAAGTTTATAAACGTTATATTTTTTACACTTGACGCTATAAAATTGAAAGTTTTTAAAGACTAGGCACTTTTTATAATACAAAATTTGTAAAAAAAAACAAGAGTCGTAATAGTTTTTTTTTATGTCTAAAAGGATTGAGATACGACGAGGAAGGGTTTCAGGGCTCAGTTTGGAGCCTCCGAACGATGTCGCCATCAGGCATAGTAATAAACCATTATAAATGCGCAGCTGTCAGCTTTGTACTTAACGGACACATCTCAATGGAAATGCGAGATCGCGATCACTGTCAATTTTATGCACGACGTGACTCCACCGCTTTGCATTTGACTTGATAAATACATAAATAATGTGTTGTAGCTGTCAAAAATCACAAAATATTAAACGCAAGTTGGGACCACAGACACACTCCTCATCTCCTGTCAGATGGTATTATTTTGATGGCAAATATTATTTTATTTATATCATTTTGTTGGACCACCTTATAGTAGCGGGAACTCTAACACCTTATATCAATCATCGTTTAGTCGTTTTTCCTAAATAATTTTGTCACTTGAACGGTTCTCAACGCAAAAAAAATATATTCACCGTAAAGTAAAACCAATTTAAATATATTTATTTTCCAGCAAGCAACTTTGCATTTCCAAAGCTATTTAGCATGTATCCTCATTATCCACGATCCCCATTGAAGATGAACTAGGAAACCATCACGTTCCCAGCAGTTTGTCACGTAGTGCGGTCGCCGTGGTCGGCGTGGTCGTCGGTCGCGACCCTGCCCCGCCGCGTGGAACGACCAGCAAAAAACGCATTCGTGATCTCAAATTACATAATGCTTTTATTTTTATTCAGACCAATCGACAGGTTCATCGGTTTTTACTGATTCTTTTGGATTCGAGTTAGTTTTTATAAATTTCAATTGTTATATGAGCCATGAATAGCATCGTTATGTATACGAAATAAGGAAATATTATTTATAATAACTATTTTCGGATTTAAACGTTTCACAAATTCTTCAATAATAAAAAATAAATTGGCAGCTTTTCTTTGTTTTTGTACATGCAAATGAGAGAGTTATACAGCCACGCATATTTACTGTCAGTCACGGCAGAGTGCAAGCGATGTCGCTTAAGGTTATGCGGATGCCGATGCGCGTGCGCAGCGTACAGAGTGGGTCCCCGAGGTCGCGTCTACCTAGTGTGGCCAGATGTATCGAATTTAACGAGAGCTCTCGATTTTCAGGTGTCATTTGATGACTTCCTGGGCGACGACCACAGCATACTATCGCAAAAATTATTTATTTTAATTAAAGTTGATCTCTTTTATAGTTGAAGCTCATTTACAAGCTAAGTTAGTCAGTATATATTTTTTTCATTGGCAAAATTCATAATTATAGGTAAATTTTGACTGTACCTGTAATTAAATCAATTAAATCAAAAAATATCTTTGTTTCTGCCGATTACGCTAGTACGGAAATATTATACAGGACATAGACATACATCGTATATAAAGTAAACCTCTTACATAATCATCAATCAACCGAATGTCGACGACAATTATTTATTTTCCTATAACATATATATATATATATATAATTAACGATATTTTCATATAACATAATCGGGCAACACTATTCACTCGACCCGTGGAATGTTTCGTTTTACATATCGTGCGCGGCGTGGCGCGTGCATCTCATGCGAAAGGCTTTGTTTTATTGACCACGTGTGTACAAAAGGCATGTGTCAAGCTGATATCGAACTATTTAAGATGGAATTGCGCTTGTTTAAGAATATTTCTTTGGAATTTTTAACTGTTAAGATCGGTTCACACGCTAGCGGGTTCAAGTCTCACATGTTTGGGATGAATGGATTACCAAATGGAAATAACTGAGAGTTGTATATGGCTTTATTTAAATTTATATTTTCATTTCTTCGCTCTAGTGTCGAGGCAAAGCGCGGCGTTAAGTTCCGCAACTTAACACGCAATGCGTCCAGAATGCGTCGGAAATTGAAGAACGATGTGTCTTAACACTAGGTTCCCTCTGCCTACCCTGATGTTTGAGGGATACATCGTGAAGCTGATCCTTACTTGTATATGGCACATGACTCATGTCTGTGAACTTAGCAGAGCATTGTCCAGCAGATCAAAAAAAAATTAGAGTTCTCTTGGCATGCACAAGAGTTCTATAGTTCCTGATAGATTTTACAAATAGTTCTGGCGTTTTTACCCCGGAAAAGTTATTTAAAAATATGATCTGCTAACTTCCCGTAGCAGATCATTTTTTTGCAAATAAGAATCGGTGTGAGTTCTGAACATATAGGGATAAAAAAAATAGTTCCTCATCATTTTTATCGATAGTTCTGTTGATTTCACGACGAAAAAAATTTTCAAAGAGAAAAAAGAACGTTCGTTTCGTAAATAGTTTGAATGGTAAAGTAAGTTTAAAAATAAATAAAATTATACTCTGACGTGAGAACTCTTAATTTTATAATAGAATATAAGTTGTTCTATGATATTAAGCTTGAAAAAAGACCAGAACTCTGGAAAAACTGCCAGCAGAGCATAGGTGAATGTTTGAAATATTGAAAAATGTCTATTTAAACTCTTAATATGGAGAAGTACTAGATATTTTTTGTTTGAATGTGCTCAGACTCGGGAACTCTTCGATTTCTAACAGACTATTAATAGCACTATAATAAAAAAATAATTACTAAATCAGAACTCTGAAAAAAGTTCCAGCAGAGCATACCTGAAAGTTCAATTTGATAAAAAATATCAAATTAATTTGTAGCGACGAGAAAATATTTTTTTTAAAATAGTAATATCGTGCTAAGAAGCGAGAACTCTTCGTTTTACAATAGAATATAAATATTCCTATGACATGAAGCTGGAAAAAAGACCAGAACTCTGAAAAAACTTTCAGCAGAGCATAGGTGAATGTTAGATATATTGAAAAATGTCTATTTAAACACTTAATACGGAAAAGTACAAGATATTTTTTTTGTGATTATGCTGAGACTCGGGAACTCTTTGATTTCGAATAAAATATAAGTAGTTCTATTGAAAACACTCAATTACAAAACCAGAACTCTAAAAAAACTACCAGCAGAGCATAGGTGAATATTCGATTTGTTAAAAAATATCAAATTAATTTGTTTAGACGGAAAAATATTTTTTAAAAATAGTATTATCATGCTTAGAAGCTAGAACTCTTCATTTTACAATAGAATATAAATAATTCTATCATAAAAAGTTAAATACGAAACCAGAACTATGAAAAAACTGCCAGCAGAGCATAGGTGAATGTTTGAAATATTGAAAAATGTCTATTTAAACTCTTAATATGGAGAAGTACTAGATATTTTTTGTTTGAATGTGCTCAGACTCGGGAACTCTTCGATTTCTAACAGACTATGAATAGTACTATAATAAAAAAATAATAACTAAACCAGAACTCTGAAAAAAGTTCCAGCAGAGCATACCTGTAAGTTCAATTTGATAAAAAATATCAAATTAATTTGTAGCGACGAGAAAATATTTTTTTTAAAATAGTAATATCGTGCTAAGAAGCGAGAACTCTTCGTTTTACAATAGAATATAAATATTCCTATGACATGAAGCTGGAAAAAAGACCAGAACTCTGAAAAAACTTTCAGCAGAGCATAGGTGAACGTTAGAAATATTGAAAAATGTCTATTTAAACACTTAATACGGAAAAGTACAAGATATTTTTTTTGTGATTATGCTGAGACTCGGGAACTCCTTGATTTCGAATAAAATATAAGTAGTTCTATTGAAAACACTCAATTACAAAACCAGAACTCTAAAAAAACTACCAGCAGAGCATAGGTGAATATTCGATTTGTTAAAAAATATCAAATTAATTTGTTTAGACGGAAAAATATTTTTTAAAAATAGTATTATCATGCTTAGAAGCTAGAACTCTTCATTTTACAATAGAATATAAATAATTCTATCATAAAAAGTTAAATACAAAACCAGAACTATGAAAAAACTGCCAGCAGAGCATAGGTGAATGTTTGAAATATTGAAAAATGTCTATTTAAACTCTTAATATGGAGAAGTACTAGATATTTTTTGTTTGAATGTGCTCAGACTCCGGAACTCTTCGATTTCTAACAGACTATTAAGAGCACTATAATAAAAAAATAATTACTAAACCAGAACTCTGAAAAAAGTTCCAGCAGAGCATACCTGAAAGTTCAATTTGATAAAAAATATCAAATTAATTTGTAGCGACGAGAAAATATTTTTTTTAAAATAGTAATATCGTGCTAAGAAGCGAGAACTCTTCGTTTTACAATAGAATATAAATATTCCTATGACATGAAGCTGGAAAAAAGACCAGAACTCTGAAAAAACTTTCAGCAGAGCATAGGTGAATGTTAGAAATATTGAAAAATGTCTATTTAAACACTTAATACGGAAAAGTACAAGATATTTTTTTTGTGATTATGCTGAGACTCGGGAACTCCTTGATTTCGAATAAAATATAAGTAGTTCTATTGAAAACACTCAATTACAAAGCCAGAACTCTAAAAAAACTACCAGCAGAGCATAGGTGAATATTCGATTTGTTAAAAAATATCAAATTAATTTGTTTAGACGGAAAAATATTTTTTAAAAATAGTATTATCATGCTTAGAAGCTAGAACTCTTCATTTTACAATAGAATATAAATAATTCTATCATAAAAAGTTAAATACAAAACCAGAACTATGAAAAAACTGCCAGCAGAGCATAGGTGAATGTTTGAAATATTGAAAAATGTCTATTTAAACTCTTAATATGGAGAAGTACTAGATATTTTTTGTTTCAATGTGCTCAGACTCGGGAACTCTTCGATTTCTAACAGACTATTAATAGCACTATAATAAAAAAATAATTACTAAACCAGAACTCTGAAAAAAGTTCCAGCAGAGCATACCTGAAAGTTCAATTTGATAAAAAATATCAAATTAATTTGTAGCGACGAGAAAATATTTTTTTTAAAATAGTAATATCGTGCTAAGAAGCGAGAACTCTTCGTTTTACAATAGAATATAAATATTCCTATGACATGAAGCTGGAAAAAAGACCAGAACTCTGAAAAAACTTTCAGCAGAGCATAGGTGAATGTTAGAAATATTGAAAAATGTCTATTTAAACACTTAATACGGAAAAGTACAAGATATTTTTTTTGTGATTATGCTGAGACTCGGGAACTCTTTGATTTCGAATAAAATATAAGTAGTTCTATTGAAAACACTCAATTACAAAACCAGAACTCTAAAAAAACTACCAGCAGAGCATAGGTGAATATTCGATTTGTTAAAAAATATCAAATTAATTTGTTTAGACGGAAAAATATTTTTTAAAAATAGTATTATCATGCTTAGAAGCTAGAACTCTTCATTTTACAATTGAATATAAATAATTCTATCATAAAAAGTTAAATACGAAACCAGAACTATGAAAAAACTGCCAGCAGAGCATAGGTGAATGTTTGAAATATTGAAAAATGTCTATTTAAACTCTTAATATGGAGAAGTACTAGATATTTTTTGTTTGAATGTGCTCAGACTCGGGAACTCTTCGATTTCTAACAGACTATGAATAGTACTATAATAAAAAAATAATAACTAAACCAGAACTCTGAAAAAAGTTCCAGCAGAGCATACCTGTAAGTTCAATTTGATAAAAAATATCAAATTAATTTGTAGCGACGAGAAAATATTTTTTTTAAAATAGTAATATCGTGCTAAGAAGCGAGAACTCTTCGTTTTACAATAGAATATAAATATTCCTATGACATGAAGCTGGAAAAAAGACCAGAACTCTGAAAAAACTTTCAGCAGAGCATAGGTGAATGTTAGAAATATTGAAAAATGTCTATTTAAACACTTAATACGGAAAAGTACAAGATATTTTTTTTGTGATTATGCTGAGACTCGGGAACTCCTTGATTTCGAATAAAATATAAGTAGTTCTATTGAAAACACTCAATTACAAAACCAGAACTCTAAAAAAACTACCAGCAGAGCATAGGTGAATATTCGATTTGTTAAAAAATATCAAATTAATTTGTTTAGACGGAAAAATATTTTTTAAAAATAGTATTATCATGCTTAGAAGCTAGAACTCTTCATTTTACAATAGAATATAAATAATTCTATCATAAAAAGTTAAATACAAAACCAGAACTATGAAAAAACTGCCAGCAGAGCATAGGTGAATGTTTGAAATATTGAAAAATGTCTATTTAAACTCTTAATATGGAGAAGTACTAGATATTTTTTGTTTGAATGTGCTCAGACTCCGGAACTCTTCGATTTCTAACAGACTATTAAGAGCACTATAATAAAAAAATAATTACTAAACCAGAACTCTGAAAAAAGTTCCAGCAGAGCATACCTGAAAGTTCAATTTGATAAAAAATATCAAATTAATTTGTAGCGACGAGAAAATATTTTTTTTAAAATAGTAATATCGTGCTAAGAAGCGAGAACTCTTCGTTTTACAATAGAATATAAATATTCCTATGACATGAAGCTGGAAAAAAGACCAGAACTCTGAAAAAACTTTCAGCAGAGCATAGGTGAATGTTAGAAATATTGAAAAATGTCTATTTAAACACTTAATACGGAAAAGTACAAGATATTTTTTTTGTGATTATGCTGAGACTCGGGAACTCCTTGATTTCGAATAAAATATAAGTAGTTCTATTGAAAACACTCAATTACAAAGCCAGAACTCTAAAAAAACTACCAGCAGAGCATAGGTGAATATTCGATTTGTTAAAAAATATCAAATTAATTTGTTTAGACGGAAAAATATTTTTTAAAAATAGTATTATCATGCTTAGAAGCTAGAACTCTTCATTTTACAATAGAATATAAATAATTCTATCATAAAAAGTTAAATACAAAACCAGAACTATGAAAAAACTGCCAGCAGAGCATAGGTGAATGTTTGAAATATTGAAAAATGTCTATTTAAACTCTTAATATGGAGAAGTACTAGATATTTTTTGTTTGAATGTGCTCAGACTCGGGAACTCTTCGATTTCTAACAGACTATTAAGAGCACTATAATAAAAAAATAATTACTAAACCAGAACTCTGAAAAAAGTTCCAGCAGAGCATACCTGTAAGTTCAATTTGATAAAAAATATCAAATTAATTTGTAGCGACGAGAAAATATTTTTTTTAAAATAGTAATATCGTGCTAAGAAGCGAGAACTCTTCGTTTTACAATAGAATATAAATATTCCTATGACATGAAGCTGGAAAAAAGACCAGAACTCTGAAAAAACTTTCAGCAGAGCATAGGTGAATGTTAGAAATATTGAAAAATGTCTATTTAAACACTTAATACGGAAAAGTACAAGATATTTTTTTTGTGATTATGCTGAGACTCGGGAACTCTTCGATTTCTAATAGAATATGAATAGTTCTATAAAAAAAAAAAAATTTACAATACGAGAACCCTATAAAAAAATCCAGCGGAGCATACCTGAATATTCCATTTGTTAAAAAAAATCAAATTAATAATATAATAAACGGGAATTTCTTTTTCTTAATAGTAATATCGTGCTAAGAAAAGAGATTTCTTCATTGAACAATAGAATTTAAATTTTTCTGTGACATATAGCTAGAAAATCGACCAGAACTCTGAAAAAAATTCTAAACAAATTAATATTATATTTTTTAACAAATCGAACATTCACCTATGCTCTGCTGGTAGTTTTTTTAGAGTTCTGGCTTTGTAATTGAGTGTTTTCAATAGAACTACTTATATTTTATTCGAAATCAAGGAGTTCCCGAGTCTCAGCATAATCACAAAAAAAATATCTTGTACTTTTCCGTATTAAGTGTTTAAATAGACATTTTTCAATATTTCTAACATTCACCTATGCTCTGCTGAAAGTTTTTTCAGAGTTCTGGTCTTTTTTCCAGCTTCATGTCATAGGAATATTTATATTCTATTGTAAAACGAAGAGTTCTCGCTTCTTAGCACGATATTACTATTTTAAAAAAAATATTTTCTCGTCGCTACAAATTAATTTGATATTTTTTATCAAATTGAACTTTCAGGTATGCTCTGCTGGAACTTTTTTCAGAGTTCTGGTTTAGTAATTATTTTTTTATTATAGTGCTCTTAATAGTCTGTTAGAAATCGAAGAGTTCCGGAGTCTGAGCACATTCAAACAAAAAATATCTAGTACTTCTCCATATTAAGAGTTTAAATAGACATTTTTCAATATTTCAAACATTCACCTATGCTCTGCTGGCAGTTTTTTCATAGTTCTGGTTTTGTATTTAACTTTTTATGATAGAATTATTTATATTCTATTGTAAAATGAAGAGTTCTAGCTTCTAAGCATGATAATACTATTTTTAAAAAATATTTTTCCGTCTAAACAAATTAATTTGATATTTTTTAACAAATCGAATATTCACCTATGCTCTGCTGGTAGTTTTTTTAGAGTTCTGGTTTTGTAATTGAGTGTTTTCAATAGAACTACTTATATTTTATTCGAAATCAAGGAGTTCCCGAGTCTCAGCATAATCACAAAAAAAATATCTTGTACTTTTCCGTATTAAGTGTTTAAATAGACATTTTTCAATATTTCTAACGTTCACCTATGCTCTGCTGAAAGTTTTTTCAGAGTTCTGGTCTTTTTTCCAGCTTCATGTCATAGGAATATTTATATTCTATTGTAAAACGAAGAGTTCTCGCTTCTTAGCACGATATTACTATTTTAAAAAAAATATTTTCTCGTCGCTACAAATTAATTTGATATTTTTTATCAAATTGAACTTACAGGTATGCTCTGCTGGAACTTTTTTCAGAGTTCTGGTTTAGTTATTATTTTTTTATTATAGTACTATTCATAGTCTGTTAGAAATCGAAGAGTTCCCGAGTCTGAGCACATTCAAACAAAAAATATCTAGTACTTCTCCATATTAAGAGTTTAAATAGACATTTTTCAATATTTCAAACATTCACCTATGCTCTGCTGGCAGTTTTTCCAGAGTTCTGGTCTTTTTTCAAGCTTAATATCATAGAACAACTTATATTCTATTATAAAATTAAGAGTTCTCACGTCAGAGTATAATTTTATTTATTTTTAAACTTACTTTACCATTCAAACTATTTACGAAACGAACGTTCTTTTTTCTCTTTGAAAATTTTTTTCGTCGTGAAATCAACAGAACTATCGATAAAAATGATGAGGAACTATTTTTTTTATCCCTATATGTTCAGAACTCACACCGATTCTTATTTGCAAAAAAATGATCTGCTACGGGAAGTTAGCAGATCATATTTTTAAATAACTTTTCCGGGGTAAAAACGCCAGAACTATTTGTAAAATCTATCAGGAACTATAGAACTCTTGTGCATGCCAAGAGAATTCTAATTTTTTTTTGATCTGCTGGACAATGCTCTGCTAAGTTCACACACATACATGACTCGTTCTATGTGCCCAAGTTTTTACTGCGGATACAATGGTGTATATTGAAACGATAAACCATTATATATTAATATAGATAAAATTCAAAAAAATTCAAATCGAAGTAGTAGTATAACAAGCACTTCAGCTTTATAATAGTAATATAGATCTACAAAAATACCTATTTGTTTTTGTATAATGAAGTTGTACACTATAAGAAAGCGTTGGATTGCGACAGTTAGAGTGTATCGTGTGGATAAATGTGATTACGTGGAAGACTAAAACGTCTGTATCCGTGAACAAGTGAGAATATTATTAATAAGAAACATTTATTAGTTCAGTAATTTAGTTTTATTTTTACTGATAGAAAAAAAATCGACGAATGGAAAGACTTGTTTGAATTCGACTGTTCACTATTTTCCACGATGATCTTCAAAAAAATATTTATTAAACTGATACTAATAATTGATTGTGATCGTTATTTTTTTTTATTATTTTCATTTTCCTCCTGTGAGAGACAAACCGCGACATTGAGTGTGCCACTCAACATCTAATATAAATAAAAAGTAAATAAATCAGTTTCACGCTGCATCCCGCACACAGCAGGGTAGGCAGCGGGAACCTAGTATCATAAGACACTCCGTTCCCCACTTTCTGCCGAATTCTGGAGGCATTGCGTGTCGAGGGGCAGAACATAACGCCGCGCTTTACCCTCGATACCAGAGCGAGGAAATATAAATTTAAGTAAATAGTACATCTCCACGAATGGGGATCGAACCCACAACCAGTCGGTTTTACAGTAACACTTGTGCCCCTGCGCCACAACTGGCCTCTAACATGTAATATGTGGAATATAAAAAAAATGAAAAGGGAAAGTAGGGAAAGGAGTGTATATACGAGCTTCCTTACGTCTACAGCGCTAGGCTGGAAGATTGTGTAACTAATATTCCATAAAGAAAACTGATCCAGAATTTAAAAAAAAAATAATTGCTGCATATTTTGTTTTACACTAAAAATAAAAAACCTGCGCAAATTAATATTTATCTTCAAATTCATAATTTTTGCAATTTTGGACTTCAAACACAATCGTGTCGACCTTCTGTTTCATGTAGGTCAGTAATAGTATCAAATTTTTATACTCACATTTTGTACGAACATAGGTTTATATGTTACATATAATCTACCTTATTAATATATTATGGTAACTTGCATTCGCCAGTAGCTACGTACCTACTACACCTACCTATTACATTTCAATAAATTTACACCTCCAATCCACTCTCGCTCTTTGCGGAGCTCCTCTCTCTTTTTCTCCTACTTTGTCCTGTTTTTATGGAACACAACGCAACGTCTACTAAACCAAGCAACAATCAGCCAAATTATGTTATAAATATTACAGTGAGTGTGATTCAAAGCTGCAATCATCGCGATCAGTCAACCATACCACAGACGATGTACGTGTATCAAAATCTTACATTACGAACTTAATAAGTTATCTAATAATAATTTTACTACAAGTAAACCAATATTATTGAGACCGGTCGTGGCGCAGGAGTACAAATTGAGGTCGCCACACAAAACGCAATGCCTGCTGAATTCGGCGGAAAGGGAAAACGGAGTGTCTTAACACTAAGTTTCCTCTGCCTATCCTGCTGTATATTGTTGCGGGATACAGCATGACCCAAAGAAGTTGCCTTGTCCGTGTAGAACCGGCTGCAACACGACCCTAGCGCAATCCGCAACGAGCGGCTGCCAGTGAGTTATTTACATTAATTACACATTATTGCGTATGCACCTGTACCTATGCGAAAAAAAAATCATATTTCATGAACGTTTCTTCTCAAATATGTTTTTGTTACAGTTTCAGGTCGTATCCCGTATGTAGCAGGGTAGGCAACAAAGGTCTAGTGTTGAGATATTTCGCTCCCCTTTCAGCCGCATCCTGGAGGTATTGTATTTTGAGTCGCGGAACTTAACGCTGCTATTTGCCTCGACACCAGAACGAGGAATTGAAAATATTAAATATTTTATTTCTTCAGTTGGAATCGAACTTACAAAATGTCGTATTTATAGTTACATGCTTGTGCCCATGCGCTACGACTGGCCCTCTTAATATGTTTATTTTAAACCCTTTTATAATGTGCAGAAAACCTTAATAATTTTCTATTGCAAAATAAACTTATATGGATATGGTAAATGTTTTTATACTATACTAGGACAAGTGCAGGAAAGGTTTTTAATTATTGTAATTTATATACTACTAGTTCTGATAGTCGCTTTTTGTTTTGATTTTTGTTGAGCTTAAGTTCAATAAAATATAAGTCTCCGGAAGCCGGATAGGACAATTAGTTTATATAACATTTTTAAAAACTTTTTTAAAGAACAAAGATGCATAATCCAAAAAAAACAGACAAATCCAAATTATTTATAAAAAAAATTTACAAAAAAAAATAAAGTCAGAAAAAAAATCTCAGCCGTAACGAGGCACCTAATTGCCGCTCACACACCGACGTCACGACAGGAGCTAATGCACTAATGTCCCCAATTACATGCAATTACAAAATGTAATCGGTATCGATGACGCGCGTACGTAATGGTGTACAATCCATGTGTTTTTGTGTGCTCGAGTTTTCTTTTTATTTTTTAAATATAATTTGAGAGATTTTATAAGGGAAAAACCGATAGTAATATGCTTGGGTAGGTAGTGGAAGATTGTAAAAAAACGTTTTACGTTTGTTTTTCTCCTATAAGATAGGTTAATCGAGAATCTAGTGTTAAGACATTATGCCCCAATTTTTTCGAAACATTGCGTGTTGAGCGGTGAAACTCAACGCCGCGTTTGTTTTATCAGAGCGGAAAAATATTTGAAATAATTAAACATATATAATAATAAAAAAAAGAAATTATATTAGAGAGCGCTAAGGTATTTTTTTATTATCAAAAGTGTTCAAGATTATAAGTCTATAATAGCTATAACTATTTAAAAAAATATTTAAATATATAAAAGTTACCATTTGTAAAAAACGTTTTACTTACTCATTTTACATTTTTTGGTAAATACAATCGCTTTGACCTTCCTTTCAACTGGGTCAGCAAGTTCAGCAATAGAATCGAAATTTACATTTACATATTTATATAAATAATGTATTTTTGTATTTGAGAGAATTTTTGAAAGTTCTTTTAGGAACAAGAATAGCCGCTTGTTTTTGGTATAAAAATACAATTTTTATACAAGGAAGCAAAATAGTAAGGCAAAATTTGACGGAGATGCATGCTTTTAGTCTGTTGTAGGTTTTCTAATGGTTACGTGACTATCTTTATATGTATAATAAATTTAAAATATGATAATTTTAAAAATCTCACCAAAATAATCTCGTCTTTCCTACAGAGGGAAACTAGTGTTAAGACCCCCTGTACCCAACTTTTTATTCAATTTTGAGAACGGCGTTGAGTGTTGGCTCTCGTTACCAGAGCGAAGAAATAAAAGTCTAGTCCATCTAGTAAGAATCGAACCCACAACTACTAAAATTAAATATTACAATTAATTTAAATATTACAAAAATATTTTCAATTTTAACAATTATATCTAAGTCCTCCAATCTAAGTTAATTCAAAAATGTTAACATAAAGAAATTCTTTTCTTTTTTTCAGCAGGGTTTAACAAGAGGAGACCCAGTGTAAGAAACTCCAATCCCCACTATCGGACGACGTATTTTCGAGGCATGGTGTGTTAAGTGTTGGAACTAAACGCCGCGTAATATAAAATATTAATAGAAAATACTGACTACGTCTGTGATATACACACTCTTTTACAATTTTATATTATATCAGTGAAAAATATTTATAAGACATACCTACACATTCCTACATTACCAGAGAAAGTTGAGGGTTGAGTGTCACTAGGCTTTCTCTTACCACCCCTTAGATAAAACAGCCGGTAGCTTACCTAATAATATAATAAGCATTGTAGTAACTAATAAGTTTCCCATTACCATATTGGCAATATAAATATAATTTGTAAAATATACATTAAAATTTGTATGTATAAACAATAATAAATATCTGTCACCTGTTCATATATAGTGTAGTTATGTATGACAAAAATAACTTTTGTTACCTCTAATAAAAATAAAACCTAACTATTTGTAGTACTGACATTCATGAATAATTAAAAATTTAAAAAATTATAATAGTAAAATATTATGAAAGAAATTATATAAACGACTAGTGTCCATTCGCGGCTTCGCCCGCATACCACCGCATAAAATATTTTTAATGTGTTGCATTTAACAACAGATGGATTATACAACTTATACATTATATCACGAGAAACTTATTTTTATAAACTACAAGTACTACACGGCTGCATGCGAGGATGTCATCGGCGGCAAGGGGGCACCCCGCAGAACTCGAGCCTAAACTTTGATTTTACATTTTCTCGAAAATTATACGTCCAAATTACATATTATAAAATAAAATAATAATAAAATTTCCTTGACGATGAAATGACTATCACTCGTAACTTTCAATATCTTCGTCAAATAAAAAACGATGAAATTTTCAATTATTTTTTGTCACAAAATGCCTTATTGTGGCTTATTTAATAAGTTAAAATTAGATTATATTCATTATTCTTTTTATTTTGTTATTTAAAGCTAACTAAGAATTACACTCTGATGTTATATAGCCTATAGCACTCCCGGGAAATGCAGCTTTCATACAAAACAAATGTAAATTCAAACAGTACTTCCAGAGATTTTAGCATTTAAACAAACTTTTCCGCGTTATTATATTAGTATAGATAAAAATAAATCTTATCTAATATAGTAAATGATTGATATTTTGTTGTGTTCATTGATCTGTATGTTTATTATACTATGTTGACTAGAGTAAGTAACATATGTAAATGGGCATCAACGAAAGATTGAGCAAGAACTGAAAAGCCCATTTTGGCCATGGGTTTTTCAAGTCATGAAAAGTCTATTTATTAAGAAAAATATATTAAGATGCATATACATATTTTGTATAATAATTATAATGAATTCTCAAATCATTTATTATTATTAAAACAATGAAACCAAGTAAGATGTATTGTAAATTATTCAAAAGAAAACCTATACCACCTAACATTTTACGTTTTTTATATGTTATATATATAGTTATATAACATATAGAAAACGTAAAATGTTATCAAACTTTATAGGAAAAAAACAAAATATATAAGAAAAATAATACAAGTCTAGTCAAATATTAGTTTTATATGAAGTTTTATTTACTGTCAGTCGTAATATATATTCTGTTATTATAATTTTAATTATATTCAATATGCAGTGGCTCAAATGGGTGTATCAAAGGTCACGTCTACTTTTAATAATGGGTGTTATTTACATGTAATAAAATTTGCTATAGGAAAAAAACTATATTCAAACAGATCATATAATGTTTGTATGTAAACAAAGTTTATATAGCCATTGTTATTAGTGAGAAAATTTCAAAAAGTTATTAAACTAGATAGTTCTCATAAAATATATTAAGAGTAGATAAGGATTTGTTTTGTTGTGTAAGAAGGAAAATGAAAAAAATACAAAAAGACATCGTATATTATTATAATAGATTTCATAAACCTGTTACCTACGAGATCAACAAATCTATTTGTTTACAATTTATTTTGAAACGTATTCTAATCTCTCTGTCCTATAAAACAATTGATTTATAATATTTACATTACTCCATACTGAAACATCATATATGCGACGAACGAATGTAATAAAACTTGGACCGAATTCAGTGGAAAAATGGCACACCTACCTTTCAGGTGTATCCAAACAAACTCCTCCACTGAAAGGTTCCGCACTCTTTCCGATCGAAACAGCGTGATCACCAAATTCTCTACGAATCACAACAAAAAAAATAAAAAAAAAACGTCAATGGTCTACCCACTTCACCGATTCGACACACGTGTTCCGTAGATTGGGGAGTGAGCGTGGATCGGACATACAGCCACAACGCGCGAAACAGTCGGCGCGACTGAACCGAGAACACATTCACAGGCGGCAGTGGGTACAGTGGGTACAGTGGGTACAGTGGGTACAGTGGGCACTCACACTCGGCCGGCGCGGTACGGTCGGCAGTGGCCGCTACTCGCTGCTCGACAGGTGAGAATGCAACAGTGCGGTGTCACTCGGGCCCCGACTCCCCGACCCGCGTGGACGGTGGATGTGACTCAATAGCGGCGCTGTGTGAGTGGACCACTTCGCCCGCGTTAGGCAGATTTATTGCGACACGCGTGTGTGTGTGCCCGCTGCCTACCTGTTGTGCCCCCGCTACTTGTTACTTTTGTTCTTTTAGGGTTGTGTAGGAAAATGTATTATCTTATAAGACATTCATTTCGCTTGTTATTGTTTTGTGTCGGTCGGTAGTCGCCGCAGTTTGTGGACACGCGTTTGTACTGTTATTACTGCAGATAATATATGTGCAAATCAATATGACCATCAATTCAAAGTAAATTTAAATAAATACATCTTTAAAATATCCTACTTATTAAAAAGGCAATTACAAAAAATTAAAAAAAAATCACAAACAAAAATGAACAAAACGTCCAATATTTATGACATAAAACGTGTAATTTCATATATCCGTACCACGATTACATAAAACAAACACGACCTCACATTCGTGGATCGTGCCATCTGCACATTAGTGAACTTTATACAGCGTAAGGTCACGAGTTTTTAGCACCAGTACAATACATATTAACATCCTATGTCACCTTGACGTAAGTGCAAAGACTTTGTCACTGACACACAGCCTTGGAGCCGAAACGTTGTAACCGACAACTAATGTTAAATGCAATTAGACTTAAAAATGTAAATTTCAAAGATACATATCTTTTGACTGACAATCAACTAGTGAAGCCCTTTTATGGAAACTGCTGATCAAAGACCGAAACAGCTCAAGTCCAAATAGAAATAAAAGAAAATAATCCTTACTAAGCGATATTTACAGACAATTTTCAAACGGAATAAAGTAGTCCTCAATATCTTATATATGGTGTTGTGGAAAATCGTGACTGATCTATTTGTATTGTAATTTGCACCTAATCAGATGTGAAACTAGATTGATTATCGGCCATACGAGGCGGTGCGTTGCCGATCGGGGATCTTTTGTTCCTCGACGTTTTTACTTATATTCGTGCTGTTGTTGACAGTTTATGTAATATGGCGTAATTTAAGGAGGTGGACGTGACTTGGTCTGTAAGACATAGGCTTAATATGCCATAGTAATCTAGCAAACCTATGAAAAACGTGGTACCTAGTCTAATTAATTATATAGGAATAAGCATTTGAAAATAAAAATAAAAAACTGTTATTTAGTAAATTTAAAGCTGGCAAAAGTAAGATTTACTACCTTTAAATATTATTTAGGTTATATACAGATTATGGATAAATATGGATACTGTTACTGTAGACTATTATAATAGTGGTTTCATAAGCCCTTGTGAATGCCAGAAGTATTTACACGCATTTCAATTAACAAACAACTTGAACATGCGATAACTATAAGCCATGCGCAAAATTCTACATCGAGCTACGAAGAGAGAGTACTACGATTGACGTACCATCATATGAGAACATTTTATTTAATTTAATGCGTATAAAATTTCCAAATATATATAGGTATGTAGAATTACAATATGATTATTTTAATTTTTTTTGTTTTTGTAAGGAATAAAAATGAAATATAGTATCGCTTTACTTCCTTCGTCATTATATCAAAATTTTATAAATATATAAGGTAATAATACCATTGGGTTCATCGATCAAGTTAGTTCAGTATCTTCGAATTTGTGATTAATACAGCAGCCACATTTTTTATAAGATCCCAATCTTTATGTCGTAAATTATAAACATTAAAATGTAGTACTTTTTGCTCAAATATTACAAATAATGTGTAATACAAAATATTTTCGATCTGGTAAGAGAAAGTGCCCTGAAAATTCGGTGGAGTAAACTCTGCCTACCGTGTTGTATGCGAAATAAAGCTTGAAACTAAAAAAAATATAAATATAAGTCCAGCAATCAATTTAAAATTAAACCCAATTATTTATTTTTGCGAGATAAATCTTTTAACTTGATTTTTTCGCAACATTGATAAGCGTTATCACATAAATCATTTCAATTTTGTGTCGACACAATGACAACCGCGGCAAATTTATTTTGATACAGACTTGATAATGACAAAAATGTAATCTACTACTAACAGCTCTAATATAGATACAACGAGTTCATTGTTCCTTTGACATACTATTGTATTTTATTTGTTTAAGTCTTATTATTATTATTTACTTTCACGTTGTGTCCCATAACATACAGAAAATCTGGGACTCAATTTTAAATCATTTTTGTATTAAGATACTTCCGTTTTTCACTTTTCGCTGTATTCTCGAGGAATTGCGTGTTCAGTGGCGGAATTTAACACCCCGCTTTGTCTAGTCATCAAAGCGAAGAAATGTTAATATACAATATTTCATTCCCCTGAGTGGAAATCGAACACACAACCGCTCGTTTCAGTTGCACGCAAAAAAACACATTTTCTTAAATACTACAACTACTTTACACCAAGGCTTCTTCTTTACCGAACACAAGATAAACCTAAGTAAAAGAAAAATATTTTAAAGTATTACAAAAAAACAAAATCTTTAAAACTCTAAAATACCACACCAACATTTCGTAGATTGCCGTAACAACAAGCCGTATACGATATACATACATTCTGTTTAATTTATTCAGGCTCGCAATTAAGGCCGTGTTCCCACTGGCACAATGGCGCGCGCGCCGATGGGACAATTGCTGTACGTACGTACGTACTCGGCTATCTGCATCGGAACACCGCACTGCTATCGCGTAGCGGTTGCCTAATCAAAAATTATAATTTATTGCCTAGCATCTACCTGTTGGTTTGTAATTGTTTTTAAATTTTGATTTAAAGATACATTTGTTATGATTACACGAGGTCGCGGTGTTGCTGCGGTCTGTTGTGGGTTCAACTCCCAGTCGGAGAAATAATTATATGCAGGATATTTTCAATTGCCCGCTGTCTTAGACTCGGGTGGCTTTAAAACTTCAATTCCGCCACTCAAAACAGAATGTCTAGAAATTGCTTTACATTAACGGTGTCCGTATTAAGGTTCCTTGTAATCTAAACGGAAGAAAACGTGAAGCTGTAAAGAAAGTATTGTAATACTTTTTCACATATTAAGAAAATATTAAAAAAAATGTTTGACTGATATTCCTGTAATCGTTTAGTTTAGTATTTAAATTAAAATTAAGTCAAAATTTATAACTTTTATGACAAAAACTACAAATAATTTATATTAAATATACCTAATTTTTCACGATTAGAATATACAAACGTTGACTAACATAAAAATAAAATATATATTACCGTTTCATATGGCAATATTTTACATTGTTCAAATAATCAAAAAAGCAAAGGCGCATAACTCGACGGTATCATACACGCATTGTCTTATTTGGCCGTACGTTGCGAACACATTTGTCATATTTGTATTTTTTTTTAATATATTAACTATACGAGATAGCACAGTTGTTAGAATACGTTGATAAGTATCAAAGAGACGCGGACTTAAATACTTAAACGATACATGGCGGATAAATCGCTACTGGAATTATGTTAATCGGTTTAAACAACAATTACTGCTTAATGTATGGTTTTATTTTCAAGCTTAAGCTTATGTCGCTATCATAAACTTTGGATAGACTAGTTGGCTTTTCCCTGCTTTCGATGTGGGTATAAAAAATAGTTTTAAGTGACTATAATTAGAATCAAACTACAATGAAAATTGTTTTTTTAACGATTACTATAGTAAAGCCAGTCATGGCGCAGGGGCACATAGTGTGACTAAAATAGGTTGGTTGTGAGTTCGATCCCAACTCGAGGAGATGAAATATTTACTTATTACTTAAATTTATATTTCCGTTTCTTCACTCCGGTCCCGAGGCAAAGCGCGGCGTTGAGTTCTGCCAATTAACCTGCAATGCTTCCAGAATTCGGCATAAAGTGGAGAACGGAGTGTCTTCACACTAGGTTCCCTCTGCCTACCCAGCTGTTTGCGGGGTACAGCGTGAAGCTGACGACAGTGATACTTCATGTACGATATGCTTTTATAATTTATAAAAACTAATGTAAAAAAAACAAGATCTTTTTTAAAATATATTTTTTACAAGATAAGTACTTCACTAGCCAGGTAAAATACTATACCGCAATATAATAGTGTTGTGGTAAACAATTGACATTATAAGAAGAATCATTTGGAGCAAAGGAAAACACTGGGACACATAAATAAATTATATTTATATTTATATAATATAAAAATATAATTGTATTGGATAGTCCATTTATCTATGAAGCCTATAGCCTAGAGCCATATGTTACATAACGATGATGATTTCGTAGCATCCCATCGTACCTGTGGCACTGTAGCCTCGGTTCCATAAGAATATCTCATTCAAAACTCCATTTTTTTCCATTTGACCACAGTATCGAAGCCGCAGCAAAACCTAGTCTCCTATAAACATTAATATCTCGCACCTACAATAGATGATGTACGCACGCGAAAACCAGCTCATGTAATAACCACTTGTGCCGACAGCAGGGAATTGCTGTAGCTGTTATCAGTGAATCAGTAGTGGGTTGCGAAAATCTTGCATTAAAACTGAACGAATAGAAAAATAGTTGTAAGTTGTTTGATAACTGCATGTCATATAATATTTACATGTAAAAAGTGCGAGTGCAAGCTGAAATTATTATCTATGTTTATTATTTATAAGATTTCATTTTATTAATATGTGATTTTTTTTTTTTATTCTTCATTATTATTTTTCTACAGAGAGAACAATAAGATAGATTTCATTGTTCTCCACTTGCACTAGACAGGTTGTGGGTGCGATTCCTATTCGAAGAAATGAAATGTTTAATATTTCCATTTCCTTTGAACTAGTGTGGAGGCAAAGCGTGGCGTTGAGTTCGCCACTCAACACGCCATGTCTCCAGAATTCAGCGGACAGTGGGAAACGGAGTGTCTGAACACTAAAATTCCTGTATCTACTCTGCTGCATGCCGAATACAGTGTAAAGCTGAAAAAAAATTGCATTTTAAAACGTTTTAATAACAGCTACCGTATTCCCATGACTTAAGTATTTCTGTAGTACGAGACAGAAATATTTAAGCTGTGATATAAATCAACTTCCAAATAAGGCATTACTCGGCTACCGTTGATCCTTACAACACAGTGTTTCGAATTATCCCAGACCACATTCCGACCAAACATCCAATTATCTATGGCTTTATAAATATAGGTGTTAAACATTATTGCATTAATAAATAATCACAATAATATTATTTAAATGATGTAAGTTAAAAGTGACAAACTAAAACGTTGGCAACGATCGATTTATTGGCTCTGCCTATTAATTTAAGCGTGCCGTGTTTTGTAGTACAGAACCTGGGGTCAGTGCGATGGTAATGAAACGCCTTAAGCTCCCATTTGTTTTATAGTAAAATAGAGTTACATTTCTATTATTTTGCCTAGACAATAGGGTACACAATGGTGTGCACTTGTGCCCTTATGGTTCCGGTCAGTCGGTCGGAGAGCGAAGGTCGTTGAAGGTTGTGCTTGGCGCGCTTTTCCGCGATCAACGGCACTAGATAAAACAAGATGGCGGGAGCGGCGCGTGCGCAACGAAACAACACCACGCCGCTAAAATTACACTTATTATAATTTATTGCTTGACTCTGATATTTTATGTAACTTTAAAATTGTTTAACATTTTGCAAATAATTTCAATGCCTTCCAGTATCGTACTACAATGAAAGATAAGGATGATTAAGTTATTACTGCAATTATGAAAAAAGAATTTAATTTATTTTATTTATTTTCGATTATTATAATCATCAAATCATGATTGATCTTTATTAGTATTTCTAAGAATATTCATTAATACATAAAAATAAATATATTTTTAGTAACTCCATGTTTTTTTTTCATATAGCAGAGTTGGGTAAGGGTACCGTTATAGTGTTAAGACCTTCTGTTTATACATTCCGCCATATAATAAAAAATACGTAAAACATATCGCTACCGTACATCACAGTCAATTGTCGAATCAACAGGAATCGAATCCGCGTCTTCTTTGACAATATACTCAGACAGTTCACCCTACAAATTTACATCCGGCTGTTTCAAATAGTAAACTCAATTACAGAACCAACATTTTAGACACACAGAACTAATTCTAGGTAAGCGATAATAAATGTGCTTTTAATTCTACAATGCCGCGGCACGAGCGCGCTCTGGTATTATGAGTTTTCGTTTCTATTGAATTTCAACTGCTAAAATATTTCTATCTTAACCGGGGCGTATGCAAGGACGAATTAACGTTTGCAGTAAATTTTCTTATATCTTGTTTAATTTAGGTGTTAAAATTGAAGTTGTAGCCGTCGTGGCGCAGTGACACAGCGTCTGATTGTAAACGGGACGTTGTGGACTCGCTTCCCACTTGGGGGAATATTTGTTACTGTTCAATAAAATCAGGCAGAGGAAAAGAATATGTTCGTGAGAAAACGTATAAAAATTTGACCGTAGTGGGCCTCGAACCCGCGCCTTCTGGATACCGACCAGGCGCTCTGACCGCTAAACCATACGTTCTCATCCAGCTACGTCCAAATTTTATGCGCTTGTTACAACTTATTTATATTGTTAACATCTCTGTAGGGAAATTTTTTGAAATTTCCGCTAAGAACTAACTAAGAATAATCTATCGTCTGGCAAGAGAGAATGCTATTTTCTAAATAAGTGAGGAATAACATTTTAAAAATATTAAAGAGTATCTTGATCTCCTACCAGCCAATTATAAAATTTCAAAGCGAAATTGTAGTAGGTTTGATAGGTTGACTCAAGTTATTGCGGTCACACTTTACCTCACTATAGAGACAAATTCTTTAAATACTTTTTAACGAAACTTTTTAATTAGAGTTCGATGATGTTTATATTTTAACATCCATTCTTAATTGCAGTCTTACGTTGCGATTTTATTTTGTTTTTTTTTCACGATATATATCACACATGAGGAAGGATAGGCAACGGGAAGATAGCTTAACTTCTCGAGACATTGTAAAGTGACGGTCAGAGCGAGAAATAGAAAATAATTTCGCGACGGTTGTGGGTTCAATACCCACATGACATTTAGAGGCTGTATTGCTACGGCGACGGCATCAAAAAATTACAGTACCATGACAGAATAAATTTTGAAACTACACAAAAAAAATAATATTTTGTATACGTACATAAAAGGTTATCGATCATATAATTTCCAACAAACAATAATTACAGCTACAAGGAGTATTTGTTGTTGTAAATATTAATACACTTTCGCAAGCTTGCTGACCTCATTTTCAGATATTTCTAACAAAGGGTAAAATATCTTTTATCGTTTACACTAACAGTACTTAGATTTGAACAATATTTTGGTTATTGGTATCAGTTTCTTTTATGTTGTTAATAAATTACGCCTCTTACAAGTACTGTTGTTGTAGACAAAACCTAAATATTCCAAAACAAAAATATATATCATAATATGCGAATATAGGATCGCTCACCCATTTTACCTTACCATTTAATTAAAATTTTTTGTTGATTGGGTTTTTTGTAAATT
This sequence comes from Heliconius charithonia, assembly GCA_030704555.1. Taxonomy (NCBI): domain Eukaryota; kingdom Metazoa; phylum Arthropoda; class Insecta; order Lepidoptera; family Nymphalidae; genus Heliconius; species Heliconius charithonia. The sequence continues at coordinate 2,906,051 of CM060819.1, read as the reverse complement.
TTCAAGAAATTATATAAATTTACGCAAGAAATATTTCTCCTATAAAAAAACAAAATTGTATCAAACTCCCCCATTTCCAACATAAAAGTATCATTAACGAGATCATGAAGAAAAATTACAAACCAAAAAATAGGCGGGGGATTTCAGAGTATAAAATAGAAAAGAACTCAAGAGTTTCTAGTCTCCATATTCATATTGTATATAAAGAAATAAAACAGCGGCGTTGAGTTACGCCAATAAAATATAAATGCAATACCTTATGAATTAGGCGGATAATGGGGAACAAAAGTGTCTTAATAGGGAAAGGAGTGAAAACGCTTGGTTTTCAGGTTACCTTTGTCTACATTGCTATGTGCGGCGATACAGCGTGTAGCTAAAAAAAAGGTAAGAAAAAGAAATATTTACAAATTACAAATTACCTCTAACTTAACTATGAGGAAAGATTCTCCATTCCAGAAGAAAAAAATAATCTCCGGCGAACAAATTTTTGGAAAGATAGGTAAGTTATTAGTATTTTACCTTTGTTGTTAAGTAATTTTAATAATTAAAATTTATTATCATGTTCTATTTTTATTTAATATATTTCAAATATTATTTCTATAACTTCGATTCCTAAAGGACAATTTAAAAAGAAACATCTATTTGAATAGAATATATTGCAAAGTAGGTATTAGTAAAATTGTTATAAATTAAATTTGATAGAGAGAGTGGCCTAGACATACATTTTTACATACATGTATAGACTGTTAAACACAACACCCTCTTTTCAGTCGCGCAGTCAGATAAAAAGGATCCTTAAAACTCACAGTGTATTTTAACGAAAGTTTCCCTATATCAACGTGATTTATTTATTGATTTAAATAGAATTAAATTAAATAGAAAACTAAAACCAAAAATACAAATTCCATTTATACGATAGTGACGTGAACGTAACTTACACTTTAATAACACGTCTAGTTGTATTGTCATCGCAACCACCTTACGTAATGCCATGGGTAAGTGGACAACAGTAAAAAATAAAAAAAAAACACAACCTCTTGCAACCAGTTACGTGGACGATGAAAGTTTTCTTAGATGTAGGTAATTTAGTAAATATAGTAGACTGACTTCTTTTAGATGTACTTAAAACTGTTTAAATTATACATACTACAGATAATATTTTATAAGATTTTTTCTTGTAATATTAGAGATTGGAGTATATTAACACTTATTTAGACAACGTATAAAAAATTTACCATAGCGGGACTCGAACTCGTGCCTACTGGAAACCGACCGAGTCCTGTTCCAAGTCATTTTTCTTTCGTAAGTGTGGAATAACTCTTTAAATATGTTAATATATTGAAGTATATTTTCGATCACCCTAGATGAACAAACGATTATTTACAATCGATAACTTAATATAATATTATACATTTTGTACACGCGTATATCGCGCATTTGATACATTTAAGAGCAACTCTGACAAACTATCTATTAAAATATTACTTACTGAAATCGATGTTTAATTTATTCTTCTGGCATTAAATGTAAAAATACATACCTCGTGGCGCAGTGGCACAAGCGTGTGACTGTTAAGGCAATGGTTATTGGGTTAGATTCCTCGTATTCGTGGGATTCGTTCCCACGAATAGGAGGGAATAGGAGGAATATTTAATATTTTCCCTCACTCTGTTAACTGGCCAATTCACGGCGTTAAGTTCCGCCACTACACAGATAAATTATGGAAAATTCGTGAGAAAATGGAGAACGGAGTGTCCTAACATTAGGTGTCCTCTGCCGACCGTGCCATATGAACCTAAGTGTTATTATGAGATATCTGTGTTTTTTTTTATTAATATAATATTATCATATCGTTATTATAAAATTTTAATACGTTTATAACTTAAAATTTAATAATGACTTTTTACATATATAAAAAACCGATACATAATATTCCAACGATGGCAACTAACCAATACTACAATATTTGCATTTAACCGCAAACTGGGTCGAGTGTGTTTAATCATACTCAGATAGTTACCTTAATGTATGTATGAAGCTCGCGTTCACCGATATTGTGTATGCAAATTGAAATTATATGATAATGGCGAATAGAAATTTAATAAATATGTAGAAAATGAAGATCAGTATAGGTTTATATCATTGTGTGAATGTCGTAAAGGTTGATTTACACTTGGTATAATTATCACTACTAGATTAAAATACATAAATCAGCTTTAAGTTGTATCCTGTACAAAGCGAGGTTGGCAGAGAGAATTTAGTAAGACACTCTATTCTCCACTTTCCGCCAAATTTTTCGAGGCATTGCGTGTCGAGTGGCGGTATTCATCGCCGAACGCCGGAATTCTGTAAGCAGAGTGTATGTGTGGCGGAACTTAACGATGCGCTTGGTGTCATGACACCAGAGTGTAGAAATGAAAATATTAAATATGTAATTTCCTTATCAATGGGATAAGATAATAGGAATCGAACCCACAGCATGTCGCGTGTACACGCCCGTGCCCCTGCGCCATGACTGGCCTCTAATATTTAGAGAGTAATAAATAATATTTATAAACTCCTACGCAAATTGGCCATAATTAATTATAATAAACGTTTACACGTTATTACGGTCTCATAACCGTAATAATCAAGCAATTACAAATCTATATTAAAGACCGGTAGACGAAAGCGATAGCGAAATAAGTTAACAAATTGGTTTTATACATGTCGTAGAGCTCTTTAAATTAATATAAAAAAAAAACAATTATTTACATAAAAAAAACTAAATCAGCTTCACGCTGTATCCCGCACTCAGCAGGGTAGGCAGGCGTCGATTTCTGGAGTCATGAGGTGTTAATTGGTTGTACTCAACGCTGCGCTTTGCCTCGACACCAGAGTGAAGAAATGAAAATATACATGTAATTAAATATTTCATTTACTCGAGTGGGGAACGAACCCAAATTCAGTCAATTTTACAGTTACACTTTGTGCCCCTGCGCCATGACTGGCCTCATTTTATATCTATATTACATAGAAATATTTTTATAGCATATATATATGTTAACTCGTAAATACCGCATTATCACCTGTGTTTTCCCACAACAGGACTCCTATCGGCCATCACTACAGCTGATACTAATTATAGATAGGTGTAACAGGCAGACACACTTAGCTACTTCATCATCCCAACCGAAGTACGTAAGATTACAATTTCTAAGCTAATATTCTCTAAACTTGCAAAGACTAAAACTTTACAAATCAACTTCACGCTGTATCCAAGGCAGAGGGAACCCAGAGTTAAGACACTCCGTTCCCCCACTTTTTGGTAAATTCTGGAGGCCTTGCGTGTTGAGTGGCAGAACTCAACGCCGCGCCTCGACACGAAAAAATGGAAATACAAATTTTAGTAAATATTTCATCTCCTCGAGTGAGGATCGAACCCACAACCAGTCGGTTCTAAAGTCTGCTGCGCCACGACTGGCCCCTAGAAAGATAAAAACTCGATCCAGATTTTTTATTTTCATGTATCATTAAAAAATGAAAATGCATAAAACGTTAAAAATCTTTAGCTAAAGCGGCATTTCATGATTTTATATAAGTTAAATAGACTGTCATTTCTTATTAAGATTAAATGTCAAAATCGGAAATGTTCACAGTCAATAACGTTTATTAAGTTTATTAGATGCGTTAAAATATTTCTTTTTACTTGGACCAATACGGTGTGACATCGAGTGTGGAAGTTTTAAAATTAATTATAGCTTAGATGCAGCCTAGAATCCGTCTAGTAGTTCAGGAGATGTGCGCGTATAAAAAGACAAACAGAAAGATAGACAAATAAAAAATTTATGAATAGGTTCGTTTTTCGTTACTGTTTTTATACAACTCTAACCTATACTTATTTAGAAAACGTATAAAAATTTGAACGCAGCGGGACTCGAACCTGCGCCTCCTGGAAACCGACCAGGAGACGCGGGTTCGAGTCCCGCTGCGTTCAAATTTTTATACGTTTTTCTAAATAAGTATTTTTCTTTCCTAAGTGTGGAATAACACTTTAAAAAATGTTTAAAAAAACTCTAACCTTTTTTCTTCCACTTGGTCCAGCACCTAGTCCAAAAGAAGTGCGTGTACAAGCAGACAAACAAATAAATAAACATTTTAAAATAATAGATTGATCTTCAATTGTTACATTACTATTTTATATAACCCTTAATATTTTTATCGAATAAATATTAAATCACTTTTTTTTGTTATAATATAGAAGAAGATAACCATTGATTCGAATGGTATTTGAAGTCATTACCATCTAGCTAAGCCAAGAAAATCACAACTGAGCCACAATCTCAGTCTATTTATTATAATTGCCATATAACGAAATAACGAAACACTATCTTACTTTTAAGGCTATCATATTAAATTGTTCGTTAAAGTATCGAGCTTTCATAACCGTAGTTACAACTACTAGAGAAGTAAAATAGGAAATGTATCAATTATGTTGATAAAATCAACAAAACAATCGATTGAAGATGTGGCTCGTGAGCTTTATGTAAGGAGAATAAATTATAATCCAAATAAAGCAAAAAAAATATATAAATTATATAACTTTAACATTTTTTTACAATATTTAAAATTAAATTTAATTTAATGAAATTACAAACAAAACAATTTAAAGTAATTATAATATACAGTACAAAACATGATATATACTTTAATGACTTAGTTGCATTTCTCTTACGATTGAAAGTTTTTTTTTTTAGATTATTGTTTTGTTTATGCCTTGGCCATTTGTCGCTCCCGCCGGAAATTACTGCGGATTTGCAAGGTGAAAATAGATCTGTGTTATTATTACAGTTCAACCCATATGTGGCAATTAAAATTCTTCTAATTTTTATATACATATATATAAAGAAAACAGTGATATTTTCTATTAGATGTAACAACAATTTTTAATTAAAATATAAAACTTCGTTGTGACTGTAAAACCGACCGGTTGTGGGTTCGATCCCCATTCGAGGAGATGAAATATTTACTTAAATTTATATTTCCATTTCTTCGCTCTGGTATCGTGGCTAAGCACGACGTTGAGTTCTGCCACTGAACACACAACGCATCCAGAATTCGGCAGAAAGTGGGGAACGGAGTGTCTTAAAGCTAAGTACCCTCTGCCTACCCTGCTGTGTGCGCGTGAAGGTGATTTATTTCATTTTTATTTTATAAAACTTCGCTAAAATTCCAATATGGCTGGCGTGTTGCTTTTATATCACTTATTCACTTTAAAACATATACAAATAATACAATTTCATTGTATTAGTTAAAACTTTCACGTGACCTGAGCGAGTGCCGATAGGAAAGTGGTCCGGTTGCGGGTTGCGGGTGACCGTCGCCCTCGCATTGCTCTTATTACAGGTATAGGCACGTACCTGTATGATAACTCGCCTTGTCCCTTGAAGTGGACCAGTGTGGATTATTTATTTATAGATTATCATTGTAAACTTTAATTATTGCATTTATAAAAGATTGAGGCCAGCCAGACACAAAGTGGGGCTGTAAAATCGACTAGTTGTGGGTTCAATCCCCTCCCATCCCCATACTCGAGGATATGAAATATTTACTTACTTTTATTATATTTTAATTTTTCCGCATCGGTGTCAAGGCGGCGTTGTGTTCCGCCACTCAACACGTAATACCTCCAGAACTCGGCGGAAAGTGGAGAACGGTGTGTCTTACCACCAGGTTCAATTTGCCTACCCTGCTGTGTGCGGGATACACTGTGAATCTGATTTTACAATACCACATCCCACACCACGAAAAAGCCACCCACTCAGTACGACTTCCAACAGATCAGCACTTGCAGAAATCTATTTAAGCAGCTAAACAATCTCAATTCACACCAACATCGGATAACGCACTTCACCCAATACGTCGCATTTATTCAAATCGACGTGGTTTCGCAGACCACTCGTTAATAAATAACCTATACAGTATCGATCTATAGATGTACCGGGAACTACTGCGTCGACAGCTTGTGAATGTGCCTCTATTGTATTTTGCATAATCTAATGGTTATGACATTATAGTAAATGCAAAGATGTGCTGTAATTAATAGATAATCCTTTCATGTCGATGTTAAAATCCGCCTCTCAACACACAATGCCTATAGAATTCGGCGGAAAGTTGGGTGTATTAACACTCCTCCAAAGGGAGTCTCCCTCTGCCTGCTTTGCTACATGAGAGATACAGCGTAAAGCTAAAAAAAAACCTAAAAAAATGTTTTCAAGATAATATGTTTTCTGTTAAATTACTGATTTTAATATGCTACTTTTTTCTTTCATATGTTCCTTCACCTGCATAAGAATAGATCATATCATTACTGATATAATACGGATAATTTTAAATAAACATCATTTCAACTCATCTGGTAGGCGAGCGGCTATCTTGCAATTATCTATCCTTATCACCGGCTGACAGTGCGTAGGCGCAGGACTGCGCTGTCATCAAAACGCCGTTTTACCAAAATTATGGCCGAATCGAAACTTAGTTTAGCAAGCTAACTTTAGGAACTACCTTTTGTGTAAATGTTTTAAGTCATGTGGTGCATGTGCTGTTTGAATATTGGTACAAAATGATAATTGATAGATATGTATATTTTTTCATAAGAAAAGTTAAAATTTTCTTATTATTTGTTGTTCAATTTATAATTTCCGACCTAATTCTTAAAACAAAATAAACAAAGGCTTTCAAAAATATTTTTTTTTATTACAATATTACATATTAAATAGATTTATATACAAGGCAAAACAGGGACATCTCCTGGCGTTACTCTATACTGCAGTTTGCTAATCGAAGCCAGGACAATGCCAGCATATGCGAGCCTACATGAGTACATGTATGTATACTTAACATGAGTTCAAAAGTTAGTAAAATAAAATTAATAAATTTCTCATAACAATAATATATAAAAAAAACACACACAAAAAGGTATATATTTCCTAATTCAGCTAGGACTACCGTTTAGAGTTTGTGAAATTTGACTACCAGGAAACATCGAGCTGAATGCTATCGCGAAGATAAGCGCGAGTCTTGTAACAGAATGGATTATAGCGGATATCAACGTTTATAATTTACAACGTCACTTTCCACAATTACAGTTTATTTAGAACAAACTATTAATAGTTATTATAAAACTAAGAAATAATAAATAATAAATGGTTATTGGAAAACTTTATTTTATGAGAGTTAATAAAAATATTGCAATTAGCATTAGATTTATGCTGTCGTTTGAGCGCTCCACTTTCTTGACTGTACGTGACGGTTGTGAGCTTGAAATCCACTTCGTCCAATTTTACATTTACGATATAGTCTGTGACATTGCGTCTTGAGTGACGGAACCCAACGCTGAGCTTTGTTCTGATTACGTGCCTCAGTGTGATGCATTATATTAAGGAATATAAGCTAGATAGGCTAAAAGATAGATAAAAATGTTTGAGTATCCTGACGCTAAAGCTAAAGCTAAATTTTGCCTACTTCGCATATTTTGAAAAATGTATGAAGACGTACCATGTCACAAATCAAAGGAAAGTTGTCTTAACGGCTACCGGACACAGGATGGCTGACACGATGTACTGCCGGATATTTGACCTTCAGTCATAACTATTCAGGATAAGTCCAAGGAAAGTGTTTACTTTTCCACAGTATTTATACATGTAGGACTACTCTTACTTATAGAATTTATAACTTTTAAAGTGCAGAACGTTGACTGTTAGAAAGATGGATGATATTCCTGTATTGAATATAACACACACCTCAATAATTTATAATGTCCATCATTTTTTGTCGCATTTCAACAAAAAACGAGTTTCTGGACTTCATAATCGTTATTATTTATGGAATACTTTAATTTTATTTAGTTTTACGCATTATCTTTTGTGTGGCTGGATAGGCAGTGTAAAATTTTGTATTAAGCCCCCCGCTGTTCTTTGCACTCAAATACGAGATACTTCCTAGTTAGTTGCGCAAGAGATTTTTTTAAAAGCAAGCAAGTAAGGACAATAAACGTCGTTATCTTACTACGCCATGATGCTTTAATTCTATATCAAGAAAACTATCCACTAAATATTTACGTTTCAACGTTCCCTCTGTCTATATTACATCCATAGACATAAAAATTAACAAAATACTCAGTACCCGCATTTTTTACTGTGCTAGGGTAAAAGTGCTTAATTTCGAATATTTCTCACGACGCGACGGTACCAATGTGGAGCACACGTTACAATTGGTACAGCAAATTTCTTGGAAAACTTCAACTGGTCTTAATAAATATGGATTTAAGCCTGTGATCTCGTTAAAGGCTTAATGATTAATTATAACATAATATACATATCAGTATACTAAATTATCAAAATTGCAGTACAATATAAAAGAGTATGAAGCACCATATTTTTTTTTTAAGTTTAAAATTGTTAATATTTTTTTTATCTCGAAAAAAAAAATATTCAGTTCGTAAATAACTTCGTTACCACATCCAAAATTAATATGTAAATATAACACATAAAGTATATAAAATGTCATTTCGATTTTAAGGTTAATTATTGAACTTAGTTGTAAAATGTAACTAACAGTAAGATTTGCTTGAGTGTGCGTTTTAGTATTGATAAAATACGTACATACAAATATGAGTGCGCGGGCGCACTGCGTGTATCGGCGGCGAGAGATAAAAGAGGGCCTGCACTTACGCGCCCTCCCGTATCTATAGGCCTGTACGACAATTCACCTAAAAATTGTTCTTTAAAGTATATAATAGAACTATTGTTGTTCGACAACGACGACGACACGACGATTGTAGGTTCGATGTCCACTCTGGGTAATCGATTATTTTCTATTTTAAATTTCACTGTTGTGATATATTCTAATTTATATTATTACAAAATTAATTATACAATGTATATGTAACTGTAATAACTTTTTAAAAACACCAATTTGAATTTGACAACGGCTAATTTTATGTGTAAACGTATGAATTTAAATAGTGAAAATGTGAAGCTGATGTTTAAAAATATGATTTTCTTAAAAAGGTGAGAAATTTGGTCTTCAAAACCTATACATAAGACTGAATAGTTCCGATGTTATATTTTTTATACGCAACTCGAAAACAAATTAAATAATAAACAAAAATAAAACCAAAAACCAACAACATTAAAAAAAAATAACCACAAAATACCAAAACGACGCATTGCATACTAAACAAGACATACATACATACATACATACACATGCAAAATAACGACAAAATTATTTAAAAAAATCCACACACGATCATAATTAAAGCGTACCTCCTACAACCTACAGCAAAATACATATAATCGATGTGAGAGTACCGGCCTATAGGTATCGGTACCTCCGGAATGTGCTACAGTTTAAATGAGGCGGCGCGGGCGAACCGGTCCGACTGCCCTCCGTTCGGGGAAAGAGCATGATTTATAACTAAAATTAAACAGCAACTCTGTGCCATTATCGATGCCGTGTCGTGGGCCAGGTAATGAAACTTATTACGGTGACATGGATGCCACGTTTGGACTGGTTTTTTTGACTAGTATCCATATGTTCGGATATTATTGTAATTGACGACTGATAGGTTATATGTTTTTTGATTTCCACGCGTGTTGCGAGTAATAAATGACTTCGTTTTTCACAACTGGTTTTTTCATGTATATATTGTACAAGGGTATAGAATTTTTTAATAGGTATTCCATGGAATCACCTTGGACGTGTTCCGGCCGTCACTTACGTGAAGGAGTTATGTAAGGTAAAATCAAATATAGAAAGAAATATAGAGAGAAATAAAGAGAATACTTATTAAAGTCAGTTTCACACGGTATCCTGCAGACAGCAGAGTTGACAGAGGGATCCTAGAGGCTACAACACTCAGTTCCCCACTTTCCGCCAAATTTTTGAGGCATTGCGTGTTGAGTGGTGGAATTCAACACCAGAGCGAAAAAATAAAAATATTAAGAACTAATAATTCATTCCCACGAGCAGGATCGAACCTACAGCCGTTGTGTTACGGTCACACTCTTGTGTCCCTGCACCACGCCGTCCGCTATGAGAATACTCAGTTATTTCTAATATGCATACACTTCTAATTGAAAATCTTGAGCAATAAACTCATTTCAACTTCATTACGACGGCGTCAAGTCTAATTAATTTGAGCTTTAAACTGAATTATTATCGAAATTATTTATCAAAGTAGAAGTAAGCGATGACAGTGTACATAGCGAAGTATCTCAGCTCTTACTTTCTAATTAAAACTATAACTACAATTGGCAATATAGTTCTATTAAAACATTCATTAAAGGTATGTTGCATTGAAAAACTACTCAAAAACTTACATAAGACCATATAAAACAGAAAATGACTGTTATTTTTTGCCATAACTTCGCATTTCTGAGATACTACAGCTTTCTTTTGAATGCAAAATTTAAAAAAATAATAAGAGTTAAGCACTTGCTTTTTTTAGCCTCACTCTTTATCCCTAGCGGAGGAGCCAAAAAGAACGGAGTGCCAAACACTACGGCGCGCTCATTTCTTCATGAGATATTTCTGTATATAGCCAGTGTTGTGATATTGTCATGACAGTTTACATTATCACGAAAAAATCATCTATGAAATATTTGCAATTAATTTTTTCTCTCTTCCAAAGCAAGTCTTTATTATCAAGAAGCACATCAAATTTATAAATAAAATAACAACAAAGCAAGTTAATTTTAAACTACTATATAATTATTTAAACCTATCTCATAACATTTGTTTCATAATTATTTCTGTCAACAGCATTCTCCCATTCATCCGTTCCCATTCGGCCAGTATTCATGTGACAGTTAAGTCCCACTACATATTGGTTTACACAATCGCTATTATTTAAAAGAGATCGTTTTGAACTACTTTTGTTTATATTATCCTTCCAATGGGCCAGGCTGTTGCACAACAGTTTGTCTTGCTGCTGATAATCTAGTCGCTTTCAAAGATAATCTGTGGTATCTAGTGGACATTAACAGATCTAAATAACAAGGTATGATGGTGCAATTAACGTTTTGAAATTGTATTTCTCATCTTTCGAGATGTGACTGACAAGTGGTTTGGTTTTGTGTTCAATTGATTCATGGTTTGTTGTTAGTTATTTGTTACTATTCGATATACTAAACTATGTACTCTTGCTCAAAAAAGAAAAGGAAACCAAAAAAATAGAGCTCTGTTGAAAGGTGTAGAAATTGGCACTTCTTTGGCTTTGCGTCTTAAATAAAATGAAAAGAAATGGTTAGAAGATCAACTTCTTGTCATTGATATTGTTGTCAATATAAAATTGTAAATATAATATTTAACAAGCCGACTTAATATTTGTTTTAGTGCCCTATCTAGCATGGTAGAGAGGGAACCTAGTGTGAAGATACTTCGTTCTTTACTGATTCCCCGCCGAATTTTGGATATATTGTGGCAGATTTCAACGCCGCACTTTATCTTGTTATTCGGAACGATGAAATGGAAATATTTCATTTCCCTGAAAATAAAAATGGAACCTACAACATTTTTTTTATTATAAAATTCATAGTAATTTATAATTGATTCATAGATGCTCGTTTATTAGTTGTTTGTTTGTTTGTTGGCAAAAGTAGTTAAGTCTATGGAGTTGAGAAGTTAGTGAATTCTGCATTACGTTCTCTTTGCGTATGAAATATAAAAAAATAAAACAAATTGTTGGAAAAATAACTACTTTAACTTTAAAAGACACTACGGCCCGGTTTAGTATTATAATTTCAAAGAAATTACATATAATGAAGGAAGAGTTGTAAAAGAAGCTAAAAAAGCTGAAAATTTATCCAATAATCATACTTTGAACAAGTTGCTTGATACAGTTGCTCCTTATTTAATATATAATTATGAAATTGCCAAGATCTTGCCTTCTCACTGAACTAGTCCTGGAACCACAAGAGAAATAACCTCGTGGACAAACATGAATGTAGCGGTCGTCATTAAAAATTAATACCATCTTAGGAAAGTGGCTTGAGCTGTAATTTTTTCTATGTTAACTCCATATGTATAAAAAACTAAAATAACTTATCTCATTTCAGGTAAAATGTAAAAGTAAGCAACACGCTGTTTCTGTATGATTTTATAAGCTTCACACAATTTAAATTGGCATAACAGGACAGTGGCAGGGAGAATATAATGTCCAGACACTTCATTCTCTGCCATACAAAATATTGCGTGTGGAGTTGTGGAACTCGACACCGCAGTTTATCTTACTATTTAGAGAGACGATTGATCTCACAATCTCCTTTTACAGTCACACTGTACCACGCTGTGACACCAAATACACATCAATTTCCATTATTCCCAATATAACTAACAGTAAAATTATATTAATATTTTTTCTTAAAGCATAAACAAAATCACAAGCACTTATTTATGTATAAATCAAAAACAATATCAGTTACTATTATTTCTTCGACCGCCTAACAAAGTACACAATTTGTTTACCATGTTCACCCATTGACAAGTACCACAAATCCGCTGATTGCAGAACAGAGGCAGTCACGCACGATCGTTTTGTTATTGAAGGTTGTTCTAATGTGCATTATAAATAAACTAAATTTGTTTATTTCAGGAAATTTTAATATGATATATGTATATAAAAATACCAATCTATTTTAACATTTATTATATGAAATGCAATGAAAACGCGAGCTATTTTCATAGTTAAAGTTATAGTATTATTACATTTCGTAGTTCGCGAAAAGAAAGCAACGAGATTTTTGTAGTTGGCTCCAGTTTCCGCAGGATATTAGAGATCCTCTCAGTACGCTCCCTACGCTCTCCATAAAACTCACATGCCAAATCTCAGCATTCTCCGTCGCGTGGTTCCGGTTGTGCGTTGTTTGCAAATCACTGGTTAACTAAACAGATTTATATGTATACTACTTAGATTTCAACGGGTTTTTGACACCGATTAACGCTACCGTAATAAAATTTCTGATGGTACTCGTGATAGCAGCGGGTTTCTTTTGCTTCACGCTGCATCCCCCGCATAACAGAATAGGTAAAGAGAACTGCCTTAACACTAGATTCTCAAATCTAGTGTTAAGGCACTCCGTTTCTATTAAAACATTTCCAATCCTCACTTTTCGCCGAATTGTTGAGTGACAGATAATAACATATAACATTGAAAAGAACAACTATTGAGTTTCTTGCCTGCTCCTCATTCGCCGATTTAAATGTGTTTGAGAATTTTATAGAAGTAACTAATATTTTTAAAAATTGAACTAAACTCTCTCAATCAAAAGACTATCTGGATCAAAGAAGCCGAGGATCACAAATATCATCATATTGTACAACCGTTATAAACGAAAAGTCAAGAAACGCGGAAACAAGAACATAACGTTATAAAGAATAAGTACGATTAATATAACATTAATAACTGTGTAATTTAATTAATATTACATTAAAATATAACATTTTATGGACAATAAAGATAATTTACACAGATGACTTGTATTTTCATTTTATTTCAAATGAAAGTCTCCGTTATTGAACGACAAACGTAGCTTTACAGTAAAATATAGCTGTAACAATAGTTTTCTATACAATAAAATGGAGTAATATAATTTAATAAGAATCCGGTCAAGTCTGAGTAAAGTGGAAATCCCACGTACCGAGGATTTTATAGTTAGTTTCTTTTTTTTCAATAAATAGAGAAAACAGCAGATTATATAAGATTAAAGAAGAATAAGGAATGAAATTCATTATTTATTAATTAAAGAATGATCCTAATATTCTAAAAAAATAAGCCTAAAATGTCTCTTATAGAAAAAATAAAATCGAATACTTATGGAAGATCTTTAATTACTCCAAGATAATCAGTCAATAGGTCATAAATAACAAAAACCCATACAATATATATTATATTATTTACTTTCTCCCAAAAATTTCTAGTAATAAAAATTATGTACTTCGAGTATACAGCACAATGTGTGTTAAGATGATATCAATGCAGCTGCAGAGCTACAAGGTCGTTATCTCCATCTAAGCTTCCACTAAGGTTGACAATTGACAGGCTCGACCACTAAATACATTAACGAACCCCGTTGGTCTTTTGGTTGATGATTTTGACTTGTAAGCTTAGAATTGTGAGTTCAATTTCTATTCAAGGCAGACAAATATTAACGTAGTTTTTTCTTCTTCTTAGCTTCACGCTGTATCCCGCAGATACCAGGATAGGCAGAGCGATCTTGGGAATCTAGTGTTTAGACACTCAGCCTTATGGCTTTAAATGGACTCTTTTTTATTTAAATTTCATATCATTTTCAAAATGTTGCTTTTTAGATTGAAGAGATTTTAAATAATGAATAAAAAATCTAAGAATTTTAGTATTAAATTGAAAATTATTTATTCTATTTCCTATATCCATCCACACATATAAATAAAACTTAAGTGTGCATCTGTCATATAAAAATAAAATAGTTTTTTCAAGTATATATAATTATTTGCACGTAACTGTAACATAAACTAACAATTTTAAAAATTATTATCAGTCTGCATGTATATCTGTTTGTCTGGGCTAACCTTCGAAACTGTAGAACCGATGATTATAGGACTTCCGCTGAAAAATAAAATATATGTAATATAAGCTAATCTAACTAACTATTTTATTGCGAAATTTCCAGGATATTTCAGTGTGGAAGCACTTTTCCCTAAATTAAAAGTCTACCATTCTACCATATTAGCCTCCTTAATTAATCAATACACAAACAAATCGACACGACCACTTCTTATCTTCGATCATTTAAAAAATATCTGAGAATTTTGCGTTCATTTCACCTTTTAAATGTATATTATAAATGACGGTCGTGACACCACAATGAAACCTTTCACCCAACTACCGCTACGCTACCTGCCGCAGCCTAAATGATCTAGATCGGGCAAAATCAGATCAACTGCACGCGAATTTTCGATTATTGACTCGACTCTTGTTTTAGCACGACTCAACACAACATCGATGGTAATAAATTCAATACGTAAGCACGGAAGTTAATTTAAACTTATTTTTTAAGATATTTTTATTAAAAATCAATCGCCCAACCCGATAATGTTGCATAAATTTATTTATATGTGACTCGTTTCAGTTTTTGTATTTTTCTTATTTGATGTTGTAGAGGTCATTGTGTCTCTCTCTGAGGGATAAATTATATAAATTTTCCCACTTTGGTAAGATTTGGGGTTGAATTTCGCCACACAACACGCTACATCTTGAAATCGAGCGAAAAATGAAAACAGAATACACTTTTCCTACCCTGCAAACGCGGTTAAAAAAAGTCATTATGTGCCAGCTAGGACTTAACTGAATGTGCGTGATGGTAGTTAATTCAAATACTACCCAAATTATTATTTATATTTAGGAAATAAATGTGGTGTTGCATGTATGGTGATAAGATGCAATGCAGATGCAGTAGACTCAGTCAACCAGTGAACATCATCTTTTGCAAATGAAAATTGAAAAAAATATCATTGGATGCTATTACTTTTTGTCTCACAATTGGGAGAAAAAAATATTTCCTGCGATATTCTTAAATAATTTAAACTTTTGATTAATTTCAGCTGAAATATAGACTAGAAAACGTTTTTTAATGTTCTCCTTCTTTTAACAACAACATAATTTAATTAATAAAATAATTTTCATAAAAAGTGTTTATAGTAATTAATAGTCACTCACCGTTACTAGGAGCGAAGGTGAAGTTGTCGCGCTGTGCGTTTCCTGAAACAAAACATATACATATATTACAAGTCTCTCTAAACTTAAAGATAATTTTCTTTTCAATTTACGATCGTAACATAGTATGTTGTTACGGCAATACATCTTGTACATTGTCAATCAGTTACTTTCATATATCCATGATATAACTGGTAGACGTTCAATTATTTTAATATAAGTTATTGTTTTATTAAATCATCTACGAAAATAATATAAAAATATAAGAAGACGTCGCAGTGCATGGCCACAAGCAAGCAAAAGTAAACGGGACGATTGTGGGTTCGATTCCCACTTGGTACAATTAAATATATGAATTTCGTCCCTCTGATATCACGATAAAGCGCTGTGTTCAATTCCGTCACTCAACACTCAATGCTTGAAAACCTCGTTGGAAACTTTGATGGTAGGGAACGAAAATATATTAATAGGAAACGGAATATTTTAATACTAGGTTCCAATATATACATTTAATTGTCAATTATGACCATTCAATTATAAAATAAATTCATATAATACATAATGCAAATTGTGCATTTTTCACATTTAGGACAGTAGGCCTGTGTAATATTTTAAATATACATATATTTCTTTTTCTTCGCTCTGGTGTCGAGAGTTCCGCCACTCAACATACAATGTCTCCAAAATTCGACGGTAAGTGGGGAACGGAGTGTCTTAACACTAGGTTCCCTCTGCCTATCCTACTGTGTGCGGGATACAGCATGAAGCTGATTTTTATTTTTTTTTATTTATTATTGGCAGTAATATTCTGTTCCATTAAGTTGAATACAGGCCAAAAAAAGACCCTTGTCATTTAAACCCATAAATAGATGAATATAATTAGGAATATAATGTTAATGCCTAAAGAATTTAAAATAAACTATTATTATTAATATTTTTTTAAAAATATATATAAAATATTTATATAAGATTACGCATGTCCCGTACATAAAATAGAAAATACTTGCCTCTTGTTAGCAACTCCAATAATTTACTCGAGAAATGAAACTCTGGTGTAAACATTCTTATCATCGCTTTCTGTACTAATTTATTATGTCATAATAAATTTCACTTTTCAAATTATTCACACTTTATATTAAACATAATAAAAAATAATATTACAGTTATTTTTTGTTTGAAATATTAACGAAAAATATATTACACAAATCACTTTGATGTTTCAATTGAACGTCACAGCCTATAAATAATTTTACAGATAACATATCACTTTATTTAATTTTTTTTTAAATTATATTAAAACCTTTTTCATTTTTTTTTTCTAAATTCGTCTTTAATTTTAGTGTAATACAATGTAACATATTAGTTTCTGAACGGAACGGCAGCGTTTAATTATGCCGTCCCGATTCATTAGTGCAGAGATCAGGGACGGATGCCCGATGGATTTTACGTGTACAATACTCGATTCCTATTTTGTTTTTAAATATTTATTATACGTATTTTGATATTTTTATATAATAATATATTTAAAATAATATTTAAATTATGTTTCGTTGGCATTTTTGTTTAGTTAAATATATTTTCGATTTTTTTTTTATTAATTTGATGTTAATTAAAGAAATATTTTATATTTTTAAAAAGAATTCTCCATTTATTCTTGTATATTCAAATGTTTCATTACTAACTAACCATTATAGAGCTGTCGCATAGAAACAACATAACAGAATGTCTCGAGCATATTCCATAAATTATTCATTCCAAATAATTGAGCTATCAAGCGCGCAGTACGTTAATACAAATGCAGGTAAATCGAATCGAATCGAGAGCGGACATATTTTACTATTCGAATACGAATACGAGTACGAATAGATAAGTGAAACAATACAATGCCCACAGTTATTTTAACAGCTGGAGGAAACTATAACTCGCTGGCAGCCATTGAACAGCGCGAACAATCTGCACGTTCCCAGGAAATATTTTAAACATTTTATTTACCGAGTCCGGCCCACTACTTGGCTTCAGAGGTCAGGGTTGCCGACGCTCGTCTTTTGACCTCTGGCATTCCGTCCTTTTCTTTCGCTGTATAAAAAAATATATGCGCCTCGCTCGCACAGGCCGCGACACATTATTTGACATACAACCCTATACGTCACTAGTGATGGGCTCTCTCTATCGCGCTTTGTACCGCATATGGCCGTTTCTTACCAACAGGTTATGACATATACCCTTTTGACCTCACGTCTACAGTGCGTCCTCTTTTATCGCTTGGTTTAAGTGTATTTTTGTCCCTCTCACTCGAAAGGCGACCTCTGATGCTAGCCACTTGAATAGATTAGGTGTTTTCGTACTGCGAGCCAATATTCATTGATTGATAGTACTTTGGTATTTTAAATTTAAAAAATATATATGTTGTTGAGTAAATTTACTATGGTTTAGGCAAAAACCATGTTTTACTTTAAATTGTGTGGTGAAATAAGATGTATGTGTAAGTTTCTATGTGCGTTTCGATGTATGTAAAAGTTATAAATTATTTTCGCGTTATATTTAATTGAATTTATTTTTTTAGCTTCGCGCTATGTCCACGTACATAGTAGGATACACAGAAGGATCCTAGTGTTACAAACTCTATTCCCCAATTTCCGCCGAATTCTGAAGGCATTACTTGTTGAGCGGCGGAACTCAACGCCGCGTTATAACTCGATACTAGAGAGGAAGAAATAAAAACATTAAAATTTAAGCTTACTTAAAAAATGCGACATATTTTTTTGTCATATGACAAGTAATACTTCTAAAATATGACATGTACTTAACAGAAAAGTTAGTTTTATTTAGAAATTCCATCAATGTGAAGGCGGAAAAGCCGTAGAAATAATAAAAAAACGTAAAATATACATAAAATACTTAGCATACATAGTACATGTTCCAGATAGAGTAAAGAGTTGAACAAATTAAAGTATAAAGTAAAACGGCGCACGCGCACGCGCACATACGCGTGTCGCCTCGTAACTTTTTCTAGCGCTGACCTGCGGCTATCGAGAGCACCGACCACTGCTTTTACATTGAGTTACGAATATTATTATATGTTATAAGATTTTTTTTTAACTTCACGCTATATCCCGCAGGATAGATGTTACTTATGCAGTGAAACTTAACGCCGCGCTTTGTCTTATTACGAGAGGTAAAAATTTAAAATATATCACTCCCTCGGATGAGAATCAAACTCACAACCACTGTGTGGCAGACAGTCAGACGCTGTGCTACGACTGCCTCGAAATAATGAGATATATTTTTTATGTTTGTACTAAAACATACATTTTAATTATACATATATTAGGCTAGTCGTGGCGCAGTAACACTAAGTGTCACTGTAAACGCGACGGTTGTGGGTTTAATCGCCACTCGAGCAAATTAAATATTTATTTAAATTTATATTTCCATTTCTTCACTCTACTGTCGAGGCAAAGCGCGGCATGGAGTTCCGCCACTGAGTACGCAATGTCTCCAGAATTCAGCGGAAAGTAGCAAACGGAATGTCTTAACACTAAGTCCCCTCTGCCTACTCTGCTGCGAGCGGATACAACGTGAAGTTGATTTATTTTTTATGTAACATCTCTATTTCAGTCTTTTGTAAAATACTTTTATAATAAATACATATAAGACCTAATTACAAACATAAATATAATAATAATTATTACTCATAAAATGTAAAAAAACAAAAAAAGTATCATATCTGTCCTAGGTATGACTACCGAAGAAGTTTAAAATTATTATTTTTTTAGCCAAAAACATGAACTGTTATATAATAAGATTTTACCACAACAAAGTAAGTTATATCGAAATAACTGAATAGCCACCTCCACAGCTTCACAAGTAGCTCCTGAAGAAGAAAGCGCGATGGTCGGCGTCGGCGCGTGCGCACCGTGTTTTTGCCGCTATGAATATTTATCGCTCGCTCTTGCCATTAGCCGGTGTTCTTCCCCGCTCATCCTGATCGAGATATCTTTTTCTAACCAAGAAATACTATTGGAATTCCATTTGTTGGAGGCAATAAATAAGTCACTTTGTACATACGTATGTACGTGCTTTTTGTTTTCACACGTTTCCTTTATTTTATAGGATATGGCTGCAAATTTTAGTGGACTTAAATCTGTTTTCAATTTTTCAATTATTTTAAAGATATTGTAAGTAAAATGTCCGAACTTAAGGCGGAATTTCATTGTTAGAGTCACGTAAAACAAATTTTGAGTATAAAACTTTCAATGCAATCATTTAAATTAATTTTGATAATAAATGGACTCTTTAAAAAGAAATGTTATATTTCAACCACAGATATAAATAAAATGGTAAGTTTATTAAAAACAAAATATTACAATAGTAGTACGTGGTATGGTCCTCGTCCGACTTAGAACATAAGGACTATAGTTGATTCGTTTAAAATTGATTCAGCTTTAATACTGGATGATTTGCGGCTGTTTCGAAAATATTTCACATTTTAGTAGAACCTACCTAAGTGTTTATAATTTCTTTGAATATCACACGTTAACATGTGCTCAACAGTTATTAACTGTGCTACGTGATTGCAGGTTCAAATTCCACTTACAAACTTTACGTAGCGTGATCGGGAGTTCTTCCATCGATTACAGTTATTTTGAGAGCTTCACGCTGTTTCATAGCTGAAGGGTAGGCAGAGGAAACCTGGGAACCTAGTATGAAGACACTATGTTTCCCACTTTCCGCCAAATACTGGAGGCATTACGAGTATAGTGGTGATAAGCAACGTCGCACCTCGTTAACATGGAATGAAAATATTAAATATTTGATTCCTCCGAGTAGGAGGACTCGAACCCCCAACCGTCACGGCTACAGTCGCATATTCATGGTCCTGCACAACGACCACCACTGGAAAAAAGTCTAAAAGTGTAAAAAGAGATAAGATTTAAAAGAGAAGAGATTTCCTATTCTTCGCGCTCCGCTTTTTGTCCTTTTTTTTGTGTTACCAAGGAGGCAAAGAGAAATGTGGCCTTATTCTTTTAATTGTAATATCTATTTAAAATACTAAGAACTTATATATAATGTACGAATATGTCTGAAATGGAAATAAAAAAGCCACTATTTTGTAGTAAAAAAAACATTTTTGCACCTCGTATTAATATTATTACATAGTATTATTATTGTGCGAAGCCATTTGTTTATTCAATCTTTTTAATGAGCAAAGACTTGGCTTAATAATCTATTTGCCACCTTATTTTACATTTGAAGACGGATATGACGATAACGACTTACCTATATATTTCCTAAACTTTCTATTTTATAAATATCGTTATCTGTATAGCTAAACTCTATATTTTAAAGATGAAAGAACTTTTGTTATAAAATACATATTTCTCCTCAAAAAAATGACTTGTCAAAAACACGCGCAATCCCGTGATGACCCATAAACTTTTACCTCCATTTTTTTTCTTCACCCTGTACACCGCACACATAGCATACTCTGCTATGCCTACTGGCAAACTTATCCTGAGAACTTATTGTTAAGACGCTTCGTCCCCACTTTCCTCCGAATTCTCGAGATAGTGCATTGTTGAGTGGTGGCAATCAACGTTGCGCTTTGCCTCATTACAAAATACCTATCGTATGTCTCTCACAATTTTTACTATGACATTATGTATGTTTATTCACTTATTTATTTAAAACTTTATTTTAACAATTACAACTGCTATACAGACAAAAATAAATTAAATAATAATAATAATAAACCCGCAGGGCAGCTTGTGGCGAGCTGTTGGGGAGTGGCGACCCCACGGACCTGAGTCCTCCGGAGGGGAATTGTAATCTATCCCCCGCCTCTGGCTTGCCTTTATTGGCCGGCAGAGTGGAGCGCAAGAGCTATATGCTCGAAAGGGTGGAAGTGCTCAATCTGCGTAATAGCGGGGAAACCCGCTCACGAGCTCCTCGTGATGGTGAAACCGGTGCACACCTCTCTACACCCTTAGCCGACCACGCCGATGTTGCGCCCAAGGCACTACGCCGCTTTGTGGGGGCCCATCTAGTGGGAGGCGAGTCACCGTCCGCCAACCGTTCAATTTGAGACTATTGTAAAGGCGGACGTCCGTTAGTCTCACTCAATAGCCCAGTAGCCAGTCCATCCAAATTTCATTCCATAGTCCTAGTTTAGATTTCCACATTTTCCATAGTTTCTACGCATTAACCGGCGACCATCTCTGGGCAATTACCTGTGGTTACCCAGAGATGGATCCCGGCTGATGCGTCACAGTAAAACATTTGTATATTCTCTAAGGGGCCTCTACGTGTTGGACCTGTGTCCCCACGCAAGCCTTCCAAAGGACCGGGTTCTTTTGAACACGTGAATTATGAAGGAGAAACATAATAATAATAATCCGTTAGTCTCACTCAATAGCCCAGTAGCCAGTCCACCAAAATTTCATTCCATAGTCCTAGTTTAGATTGCCACTCAACACGCAATGCCTCCAAAATTCGGCAGAAAGTGGGGAACGGAGTGTCTTACTCTAGGTTCCCTCTGCCTACCCTGCTGTGTGCTAATGTGGGCTAATTTAATTTTTTAATTTTAATAACAAGATCAAGCATGCAAATAATCATACTATTATACTAAACATTGACATAGCATTTAGCGACAATTAAAACGAAGTGTACAGCAGAGTGACGTTAAAAAAGGTCACTCAAGCCACTCAGCATAGATGTTGGCATATAAGTAACAATACTCAATAATACCAACACTGATTTTCAGTGACCGCCTAGAACAAGACGCGCCTACGGACGAATCTGTTTAATAAAAGAAACTATTCTGTTCTATACATTTTTTACTTTTTTATATTATTTATATATAATATAAATAAAATATATGGTCTCGGACAAACAAATTATTATAGTATACAAATTGTAAAGCACTTGTATCTTTAAAAAAAAATTACATACGGCATTAATACACGGCTCTGTTTAGGAGATTGGATATTGAATTTATATCTGCAGCATTTGTCTTATTTTAAGTGCGAACGCAGCAGAGCTGAGTATATCCCCATGTGCTCCTAGACGAGTGTTCCACTGGAGTTTGGTATTATGTTTTATAACATTTGGTAAAGCAAACTCAATACATTAAGTTTCTTTGGCATTTAACAATAGATTGTTAAAATCAAACCAACGAAGAATACACAATAATGCACTATTCATTTCGTCATAATATATCATCAGCGAAAAGTACAATATGACATAGGTTCTTAACACAAAAAGGCAGATCGTTTATATAAAGAATAAATAAAAGGGGACCAAGAATAGATTCTTGTGGAAAGCCCATCCTTAGAGGAGATCCAGATGATTTGACGTGTATACTAACCTTTTGGACTCTTTGTTTTAGGTCAAGGGCAGTATCTTGTACACCATAATGATATAGTTTTGGTAATAAAGTTTCATGGCCCGCGCCGTCAAAGCCTTGGATAAATCACAAAACACTCCAGTGGCATTTTGTGACTTCTCCCATGCGTCATAAATATGTTTTAGAAGTGCATTACCCGCATTTGTAGTGAACTTGCCTTTGGTAAGGTCTTACCAAAGGCAAGTTCAATATGGATATATTGCTTACTACGGAAATAATTGTTAATTTTTTTAAAGTTGTGAGCTGGTTAAGTATTATTTTTTTAAATATTTTGCTTAAGGACGGCAAAACAGAGATTAGTCTGTAGTTTCCAGGGTCCAATCTATCTCCACTTTTGTAAATTAAGTCTTTCGAAAGTTTCGACAATTTCATCTGGTGATACATTCTTAAAGACAAAATTTTGTTTACAACTATGTACATGGTTTTTAGGCAGTAAACGTATTGGCAGTAAAAAATGTTCGAAAAGTCTTTGCCGCTTTTAAATCTAGATGTAAAATTACATTGTTCAATTTTAATTTCATAGGTTCACTGACAGCTCTAGATCTAGCAGTTACAGTCGTAGCATTCCATGTAGCTATAACTTTACTAGCTTTAAAAAATTTTGCCCTCACATATGTACATAGACATAGCCTACGTTTTTAAATATTTTTGTAATACAGACAGCCTCAATTACACCCCTATAATTTATAAAACTATGTTGACATGTACGTAAACGTTAAAAAAAACAACAAGAACATTAAAATTATAAAAGTATAAAAGCAAAAAGTAAAATCCTTCTGTATTCACCTTAATGATACAGTATGTGCACGGAGCGGCAATCATGTTTTTCTCTTACCATCATATTAATGTTTGGCTCGTGCCAATTATTAGTTAGTACTTTCTTACTTTACCCCGTAAACGTACAAAATTAAATAGCATTTACGACCTTACAGCTTAAAAAATAAGGTATATTTAGCTATGAAGTATTTTCTATATCTAAGGCAACTTATAGGTTTTGATGTAGAGTCAAGTTTTTGCTAGGTATCCGGTGAAGATAATAATTACGGCTTGGGCTCGGTGCGATGGGTGTTTCCGTTCCGTTTTTTACTACTGATTTCCCGCTACAGAAGTCAATGTGTCAGTTTCACTGTTCTAGGAGTGCTAATTTTCTGTTATATCTCTGTCAAATGCACTTTTACGTAAATGATTGTTGTAAAGTAAGTATTTATTATTGAATCTTGTTACTTATTATTGTTTTGTTACCACTTTTCTATGTCAGATGTTTTACTGTGAATTTGCAAGTAAGCGATATTTGAAAATAATCACTTAAATATAAAAACGGCCAAAAACATATTTGTTTTTTATGGTTTTTTTTATTTGTTGTAATAGCGGCAATAGAAATACATCATCTTTAAATATTTCAAATGTCCAACTATAAAAGTTCTTGAGATACAGCCTGATGAAAGACAGACTGATATACAAACGGGCCGACAGCTGAGTCTTAGTTATAAGCTATATATCTCGTTTTACCCTTTGGGTACGGAACCCTTAAGAGAAATTTGCTACTATTACTATGTATTTTATAATATTATTCAATACCAACAATATTGTCCCCATATACAATTTACATTCGCTTGTCTCTATCTTTGGTCAGTCGACCATACTTCGTCGTAACCCTATAATCTGGGCAATATAAACCTGTGATTTGACGCCGTGACCACTGACGAGAAATGTCAGGGGACAGAATAGTAATTACGGCACCGTGCCCTATGGTATGTGGGGTCATGTAAGAACAGAGCTTGTTGCGCCTTGTCCTTATTTATTGAATAATATTAAATTGTGTTTGTGTTTTTATTTATAAAAAATAAATAAATCAGCTTCACGCTGTATCGCACACACAGCAGGGTAGGCAGAGGGAACCTAGTGTTAAGACACTCCGTTCCCCACTTTCTGCCGAATTCTGGAGGCATTGCGTGTTGAGTGCAGAACTCAACGCCGCGCTTAGCCTCGACACCAGAGCGAAAAAATGGAAATACAAATTTAAGTAAATATTTCATCTCCTCGAGTGGGGATCAAACCCACAACCAGTCGGTTTTACAGTCACACTTCGCGCCGCGACTGGCCTTTTATTTATAATTATTTTATATTGTGTAATATTATTTTTTTTGCTATATTTTACCGACTTGAGACACCATTGCGCTTATATTCAAATAGTCTCTAAGATTTTAAATTATTTTCTGTATTAAAAATTGTTTAAGATTTCCATCTAAAGAAGAAATATATTTGACATTAGTAATGACAAATATAAGTTTTTTTTTTTGTTTTGTTAAAATTCAAAATTTTTTTTTTTTTTGTTAATTTTATTAGTTATGAAATCTATTTTATGTGTCCTGTCGATAACAAAAGGAACAAAGTCTACTGACAAATTAGTTTAGTAGATACCTACACGCAGACATACATTCACATTACATTTTCCCGCCGTAGAGTCGTCATGGGAGAGCGCCCGCGCCGCAGAAGCATAAACCACGACAAAGAATAACAGGTTACCATTGAAGATTTCATAATGACATGAGTGGCTTAATTGAGCTATATCAAACAAAAATGTACTAAGAAACATTTAAATTAATTTGCGACAGTCAGACATTACGATTTTTTTATTTTAAAATATTAAAAAAAAACAGGTATTACAAATATATAAAATTTTAACTTTATATTATGTGGTAGTTTTATATGATGGAAATTAAATTAAAAATATCTTTTTTTTTTGGTGTATTATTTTATGGGTTGTCACATTTTTCTTCGAGGAATGAATTGTAAGATATGTAATTTTTTTCATGCATCTTTATATTAAGTTAACTAGGCCGTATCTGTCAGCATGTTTTAGGCATCTGATAAACATATTATTTTTAGTTTTTGAACGTTTTGATTGGAGTAACCGCGGAGTTATATCACCCAAGACGTCATTTTACTGACAGGATACTAAGAGAATAAGAAATTAAATTTAAAAAGGTATTTTACATTCTTGAGCTTAATAGTTCTTGTCTATTACCTAATATTACAATTAGAAAAAAAAATGTGCTTTATAAATATGTTTATTTTGCCAAATTGTAAGAAAAATCACCAATATTAACTAGACAGGGCATACTTTTGATTATCGCAATAATATGAAATGATAACAACAATTTAATACTTTTATGATATACAGATGTTCACAATCGATATACATCTTCGGATAAATTAAAAGCATAAGACTAACGCTTAAGCTCCATCTCTCGATTTTCTTAAAAAATTAAATTTAAAAAAATAATAATCATAAATTCCCAAACATCTATTGAACCACTGCAATCGCTGGTCCCCTCACCCGTAGACTACTATTAATTTGTCAGTTGGGACCTCCTGTATAAAGTCTTACTTATATACAGTTAAAGATACCGTTCAATACATATTTAAAGATATTATTAATTATGTAAAGTAATATCCGTTCAATTTTGCTTGCACAGTAAAAAAACGCTTAAAGAATACTTTACTTTGTTCGAGCTAATTTATATGAGCAATAAATTAGCCCCAATGAGAGACTAAAAGGAATCATTCAAATAGAATTAGCTGCGATTCCCGGTGATATATGAACATGTAAATTGTATAGTGATCGCAACAAAGGAGCCGTAAAAGTTCCCAGTGTTCAACAGAGGGGAACTCTGCTATGCTTATTGAAAATAAACGTGGATTCTATCTAATAGGGATATTTTTTGTAATAATATACTAAAAAAGTTTAGAAAAAATCTTAGTAGTGTATACGAATCATACGTCGTGTCGCGTTCGCATGGATGTGACCGTAAACGAGTCGGTTGTGAATTCAATTCCCACTCAGCAGAATTAAATATTTCTATGATCTAATAAAGAGATAAAGTAGGACGTTGATTTCGGCCACTCAACACGCATTGCCTTAAAAATTCGGCGGAAAGTGAGGAACAACATACGCAGTGTCTTAACACTATATTTTCCCTTTGTGTACGGGCGTGATGGAAACGTGACGGTTGTGGGTTCGATCCCCACTCGAGGGAATTAATAATTATTTTTTAATATTTTCATTTCTTCTTCAAGGCAAAATACCGGCGTTGAACTCAGTCAATCAACACGCAACGCAAAATTCGAAAAATAAATAATTGAGTCTTATCACTATGTTCCCTCTACTTACCCTACTGTATGCGGGATACAGCGTGAAACTGATGTTTTTATCCCTTTATCTACCTTACTATATGAGGGTTGATACAATGGTACAGAAATAAAATAAAAAATATCAAATCATTTGCTGCAGAAATATAAAGCTCCTTTAAAACCAGTGTAATTAAAAAATATATTGAAAGTTTCCACAGCTGATTTCGATTATGCTCTTTAGTTAAAACTTCATTATGTTTTCTCACTAATTAAAATTGGTTATACTAATCCATTTTTATATAGACTTAAGATTATTATTATCAACTTCCCCCACTTTTAAAATATTTTGCATGTTCCGCCACTCAAAGCCGCACTTTTTTTACCAGACCGGAAGTTCGATTCTGTCTGGGGTATATTATTAAAAAAAAAACAGCTTCATGCTGTATCTCACACACAGCAGGGTAGGCAGAGGAAACCTAGTGTTAAGACACTTCGTTTACTATATCCGGATATTATATTTAATTATATTAATTAAAATATAATATTCCAATAGTTAGAATCGAACTCTATCACAATGCACCTCGACAGCCCTATATACATCTACTACTTAAATACAATAACAATAATACAAAAATGAAAGAAAGTGTTTCTTAAGCTTCTATCCATTAACTTTATGACATTAGCGTCAATATAAACACAAATCAGGAAATGTAATGTCATATTATCATTAGCTCCGCCGACATTCCGGAAACACAACATTAATATAGAAAACTTAATACTTACCTATTACTTACCGTCGTGACTTGTCTGTATTACAATATATAACATGTATAAAATTATATAATATATTTGAGACAGTCGTGTCGGAGCGGCAAAGCTTCTGACTGTAATACGATGGCCGTGGGTTCAATTCCTATTTGGGCTCGGGCTCGAGCCAAACGTTTTGTAATTTTATCGCCTTGCTAAAATGACTATATTGTAAAATGTATACTTTGGCAGAAGATATATTTGTGAAATATGCTAGAGACATGAAAGTTTGGTGAGTATCTCTAAGTAAATATAATCGGGATATCTATTCTTCTCTGACTCCTGCTCCTACTTAAGCACCTGTTCCCACTCCGATGAAACAAAATTTAAAAAATCATCTCCAGCATCGGTTCCGTTAAAACCACCTTCGTAACATGCCTCGTTTTAACACTTCCCTGCGCATTTAAGTAGGATTCTGCTTGACACTGAAAAAACATAATTTGAAGAAAAAGAATGGGAATCTATATAGTGCTACGAAAAATATTTTCTCACTACAAATAAATCGAGGTCATTTTTCATGTCCGAATAAAGTAATAGATAGATTTTCATATATTATTTACATAAAACGAAACAAGAGCAAGAAAATCAATATAATTTAAACATTAAAAAATGAAAGCAGCTTCACGCTGTATCCCGCACACAGCATGCTGGTCAGAAATGAAACGTTTAATATTTCGAGGTAAAGCGCGACGTTAAATTCCGCCATTCAACACGCACGACCCCCAGAAATTGGTGGAATGAGTTTTAATACTAGATTTCCTTTACCTAACCTACTGTGTGCGGAATACAGCGTGATGTTAAAAAAGGACTAACAATATTCGATAGATATATATGAAACGGATGTAAAAAAATAACAATAAAAAATAATATTGTTTCAGAGAGTACGCTGTTATGCCGCTACAGATTGTGCAAACGTAACGTCATTCGAAATAAACGGTGAAAGAAAATTGCTTACGGAACCACTCTCGATAATATTGTGACATACGGGCGACTGTTGATATATATCTATAAAAGTATTATAAAAGATGGTTATTTTGTTTAAAAAAAATGGTTCAACCTGCCGCAAAAAGATTTACTTTAGGAAATTCTGAAAATTGTATATGTATGTATATGACTGTTTTTAATATGTCAACATAACATAAAAATTTTAATAGATAAGTCAGTATGGCATTAAAAAGTAATGCATAAAACTTTATTACAACACTTGATAATATAACATTTTGCATTTTTTTTAAATAAACGAAATAAAAATAACACAGTATAATGTTTTTACATTGATAACCTTAGCTTTAAATAACAAGTGCACGAAGGATACTATATACATATATATATATATATATATATATATATATATATATATATATATATATATATATATATATGTGTGTGTGTATATCATAAATTGTATAAAAAAGTCTTGTATGAACACCCCCTTAAATATTTGTTTTATTCTCTTTTTTTTATCTTATTGTTACAGCACCAACGGAACATGTGTGAAAATTTCAAATGTTTCATTATCACCGTTCATGAGATATAGTCTAGTGACGGACAGACAGAGAAGTGCTCTAAGAGAGAGGCTGATTCCCCAAAAGCCACATTATTTTTATTTTTTTTGCTGAATTCTAAAATCGTTACGTAACTTTACAAACGCTACATTTCTTCGCTCTGGTAATACGACAAAGCGCGGCGTTAAGTTCCAGCCATTCTGATTC
This sequence comes from Heliconius charithonia, assembly GCA_030704555.1. Taxonomy (NCBI): domain Eukaryota; kingdom Metazoa; phylum Arthropoda; class Insecta; order Lepidoptera; family Nymphalidae; genus Heliconius; species Heliconius charithonia. The sequence goes on along the minus strand of CM060819.1, from coordinate 2,876,257 downwards.
CAGCCGGTCCAACCCAAAGTCTCACGAAAATCTGGCAGAAACTAGGGTAAGAAGTGGTTTTTAACAAAAAAAATAATAATTTGCAGAATCGTAATTCACAACTTAAACTGCTTAAAACATTGTAGTTATCACACAAAGCTAAACCATAACTTGAAATCGGTACGTATTAACGGTTTCAAATTAAGACTCTCCTCCACCTCATAAAGTATGCACCGTTACAGTATTAAATACGACATTTTCGTATAAAAAATATTTTACAACGTGAGTTACTCCACTAAGCTTTTATTGCTTTGAAAGGCAACTTGTCTTCTAATTTATTGCGTGTAATTTCACTTATATTAGCTATTCTTGCGTAAATTAACTAAACACCGTAACGTTTTGCAGTGTTGTTTTAAAGTTAAAATGTGAACTGTGACGAATTTAAATGATTTTGTAAGGTTTTATACATCAATAGATAAATTTGAAGTCTTTAAAGGCGTCTTTGTTGCGCACTATGAATAAGGAGTTTCAAATCTATTTATTTTATTTTCGATTCGATTTGTAAATAGTTTATCGCAAGCGGATTCGAACCTGCACCTTTTAGGAGCCAACCAAACAACGCTTTTTGTTGTCAGCATCTCTGTAAAAAAGGTTTTTCCAATTTTCTGCGGCCCTGTATTATAAATATTTTTCTTTCCTTACTGTATGTATATTAAAATATGTTAACAAATTGATTGATCTAAAATCTGGATGTAGGAACTTTTCAGAGTTTACTACATACTTGCTTTACAATCATATATTATGTACTTCTTATCGGAAAGGTGTATTTTTTAGTTTCTTTCACTATATAATTTAATTTCACAAAATATTCTTCGTAATTTTGATTCTAAAACAGATGTAAAAGTTTTAAGTGTCCATAAAATTTTGTAAAACTTAACAATCCTTTTTATGAATATAATTAATATCAGGATAGGGCTTATATAAAATAGATTTTATGTGTAAACGAAGACATTGCATAATTTTCAAAGTTGTGAAAGTTTAGCTTAACAGCTTTGATGAAATTTGATCTACGTTTTACAGCCCATGTCAACATTTTTACTAATTTATGTGCCATTTCTTTTACAATAATATGACAGAATTTACCTAATCTCCAATATTTTACGAAACTAAATTTAATTTTAAATTAAATTTCTGTAAACAGAAATTTACACACGATTCCCTCTTCTATTTCGCTCAAACGTTGATTGGTAATACTCGACGCCGCGTAAACTAAACCAAAGAATTAAAATTGTAGTCCTTTTAAAATTGGACTGAGTAACGGAGTGACTGACAGACAATGCAAAGGCGGAACTACGCGGTGAAGAACGCTGAAATTTGGCATGTGCTGTTTTTTACTCCCCAAGGAACCTATCCTTGGGAAATAAAAGTAAGTACTAAAATAATATTTCTCGAAAAGCTTATTGCACGAGTAAAAATAGATTTAACGTTTTATGGTTCACTCTACTGAAGTTGTAGACGGCCACTTGTAATTAATATTAAAAAGCAAGGTACAATACCGTAGACTAAAACGCGACGGTCGAGGGTTCAAAACCCACTCGAGGAAATGAAATGGGTTTGGATTGGATGGATGGAGTCCCACTTGGAAAGATGAAATATTAAATGCTTTCGTTTCCTTTCTGGCTTTGAGCTCCGCCATTCAACATTCAATAGCCTCCAGAATTTGACGGAAAATGGGGAACGGAGTATTATAACACTAGGTTCCCTCCGCCTACCCTGCAGCGTGAAGCTGATACAACACATCCATAATTTATTTACAGTATGTGACATATTGTTTACAAAATGATATAGGCACTTGCGTGTCAAGCGTGCACCGGAAGCGCCGCTACTTACCGCCACGGGTCGGTGCGCCTGTCAACCGACAATCATACAAACAAGATGTTCTTGCGCGCCGCTAATATAATGTAGCAAGTGAACGCATCCGTGTGTTTTGTGAAAATGGTCTATTGTGTGTACTTTAATCTATAATAGAAAAACATAATAGAAATATAGTTAAGATTGGGAGAAAACTGATAGTGAATTTTATATTTTCAAACGTAACATGAATAGAAAACAGTTTTCGTAGCTGTTTTCAAGTTTTTTTTTTGTTCTAGTTAACTCCGTATTTCGTACACAGCAGGATAGATATTGAGAACCTAATATTAAGACATTCCATCACCCAATTTGTGCTCAATTTTCGAACCATTACATTAACAAAACAGCGTCTTAATTGACGAAACTCTAAGCCTCGCTCGCCTCGTTATCAGAACGAAAAAAAGATAATAATTAATTTCCACAAACGAGAATCAAACCCACAACCATCCCGCTTAGATAGACACCGTGCCGCTGTGCCATGCCGACCTCAATATACAATACGGAAGATGTGTAAAACTTTCAAAATAACAAAATTAAAATTAACAGTTACGCCAAATCAAAAGCTAATGCTATTAATAGAAACACAAAATAATAAACTTAATAGTGATAAAAAATTTAAAACACTTCACGCCTTATAAAGTTCATATCCATTCACATATTATAAAGATTTTATCATCAAACAAAATAATATATATAAAAAATATAATAATACAAAAATAGACTCTTTCTAATTCAAATTAACTCAATTTTGCATCCACAGTAATCACAACGGCATAACTAACGTAATTACCTATTGTATATTACTATTAATATTGCTATTATTAAACTACATACACGCTTCTGTACTTAATAAGTTAAGCAAAAAAATATGAGCAAAGTCTGCATATGTAGGTTGTATAAAAACGTTAGGATAAGGCTGTGTTCACTCTTTGAGACATTTTATAATATTTTTTTTGTTTCATAAAATCTGGCCTATTTTTTTAGCTATGCCGGTTTTAAGTTAAATATTACAAACTGTGAGCCCACAACCAACTTAATTAAATTTACGATTTGGGTTTGAAACAAACGAAGCTAAAAGTCATAAAATAATAGAAATGAGAACAAATTAACAAACGTCCTAGAACATTTCAAAATATTATAATTCGTTATTTAAAGAAGAAATAAGAACCAATCACTCACGATGGATTTCTCTAGGTTGAACTTCGAAAACACAGTATCAAAGATATATGAGGTCACGAGTATCACGTAAAAAGCATGAGTACTCCGCGGATGGCATGTATGAAGAGGTTGATGAGAGACCGTAGCGTTTGACGCTCCGTCCTCTCTGACTACCCCGCTAGGGGTAAAACGTGAAGTTAAGTTAAATCACGACAGATTCCAAAACTACACGTCTGATGGCATCAAAATAAACGCAACTACAATCGTAAAGTATGCAGGAAGCCTATTTAACTGACCCAGCAGGCGATACACTCGGCTGACTATATTCCATACCGCAAAGTAAGGTGAAGTGTAATTGGTTGACTGGCACGCGTTGGGCACGCGACTAAGGGCATTTCCGCACTTATAAGTTATATTAGATATATTATTTTGCATAATGATTTAGATATGTAGGCTGTGGGTTCGATTGCTTCTCGACGTAATATTTTCCCTTCTTAGCTCTGGTGTCAGGACAAAGCGTGGCGTTCAGTTCCGCCACTCAACACGCTATGCCTTGAGAATTCGGCGGAATGTCAGTCTTTATTCCGTACATAGGGTAAACAGAGGGAACCTGGGAATGGAGTGCTAAGACACTCCGTTCATACTGACACTTCTGTTTCGCCGAAACAGAACTGCCTGAATGAGACTTTCTACCGAATAAATATTAAATATGTATTAATTTAGTTCGAAAATTTACTCAAAAACTTTTCTATAGACAGTAAAGTTTTATATACATTTTCGTTTATTACGATTATGCGTCATTAAATTTTATTATTTGTTAAATGTGTGGCTTAATAAGGAAAAACTAAGTTTTACGATCTTAAAATTAAAACGAAATTAGCAATTGGGAACTTATAAAACCGTACGCATAAAACCGTACCGGTTACTACTTTACTTCTTTTTTTTTATGAAATCTCTACTTATTATATAGTTTTTATAATTATAATTTGCTAGTTGATGCCCGCATCTTGTTTTCCGTATATTCTGTTTATGACCCGTAGCTTCGATTGAATCAATCATCATTTTATAGCATGGTAGGCAGAGTAACCTATTGTTAAGATATTCCGTTTCTTTTAAAATACTAGTACTTCCGTTATCCACTTTCCACTGAATTCTGGAGGCATTGCGTTTTGAGTGGCAGAACTCAACGGTATGCCTCGTGACCAGAGTGATGAAATTAAGAAATTAAATAAATCATTTTCTGGGAACCAACTCACAATCTGTCGGTTTTACAGTCGCACTATTGTGCCCATGCGCTACGCCTGGCTCAAGATTTTTCCAATTTGAAGCAATTTTCCCATTACTTAACAAAAATAATTGATTCCATGGAAATCAAACGCACTAACCATAACTAATAACGCCAAATAGACGCTGTTTGAAATATGTGAGAGAGATAAAAAGAAGCATTAGTGTATACCCGTATCTATGTAAAATTTCCACTGGAAAAATAAATTCTAGTTTTGTCAAGTTTTTTATACTGTCTCTACAGGCTCTCCAGTTTTTTCCTTACTAGTTAATATTGATAGCCATCACTCGCAGTTTGCAATTAACATAAGAAGTACCGTTTTCACACCGTTTGAAATATGTTACACAGTTCTCCTTATTTTATATGGAAAGTGTATTTTAAGCTCCATATATGATTGGTTCGATTTTCATGTTAAAATAAACTAACTTAATGCTGTTTTTCTATTATATCTTGTTAACAAATTGTCTATAAATATCGTAAATATATACCGTAAAAAAGTTCATCAGAGTACATTTTTTTAAAAAAACATTTTTTCTAAACCGACAATCGAAGCGAAACTAAGAAATTAAAACTTTTATTAATATAACGTACGAGGAAGAATATTATGATAATTTATGTTTCTTGCTATCCTTACTTTACATTGCAGTGCAAAGGTCGTGGCTCCGTCAAATTGACCATTAAGTAGTTTTTTCTTAGGACTTGAGCTCGGCGCGTGCGCATCGTAATGCTTGCTTGCGTTCTTGATATATGGTTTGTAACAGAATAACTTAAATATTCATTTTTTTATTCACTTGTGTAATTTTTTAAATGAAGTTTTGTTTTATATCCTATTGAGTTTTGAGTTCAAGTTACACAAGTATTTTTTTAACTAAGAGTTTTCACGCTGTATCCCGCACGCAGTAGGGTAGGCAGAGAGAACCTAGTGTTAAGACACTAAGCTTCCCTCTTTCCTTTGTTTTTTACGTCTGTATTGCTTGTTGTGTTGCGGAACTCAACGCTGGGTAACCTGTTAAACGCCTTAAGTTAAACGCCTTAGTACTGAATCAAGTGGGATCAAACAAGTAATCGTCGCGTCACAGTCACACTCTTGTGCCTCTACGCCATGACGGCCTCATAGAATATAAATTGTCACAGAACATTGTTGTTATTAATTATTTTAACGTTTATTATTTTAAATTCTCTATTCTCCTTCTACAGGAGTCATTTATATGACAATAAAATTAAATACATTATAATATCAAATTAACAGGCATCAGTAAACAGACAGAAAATAAATATAAGGTGAATATAACCGACTAGTTGTGGGCTCGATCCCCAGTCATCGAGGAGATGAAACATTTATTTAAATTTATATTTCCATTGATGATGTCATAGCGCGGCGTTGAGTTCTGTGTGCCTTCAGACATCGGCAGAATGCCTACCCTGTTGTGTGCGGGATACAGCGTGAAGCTGATTTTATTTTATTTTTATACTTTTTTTGGCTTTACTTCATATAAGTTTATTCAAATACTAAATACAAATAATATAGATTTTTGTCTGGTCAGCTATAAACAATGTATGCATTCAATTATATCGGAGTATCCTTCACACCAATAATTGGTTAACAATTCCACATTCGCCAATGCGAATACCACACGATTTATATTTTTAGGATATTATATTCATTACTTCTTTGTATAATTGATAATATGATTACTGACTGAATTTTATGATACATAGTAGATTCGATTCTCACTTAGGGAAGTAAAATATTTTATATTTTCAACTTAATAAAACACACAAATTGATATTTTGTTTACATAATTCATTCGAACTCGCAAAATTAGGTACGTTGCTTGTTTTAACATGTTGCTGATTACTGTAACCTATAAAGATAGCGAGTTAGACTCGCCATCTTTATAGGTTTTTTAAGGTTCCGTACCTGAAAGGGATAAAACGGAACCCTTATAAGATTACTTTGTTGTACGTCCGTCGATTCCAGACGATTTATCTCGAGATTGCGTGGAACTTTGCTGCGTTAACTTTCATTAATGAGGTTTCTAAGCGTCAGCTTCACGCTGTATCCCATACACAGCAGGATAGGCAGAGCGAACCTATTGTTAAGACACTTCGTTCCCCACTTTTTGTCGAATTCTGGAGGCATTGCCAGAGCGAAGAAATGGAAATATAAATTTAAGTAAATGTTTCATCTCTTTGAGTGGGATTGAACCTACAAGCAGTCGGCTTTACAGTCACACTTCGTGGCGTTGCGCCACGACTGGCCTCAATCAGCGTGAAGCTGATTTTTAAATGTAAATAATTTTGTGAGTATTAATTTTTTTAACTATTTTAACATCGAAACTATTCTTAGTTTAAGTAAAAGTGTGGACTCTGTACGTGAAGTTGTAGCAAAATATAAATCAATGTGATAGTATTAAAACTGATGATTTACTATTGTTATATTGTATTTCCAATTTTGTCGATTTCCAAGTTCTCTTTTATTATATAGAAAATATACCTACATATATTTGTAGAGCAGTAATTACTCTTGTAGAGTATAATCATGTAAAGATATTACACACTACAAATTTAAATATTCTTTAATTGCTATATGAAACAACGACCACTGATCTGATAACACACACAGACACAATACGTTTAGTTTAAGTAAAGGAGATTTTTCTTTCAGCTTTATCACGCTCAGCAAGATAGGAAGTGAGGACCTTCAGTCGAAATACTACAAATGTGGTATATCGTGTGAAAAAAACATTGTTCCAAATGGAAATCGAACCCTCACCAATCGCATCTGTAGTCAGACGTTAGTCAATTATTGATATATTTACAAGAATATTTTCATATAATCACTTATATTTTAAATAAAAAAAAAAACATTTTAATCAATATATACCTATATATTATAATAAGATTACAAAACCACTATCATTTACCACACTACAGAACTGAACCTGTAACAAAATACCAATTAATTAAAATCTACACGCATGAACAAGAAAGTCGCATTAACAAAGTCAGGTAACATAAAGTAACATAGGCTTATTAAGGTAAACGTAGTATGCTGGCCAGTCGTTACATAGAATAGAAGAAAATACTTAGGGCGAACGTTCACTAGACAAATTGATTGCTGTTCTTGAATAGAATTGATTTTAATATAAATATGTTATTAAATTAATTTATATTGTTATTGTTTAGTATAATTGGAGGTTTGTGAGGATTCCGTCGTGACAAAAAAGGCGACTGTTGTTGGTTTGACTCTCATTCGGGGGCAATTTATTATTGTCATTTCTTCGCTCTGATAAGAAAACAAAGCGCGGCTTTGAATTTTGCCACTCTACAAGCAATATTCCAAAAATAAGACGGGGTGGGCACAGTCTGTCTTAACATTAGGTTCCCTTTTGCGTACCCTACTAAAGGCGGAGTATAGTGTGCGTAGTACTTTAAACAAAATTATTTATCTGTATAAACTCTAATATTTGTGGTAAAGTATTAAAGATATCCCAGATGTTTTCCTACCTAGTCTTTGAATTTCAAGGGATTTGAGTAATACGTTATGTTAATAATAACCACCGCTTGCAAAGTAACTTTCATATGCACTCGTCGTCATTCTATAAAGTATAATTATAGATAATACTTATGTGACGAAATGTCACACCTTACAACAAAAAGAAGAAAGTTTTTAAAAAAATTTGAGGACAGTTGTGGCGCAGGGGCACAAAGTGTGACTGTGAAACTGACTGGTTGTGGGTTCAATCCCTACTCGAGAAGATATTTACTTAAATTTATATTTCCATTGCTTCGCTCTGGTTTCGAGGCAAAGCGTGGCGTTGAGTTCTGCTAATCAACACGCAATGCCTCCTGAACTCGGAGGAAAGTCGTAAACGGAGTGTCTTAACACTAGGTTCCCTCTACCTATTCTGCTGTGTGCGGGATACAGCGTGAAGATGTTTTTTTTTTATTTATTATGAATTATCCACCTATTATAGTTCAAACCATACATGACACAATGTACTTGACATTGTATAAACCGCCTTACTGTGGCCGGACGCGGCAGGTGCTACCGAGGGTTCAATCGGGTTCACGTCCCCTCCCCACAGCATCCGTGCAAACCTGTTCCTCTAATAATATAACGTAGAAATGAAAGATTAATGAGAGCAACCCGCGCACGCCTCTTTCACTTGCCTTTTAGTGATGCTCGTTAATCTGCTAGATTAAATATCTACCGATAGATAATTACTAAATGATTTTGTATAAAACATTAAATGTAATATAATTTAAACTTTCTCTTTTACTTAGATACTTTGTTTAAATTTTAATTTACCTTATATTCATTATAATAGACACTGTATGATGAATATTGTTTAAAATGATGATTGAAACCATCTTCTCAAATCGGTTAAATTATGAATTTATAATATTATTGGAATAATAAACTAAAATTTTAAAAATATTATCAATATATGCTTATCTAATCTAATTTATTTAAATCAATCACTTCACATTAAGCCTATTCATTACTTTTTTATTTTTTATAACATGAAAGGATAGTAAATAATCGATACAATCTCAGTTTCAAAAGGCGCATCTCTACACAATTTTGATCTCATAGCAATGAAGACTCTCGGGTAAAATATAGCCTGTGTTCTAAGCGGTAGCTGATGTTTGATGACGTTCACATTGTCTAAGGAATGCGAGCCAAATTATATAGTTTACTGTAATATTCCTGTAACCTAACACTACGAGAACAACATAAGTGTATTTATAAATAAATTTGTTTTACAGTATCAATATTTACTTCACTTCTTCACAACCCATCACAGATAAAGAAAAAAGACAAAAAAAAATATTTAAGATGCATTTGAACCTATAATCATCTAGTTAACAGGATACAAAGCAGCGCTGTGTCTAGTCTCTATAGATTATTAAAAAATTACGTAGTATTCTTATTAAGCTAAAATTAATTAATATTAGGTAACGCTCGAACATCAGATCAGATTGAAAATAAGAGCATCACGCAATATATATACATATATAACAGTTATTAAAATTTTTATCCAAGTATGAAGCCCGTCGTGGTGCAGAGGCGCGCAACGATTAAAAAGCGACAGGCTGTAGATTCGAATTCCACTCGAGGAAAATATTTTAATATTCACATTTTTCAATATGATCTGGTAACAGGGCAAACCGCTGCGTTAAATTCCACTCCACACGCTATGCCTCTAGAATTCGGTGGAAAATGGGGAAAGGAAATATCTTAATGGAAGAGAAGTGTCTTCTATCAGCAGCAGCCATGTGCCGGAGTTAAGTTAAGCTAAAAAATTGCAAGTAGTAACGACCAAGAACTAAGCGCTACACAGATGTTTTTGTATTGGTCATATTTCATAAAAGACAATGGATATGATTGCTAATATACATCCTTGTGCAGCGCCCTTCAAACCCACACTCGGATCGCAAATCCCGGGCATTGCTGCGAATTTCTCGCCCTGAAACGTGATGCAACCGGCAAAAATAGCTACAACATTTCATAATATAAAAAAATGTTTATTAGGTAACAAATCTCCACTAAACCAATTAATCCATTTTTTTTCCTGAGTAACTCTAAAAACGACACTCATCCTTCATAAAAGGCTATTAGTGCATTCAAAGTTATGGAATTATAATTAAAAAAACGAAACATGTAATTAATTATTCACATCTAAAAAAAATAGATCGATGGTCTTCACCGAAGATATCACAAGTCATATTACTGTAGCAAAATTGTATATCTAAATAGGCAAAAACGCGAACTGCCCACAGTGCGCAAAACCCCAGCGTGTACGGCAAAAACGAAGAGATGCACACGACCGCGCATGCGGTACTTGCGGCCGGAATGCGAGAGTTTATCAGATATTTTCTTATGATCTGAACTTTTTTCCAATATTTTGTTTTATATCGTTTCGACCTGATAGTTCTTTCCATGTTAGAAACAGCATTGCATTTTTCTAAACGTAAAAAACTAAATTTTGCAAATTTATTTAATTATGCTTTCTACATTTTTAAAGTGTTATTAATCCATACTTAGGCAAGGAAACGTATCAAAGTTCAAACGTTGGGCCTTTTGGTCTCCTGGGCCTATTGGTTTCCAAGATTTTATTTTCAAATAGTTATGTTTTTTTCTCAAAAAGTTTTGTTTTGGATAAAATATATTTATTTTACCATCTTATAAAAAAGTAAGACGTTGCTCTCTTTAATAAAAAAAAATACGAAGTTTTAACATAATACGGCTGATTCTTAGCTTATAAAAAAATATTAAAATAATATACTTATGTTTAAACTATGTCTAACATCATTAATCAATTAAAACCAGTGGGCGTTGCATCTCATCGCGAAGTGAACAATAACGGAGAACACAAAGGGGCATAGAGCTCTATTGTTACGATACAATTTCGTTTATCAGATTGTGTGAGATATGTGTGTGTATAGCTAATTATGCAATGGTCACGGTTTTATGTTCGTATTTCTTCTCTTTCCGAAGACTTCGTGGCGCAGCGGGTGCAAATGCGACTAGGTTCAATTTCCATTCGAGTGCTGCAATGCTTTATATTAAATTTTCTTTTTTTCGCTCTATTAACAAGAAGACGGTATTGAGGTGCTAGCAATGTATTGAAAAATTGGCTGGAAAGTAGAGAACGACGTTTCTTAATATAACACTTTCGCATTCAGTTCTCAAATTATTATAATATAAAAAAATAGTCTACTATATATATACTATACTTCATTTTTGTCTTATTCTGTTTCAAAACAGGAAATTATGAAATTTGAGAAGAAGAATTTGTAATACAAAATGAGTCAAAAAAAAAAATTCGCTTCACGCTATATCCCGCACACAGCAGGGTAGGCAGAGGGAACCTAGTGTTAAGACACTCCGTTCCCCACTTTCTGCCGAATTTTTGGAGGCATTGCGTGTTGAGTGGCAGAACTCAACGCCGCGCTTTTGCCTCAACACCAGAGCGAAGAAATGAAAATATAAATTTAAGTAAATATTTCATCTCCTCGAGTGGGGATCGAACCCACAACCAGTCGGTTTACAGTCACACTTTGTACCACTGCGCCACGACTGGCCTCTTGAGTGAGGCCTCAAAATGAGTCAAAATTTTTTAATTAAAGGCATATCAGAGAAAAAATTTAAATTTGTAATTCATTTTATAAAAAGTGATTGCTTATGTCCACAGACTAAAGTTTGTCAATTTATGTAAGTTATAATTCCCGTTATGAAGCTAGTACGTAACCCTCAGTGTACGTGTCCAACTTGCACTTAACTGGATCAGACAAGGCAAAGACAAAATTACTGGTCTAGGTAAGTTGAAATTTGTCATGTAGCTGGATTTGAAAATGTAGAGGAGTAATAAAAAAATCACGAATTCACCAAAACTCTAATGGATACAAAAATAAAATGGAATTTTTCACATAAACAAGATAGCGGTTAGTCGTTTATAAAATAAAAAAAACACACAAAGATTACATAAAAAAAAACAAAAGCTTCTATCATCTAAACCAAACAGACAAAGCCAAGATATTTTCCTAGTAGGTACACACACAAACATTTTCACTCAAAACACAAAGTAAAAGCCCCCATCAATCTACCATAAAGCAATGCACATAAAACAATCTCATCGGAGGTCCACAACGAATAATTACATTAGTTTTACAAGTGCACTGTCCTGATTCACAAGAGTAACTCTTATTATATCGTAAACGGACGCGTGCCTACTATTAATTACGAACGCTTTCTCAAACTCAACGTTATTATATTTTATTGTTAATTGTTGCATAGTAAAAAACTGTTCCATATATTTATTTACTAATACAAGTTTTGTATTGTTTTTTTTTTTATATTTTTCTTCAGTTTAAATTATTTATTTTTTGGAATAAGTTGACCAAAAATCTATAGGTTTCAATTTGCTTAACTTGTCTACTAAAAAAAGTATTTTTTGTGAAATATTGGTAAATTACTTATGATATTAGACAGAAGTGGGGAACGGAGTGTCTTAACACTACGTTCCCTCTAACTACCATGCTGTGTGCGGGATACAGCGTGAAGCTGATAAAAAAAAATATTAGGCAGAAATTCCATCAAATACATAACGATTGTTTGTCACTCGTTTTCATATGATGCTTATTTCTATCACACAAAAATCAAACATCAGGGAAAATACCATATATGGTAACTAAAGTAACTTTATTTGATTACTATAACACATTGCAAAAAGAGAATTCATTTTCATGTATTATTATAACAATAATGTAGAGCTTTCTCTAATAACACAAAAAATACAATATTAGGAATACAATATTCTTAAGATATATTTATTATATTATTATGATAGACTGAAGAATGACTTTGAAGAAATAAAAGTTAATTATATTAAGGCTACTAACAAATAAGTACCGAATAGAAAATATTTTTTATATTTTTTTTCTTTTAATATAATATAACATTAGAAGAAAAAAAATATAAAAAATATTTTGCCACGGGACCATTTTTTATAAAATATTTCGTCCTTATTTGGATATTCAAGACTTTAATTTATAATAAGGACTAACTTCGAAAATAAAGCACCCCAATTATGTGACATTATCATAAAAAGTATTTGCAAATTAAACGTCCAACCAAAAAAAATTTTTTTTTTGTTTAGTCTATTAGTATATTAAAGAAAATACAAATAAACGACATTAATCTAAAACATTGCTATAAAGGTTTTAGTAAAACGACCCTCGTAACCGGAGCAAGGCCCACCGTCCAGTGGAAATGAGGGGAGTATCGATCATTATAACATATCCAGCGCGCTAACGGCGCACGCGCACGCGACCTCGTCCAAAGAATAAAATATTGATGTATCTTTTGTATTTTCATGTAAATAATAATATTACTATTCTTAATTTTAATTTATTATATAGCATGTAACAGAGAGCACTTGCGCTACAAAAATCAGATTTCTGTAAAACTGTCTGTCTTAAAACTGACTGTCTGTGCTAAAAACAACATAGCTGTCATTTCCCCGCTATAGTAAGACAAAGCGCGACGTTCATTTCCGCTACTCATCAGGCAAACAAACAAAAATTTTAATTCTGGCGGAAAGTGCCTACAGTACTAATATTAATTAAAAATACTATATAAAGTAGTTACATGAGTTATCTATTAAATTTCTTTTTAATAATACTTAGCCGACTCAAGAACATTCATATAGAAAGTAATATTATGATTTTTTTGAAGTTATACCATGACCCATTTATGTATATAGAATTTGGCTGATTCAACAGACACGTTAGTATAGCTGTTAGGTATTCTACTAGTAATCCACAGATAGTGGCTTCGATGGAGATAGTGGATGGGATTCCCCAGCAAATCCCCCCTCCCCCTCTTTCTCATGTTAATATTGATATAATAGTATGTGTAGCAATTAAATATTTAAGTGATATATATTAGTAAATAAATTTAAATTGAAACTCTGCTGATATGACTTGACGTTTTAAATAAATAAAAGACCTATTAAATAAAAGTTGTATAACAATTGATCACTTTATATTTTTTAATTATGAAATAGAAATCATTGCCGGAATCAAACATTACAATAACCAAGGTGAGGTTGATGAGGTCATTGATATAAAGACTAAATAAAGAATGCTTCTTATCTAACAAAGGAAATCTTGTGATAATAAACAAAACACGATAAGTAATTCAAAAAGAGAAGATAATAAAAGTTAGGAGGACAAGTTTTAATGTTGAAATTTAACTTTAAAGCATGATTCAATACATTGTTAAATAGAATTATAAGCAACAACTTATCGAGTAGAAAGTGAGCTTCGTCATTTCTTAAAACGTCCTCACTCACAGGTTCCCTCTGTCTATACTGTTACAAAAACAAAACATTTATCAAGAAAGCTATTTGAGCACTAAGAATTTAAAATAAAATCATTGTATGTAGGATACAAACAATTATTGGTCATTACGCTATTGTTTTAAAAAAATAAATTGTAATATTAATATTGATAAGAAGAACTATTAAGGTTCTTGCCGGCTCTTTATAGTCAACTGCTTTCCGAGCTGATGGTAGCTTTATGTTCATTCGAAGATTCAATATTTTTTATGTTGGAAATTGAATTTAAATCCACAAAATTTCATCCGAGGCCAGTCGTGGCGCAGTGGCACGAAGTGTGACTGTAAAACCGACTGGTTGTGGGTTCGATCCCCACTCGAGGAGATGAAATATTTACTTAAATTTATATTTCCATTTCTTCGCTCTGGTGTCGAGGCTAAGCGCGGCGTTGAGTTCTGCCACTTAACACGCAATGCCTCCAGAATTCGGCAGAAAGTGGGGAATGGAGTGTCTTAACACAAGGTTCCCTCTGCCTACCCTGCTGTGTGCGGGATACAGCGTGAAGCTGATTTATTTATTTTTAAAATTTCATCCAAATCGTTCATATATATATATATATATATATATATATATATATACTATACATCTTTAGTTATAATAATGAAATTAGCATACTAATATTTGATCACATTTTCACATCCTTGAGTAAGTAAGATATGCTATCAAAAAATTACAGTCATTCTGAGCTCCCAAAATTATAAGTAATCTGTATTACAAATGTGACAAATATTTTGATAAAAAACCGGTTAAGTGCAAGTTGGAAACGTACACCAAGGCTTACGTACCAATTTCAGGATTGCAGTTCGACGGGAAGTACAACATATAAAAGTTGACTAGTTCCTAGACTTAGAAGCTTGATTTTTGCTTCCAGGGACCACAGATCTCTAATTATTTGATATTAATTTCAACTTGATACATCTACGCGATATCGAGATAAATGGTTTTGACATACGGACAGACAGTCAACAAAGTGATTCTATAAGAATTCCATTTTTTACTTTCGGAGATATGGAATATTTTGATGAAAGCAATGTTATAAACGTCCTAGTCTTTGCCGCCATTACCTACACCTCATAGATTGCTCCATGTTCGAAGATCTATAGATCACTGCGCTTGCTCTCGATACTTATAGCGAATAGAAATTAACACCATCTTAATAATCCAGGGATATTCTACCTTACTACTTAGTAATAAAGTCGAATTTCAAGCGAAATAAGGAATGAAATCGCATTTTTACAAGAAAATGCAATGGTCGTAGTTGACGTCTAATTGGACTTTCGTGAATGGTGTGTTTTGAAAGTATTTTTTTTATATTTAAGCTAGAGGAAAGCTCTTCTTATGTATTTTTTACAGGATTTTTCCTAGATATCCTTATTACTAAAATGCATTTAGTATAGGTTATTTTAATGTAATTAACGATTATTTATATAGTTATTAACTATGAGGCTGCTTAGGCGCAGCGGTACAGCGAGAGCGAAATATCTTGACACTATGATCTATTTGCCTACCCCGTCCTTGCGGCATACACGTGAAGCTATAAAAGTTTTGTATTAATGATAAAAATATCTCCCTATCAATTTACACACATTGGCCCATTTAGCCTGAGCCTATATCTAAAAAAAGAAAAAAAAATTGATCATTTATAATTCTATGTTATAGAACTCTATCTTAACTCTAAATATATGGAAAATGATAGAAAATAAGACAACATACTTAGCATTTCAAAAACAGTATTCAATGATTGCTCTTAATCTAAGAGTCCTTACACAAACACACATAAAAATAAAAACAAGATAAACATTCACACTATACCAAAGCGTTTGCTCTACAAAAGGACAACTCTTAAACCGTCGACCAAGCATCCGCCGTATTTCAGTGGCGTCGCCGTATAAATTGTACGCACTGATTAACGCTATCGTCGGAAGTACGGACCGACAACGATTTATCCGTTAATTAGCTAATTCGCCATTTTATCCGTTAATTGAAGGGTCGATAAAGACATTTTGCGGACAAAAATTATAATAATACCCCCGATGGTCGGCGTGGACGCAAGTTTTCATTTACCAGAGATTTAATTAAGATTGTGATTCAAGAAACGTACGTGCGGGTCGAGGTTGCGAAACATTTTAGGTTAACTTGATTTATTGATTTTTTTATGTTTACTCAGTTTTCTGGGTAAAGACAGATTAAAAATTGAGAAACTGAATCACTCCAATATATTGTATTAGCCTGCCTCTCTAAAGACCGTGCAAAGTGGAGTAGGTTGAGCAGGAGGGCAGACTCTGGTAAAATCTAAAATCTGGTAAAATCCGGGTTGAATGCCAGGAAGAAGAAGAGCCTGTATATCCATAGTAAATTGTATGGTATGGTATGGTATATTATATGGTCTACGAGTATATGACTATCAGACGTGGTGCAGAGTAACAGCAATTGACTACAAAAGTGACAATTATAAGTTCAGTTCCTCATTTGGGGTAATGAAATACTTTATTTAGCCCAATCTGATAAGTAAATAAAGCATTGGGTTCTGCCGCTCAGTACCTCGATCTCGGTCGAAAAGTGATGAACAGTGTCTTAGCATTTAGCTTTCAGACTCTCAATACGAAACCGGAAATAGCCAAAACCCTCTAGTCTTGTTTAAATTTGACGTGCAGTTGCGTCAATTTTAATATAAAGGACCCAAATATTTTTAATATGAAATAAGAAATGATGTGGTTTTTTTGGCATCGTCAAGGAAAACTTGAAAAGCAACAGATAAATATTTTATTATTAAATTCTATATATTTAGTATGAACTATAAATATTAATAATATTATAAAATGTATAATCTCGTTATTTCTTATCACGCAAATAAAATCGAATTACTAGTACATTTAGATATATTATGATAAATGGGTTTTATCTTCAAAACTGGCTACAGTTATTTGAGAAGTCGCGAAAGCTCGCCAAAGCTCGAGTTTGCTTTATCTAAAGCAATTGCTATAAATATATTCTTAATTGGTGTATTGAAACAATGAAGGTTATTGTGGAGCAATGTGGACAGAATTACGAGTCAAAAGATCAATTTTGAGGCCGTCGTTGCGCAGTGGTTTGGTAAACGCGACGATTGTAGATTCAATTACCACTTGTAAAAATAAATAATTTAAACTTGTCCTTACTTTGGTGACAAGGCAAGGTGCAGTACTGACTTCCAAAACTCAACATGCAGTATTTAAAAAAATCGACGGAAAATAGAGAACGTCTCGAGAGAATTTCTTAATACGTTCTATCTGCCTGTACATGTGTTATACAGCGTGAAGTAAAAAAATAAACTTAAAAAAACAAACAATGATGGTTATTGTGGAGTAATCTGGACATAATTACGAATCAAAAGATCAGTTATAATTACAGAACAACTAGCAGGCCATAAATCTCCGGTCTAATAGAAAACGGAGCCCCGACCGGAACGAGCGCAAGTCGCAACCTTTGTGATGCTATCGCGGTTTAACATGTAAATCGGTGAGATTTATAAATTTTACATTAATATACTAGTTTTGTTTCTGGTGTTTGCTTTCAAGAAAGTAAAAATTAGCTTCACGCTATATCCCGCACACAGCAGGATAGGCAGAGGGAACCTAGTGTTAAGACACTCCGTTCCCCACTTTCTGCCAAATTTTGGAGGCCAACACCAGAGCAAAGAAATGAAAATATAAATCTAAGTAAATATTTCATCTCCTCGAGTGGGGATCGAACCCACAACCAGTCGGTTTTACAGTCACACTTTGTGCCGCTGCGCTACGACCGGCCTCAAGATAAAAACAAGAAAATAATATTTATCAGCTTGTAACTTAACTTCTCTTAACTTAGCTTCACGCTGTATCGCTACCCCTAGCGGGGTAGTGGAGGACGAAGCGCAGAACGCTGCGGTCTCTACATACCTCTTTCTCCTCGTCTACTGTCATTAAGCTCTTTTTAGATGCCTTATCTAGTAAGTTTATCAAAATTTTCTGATTAGTTAAATACAAGTCTTTTAATAAACCCAGAATATTAATAATTGATGGGTTTTTTTTTCTCAATCTCACGTTGTATCTTACACGTAGTGATTAGAGGAAGTCGAGGAGTCTTAATACTAGGCGTATTAAGACTCTCCGCTCCACACTTTCAGCCGAACTCTGGAGTCATTGCGTGAGCGAAGTCATCGCTACGCTTTGCCTCCAGAGCGAAGAAATAAAATTAATATTAAATATATTTCATTTCGTCAAGTGGAGATTTTGCCCACAAGTCACACACTAGAAACACTTTTGCGTCATCATATTTGGCTGTAAATAATGTACCACACAATTTATCTATAGCATACATTTTTAACATATAAGCAATGTATATATACATAAATATATAATACGATCGACGAGTCATGGCCGCCCTGAAGTTAGCTGTAGATAGTTACATAGAAATGATTTTGATATTTTTTTTTGCTTTTGATTATTTTCTTCCCAAAAGTGAACAATGCACAAAAGTTCAGAAAACCTGGCTTCAAGGCAGTCACTACTCGTCGACCGTACTGTATAACATAGATTAGCGAGACAAAAGGCACGCGCCGGGTGCGCGCAATTAGCGGCGATTACAATGCGAACTGAACAACAATAGCGAGATGATAGATAACACTATCACAGCATCGCGACGTTCCTACTCCGAATTAGTTTGCTTAACCTTTGTCCGGAAACTTAACGACAGTTTTACAGTTTACACTGAAATAACGGTTTGGTTAACTATAAGTAGGATATAATAGTAAATATCGTTGATTTTTTTAATCAGGTTCATATATGCTTCATACAGAAAGTGGAGAGAGCCCAGTATTAAGACACTCCGTTCCCCACTTTCCGGCGAATTTTTCGAGCCATTGCGGAACTCAACGTCGCCGGGCTTTTGACTTGGCGCCGAGATAGAAGCAATAGTCTATATATATATATATATATAAAACTTCCTTATTCCACAAAGTCTAAAATATTTTACAAATAACATATAGTAACAAAATCGTACATTAGTCCTACCTTTCATTTTACTCTGGCAATGCAGCTGGTCGATGATACTCGTCAGTCTGTTCTCCCTCTGAGAGTTCTTGGTGTCATCACACTCTTCCTTCACATCACTTTTTATCATATCACTCTCACCGTCAGTGTCTTCTATTATCACTAAATTTCGCTCTTCTGGATGTTTCGTCATTGTTTGTGACATTATTATTGAGTGTTCTAATTTTATTTTCATATGATATCAAATATCTTATAGGTATCTTATAGTTTATATATCTAGTTAAAAGTAGATTTTACATTATGAAACAAAAGATAAATAAATTATTTGTTTAGAAACGTATAAAAATTTTAGCATAGCGGGACACGAACCTACGTCTCGTCTAAACTGCCCAAGAGGATCGTGTCCTGCTTCGTTCAAATTTTTATACGTTTCAAAATATTTTATTATTCTTAGTGTGTGACTAACATTTACATTAAAAAAAATATTTCGTCTTTAACAGAGTCTGAATGTCGGCTTGTCTTGTCGGACTAGGCGTATGCCAGTAAATGTTTTTTTATAGCAGGATAGGCAAAGAGAACCTAGTTACCACTTAATGTTCATTAAGATAATTCCATACCCCACTTCCCATGGGTTCCCATTCTTAAGGTATTGCGTGTTGAATTGTGAAACCCAATGCCTCTCTTTGCCTCTTACCAGAATAAGGAAATGCACTAATAATCAATATGTTCTATATCCATGTCTGATCTGAGGCCAGTCGTGGCGCAGCGGCACAAAGTGTGACTGTAAACCGACTGGTTGTGGGTTCGATCCCCACTCGAGGAGATGAAATATTTACTTAAATTTATATTTCCATTTCTTCGCTCTGGTGTCGAGGCTAAGCGCGGCGTTTAGTTCTGCCACTCAACACGCAATGCCTCCAGAATTCGGCAGAAAGTGGGGAACGGAGTGTCTAAAAACACTAGGTTCCCTCTGCCTACCCTGCTGTGTGCGGGATACAGCGTGAAGCTGATTTATTTTGATTTATTTTTTTATTCTATATCTATTCATATATGATATAATAATATATGATCAAAATGTTTTTTAGAAGGTTATGAAATGGACAAAGACTATACTTTGTTAAAGCAAAGAAAATATAGGGAATATTTAACATACTTTACTTTCACTGATTAAATTATAAAATTTATCTATTTATGTATCAAAATCTTTTGAAAATCTTTTAAAAAAATGGAAAACAAAAAACTTTCGGTTTTCTCAGCTTAATCTTCTTAATATTAAATAAAATTTAAAAATAAATATTTAAATATTTATAATATATTATTATTTTCAATTGTTCAATATCAAAGTTCACTAAGCAATGTTATTATTTTTATCACACATGTACGCGTATTTGTAGAGGAAATGATTACTTATAGTAATCGATTGATAAAGTGTCCATGACTATGACTGTTAAGTACGTTTCACATATGGAACCAATATCAAAGAAAAGAGGCCTATCGTGGCAGGAGCACAAAGTGTGACTGTAAAACCGACTGGTTGTGGGTTCGATCCCCACTAGAGGAGATGAAATATTTACTTAAATTTATATTTCCATTTCTTCGCTCTGGTGTCGAGGCAAAGCGCGGCGTTGTGTTCTACCACACAACACGCAATGCCTCCAGAATTAGGCCGAAAGTGGGGAACGGAGTGTCTTAACATTCTTTGTATTTTTTACATTTATACATAAAAATCTACATTATTTAATATTAATAGAGTCCTAAGTCCTATAAATATATATATTTTTCATTTTCATGCTTTATCCCGGACATAGCAGGGTGAGTAAAGGGTACCTGATCACCTGGGAGCCCAGTATTATGACCCTTCCGTTCCCTACCTTCAGCCGAATTTCGAAGGCGTTGCATGTAGAGTTGCTAAAACTCAACGCCGCACTTATCCTCGTGAAACTAAGCGCTTCACTTTGCCTCACTACCAGAGCGAGGAAATTTAAATGTAAAATATTTACAATCAGTCTGTCGTGTTTATACCAGTCGCAGCACGACGGACCTCAAAGTATTTATGCTATTTGATTTTCCTTCTCGCTTTTCCAATTACATAAAAAAATACCAGCAAAATTCACTTCCAACACACATAAAACTATCTCTGTAAATATATAAATACTAGTATATTCAAAAAATAATAAATATACAATAGAATCAATTGAAATTATCAAGTATGTACAATACAGTGTTTAGTCATGAAACCTTTACAAGTGTCGCAATCAATCACCCAACAACAAACAAGAATATGCTTTTAATATAAAGTATCATTGGCATATACACCGGAGCCAACGCCTCCTATTGTTTACAAAATCTATAGAAATGTCACTTATCAATTCTAAATATGCCCCCTGACTTCGAATATTTCAATTAATTTATCAATTATAAGCATCAAAAATGAGCAATTCTATATGCTTATGTAGCATCTAAATAATTATAATACTTAATATTTTTACCAAATACCTATAGAACCATTTACAAATCCACTGACAGTCCACAAACAAGTTGTTCCAGAATCCAATATTAAAAGAAACACCAAAATTCAAATAATATTTTTCACTCAAAACAAATGTAAAGGTAACAACAGGTATGGCGGTTCGGTTTATCGCGCGCCGCATTGATAACTGGTGTCAGGTCAAACGAGCAAATGGGGCATGCTACGTACTGATAAGAGACGATAGCGGGCTCTTAACCTTCCGATGCCACTTGCCACCAATCCTGAACAATATTAGTAGATGGCTACGTGTTTGGGTAATATTATTAAATTTGCGTAATATTTATTATTATTAAGAATTTATTAGGAAAGTGGCGGAACTGTTTCAAAACATTAGGTTCCCAGGTTCCCTTTGTCTACAGTGTCATGTGTGATCCCACAGCGTGAAGCTAAATTTCTTTTCTAAAGCTTTGTTCTGATATTTGGGAGAAACATGATCTTTTTATTGTTGTTGTTTTTATGAAATATGAATCTACTACAATCGATTGTATACAGGAAAATATAAAAAAAATTAATCGGGATTTTATACTATATTTTCCTTAACTAAGTATATTGCAAATATTAAAATATCTAGAAATAATGTAGTTGAATACCATATTAAGTGCCCGCATTTTACTAGCATTTCATTTGAAATAAACAAATTGAAAATACAATATAATATACATAAAAAATTAAACATTATATTTATCCCCGTACTAATTCTTCTACATCTTAACAGACAGTGCTAATTTGAAGGGTGGATCCAAGATTCAATTCTTTTAAATAGACAAATAGAGAAAAACTATATGAAAATCCAAAAAAAAAAACAAAAAATATTAAATAAATTCACAAAAATAGTTTCTAACAATCGCAAGTACGTTACAGTGTTAGCACGGTACAACGAAAGGGCACAAGTACAGACGTGCGACCGGTCATAGCGTCGTGACTGCTGATAAGCTGATAAGCTGATAGTGGTCCGCGGACAGGAACGTATCGCGTTCGAGGAAATCTGAAGATAATATATTGTTACTGATATTACAGGTCATACTTTCAGATTTTGTTCTTCAACTTTCATATCGACGATATTTGGACAAAATTTTAATTGTTATAAGTTAGTTTAAAAAAATATTTTGGTATATCTATCATTTCAATATATTTTATATTAGTCGGAAAAAAATGAACCTGAGCCGAATTTTTAAAACTAATACTTAATATATTCAAAATCATACTCTATACTTAATAAAAGATCGTTCCCAAATTTACTATATTTTTTAAAAAATATAGACTTAAAGACATACTCGTTTCGTATGTTATTGAATAAAGTAACCTTGATGTAAACTTAAAAATCTATATGTATAATATAAATGAACATATGTCAGTCACAAATATTGGTATATTTATAAACGGATGAATTTAAGGATATTGTAGTCGTATATTGTACGGAAATAGTTCTAAAAATCAAGAAACTGCTATATAAAACATTTGAAACTGTTGATTTATTTATTTTCGATTTGCAAATAAACCAAATACGGAAAAACAAACAAATATACATAAACATATAAACATTAGTAAATAGTTTTGATACATAAAAACAAGCAATATAAATATTAATAAGCGCCTGGTAGAACTCCATATTATTTTATATGTAACGATATTTGCCTCTCAATTGTTTCAGTGAAAATTCTTACAGTATTTTATATTACAGCTTCACACACCTTTTGATCGCGTTCACCTATAAGTTCCATTTATTCTGAGTTCCAAGAGACCTTAGATCCGAATTTTAATGTTATTTTCAGTTTAACTCTAATGATCTTGAAGCAAATGGCTTTGATAGATGAACAACAAGTGATCCTATATGGATTCCGTTGTTACGTTTTGGAGTACGGAACCCTCAAAGAACATTTATATTAAAAAATCCATAACTGTAAATTATCTTAATTCGTTATTAATCTTAAAACAACGTTGAAAGAAAACGTTCTCCATATAATGACAAATATAGAGATATTTTTTAGTGTCACATTGTAAATCTAGTTTTAAGACATCCG
Organism: Heliconius charithonia; assembly: GCA_030704555.1. Taxonomy (NCBI): domain Eukaryota; kingdom Metazoa; phylum Arthropoda; class Insecta; order Lepidoptera; family Nymphalidae; genus Heliconius; species Heliconius charithonia. The sequence goes on along the minus strand of CM060819.1, from coordinate 2,852,453 downwards.
TTCCCCATTTTCCGTTGAACTCTGGAGGCATTGCGTGGTGAAACTTAATGCCATGATGTGCCTCGACAGTAGAGCCAACAACTTAAAATATTAAATATTTGATTTCCTCGAATGGGAATCGAGTTCACAACCTGTCCAATTCACAGTTACACAGTGTTTTTCTGCGCCACGAGGGCCTACTAGAGTATTTATGGGTTGAATTAACAATAATTTGAAGTATTATAGCGTTGGCAAGTTGATCGTCAGCAGCTAAATACGGCGGCGCGAGGTCGTGACCTGACGCCCTTCGCGCACTTGTGGCGTTGTAATTTTCAATTTCAGTTTCAGATATGATTTAATAACGTTTTTGGTTTTAAAGTTAAAACTGAAGATAGTAAGTAGTACTAGAACTTATGTTTGTTTACACTATGTAAAAAGTAAATTCTGAAAATTACATGTTTTAGAAAACACAAATTTAAGTAATTATATTATGCATTTACATAATCTGACATAATTACTAAATATTTTTCAAAAGTTTACACATTTTTTAATTAATATGACACTTCTTTACAGTCAATTAACATAAAACCTAAATAAAAAAATATATTTTGTAATATATTTTTCAATTTTATAAAAGAAAAGTCTGCAATTAATGTATAATTTCACTCTTCCATATGTTAATATTATATTAACAGTATACATTAAATAATATTATACAAATTTAAGAATTTCTATGTCACAAGCGCAGGTGTCCGGGTGGACGTGGCTAATTCCGGCGGCGAGGTCGTGACCCGACGCCCTGCATCGACTACATCGACTGTTCTGCCCTGCGTTTTGCCTAATTATTACAAGAATGTATATTTCGAATTTAATATTTAAAGATAAAGGTACTTTAATAGATATTTTATATATTTGATGGATTTTTTAAAAAAATCTGTCATAATTTAGAATCACTCTTATTGGTAGATGTAACCGTAAAAGTGTATATATTATGTTTCCCCAAGTAGAAATCAAACTTTCAACCACGGTCAGAGAAAGGCGTCGTGGTGTAAAGACAGTCATCTGATTGTAAGTAACGATCATGTTAAAAAAATGCAATGTCAGACTAGATTATGTCCCAAAAAGAGAGTCTTGAGTGAAAATGACCGAAGAGTGAAAAATATTGGTAAAAACGACATTCAACAATAAAATAAAACGAAACTAAAATACTCAACGTTATGTATAAATAAATACAAGGAAATATAAATATAAATATATGTAATAATTTATCTCATAATTTATATTTTTAATGTGTTTTGGACGGAACGGAAGGAAAAAGTCAATCAGCCAAAACAAGTTCTTGACAAATTTTAAGAAATATAGCGGATTATTAACAAAGAAGATTTATTTATATTAAGAAAATATAAAATATGTGTGAGAAAAAAACTTTGTCAAAACAATATATAGTTTTTTTGTTCTGTATCTGGCATGGCACATAACGTGGTAGGCATAGGGAACCTCGGAACGTAGTGTTAAGATACTTCTTCCTCATTAAGACACTAACGTTACGATTACTATAATTTCGACGTGTCTGTGTATGTATGTATAAGTATGTTTGTCTGTCATCGTAGCTCCCAAACTAATAAACCAATTTTGATTCAGTTTTTTTCCTTTGAAAGGTGACCTAATCCAGAGTATTCTTAGCCATGATTCAAGCAAAAGGAGTTGATGATCTTCAAATGGCTGATATATTCAACAAGATAAGCAAATCTTTTTTTTAGTTTGTGTGTCGATTATTTTTTTTCGAATAACAAATTACATGACATGTCGCTGTATTTTGGAAGATTTTTCTGCCCAGATGACCGATGGCCAATGTTTATTTGTAATGTATTTGGGTGTTGGCCGGGTTCCACGTCTAGATGTATTTCAAGCGGGGCCGAGGTCATGACCCGCCACTACCCACGCACGCCCGGGTTTATATAGTAGAAGTAGAAATAAGGGCGAGCTATATGTGTATATGCTTGATACCTTGAGGACAGTCGTAGCGCAGGGGCACAAAGTGTGACTGTAAACGTGATTAATTGTGGGTTCGACTCCCACATGAAGAAATGATATATTTTTCAAATTTATATTTCCATCTCTTTACTCTGGTGTCGAGGCAAATCACAGTGTCGAACCCCGCCACTCAACACGCAATTCCTCCATATTCAAGGAGGAGGAGTGAGGAACGGAGTGCCTTAACACTACCTACCTAGAGGGAGGCCTCTGCCTACCCTGATGTGTAGGGGATACAACATGAAGCTGTTTTTTTATATATATGTATATTTGTACTTAATATCTGTATATAATTGTTGATGATCAGATTAGCAACTAAAATTAAATATGATTCAAGTAGGTAAATATAATTCATGATATAATAAAATATTTCTACTCTTTAATAAGACTTTTTTTAATGGAAAAGGAATTCCGTTTCTATTGAAACATTATTACAAACCTAGATTTGTGAGAGGGGCCTAGGGAACCTAGTGTTAAGAAGTTTCTTAACACTAGGTTCCCAGATTCTTCCTGTTATATGCGGGATACACCGTGAAACTAAAAAAAATAATAAAATAATATATATAGATAAAGGGAAATCATATTACATTATAGATATATTATATAAATTTGCACAAACAGAATGTGCAACTTAGTTTCATTCGTGCTTTACTTACATATTTCCGCAATATAGTTATTGTAAATCAATCTTTTAAGTTTTAATGAGCGTTGGGCGGAAGGAAGAAATCAATTAACTTCAATAACGATTATAGTAAAGTAAGTATGTAAATAATACAATTAAATTAAAATTTAAAAAATACTATTTTAGCTTAATATATTCCGAAAAAAAAGTAGAAAAATCGAGGCAAGTGCCTCGATATTCACCATTTTTAAGACGAAGTGGTGGAATACAAATATGGTCTTCGCTTTACCATAACGAGACAAATAAAAAAATAGCTTTACGCTGTATTATCCCACATTCAGCAGAGTAGACAGATAGAACCTACTGTTGAGTTACTACTTTCCCCACTTTGAGCCAAATTTTCGAGCCATTGCGTGTTGAGTGGTGGAATTCGAAGCCGGACTTTTGCCTTAGTGCCAAGCGCCCAGTTTTATACTAACCTAAACTACTGGATTTAAATATGTAAAAAAAAATATTGTCTTAATTTACATGCAGACACTGGTTCTAGCCATAAGGTTACAAATTATATAAAAGCATTGTTTTAGCTCTTATAGCCGCCTAGTTACGAAACAAAGAAATATAATTATACTTAGCAGCAGTCGTAACAATCAAAAGTACAGTCCAATTACTCTTAACGATTTTGTTTCAGTTTTAAAATCAAGTGAATGAAAATGAAACGAAAATTGGTAAATATGTAAAAACACAAGCAAATATGTGTATTGATACTATGACATAAGTTAATATATTTATTTTATATTTCTATTTTTTTATTTCAGTTAATAAACATCAACGCGTTTTGTCTTCTGTTGGATCATACAGTTCAACAATTCTATCAACCAAGTGTCAGCCAGTTTCAATACAACCATTATCAAAACTTACAAAATGTTGAATCGCAAAATTCCAATCAAAACGGTAATAACAAATGGAATATACAAGAACATAAATATGAGTATGATGACGAAGACTCGAAAGAATGTTCTTGTGATAATTGTATTAATGTAAAGCCATTATGTCTAAACGTGTGTCTGAATTGTTTTCCACAACAACCTGTCATGCCGCCAATGACATCTAGTTTTTTTTACTTTCATTATCCATATCCATATTTCATAATGCCAAAAGAAACCCCCTCAACGACTACAGAAAAAATAAATACCACTTCCCAAGCGACATCAACTTATTTTATTATACCAGAGACAACATCCCCAACAGATACTGAATCTCAAGCAAATAACACGGCAGAAGTAGAAGAAGCGTTCCCTATACCTTTGTATATACGGATGAAAAATAAAAGACCGACTAAGCTGAATGCCCCAAGAAGTACGAAGCATAATGGAAAACCCGAGTACCGCAAGGCGTTAATTTCTGACCAATTCGCTGAGAAATTAATACCGCAGATGAGGAACGTGAAAGTGCTGCATCCTAGGAGCAACAATTTACGGAATGTTGATGATATTGCACCATACCACTTCTGATCCTATTTTAGCGCACAAATTGTGATGCATTGTGTTTAAAATAAAAAAACATTTGAAGATCTATGCAATTCTTAGCGTTCGACCACACACTGTGATATATGTATATTAGTGTTTAATTGCCGTTAAGTTAGTACATACATTTTATAATTTAAATGGGCAAGTATTTGTGTCAATTTAAGTTTAAGTTAAATGATAATTCCTTAAATGCTGATCGCGACAGAATCCATTGGTAATAATACCAACATATTTTGACCGGATATAAATTTTACAAAGGTCTATTAAATATTTTGTAGGTAGGATTAATTTATTATTGCTCATTAATTAAGGTTGTATGATGCAATTTTTAATGCATCTTACTAAGGATATATTTTCACTTTAGACAGCAATACAAGGTTTTTTTGTTTCACATACCAAAATAAATAATATAAAATTGAACCTTGTTTTTATAAATATCTCATGTAGAGTTATTGTCACGAGCGAGGAACTGAAGCGAATGTATTTTTTTATACATAAACAGTTTACTTACATAAAGTATTTACCAATTTTTAAAAGTTATACATTTTTTATCACATAATATTGTTATTGTGCCATAAAAGGCCACAGCCATATTAAATTTGAATTAGAGTGCATTTTTCAACTACCTCCTACTTCTACTAACAATACATTTGTATTATACATTATTTATATTAAATTATAATACATTTTTATTAGTAATATGTAGCAACAAATATGTAGCAATTTAACTATACATGCTCATGTGATTAATATTATGAACGCGGTACGTAATGATTATGTTAAAACTGTTGAGTTTAAAGTATATTTTTGTTATAAAACCTATTAAAATAAATATGCATGTTATCACATTTCAAATTAGGCTCATTTAATTTTTTTCGCTTTGGTGTCGAGGCAAAGTGAACCGTTAAATTCCCTTACTCGTGATGCCTTCAAAATTTGGCAAAGTTTAATAGAAACCTATAGATTAAATCTTATTAAATTAAATATTTCTGGAGTTTCAGATGGTATCAAATATGATATTATAGTACAGCAAAATAAAATAGAAGACTTAACAAATAAATATCAGCAGTTATTAAAATTAAAATTCCTTTTTTAATTATCACTTACTCTTACGTGAAGTTGGGATACAACGACTTGCGCAGTCTGTAAACTACAGTAAAATTCACACAACATAATATTATTTATAGGATTCTATGCATATTTCAAATAAATACAAGATTTTTAAAGATTCTCTAAAGAATTTTAAAACACAAATTATAATTTTGGGGGTAAGAGATGGGGGTAAAAATAAGACTTACCGGCTAAGTATCAAATTCTATATATACAATAGACAAATAGCTGAACTAACCTATGGCTATAATTCATGAAATTGAAAAAAAATCTAATAAACGAAGTTATTGACATGTTCTGTGTTTAAGCCAGATCAGATAAAGTAATTTATACATTTGCCTTATATTTGTAATGTTGTTTAGATTTGAATGGTAATGTTAGATTATATTATTATTAAAGATACAAATTCTATGCGAGTTCTAACCTATATATACCTATATATATATATATATATATATATATATATATATATATATATATATATATATATATATATATATATATATTTGCGTGTATTTGTAAGTTAGATTTTAAAGTAGATGGTATATACGAACTTTACATAAATTATATGCCTTGGTTTTATTATTATCTTACGTGGAGCATTTAGTGATTTTAGTCCGTGCGGGGAACGAAAGCGAATGTAATATCGTTTTCACAAATAAATTATGTAAGTACGAATATTTTCGCCACTTTTAAAAAGTTATACTACATTGTTTATATTAAAATATTGTTATCGCGTAATAAAAGATTACAGCCACAATATTGTACGTTTGCTTTTATTTTTAAATAACTTCTACTTTATAATATATAAAGTATTTGTTAGTAAAAATACTGTGTTCAAAAATGTAGTGTCATTGATACTATGAATGCGGTATGTAATGATTACTTATGTCAAAACTTTTTCTCTAAAACTAAGTGTTTGTAATAAAATGTATTAACCAAAATGTATTATAATATACTATAATATACGTAATATATAAATTTTATAATATTTATTACTTACGCAATACCTCCAGAATCCGGCAGAAAGTGGGGAACGGAGTGTCTTAACACTAGGTTCCCTCTGCCTACCCTGCTGTATACGGGATACAGAGTGAAGCCAATTTAATTAATTTTTTTTTTTTATTACTTACCTTTTCTCGCTCTGGTAACTTAATTCAAAATGTACATTTCCTGCGACCAAATACATGTTCTACTCAGGAAAACATTTAAAGAGAGTGGCTTATTAGAGGTGGTCGCTGTGGCCTAAGTCTATATAATAAATCATTATTATCTTTTTTGGCATTACAATAATTTAGAATCTAATATTTGTTACAGATTATCAATGTTGAAGTTTTAATGTTATTACATAGAACATTTTGTCAGTACGCACCAAACATACAATACCAGTACGTATATCCTTACGTTCAAGGAGCATACTACCAACGCTACGCAAATGACGGATATGAATTAAACAGAGATATAAGGAAAAGACAAAAATATGTTGGCTATGATATATATAATATACAATTAGATAATAAGCACAAGCGATTGAAATGCAAATGTTCAAAGAAACATTGTAAAAAGGAACAAGTGATGACAAATCAAGGTTCTTGCTGCCAAAGTTCAAATGAATACACTGGAAATTATTACCAATATGATAACAAAGATTGTAATGGATACCAAATCGGTACAAGTACACCTGATAATTTATATAAACCTTTTAGATTTATAACAGCACCGAGCAAAATGTTCAAGCCTTTGAATGTAGAAGAGGTTTTAGATTTGTTTATATATACAACTACAGCTAAATCTGTTACTACAAGCAGTCAAAAGCCTGATGAGGGGAAAACGGGCCACGACGGCGACGAAGACGAAACCACCACTACGCAATATACAACTTATAAAGACACTCGATCAACAAGAGCTCTTTTTGCTACAAAGACACCATTACTTTTCAAAGACAGTTCTATAAAAATACTTTGTCCACAAAGAAGATGCTATAAAAAGATAGGCAAATATTATGTGAATGATATTATTCCTAGGCCTACGTTAGGTAATCGTCAGAAGAGATATTTAGATGCTAACGACACATCTCCTGGACCTAGACTAGACTAGATATATTAAATATTTTTATTATTAAATTAATATGTATACTTTTTTATAAAGTATAATATATACATATATATGTATATATATATATATATATATATATATATGTATATATTTTAATGATTAATATGTATGTAATTCTTAATATTTAAATACCTACCTATTGGAGTATGCAAACATGTATATGTATATTTCGGCAGTTAGATAAATCAATTGTTATTTAATTTTATTTTGTTTATTTTTTGTTTTATTTTTTTAATTTTATTTTATTTTTTCATTATTGGTTTTTACTAAATACTAATACTATATTATATAGACATTTCACAAGATTTACTTTTGATTGTTCACTTGCATCATTACTTCAATATTTCCTTTTAAATGGAAATCACATTTTGAATAAGAAAATGTAAATTCAATTTATTTATTTTTTCTCATGCGAAATTATTTATAGAAAATACTTTTATGGAAATACTAAAAACACTAGTGATACCACTGGACAACGCCTTATAATATTTAAACGATAAGTCATTGAACAAATCACTTAACTGAAATTTATTTGAAATGTAATCGATATATTGTTGATTGAAATTAATTTAAAAAAAAAATGCTGATACTAACTTTACACTAACTCCACCATTTAACACCACTTATATTTCTTTATTAATTTGAGTATATATATATTTTTTAATTATTTTAGTTGAAATCCAAACGTCTGTGGGCACAAATTTATCACTAGATTTAGCATATTTTACTTATTTATCTAATATATCGATGAACCGATATAGTGAAAACCAATGAGTAACGTGGCCTGACCTTTCAGAAGTCAGCGCGACTGCGCGAGAGTCGCGCGGGGTCACAAACAAATTATTTTTAGAGTTGAAAGTTCGTTCGCGCTTTACGCATGCGCTTCCGTCGTCTTTGAAATTACTAATATATATAATATAAATAAAAAAAAATATGGCCATATACATCGTTTAAATGAAACTCTTTAAGCGGTTTTTTTAATCACGTGTATTTGGAATTATACATTTTTGGAAACCTGAAGTAACGAATAATTTGTAGTAAGTAGTTCGTGATTCCTATATACTTTTTTCCTTTTTATTTCTAATCTTATCGTGCGATCAGCCGTAGTTACTACGAGCAGACGAATAGAAAGTAAGAGTCTCACAAATAAACTTAATAATCAAATATATGCGAAGTATATTTCAAATATACACGCGCATCTAGTATCAGCATATTGGGCCTCAATGTTTCGTGGGACTGCTAGCATCGCGATCATCTGGAAAGCAAGGCCAAGTTGGCCACGAAGACACTGGGAGTCATCAACAGAGCGAGACGGTACTTCACGCCAAAACGTCAATATATAGTACCCAGGTTCGGCCTCATATGGAGTACTGTCCTCATCTCTGGACTGGTGCACCCCAGTATCAGCTTGGCCATTGATAGCATACAACGTAGAGCCATTCGAATCATTGGGACCCAATGATCTGTGAAAGGCTTGACAGTTTGGCTTTGCGTAGAGAATTCTCTTTGCTGTGCAGTCACGCCTGTAACTCCTCTGGTGTTGCACGGGGTCGTGGTGTCACTTACCATCAATTGACCTGAACGCTCGTTTCCCTTGTCCTTTTGCATACAAAAAAAGATGCGTGTGCAGCATTATCGCTTTAATAGGTTTGTGTATGTCTGCGTAATTCTTGACAAATGGCGTTTTACTTTACAATTTTGTTTAAAAAAAACGCATTTAAATTTTTGGAAAAATCTCTTTTGTTTGAATTTGTATTAGGTTTTTATTGAGTAATTTAAGCTGGAGTTTCAACACTCTGTAGACGATTCAGACGTGGCGCAAGGGTACAAATGTGTAACTATGAACGTGACTGGTTGGGGGTTCGATCCCCATTCGAGCAAATGAAATATTTATTTAAATTTATATTTTTATTATTTCGCTCTGATGTTCAGGCAAAGTGCGCCATTGAGTTCCACCTGTGACCTATGACTCCAGAATGCGGCGAAAATGAATAACGGATTATCTAAGCACTACGTTGATAATATACCATTAATCTTGTTAGAGAGTTTTGTTTAAAACTATAGTCATTTTGTAAAAATGACGATTTTATAAAATCATCAAAATATCATGAAACTGTTAGCATCAGTTCAGCTTCACACCGTATCCCGCACACAGCAGGGTAGGCAGAGTGAACTTAGTATCAAGACACCCCTTTGTCCGGTGTCTGTTTCCTCCGAGTTCAGGAGGCATTGCGTGTTTGGTTGCGAAACTCAACGGCGCGCTTTTGCCTCGATACCAAAGCGAAGAAATTAAAATATAAATTTAAATATTTCATTTCCTCGAGTGGGGACCCACAACCAGTCGATTTTACAGTCACGCTTCACAATATAAAACTGTTACATTTCATGAAATGTAGTGACCAATTATCATATAATGATTAAGGTTGTGGCGCAATTCACACAGTGTTCAATTCCCGCTCGAGGAAATGTGAATATTTATTCCTTCGCTCTAATAACCAGAATTTTGCTTAAAGTTTCTCTCTCCTATATTTAGGAAAAGCAAAAAATTATTTTGCTAATTATTAGTAACACAAATTGATAAATAACAATTGGTTAGATAATATCACCACCGTTTTCATGTCATCAAACCTATAGGGCACTTCCCGTTACACTTATGACATTTGGGGCAAAGTGAGAACTTAACTTTCATTCAATTTTACACTAATCTTATTAAATTTCGTCGTTCGTCAATATTTAAAATATAAGATTGTATCCTCTGATAAATTAAATATATTTCAAAAGTTATAAGTCAAAGGTGACGCCTTATCATAAATATCCAGCAAATGCATAACTTTGCGTAAGTGTTTCACGATAAAATACAACAACTGAAAAATTCACATTTATTTAAAGTATTATATATATATCGTAGTAAGTATTATATTTAAAGTATTATATATATAAGTATCAATATTTAAGTGCTTTATATCGTATATTTAATAGTTTTAATGGCACATATGTTTATTGAAACAATGCGGTAAAAACCAATCCAATGTACATTTTTTTTAATAATTATTTAACTACATTTTGTAAGAAAACGTATATAAATTAGAACGTAGCGGGATTTGAGCCCGCCCCTCATTGGGAACTGTCCAAGCGATCTAAATAACTAAGCCATACGTTTGAACGTATGTTAAAATTTTTAAACGTTTAGTAAACGTTAAGTATTTTTCTTTCCTAAATATGAAATAACGTTGTAAATTTTTTGTTACTACTTTTTTTGTACTTGACCTTCAAATTAAACAACTTTTTTTTACGTACTGCTACGACGAATTTTGTTAAGTAACATTCTTGTTTAGTGATCTAATTTTGAAACGATATAAAACATTAACTCCCTCGTTTTTACTCTAATAAGAGCGCGCGAGACAATAATAAAGCATTGTTACAATTAGGTGTTAATTTTACCATTTTTGTTTGCATATATCTCTTTTTTATATATTATTTTATTTTTTGCTGAAGATCAACTAAAAAATATTATATAAAGAATATCTCAATAAAAGATATCAAAATTCTGAAATACTTTCATAATTTATGCTACTTATAATCGTCTTTAAATCATCGAAGAGGCAAGTCGTGGCGCAGTGGCACAAGTCTGTGACTGTAAACACACCCTTGTGCCATTGCAACACGACAGGTTGTGGGTTCGATCCCTATTCGAGCAAATGTATTAATATTTTAATTTACTCCCTCGGATTTACATCCTCAAAGTGAAAGCGGCTTTGAGTTTGGCCACTCAACACGCACTGCCTCCAAAATTCGGCGGAATTCGGTGGGAAGTGGAGTGTCTTAACACTAGGCTCTCTGCCTACCACACTAAATGTGGGATTTCCTGCCTGAAGCTATATGTGAATCCAAAAAATATATATACTACAATAACGGATAATAAAACAAAAACAAACATAATATTTACTAAACATTTTATTAATTTTAACACGAAAAATAAAATTTAAACACATTCACACCTTAAACCTTAAGAAGTACACAGCCATTATATAACTAACCGGTTTCAACTTCAAGTGATTGAAGTACAGTCTAAAGTTTAGACTAAGCCAAATATATATAAATATATATATATGCTTACACAGGACCAGGTCCTGTAATACTAAATTTTTTTGTACTTAAAGTACCATCACATTGTAAATGCATGTAATTTGTATGTATATTGTATATGTTCAATGAACTTTGGGACCGTCTATATAAATAATTACGGATTTAATTTAATTTTAGCACCATATATAATTTTGAAAAGACCAATTAGTGACCAAAAATATTAGAACACCGCGAAAAGTTAATATATTTATACATCATATTAATATTTTTCTATTGTTGCAATCAATTAACGTTAAAATGACCTTAATACCGAAGTTTAATATCAGTTAAACGCTAATTGACTACTCTAGGTAGAATACAAATTCAAATTCAAAAATTACTTTAATCTTAATCGATAAAATTATAAAATCGTTTTTTTGTTCGAGATACGAATATCAATACAATACTAATATCGATTTTGACTAACCAATTATTTTAAAATTTTAAAATGTGCTTACTACATAGAACAATTATAATATTAACAATTTTTTTGTTCTTATGTATTAGCATTAGATTTTCTATCTTATCACAATTTGGTTAGGTCAAATTTAATTTGACACTACTGTCAATTTTGATCAAATTATCTCTACACGATTAATCGATATAAAATTTAAAAAATATAATAATTATCATATACACATACAACACTTATATTAATTTTAGTCATAAATATAATTAACATTATCTAGTATATGTACGTACCACAACATACGTACGTTGTATACGATTTTCGTCTTTATTATAGTGCAATAAAGTTGAATTTACTTAACAAAATTTCTATGGGATTTATTTCATTTAGTTTGTATGGCGAGCGAGGTGATGAGCTCTTGGAAGTCTGTTACGTACCACGCCGCCTTCCTCTTGACTTCTTCTCTCACTACATTACCACCGAAACCTGTGGAAAAGAGATATTTATTATTAGATTAAGAAATCATAAGGATATATGCAAAAAATTGTATATGATTTAGCTTCAATCACTGCATTTTTCAATTTCCGCACAAATTTAACACAACATAGTTAGTGACAGAACTTAACACCGCGCAAAATATTTGCAAAATTTAATTTAATATCGATTAAATAATAATATAAGTATAAAAATACAATATTGTGAAGAAGGTAGTGATATCAAACTCTTTGATACATGTGTCTTATCGCGACTTGACATTTAATAGTTAAAGCTGTTGTTAATGCCGATATGTATTTATCTTCATACTGAAACTCATCCTTTTTGATAACACAATTCGTTTTCCTCAATCATTACACATAGAATAATTACATATAACTACATATTCAGTTACAATTATATAAATATAGGCAAGGAAGCGTGTGACTGTAGCGCTACAGACTGCGGGTTCGATTAACACTCGAAAATATTAAATATTTAATATTAATTTTTTCGAGTTCAGTTTGCTCTGGTGTGGAAAAAACGCGCGGCGTTGAGTTCCGCAAAGCCGAAAACTCAACACATAATTCCTTCAGAATTCAGAAGTAAGTACGAGGTGGAGTGTCTTAACTCTAGGCCCTCTGTCTACTCTGCTACATGCGAGATACAGCGTGAAGCTAATAAAAAAAAAAAAATTATAAACAATATATGTATATAAGTTATGATTAAGCAAAAATGTAACAAAATTTAGGAATTAGGCATTAAATTTTAAGCAAGATACAAATAAAAGGGGACAATTAAAAAAAATACAAAGTAAAATGGTAGTATGTTTTAAAACAGCAAACAAGATATTTCACGATCTATGTATAATAAAAACGAGCATTTTTATATACATTATTATTTATCAATCGCATGTTTCATAGATAGATAGACTAACCTTGCTATCTAATCTCGATATTGAATTAGTACTAGGTCAATTTGTACGATGTGTTACGTAAATAGATAACTTTTCTAAAACTCTTTATAATTTACTGTCAATTGAAAACGAATTTAATACTTCATTAGAAAAACTCCAAATATGTCTGAGGTTTAGGTAAAGGTTTTAGGTATAAATGTATGTAAAGGAACCTAAACTTTCCAACGACTATTTCCTACAAATGGTAAAATTACCTAACATCACCTTTTTCACGCACTTTTATCAAAATATTTCTTTCTATTTAAAAATTTTAATCACATATCGTATATTTCACAAATTCGGGTACTGGAATGCCGTATTTACATTTTAAATATAATAAATTTCGGCTTTGTTAGTAACAACGTACCTATGAACGCATCAGCAGGTGGACTCGCCTCAGCGTCGGTGGCGCCATCTCCAATGATTACTACCCTTTGGTAACCAAACTGTTCCTTTAGCCGCCTTACAACCAAACTCTTGCCTCCAGACCTCGAAGTCGGTTCATTTTCATCAAAACCAGCGTATTCTCCTGTAAAAGATGAAACAGAAATATCAAGTTTACGGTTTTTCCACTTTTGTTTAATTCTTTATTATAAATATATACAAATTTATGTGTTGTTTTATAAATCGTATTATGCATAGCTACTAAAATATCGTCAAAATAACGACCGATAAGAAATATTCATTTTATCCTGAAGAAGACATTACGAAATCGATAAAAATTGATAACTTATCCTATCATAAATAAGCAATCTTTTAAGTTCATTATCAAAGGAAAAATTGACAAATATAAATATCGAATAGAATTACTTTCAATTAAGAAATTAAAATGTTCATAGAAAACCGACGCTTACTTAACACGCAATGCCTCCAGAATTCGGCAGAAAGTGGGGAACGGAGTGTCTTAACACTAGGTTCCCTCTGCCTACCCTGCTGTGTGCGGGATACAGCGTGAAGCTGATTTGATAACAGATCTTTACTATAGTAACATTCAAATAAAAGGGTCCAATGTAAATTCTATTCTATCCGTCTCTTTGATCTATTCTAGACAAAATGCTTTGCTTTTTACAAGCCGTTTACATAAAAAAGTGAAAACTGAAGAATGCAATCATTTTTCACTAGATTCTTGTTATCCATTTTTACACTCGAAAATATACAATATAATATAATTTGTAAAGAAAATTAAATGTATTTATGTATTATAATAGTATTTTGTATCGTTTTTTTAACAAAATAAAAAGTTAAATAAAAATTAAAATTTGATACTCGAAGACCTCCCAGCGACCACGTTCCCAATGCGTGGTTGATAACGCAAAATTGTTTACTCAATTTATATAAACTGTAGCTATTTTAAAAATAAACCTTATCTTTCACACATAAAATTGAAAATTAATTGCAATAACAAATCTGGCAATAAAATAAATATGGCAATTTAATTTAGACTTTATTATTATTGACATAAAATTTATATTACAATATATTTAATTCCCAAGTGACAGTAAGCACGTGGTCGAGAAATGGTATACGCATATTGCATAAGTGTATACATAGGTCAGATGCCAGTCCTTTGGGGACGTCTGTTTATTCAATGATTAAATGTTTCATTTTAAATATAAATAATTATAATAATGTTTTAATAACAATATGTTCTTATTAAAATCTCAGGTACTACTGGGAAGAGAAAAAATGTGTTTGTATTGAAGTCCTTATATCTTGTAGGAAGGCATCACAAATTTTTATCTTTTAGTTATTTCGGTATTGGTCAAATCGAATCTGCTAATGAAACCACACGTAAAAATTTATCTACACTAATATTATATATATATTTTTTGAACGTTCTAATATGTTAAATGTACGTACAGTATGAGCATAAGTTACTTTGAAATCCTATATTTCCTTCTGGATTATGCCATTTTTCAATAATCTACAGGAATAATTAACTCAACATTTATAAATAACTACATACAAGACTGTAAACAGGACACAAAGGAGTTTACTAGAGTTTACGTAAACAATATACAGTACGACCAACCAGTCGTGGCCGTCCTGAAGTTAGCTCTAGAAGGCTGACATTTAGATTTTCTTAATTTTTAATATTTTCTTCCCCAGTGCGCATGCGCATATATTAAAATAACTTCTGGGCGGCCACAAAACAATGTACGTTTAATACGTATATTATTCAAAAGCAAGTGATGAACAGTGTTAGCGAGCTCGGCGCGTTATTTATAAATAGATAGATAGCAATCGACGTAAACGGAATAAATAAGGTCACGCACACCCGGTGGGGTCGCTTACATAATAGTACGGTTCTGATCGCATTACCGTCGGGATTGCACTTGAGATATCGATCACTTACATGATTTAAATATATTCTCGTCTTTTATTGAATTTTCTAAGATTACTTGAAATATCGATATTAATATTACTGTACCTGCCCATTTCAATGATATTTGGTAAAGAGGTGTTTAAAATACTAAGAAAGAGCGTTCGGACGTCTTACATTTAAGTAAATTATACAATATACATAAAAATGGCTTTAAATTTATAATAAATTGAAATGTCGAGAAATAAAATCGGCAATATTTGGCCTAAAAGCAATTTTTACACTACTTATATTTCAACTTGATATTTTATGTTTAAAATGTTCACATTAGTCAATCAATAATCGATAAACAACTTATCGTAAATTTACGTCTTTACTCTCTTAGTTTCTATATACTTGCAGACCGCATCAAAGTCAATGAATCGAAACGTACTAAATACATACATAAGCGGGTAAATACTTGGAAAAATTACGATAGTGCACCAAGGAAAACATGTTTGTTTGTAACAGATAAAATAGCAATGGCAAATTGATTTATCCCTTTTATGAAAATACTAGCGACCCGCTCGCGGCTTCGCCCGCTTAAACCACAGAATTATTTATTTAACACACTGAATTATGTTCGTGTTTTGATATACTTATAATGTATGTTTGCAATGTAATGAAGTTTTTTATGAGAAAGTTGTTAAAACTTTAGGTCGCATTTTCGTACCTCCCATAAGAATCTTCAATTGAATGTTTGAAATAAAAACACAACTTATCGATACTTACTATATGTGCGATAATCTCAGAAACGGCTTAACCGATTTAAATACTTTTTTTGTTTGTATTCTGGCAAACTGCCCTTAAATATTAAGTATTAGTTTTATTTTAAGCAGCTTCATGCTAGTCAGAGGGAGGAACCTAGTATTAAGACACTCCGTTCCCCACTTTCTACCGGATTCGGGACGCATTGCGTGTTGAGTGGCAGAACGCAACGCCGTGCTTAACCTCGACCCCAGAGCGAAGAAATGGAAATATAAATTTAAGTAAATATTTCATCTCCTCGTGTGGGGATCGAACTCAGAGAACCAGTCGGTTTTACAGTCACACTTTGTGCCGCTGCGCCACGACTGGCCTCAACTGGATTGGACTTTATTTTAATCGGTTCACATAAAGTTAAAACCAGATCCACGCTTTATCCCGCCCTTAGTAGGGCAACTTAGTGTAAGATATTGGGTATAATGTGTGACTGATGTGCGAAATGAAAATATTATTAAATTATAATTCAATCCTGCATGTGTGGATCGGACCCACAACGTCGCGTTACAGTTACAATTGGGCATATAGGGTAAAATAGTTTAAACCCGTACCTAAAGAATTTAAGCAAGATACATCAACAGTGAAGACGTAGGTTTTTTTCTCATTTCACAATGTTTATTCATATCTATATTTCGTATGACGCGGTTACGCATAGGTACCAATAATGTAAACACATACTACTACAAAAATAGTACTAAAATGTTTAGAACTTTAAACTTTGCCGCCAAAACCTACGACTCGATAACGCAATGAAGCGTATGCGGCGGTTTCCCTTTGATAGGTTTATGTGTGCGTGCGTCGTTCTTGACAAATTGTATTTTATTTTACAACGATAATTTTATTATTTATTTTGTTTGAAAAAATAACTTTTTTATTTTCGGGTTTTAATTTAATATGTAATAGGCTTTTATAGAGTAGTTAAACTGTGGTTTCATTTAAAGTGGTCCTAACAAAAAAACTCTGTATAATTGAGCATATTTAATATTAATAGTGATTTTTTGGTGAAAAGATACCAATAGTTATTACAACCACTTGCGAAGAAGCATAGTTTAGGCAATTTTTTATTCTATAAGAATTCCTTTTAAAAAACTACCAACGTTCTTATAGTTAATATATTATTTTTCCAAATTAAAAAAATTGTCTATGTCATCATAATGGCGGAAAAATTTCATTCATATTGTAATACCACATTAGTATCGACAATGTAGTGTTGATAGTAATTGAAAATAGTTATACTACAGGAGGACCTTCATATGCACTGTTTTAACCTGTTTTATGTATAATATAGAATAATATATTGTATAGAGGAATCACACATTCTTTTTATTCAGTTTAGTAAATACATTTTTTAGAGGTTACTCTGTACTAAAATGGCATGCAACTCTGTTCCCACATTTACGTTCCTGATATATCGATTTAAATAAAAGAAATACAAAATATAGGAAGGAAACACAAATGCAATTATATTGCATTTTTTCTTTTTTTCATACTTGAAACGTATTAATAAATTACATATTATGTATTACATACAATTAATTTCTTTTGAATATAACACTAAGTTTAATCAGCTTCACGCTATTTTAACAGATAACATAAGATGACATTAAAACGTATTGACATCACCACGTGATCCATCTAAACACAATATAAACTTTTATAAACTATGAACTCACAAACAGAATTTACTTTCCAAATTCTTTTTATTCTACATATCGCCATATGAGCTAATCCCAAAAAATATACTTACTTTATTATTTTTGTTAATATCACCAACGTTGACGTTTAAAATAATAGTTATGGTAGACTGAACAAATATTGATTATACTTCTTTTTTTAGCTTCACGTTGTATCCCGCACACAGCAGGGTAGGCATAGGACACCTAGTGTTAAGACACTCTGTTCCCTACTTTCCTCGGAATTCTGTAGGCATTGCGTGCTGAGTAATGAAACTCAACGCCGCACTTTACCTCGACACCAGAGCGATGAAATGGAAATATAAATTTAAATAAATATTTCGTTTCCTTGCGTGGTCATCGAACCCACAACAGTTACACTTTGTGCTCCTGTGCAACGAACGGCCTCAATTTACTTTCTTCTTTTAAAATGTGGTTAAATGAAATAGTCGTACTTTAATTATGTCGGATTACTATTAACCGACTTCTTAAAAGAGGTCATCAATTGGACTGTATTTTTATCCTTGTTACCTTAGAATTTTTGATTGTATGAACCGATTTTAATTATTCTTTTTTTATTTGAAAGGTAATGCGTCCCGTGTAGTCTTATTTTAATTTAGTTTATATTCAACAATGGTATCTATGAGAAAATCATATAAATCTCAAATTTGCATTAAGTATATGCGCGACAAATGAACGTATAAGTCAATATCAATTTAACCGATTTTAATGATTCTTTTTTTATTAGAAAGGGTACATATAAAGGGTAGTTTGGTGAAAGTTTAGTTAAGTTCAGAGTGTGAAATCCAGTTGAAATTGAAGAAGTCGATTTTTTTTATTAAAAAATATAATTATGTAATTTTTTCTACAAAAAATTCTTTATACTCCATAATAAAAACTATCCTATAAGTGACATTAGGCTTTGAACTATTACCATGCCAAAATTAATTTAATTTCATACAGTAGTTATCGGTATTTTAGGTGATTTATATTTTTCAGTTTTTGTTTTTTTTTAAAGAAAACTATCATGAAATTCGGAATGAAACCGAAAAAAAATGTACCTTGAGGCCCTAGGCTAACACCATGCAAAAATTCATCAATTTCTGTCAGGTAGTTTTTGCGTGATTGACGCACAAACAAACCGACAGACAGACAGACAGACAGACAGACAGACAGACAGACAAGAATTCTGCTGAGTGGTTTTTTAGGTTCTATAATCGACATATTAACCGACCTAATTTTTATTTTTTTTATATCTTTCATGTACAGAATTGACTTTTCTATCCTTTTATTATATATGGAGATATTGAGTAATTTATAATATAGAATCAAAATACTCTTGGCTTCACGTTGTTTTGTTCAGCTTCACGCTGTATCCCGCATGCAGAAAAGTAGGCAGAGGGAACTTAGTGTCAGGACACTCTGTAGTTCGCTCCCGAGTTTCGAACCTAATCTGGCAATTCCACAAAGGATAGTAAGGTACTTAAGTTTTAAGAAAAAGAAATGGTAACAGTCGTTAATTTAAATATGCAGACTCATTAATGCTTCTTATCTATGACAGTTTTATCGTAACCAGCAAATGTGATTTTGAATAACTGCTTATTGGATCGTTACAGTTCAAGTTTCTTTATCACAGTTAGAGATTTTATGATAAATGTCAAAATACATATAACTTTTTGTCCAATTTATTGATGATCTTATAATTTATTTTCGATATATTATGTACATATAATATGTATTTTTATATAACAAAAATAGAAAAATACTAATATGAAATATTAGTCGATGTTAATCAGTTTCTTTTATTTTGAAGGTATAGTGTGATGAGCGGTAAAACCACACGCCGCGCTTTACCTCATAACCAGCGTGAAAAAAATAAATTAAATATTATAAATAATAAATTAAAATTTCCTCGAGTGGCAACTGAACCCACAACCTCTGGCGTTTACAGTCGCTACGCTAGTGCACCTACGCCACGACTGGCCTCAACCTACAATAAGAACGAGTTGAAATAAACGTGGATTGTAATTATCATTGATAATTCAAAATTAATTAATCAGAAAGTAATCCTTAATATAAGGAAAATGGGAAAAAAAACTCACAGAAAAGCTTGATCACGAGGAATGACAATAAAAATGTTAAAAAAACATTAAACTCACGTTGTACAGAATAAAGTTAACGATAAGATTAAATATATATAAGTATATAAAATACAGTATCACGAGGTCTAGTATACGTTATCTTAACGTGTGCCAACGGTCCCGATGATAGTCTTTATGAACTCGCTTTATGCGAACGTGGGAATGACTGGACATATTATGTCATAATTTGTCAGCATAATTAATTAAAATTGAAACTGTAATTAATGTTGTATACATTTTGATTTTGTATAAAATTTTGTGTATATTCGAACTCTTTTAAAAAATATTTCGTTCAAAAATCTCTCAAATATGTAACTGGCAGACAGAAAGTAGTTTTAAAACTTATATAAATATGAATATAATTTAATTTCAGTTTTAAATAAAAAATATAATTCTAATATCATTGGAATAAATCAATTTCTAATTAAATTATAATAATCTAATTACTTTATTTCACTAATAACTATAAGTACTACTAATTAGCTAATCTCTTACGACACCTTCATAATCATAACCTATACCATATTAAAATATAAAAACTACCAAATCATGTTTAAAAAATATTATCATATAAAAAGTATCGAGTATTTTGACCCTAAGGCATATAATATTTAAAAGTCACCCGGTTACACGTTGCGAGTCAACTCGAGTCGACTTTACACAGATAACACACGACCTCGTTCTCTGGAGGCGTGCCTCTGTTTATCAACATGGAAATTGCGCTTTTGTTATCTAGCTTTAAGTTCGTTTAATCGATATTCTTTTAACTTTCATCATAATTTCACTTATTATGTTTATTTTTGTTAGTACGATTTATATATATTTTCACAAAAAAAAAACTCTAAATTTCCTAATTTTATTTTCATTTTTTATACTGTCACGCATAAAACCTATATTTTACACTATTTTTGCAACACAAAATACGCGTAAATTTCAAAACTTCAAATTCCAGTAAAAGATATTATTTTCTTATTTAATATGTAAATCAAATTCATTTGTAGACAAAAAATAGCACGAAAAATTAAAAAAAAAAAGTTTATTTCTAAGTATTAACGTATAACTCATTTAAATAAATTTTATGATATTATAACAATATTTAATGATTAATTTTCATGTGTTACGTATAATATGCATAATTTTCCTCGTGTAATATGCTATGTTATTTACCCAGTACTGTAAGACATGAATGATTTATAAATTCCGACTTCTCGATAACAGCTCTTTACTGATTGATTTGACAATTAACTTTATATACATCTTAATCATCATTTATATAGAAAATATTATGAATCATAAGTTATAAATTAAATAAACCATACTTAAACTGATATAATCTTACTTATTGAGATATTGAATTAAACCGATTTTGTGCTAACTAACGTTCAAAAACTAAACATCTAACTCATTTTAGGAATTATATTAAGTACTGAATATTATAAAAAAAAATAATAATAAAAATAATACTTAAAAAATAAAACTCACCATTAAAAAAGAATTTAAGTCTGTTAGCGTAAATATTGCTAATAGGGATGCCTAGTTTGACAGCAACTGGTTCTATGAGACTTCTGAAACCACCTGACACGAGATACACGATCACACCTCTGTCATGTAAGGTCTTCACTAATTCTCTGTAAAAAAATATATTACTTTATAGTTTACCTGTAATGTGAATCTACGTTTTGAAGATAGAATCGATTTTCCTCTTAATTTTCCGAGTAAATGAAGTGCAACGCTGCAACACTATTAATAAAACTATTAACTGTTCATTACCAGGTATAGATTAACTAAATCTTTTAAACTTTGTATTTTATTCATAGCTCGAAAAATAAGTTAAACATCATTTTGCTCTCTAATTTCTGCTTATAAATATAATCTAAATGGAGATTTATACCTAAAAGGACATAAACGTCTCTATCTAAATAAAAAACATTAACACTTCATGTACATATGTTCAAAAACCGGTAGTAGAGGTGACATTTTGAAAACAACATTTTTACGTATATCTCTTATCTCTATCTCTTTACGTATAGCTCCGTTATGCCTGACTATCCCGCCAGGGATAAAGCGTGAAGCTAGTTTAGTTTAGTTTTTTAGTTTATTGTATATGTAGTACCTACATATATACATTTAAAATGTAAATTTATTAGAAAAGCACGTATGTGCTTTTATCGTCAATCCAATCTTATCAAAGATCACGTTCATGTTGTTAGAAAAGGATAATCTCATACATTGTATTAAAAACGAAATATTTACTTTGTTTTATTTTTATTTAAATATAACACTAGTCAGTTTACCAACAAAGATGTATAAGAGCTAGGACTGAAGTCAATGACAGCAGTTGTTGCTATTGTCAAATTGGAGAAAACTAGTTTGAACTGATTGCTAACAAGTCATACACACATACAAAATGAACATTCCAAAATAGATTCTACAATCGTAATATTATGAAGCATTACATTTGCTTGCTGTATCATTTCACGTTTAAACCATTGAGTCAGCCGGGTCACAGTGATAGCCCTCATGTGGACTGAACTGCCTTAAGCATATATTATTGACGAGATAGAATTAAACAAAGATTCGGAAATCGTTTTGTATCTTATACAAAAACACAAAGTGACCTACTTTTATACAAAAAAAACAATATTTATAAAGAGATACTTAATCTTCTATATAGAAACATTATTGTTTATTCTATTATCAAATAATATACTACCATAGATACTACGTAGTTCTCAAGTTCTCACCATCTAACGCTTAGGTCAGGTCAGTACCTCAAAATATTGATTGCGTTATCAAATCAATTCTTAATCGAAAAACAATGTACTTACGCTATTCCAGGAGTAAGATGTATGGGGAACTTTTCTAAGAACTCCCTAACTTGGTTAACACTGGGCCTGATGATGTCCAATCTTTTCTTAAGGGCTTCCTGGAAGGTCATGGAGCCGCCCATGGCTTCAGCAGTTCTAAAACGATCAAACAGCTTGAAATAAACGAGTTTCATGTACACTGAACGTGATTCAATGCTAAGGTCAAGGTTACTAAGATGAAATATGTGGATACATAAATGTGATTACGATTCTCTCTAGCGAACTCACGTGTGCTGATTAAAATTTAGTATGACTAAAAGAATAGTATGATTTTTATGTATCTTATTGATATGAAAAGTTATTTAATATAAAAAGTGCTATGGAAAAGTTCCGAGTTCGATGTTTTGTTGCTTATTTTGATAAAATAAAACCAGTTTTGTATGATAACCAGTTTCGGACAAAAAACACGAGTTCGGTGTGGCATGCCAACCAATCTAAATTGCTAATTTCATTCTATGTAATCGGCGATTGTTCAACATTATATTTATCATTACATGAGGAAACTTTATAGAATGTATGTCCGTATGAATATAAGGCTCTAGTAAATAGACAGTTAATTCGATTTTGAGTTTTTACGTATCGTTCTATTTGTATTTATTTCCTGATTAAGTAATTAAATTACAAAAAATACGGAATAGAATTTGCACCTTAAGCGAAGTTTTTGACCAACTACGCAGATATAGATTACGGGAATTATGTAGATTATAAAGATATTTACAAAATAAATTTAAACCTACATTGAACTCGAGCATATTCTTTAAAAAAAATGAAGTAAATAGAATCTGGCGTCTATGAATTGAAAAAAAAAATCTATTTAAACAAGGCCAAAATCTCAATATTTACCAAAACAGTTAAAAAAAATTATCTGATTTCGTATCAGTTACAAATAAGGTACTTACAGTCGTTTCACTTCATCTCCCTTTCCACAGAATCTGGCCAACTCATCGATACCCTCATCCTGGATCACAGTGGAGTCTACATCGAAACATACGCAGTCCGCAGTCCGGAATAACTCTTGCACACTTTGCTGTGGTGACATGACGCTTATGGAGACCAGGGACAAAGTTTTTAATGTAGCCAGCTGAATATTGTTCTTTAAACTGTAATTATTATTATCAATTAAAACATTTATTAAAAATTTTACAAATAAAAATAATATATTTTTTTCTTTAAATGTGAACCGCGAAATACCCTTAGATATCGATATTATTCAAATTATTTTGAAATATATATTGTATCTTTTAATGAATACAAAACAGGTTCGCACTTTTCAATAACAAGCTTTTGTTTACTTCAACATGCAATAAGTCATGTGACGGCTCTAACGTCCAGTAATTATTTATTTCTTACCGTCATAGCCCATATTTATGTACATTCTTCAACAATATTATTTTTCCTTATAAATACGTTATTATTGACAACATGCATTATTATTAACAAAGGACAGTTAAATAAATCAGTAAATAAACTCAATAATAACCGTGAACTAAATAGAACCACTTACTGTTAAGGTAATGGTAATGTAAGGACACTATAAAATATATATATATAAACTAATAATACGTACGTTATTTTAAACATCATGCAAACGTGCAAATACCTATGCCAAAGAAATACCTGTATAGAGCCATTTCGATGTCTTCCAAATATTTATTTTTTATTTAAAAAAACGATAACTTGTTCACGGGTACTTTCCTAATGGAGAACGTATAACGCAATGAATAATGTAATAAATATACAATCTTTTGATTAAGGTTAAGAGACTATTAAATGAAACCCACTTGACCGGAAATTATCACGAACACGCCTCCGTCGAGTGTGATATCATATGGCTGAGTGTACTCGGGCCATCTTTATCGCCTTATATCCACCAGCCTCCGCGCGATAAGGCTATGATGCGAGCTACAAAACTTCTATCTGAGAGCTACGTACTATGAATGACGTCAGTGCGTCATCCTCGTGCAAAGACTACGGCCAGACAGGAGGGAAATTCAAAGTAAGGGCGACGAAACTGCGCCCGTCTCACTCACTCGCGATAGAACGGTATGGAATGTTTGTGGCAACAGTTGTTTTGCGAATTGCGCCGGGCGCAAAATCACCTTATCAACAACTACCGACGTAGTAGGATAACGATAATGTTGATATTTTCATTTGTACATAAAACCATTGATTTGAGATCTCTTAAGGAAAAATGTATCAGTTTCCCAATTAGGCGTTATGTAAATTACCTAATAGAAGTTATAAATTAAATTGATTTTATTAAATTTTTGGATGATATGTAGGACTGGATGGTCTCTCTTTAACAATTTATAAATATTGATTATTAAAATAATTCTTCTTTATGTTCTTCTCTTGTAACAGCAATGTATACACATTGTGTATACATTGCTATGAGTGTAAATAAATAGATCTTGATTACGTATTCCTATATGCGAGCTCACCGTTGCCAGACATCCTGAATTCGGCGGGTCATCCCAAACCTTTTAACCCAAAATTTGAAAGTCCTGACGGGACAATTTTCACCGACTTCTGACAGGAGGAAGTTATCAATTCCACTGCATTTTTATTGTTTGTTACCTCTGAATTTTTGACTGGATAAACCGATTTAGATGATTCTTTTTTTAATTGAACGCTGGCGCTTCCCGTGTGGTCCTATGATCATGGTAATTTGGTCCATTTCTGATAATGTTATGCACGAGAAAATCACAAAAGTCTTAAATTTGCATTAATTATTAAGTACGGTTAGGTTTAGAAACTTTCGACTCAAAATCCGCTAAATACCTACGCTATATATACATACGCTATATGTCGCTGCGGTGGCGTTACTACATATTTAAGTATCAATAGAGGTCTGCATGAAATCACCATCAATCATCAATTATCAGCAAGCAAGTGAACAAGTTGCAACATGTTTATTGCCTACTTCCCTACACGTTTCTATCAACCTAAAATCTACTAAGTCATTTCCAGTCCGGTTTTGCCCCTTGCAACTGGCAAATATAACCAAACTGACCGAAATTATAACCGAAAACATTAGGTGTCATATGGAGAACACCAAGCTCACTATTATGGTACTTCTAGATTTCAGCAGTGTTTTCAATTAGGTGATATACTTCATTATACTTCTTGGTACTTTACCAGTAGTACATATTTCTTCTGCAGCTATAAACAATGTATAGGAAGCGATATCCATCGATTTAGTTTGTATTCACAACTGGCGTTTCCCAAGGCGGCGACATTTCTCCACATCTTTTCTCCGTCTTTAGTAACAGTATTTCAAAAATCATAACTTCACCTGTCCTATAAATGCAATTAATTTAAGTTAAGCCAGCCATCGGAGGTTTAAAAAATAGTGTGAATATTTTGGTCTTTGTACATATTTAGATTAGATTAGATGGGATACTCGAGAATACCGATCCTCTAATATAGTGAAGTTAGGAGTTAAGGTATTATTATTGAGTGTATCATATTTCGGATACCTCATACCAATGCTACCAGTTATGCAAGCTCAATCTCCTCGCCTTTTAATTAAAGACTACGTTACTTGTAATAACTCCGATTGGAAGTACAGAGCTAGAAACGTAAAGTTCCATGCCCTGCGGAACCACGTCAATACCAACAGTGGCACAGGTAGTAGGATTATCAGAAGAGGAGCAAGCCCCTAAGAATAAGATGAGTACAATGTACATATAAATAATGTCTCCTTTGTTAAATAAAATCTTTATTTTATATTTGTACAGGTATAACTTTGTACAATAAAGAATGAAAAAATATACATTTTTATTATATTTTTATTGTAAAGCAATTAGGCATGGAATGAACATACAATTGAGTTGGAGATGAAGTAGAATCATAATGAATTAGATGACATATAAGATAATAATAAATAAATGAATCTTTAGCAAATGTTATTATACCAGTGGCATATAAAAATCAAATGGTCCAGCCCATCTAACATCTATAGAGATTAGATGCAAATGGAAAAATATATTTCAATGCCATTTAAAAAAAGACAAAGATGCTTCAGTCCATTTTAATTTTTTAATACAGTAAAAGAATAAAATATTCTCATATTATTAATATCTCTAAACCAGATACAGATATATATTTGTTATTGTTTATATAAATTATTTTAATTAATTATATTTATTTAATTTCTACTTTACTATTACTCATATTATATATTTTTTAGTTTCACACTGTATCCAGTACATAACAGGATAGGCAGAGAGAATCTAGTACTTCATCTTCTTTTTGTGGATTCCACCTTAATCCAATATACTGTTCCACTGTGTCACTATTTAGTGGCAAAACTTAATGCCACTCCCATCTAAGCAGAAAATAAAGAAATTCTTTCTTCCAAAAATGAATGAAACCAACATCTGGCATTATCCTACTATGCCACAATAGTGTATTAGTAGACTTAGTTAAAAATACACACAAAAATTAGTTTTCATTCCAAGTCCAAAAAAATATATAATTTGTTGTTGTTAAATAAGTTTACCTTTTACATTTGTTTGATTTTTATAATAATTTGAAATAATCTTATAAAAAGGTAAATTAAAATATTGAAAAAAAAAACTTTATTGTTATTAAAGGAGGAAAATGACATTCATAATTTTATGCTTTTTAATTAGTTTTATCAACACAAGGTTATCGTTTAATTTTTCTTTAGTCACAAAAACATTAAATGGTAAGTTTGTCAGAAATGGCATTTTTTGAAATACATTTTTTTTAAATTATGAAGTAAATATTTTAATTGAGTGTGATTTTTTTTTAATTAAAAGAAAATAAAATAATATAAACTCTTAACAGTGTTTAAGTCACTTATTAGTTACATACTTTGTTTTTTGATTTATAGTACATTCTATGACAATTCATTATATGGGATATACTGGAATTTAATTCACACAAAAAGTATAAATGACATCTCTGGTTTGAATAGTATATATTACTATGGAAAATAAAAATTACATATGTAGAGAAATATGTGGCGTTTAAAAATCATATATATGTATATAATAATTGTAATTTTGTATACATGAGTAGAGAGTAGAAATAAATTTTCACGCTCAAAGACCGTGATATGTCACATTTTATAGCAACAAGGTCAAGCATAATATAATAAGATGTAATACAGTAATCAAATTGCCAATTGTTACACAAGTGCCACTATCTGATAATCATAGAATAAAAAGTTAGTTTTACAATACTATCAATATCCTTTTAAATCTATAAGATGTACCTTTCCAGAAAATAGATAAATTTAACTAACCTCTTGGTTTATTGGTAGGATCTTTCCCCAAATTTTCAGATTAAAACACTTCACACTTATGGACGTTTAAACAAATTTAAAAAATGTATAGTTTAAGTCACTCATAGAATATAAACAATATTTTATTTATGTTTTTTACCAAAGTGGTTACAGCTGATTATGATTTATTTACAAGTTATTTACAACAGTCAAAATTTTGACATTAAGGTTTAGTTCAGTAACTAAAATTACTGTTCTTTAGTTTAAACAATAAAATATAGAAATCTATTATTGGTTAGTATAATTTTTATATTTGTGGCTGAGAGACAAGCATTTGTGTTATTTGTAATATATATTGTTACATTTAAAACCTTACATAAAAAATGTCAATTTACATTTCAGAGATTCAGTTATTAAGAGTAGTTTTTGAACGGTTTGTCACTTGGTTCAATTGAAAAACAAAAATACACTAGATTTGGCGCCAAGCTCCTATTATACTTATATTTATTGTTAATTTTAATATTCAAAACTAAAGAATCGGAATACATGGATACACTTGTAAATAATGAATGTGGTTCAAAGAGAATCTCGTAAACCTCCGATGAAAACGAAGTCTGAACTTATTAGAAAAGATACAACAATTGGTAAAAAAATAACAATTATCAATCAAGTTATATAATTCATACAATAGCGTGAGAATTAAGGTATTTTATTTTAAAGGATACATACATCAAATGGCTACTAATAGTTGTGCAATCGAAAGAATTAAATATTTAATGAGTATTTTGATATCCTCGCTCTGGTAACCAGACAAAACGCAGTGTTGAATTCCAAGACTTAACAACATGCAGTGCCTCAAAAAATCGGCGGAACGTGGAACGAAAGTGTCTTACTAGGTTTCGAGATTCCCTCTGCCTACCTTTATATGTGCGAAAAAGTTGGAACGCGCTAACCACAACGCGTCCAATCAGACGTAAATGGGATGCACTAGACCAGACCAGCGTAGCCTGTTGCTAAGGGCTTAATTCTCTCTTCCCTACTCAGACGGGTCTGCAGTTGGAAGGAACCGAGGGTTGTTATGCCAAAGATATAAATGTTATAATGCAAAATTATTTGGATCCCCCATTCACTTGTTTCGATAGCCTAGCGAAAAACAGCCTGACCTCAGAAGCTCCCAGTACCTAATGCTCGCCAATACCAGTTCGCGCCTCGTAGAAGATGTAGAATTTTTTTAGCATTATTACATCATTTTATAAAAAAATTTTTGATTATTGAAAATATAAATCCACAGAGTACAAAGTTTCTGATTACGTCAAAGGGACGAGTCATAAAGCTTTCAAAGCTTTATATATTGAAAAAAATATGTGATACCGAATACAGCGTAAAGCTAAAAAATAATAATAAATAACTAAAAGTCATGGCCTTTATCATATCTTATAAAGTAGATAGACCACGTTAAGTGTATCAAATATAATACTAATGCAAATAACCACAATGAAATTAGTTATAGCAGATATCTTATCATGAAATAATCATCATATATTTTTGATAAAATGTTTCAAAATTTGGTCAATTCCTAGGCATACTCGGCTCAAATATACCTTTGCGTAAACAATTTACAACCAACACATTTCGGAAAATAAACAAACGAGTTGCGCCCCGATATGAATTTAGCACAGAATATTCTTCTTCATCCAAGCGATCGTTTATGGGACCTCCATCGGGGCCACCTCCAAACGTAAAACGAAGGTAATGCTTACAAATCCTAGTTAAGTATTGTTAGTTAATACTTTTTCACTTGTGTATTGATGACATAACATAGAAAGATATTAAAAGGAGGAAAGGTGCTATCTATATGCCTACTAATACTTGGCTTATTAAATTTTCATATTATAAAATCGATCAATATTTCTTTTCTTAGATGATTATAATAATTTTAATTAGTTTGAGGTCGCACAGCGGCATAGCGTGCCTAACTGGAAATACGAGGGTTTTGAGTTCGATTCATTTTACTCTAGGTAATAGGTAAAGCGCGACGTCGAGTCCACCATTACGCATTGTCGAGAAAAAAGTGGAGAACTTCTCCTATTAATCTAATAATATTAGTCTAATAATATTCATTAATTAAAAATCAAAAAACGTGACGCGGAGGCACAAAATTTGACTGAAACATGACAGTTTTTAGGTTCGATCCCAACTCCAGAAAAAGTAATATCATTTAGCCTTAGGCCTAGAGTAAAAAAATTAAATTTGAAAAATATTAAACATTTAAATAATAATAATAATAATAAGGAAAAAAAGATATGGGCCATATTATATCAGTAGAGTTATTTCATTTTAAATATATAATTTAAATGAAAAATATATTATTTTTCAAGACGAATAATAAACAACTCAAGTTCAACCAAACCTGAATCGTCGTGGAGTGGTCAACCACGAATCCTAGCCAATGATTCTGCTGACCATACTTTAGACTTTTGCACGCCAAGAAACCGACCTACAACTTTAAGATATATAAGTAGCAGTAGTAGAGGTATTTATTTATTATTTCTTTAGTTTAATTATTATGATTTATTTTTATAAATATATTTTGAAATCATAGACGTCTGTCTGTTCTTCCTTGTGGAAATTGAACTCACAATCTGTCGCATAAGAGCGGCAAATGCTATTAATCAACAATTCAAAAATAAATATTTTTTTTACATTCATGATATAAGAAGAATCAGTATGTAGGTAATATTATTTTGTTAATAGTACAGCAAAAGTTTATTCCGGTGCTAACCTCTTTGAACTTACATAATCGGAAATACCCTACTTATTCATCTTATAAATGTTAGTTGACTAATATTATTGATCTATAGATAATTTATGCACATAACAAAATAATAAAAATATTTTCTTTGTACATTTAGTCATTTTAACAAAAATGGTTGCCCAACATAAAAAAATAATAGAAAGTAAAAAAATTATAATTTCTCGTCTGTTTGTTAGTCTCTTTGTATGTAAGACCACGCTTGTCTCCGAAAATACTGAACTGTTTTTTTAAAACTGTCACCAATTGCTTTGTTTTAACTTAGCAAAACACTTACAGTTGATTTTATCAAATCGGTTCATTACAAAGAAATTATCGTCATTTGAATAAATTTAAAGCATGCGTTTTTCTGTGAATATGAAATAATCTATATCTATACTCGAAATTACAAACAAAAAAAATCTTATTATAATTCATTATAGTTGTCTATTTATAGTTTATTGTGATATAATTTTATATACGTCATGAATAATCATGTAGTTTAAGAGACCAGTCGTGGCGCAGGGTCGCATACCAACTGGATGTGGGTTCGAGCACCACTCGAGGCAATTAAATATTTATTTACATTTGTATTTTCATTTCTTCGCTCTAGCGTCGAAGCAAAAACGCGGCGTCGAGTAGTGTGTGTTACATTAAAAAATAAACTTTATTTATTTTGTAATCTATTCCAAAGATTAAGTATTTTATATATATATATTTTTAGTTTATAATCTATTTTATATTATTTTACGCTTGCCCGTTTTTCTGTACTTTCACGGTAATCTCAATAAAAAAAATATTACATTTTATTGGATTTTAAAAGAAGAAGAAAAAGTATCCCAGTATTTGTTAATTGTCCCTGGATTCCTATATTAATTTCTTATAATATTTTCATAAGAAGATAAAACTGTATGATAGAACCACATTATAATAAAATACGGTCATAAATAATAAAAAATATCTACAATATAGGTGGGCATAGTGGCACTAGATCAGCTAGGTCCACAAGCATATCGATAGCCGAAGCGAGTGTGATATTAGGTAAGCGTTTCTATTTAGATTATTTATGTATTGTATTTAGTTATTACATAGGAGTGATGAAAATTCCTCGAAATAATAAATTAAAAATATTAAAGCAAATTTTATGTTTTAGCTAAATTAAGTAAGTAACAATAATTTTATCAATTGTTTAGAACTCAGAGATTTTATAAGGCCTATATTTGTAAGCCGCTTTCAAATCAGAGATCGATCTTGAGATTCGGTTTTCGTTCATAGATATGCAAAATTATAATTAATGTTTTTATAGTTTTAATTAATTTGAAATATATTCTTACAAGTGGAAAATAGTTCCGTGTTTGTCTGTTTCCAAACTCCATTTTTCGTCACTATATAATAAAAGTAGAGATTTATTTATGTCCACTTTTTAGTTTTAAAAATGTATTAAGCTAAAATATTGTTAATTGTTTGTTTCTATTATTTTAGATCTTTTTTTTTATATATATTTTTTGTCCACTAGATTTTTTTAAACAATTTCATTTGTTTTATTAAATATTTTTTTAATTTTTTTAATAAAGGTTAAATATTTCTTTACATTTATTGAATATTAAGTGCTCTTATATTTTTACTACAATCGTTCGGAAACAGTTTTAATTTTAGAGAGAAGATTATTTCTCTTAATATTTCTGATTCTGATTGAAAATGGTAGTAGTGGGTTCAAATATCACTCGGGACAATATTTCTA
Organism: Heliconius charithonia; assembly: GCA_030704555.1. NCBI lineage: Eukaryota > Metazoa > Arthropoda > Insecta > Lepidoptera > Nymphalidae > Heliconius > Heliconius charithonia. The sequence continues at coordinate 2,819,513 of CM060819.1, read as the reverse complement.
TGATTGGAAAGCGAGCGGCGTGGCATTGGGTTTCACCACTTACCATTAAGCTTATCTAAACACGCAAAAAGTGATATAACATTTCATTTTCCCACATTCAAAAACATATAATATGTTTATGTTTTTGTATCTATAACTATTTTAAAATAAGTCGTATCTCTATGCGTATCTCATTAATAATACAGTAAACAGTAGTTAATAATAAATTAATAATCAAATAAATTTGAGGCCAGTCGTGGCGCAGAGGCACAAAGTGAGACTGTAAAACCGACTGATTGTATGTAAAAATTAACATTTTCCAGCGATATCGGAAGGTAGAGGAATGGCGAGAGGGGAAATAGGTATGGCGGCGGTTGATCTGCGGCATCCTCATCTTGTGCTGTGTCAGTTCAGCGACACACTGTTGTACACACACACACTGACTAAGATAAACCATTTCAACCCTATAGAGGTTTATGCTTTTTATTAATTACGATTTTATTTTGTAAAATTTTAATTTTTAAGCAGTTTCACGATTTTTCCTACTTAGCATAATAGAAGGTAATGTTCAAATATTCTATTCTTCATATGCTTACGTAGTCCGCTTTACCAGAGAGGATTAATGTAAAAAATAAAATAAATATACACGCGGAGGGAACCGATCGTAGAAGCATCGCATTTACAGTGAAATTCTATCCTACTGCACCACTGTGGTCTAAAAACGTAAAGTTATTTATAGCAATTTCGTGAAAAATAGGAATTTCTTATTTATAAGAATTTTAGCATTGCGTAATATTGTGTAATGTTTTAAGCAATGTCTGAATATGCTGTCTATTTTTTTAAATTGGCTATTGTACATCATTTCTATTATATTTATATATAGCACTGGTTCCCAATCAGTAGTCCGTAGAAGCCTAAATATGGTCCGCGAACGATTTTAATTTTGTGACTGGGGATGGTGAGGCGAAGGTGTTGTTTTATTATCACAGTTAATATTTTTTATACCTACATGCGTGGTGGTCTCTGCTACCAAGAATGATATAAAAGTGGTCCTTGATCAAGAAAAAGTTGAGAATCCCTGGTATATAAGATACAATTGGCACACAATTGTCCCAATTGGCTCTTTATGTGTACTGAAGCTATTAAATTGACGTCATGTTTACGATATATAGAAAGAAATTGGTAATAATAAAAATCAATGACCATATCAAAACATATTTTTTTGAAATATGATATGAGATTACAATATTTAATATTACGTTTTTAAAACAACGCATTTCAAAGACAATGATAATTTGAAAGTTGTACCTAAATAATTTTCAGATAATCGTACCGCACACGTTCTGTGAGGGAGTCCAGCCGAACCAATTGTACAAGCTTATTAAAGAGCAATATCCGTCAGTGACTGTGAGCGCGGTACAACGCCGCCACTTCAACGACGCCACCGGCCGACTACACGTACAGGCGCTGTGCGCCCCGCAGTATAGCGCTGTGTATTTGCAAGTTTTACATAAGTATGGACGGGTTTTGTTTTTTTTTAATCTATATTTTTTAAGTAGTTTTTTTTATTTGTGGACACATTTCGTATTTATATCCTGTTTCTACCGTAAGTGGAGCGGACTCATTGAGGACTACATTTAACTCGCAAGTGTAAACTGCATACTTACTTGTATTTCCACCGACTCTCACAGTGTATATTTATAATTTAATAAAAATACTTTTTTTAAAATATTATTTGCACAAATTGATTATAAAATGTTTTTTACAGGTTTTATGCTCTAACAGCAGCTGCTGCAGTTTTAAAGTACGTAGAGTACATTCAATGTATTGTCTTCGCTAAAGAATCGTTAAAAATAGAGTACCATTCATCTGAAAACACTATGATTATTGGTATATTCTTCCATCTTTAGATAAAAACCCTAAAAATTAAAAAATATAAATATAAAATTAAACATAGTAGAATGTAATTCTGCAGTCGTTACTTAGATGTCAAATTATAGTTTCCTAGTTAATAGTTCTAATACATTTATGTTCAAACTTGATGATAATTTAATATCTTATTTTAAATCACGTTTCAATTAGTGATGACAATGTGAGCTACATTGTGACAAAAGACGAGTCTAGTGTAAGTTCAAATTTAAAAAGTGGAAATCTATACATTTGGTATAAAGTGTTTCTCCAATTTAATTAAATCCTTAAATCAAATTTTGAATTCGTCGAGGCCAGTCGTGGCGCAGCGGCACAAGTGGTTGCGGGTTCGATCCCCAGTCGCGGAGTATATATGTTTCTAGACGTGGTAACAGCAACGCAACTGGAACTAGTGCAGCCGCTGGTGCCCTCCGCGGGGCCCCCCGGCTGCCTGCTGGGCGCGCTGGGCCCCGCGCGCACGGCGGGGGGCCTCAGGGGCCTGCGGGCCGCCGTGCTGCAGCCCTCCTGCAACGTACGCGTCGTGGAGGCCCGGCTGGACGCCGTGCAAGAGCTCATTGAAAGTGGTGCCGGGTTGATGGTTGATTTGCAGGTAGGTTTCTTATAAATTACATTAATTTACGATTTATAAGCTCCTTATTTTGCTCCGAGAGATTTGTCTTCGTATTGTATTTATGTATGTATTAAAAAGATTTTTCCTTATATACATATTATGTGGCACTGGCACACTTGTAAGGCCATAACCTATAGAAGTAAGCTGGTGTTATGGATATATTAATAAAATTCACGTTTCTATATCTTATATTCTTTCTATTTCATATATAACTACACGTACAATAAGTTATTTAATAATTTATTGGTGACAGAACTAACTTGATCATTTATTTGATGATGATCATGAGTGAACTGGAAAAAACGAAAATGTTCAAGCCAAGACTCATGAACCGTGCTATTATGTAACTACGTATAAACTATCTATATAAGTAAATAAATATATTTCCTTCCTTAGGATATTTTAAAAAAATTATCAGATATAGACAAAATTTTATTTTTGTGTATTGAAACACCTAATCAAAATATGGACAAATATGGCGAGCAACAATTAAATCAAACTATCCTATTAAAAACGACAATGGAAATGGTCCCTATGTTAATAGAAGCATTGAATAAAGTCGAGAGTGAAAAACTGAAAGCCATTAAAATGGTAATATTATAATTAATATTAGGTACCATAAATAGTTGCTTATTTTAGAGAGGATTTTTTTTAATATTGTAAGACTTTTTTACTACTAACAATAGAATATGAGTTTTTCGTAGTTCGTTAGAACAAGACAAATTGCTTATTTTCGAAATATAAGTATGATCACTTTTTTAATTAATTTTTACTGTAATTAACTTTATATATTAAAATTATATATCTTAAAGGATTTAGAAAATCCACACTACAATGAAATATCGAATATAATACGAGAAGTAATACAAGATGACGCCCACTTAGAGAAAGGGGCCATGGGTAGTCTCCAACGGTGTTTTGCTGTGAAACCAGAAATCAATGGCCTTCTAGACGTAGCTAGAAGGACTTATTCAGAATTAATAGAAGATATACAGAAGATAGTACAACAATTAGGCGAAATGCATGATTTACCGATACGTTTGAATCAAAACGTCATGAAAGGATTTCACATAGTGTTGCCAGTTGCACCGAAAAACAGAAGACATTTCAATGTTGAAAATTTACCACCAATATTTATCCAGGTATCTATTTCCCTATAAGATCATTATAAGTTTTATTTCTAACTTCAGTTAAAATTTATCTACTGATAAGATTATACTTGTGGATTTAGATAACAAATAAGGAAACGTATAGTAGGGAATAAAGACTTCCTTATAAATTGGCAAAGACATGTAATGTTTTATCTGTAATCTATTTACATTACATTTACACTTCTAATATAAATAAGTAACGGCGGTCTATTTGTTTATATGTTAAAAATATTTTTATTGTCTCGGTCGTTTTTTTTTTTAATAAACATAAAGGAGAGACGACATGTCTTAATAATAGATTTTATTTGCTCACTCGCACTACTATACTTATTCTAATCGCCATATGCGTGATATGCTTATAAACAAAAAGAAATTATCTTCTTTGAAAAAAAATAATGTTTTCTTTTATATTTTCCTTATAAAGAAATTGAACTACATATTTTGTTGTAGCACGAAATGCCTTCATGTTGTATTGCGCTACGACGCGTCTTGTTTATATTGCCTTTTTTATCTTTCATATTAATATAATTAGTTTCTTAGCAAAATAAAATGAATCTACAATATGATAAAAAGACCATTTATTTATAAACAAATTAAAGTTTACGTTTGGGGAATACGTTTCATTAAACAGATCTTAGCCAAGATGTTCGTTATTTACATCATTCTTATAACTATAAGGATAATAAGCCTTCAAATTAAAAAAGAAAACTTTTAAGGCCGTATCTAGATGAACAAATTTAAGCTCTAAATCGTCACGCTTTTTTTAAGGTTCCGTACATTCTGAAATGAAAATAACGGTATCTTTATAGTTTCTACTAAAATTACTTTCCATGTAGAAAACTATTCTATAAGTTGTAATAAGAAGATAATGAGGGGCAGGAGCACAAAGTGTGACTACAAAATCGCATGGTGGTGGATTCGATCCCCACTCGAGAACATTAAATATTTACTTAAATTTATATTTATATTTCTTCGCTCTGGTGTCGAAGCAAAACGCGGCGTTGAGTTCCGCCACTCAATACGCAATTCTTCCAGATTTGATGGAAAATGGAGTGTCTTAACACTAGGTTCCCTCTGCCTACCCTACTGTGTGCGGGATACAGCGTGAAACTGATTATTATTATTATGATTATAAGTTGTAATAAACTGTGAAGCATGCTAAAATTCTTTCACTACCATCCAGCAGCTATCGATATTTTATATAATTTATATTTTTCGGCGTTTAATATTTTTAGGAAAACTACAATGAAAACCGGGCTGAAACCCAAAAAAATGTACTTTTAGACCTTATTCTATCACCATAAAAAATATCATTAATTTCTGTTCGGAAAAAAGACAGAGGAGAAGTCGTTTTTAGTTTCTATAATGTTCGACATGTTAACCGACCTAATTTTATTCTTTTTATATCATTCATGTACAAAGAATTAACTTTTATATCTTTTTTTGTATTATATACAGATAATATTCTACTTTTCTTAATAGGTCGCTTTTAATGGAGCAAGTGTTACAATGACCACAGAAGAACTAGTTGTATTGGACCATCAAGCTAAAGAATCGTTAAACGAAATACAAAAGATGAGCAATATGTATAATTTTTTTTTTAATAAAAAGGATTTTTTTTGATATATTAATTAAATTTATCTTATTAACAAAAATATATTTATTTCAGAGTCATATCGTCATTGTTAAAGGAACTTCGTCCGTTTATGTCAAGTCTTTATAAATTGTGCGAGAATGTAGCTGAACTGGACATCTTGCTTGCTTTGGCTCATGTATTACGATTTTAAATACCCATTTATTTATTTTTATTTTAACTTTTGTTAGTCGTAAAAGCGACCTAGTAATATATAATCATTTTCCACGCATATAATAGTGTAAGCAGATAGAAGCTACTGTCCAGTTCTACGTTTTCTGTCTGCATTCGAGACGTGTGGTAAAAAGTGAAACTCTACTCTCTCACTTCGACTTACCACAGAGGTGATATGAAAATATTTCATTGCCGTGAGTGGAGATCGAACTCACAATCATCACGTTTACGGTCAATCAGATGGATGATCTGATTCTTTATTTATCGTACACTAGTAAGATTTTGCGTTGAACAGGGAAAACCCCAATATGTTTAGTCTAAGTTGAGCGGGGAAACACCTACCGAGGAGATAAATATATCATTATTGGAAATATGATCTCACATTAGCACATCTAATCGTGAAACACGCTGTAAACACGAGGTTATAAACTTTCTTAACAACCTAACTAACTAACTTAGCTCCACGCTCTATCCCTAGCGGGGTAGTCAGAGAGAACGTAGCGCCAAACGCTACGGTCTCTACATACCTCTTTCGCCTCGTCCTCTGTCATCTACCTCTACGCACGTGACCTCCGGGGAGTGCTCATACTTTTTACTTTTTTATTCCAACTTTTTTGATACCTAATCTCTCTCTACTTCTCTTATCGCTCACTTTTTCTTCACAGTTTTTTTTGGCAATTTTTTCATCACTCATTCGTTCGATGTGCCCAAACTAGCTGAGCACGTTCTTCTTCATTGTCACCGTGACATCCTCGCTAGTACCTGCCTTCTGTGTACCTCTCCATTAAAAATATTTTAAATAATAATTTATTAACATTTTTATATATAATTATATTTGATTTCATATTTTTTTCTTTAAAGGCAAGCACAATAGGATCATATATAAGGCCGAAATTCGATAGTTATTTGGAAATAAGGAATAGCGTTCATCCTCTTCTCGATTACAACACTCAAGTAATGCCAGTTCCTAACGACATTGTAAGAATATTTGCAAATATATATCAAAACATATTTCTTTCCGTTTAATACTTCTTCATTAGTTATTTACCCTAAATGATTATAGTAAAGAAGGAGAACTAAGACAAGACTCACAGTAGAGCGCCGCTCAAGGTTCGGTTTCGGTCTGGTGAACTATCCTTATATAAGAAACAATGAGACATTTATACTATATACTTGTATAATCAATTATACAAGTATATGAGATCCGATCGAAATTGAAACGAATGATCATGGATGAATCCCACTTAAGTGATAAGACATTTCGTTCTTCCCTTGCTAAAATTAGTCGCGGAACTCAACCCCGCATCAATATTTACTTATTTATCAATAATTTCCTCCAGTTTTATACATATTTATTAGTAACATTTCTAGTACAAAACATTTGTTTCATATTTTCAGTTTGCTAGTCCAGAGTACAATTTTACGATAATAACTGGTCCAAATATGGGCGGCAAAAGTATTTATATAAAACAGATTGCTATTATGCAAATTATGGCGCAGGTATGTGTTAAAAATAGTTAAAATGAAACAATTAAGTATATGCAGAAGATATAAATAGTACCGATACTAAGATTTTCTTATACAAAATAGATAAATAATTAAATTAAAAAAAAAAACAATAATTTTAATAATTAATATAAAAAACAAAGAGGACTATTGATAGTAACAAGTATTAGAGGACTATTGATAGTAACATTACCATGTTATAAGTCAACTTTTTCTTCTTCGGATCTTGAGAAGGATTATTTCCTTTCCTGGTACACGAAGTAGAAATAGTTTAATAGTTTCTTATGTCAATAAGAATCAGCAACCCTTTTATCCTCCTTTTCTTCCTTTCCTCCTCCTACTCGACCTCGACTCAATTGTACGTAATTTCCATTTTGTTCACCTAAGTTACAAAATTCAATAAAAAAAATATTTTTCATATTTTACGTAACACCTAAAATGGGAGAAATGTGTAGGTACAAAACATTACAGGGCGTTACGTGTAGGGTTTTAAATTCTTTAAATATTATTTAATAGCTTATTTTACGCAAAATATTATTTAATATAATATTTAGTTTTATTGATTATTGTTTGTTTTACTTTGATGTTTCTAGCTAGGTTGCTTCCTACCAGCAACAAACGCGGTACTTCGCTTATGCGACCGTATTTTTTCAAGGATTGGTTTCAACGATAATGTTGAATTCAACGCTTCTAGTTACGTTATAGAAGTAAGTTCATTTTCTTATTTACTTATCTTCTTGTATAATATTGTAATCTATATAGTTCATAATACCATAAAGCAAGTCATTCCGTTCGCTTATATTATGTTTTAATTAGATAAAAAGGTTAATTTTTATTTTATCTTTAACTTTTTTTTAATAAAAGATAAATAAAATCGTTGTTTTATATAGATGAAAGAAACCCAACATATTTTAAAAGGTCTTACTTCGTCAAGCTTGGTTATAATAGATGAACTATGCAGGTGAAGTTCATATTAAATGTTGTATTATTAATATTATTAAAAATAATTTTATACAAAATAATATTATATAGGCAGTTAAGGCTGTGGTTGTGATCTCGATTTCCACTCACGGAAAAAATAATAATTAAATTATTTCATTGCCACGCTCGGGGAAGCGAAGCGCGGCGTAGATATCCGCCACTCAACACGCAATGCTTCGAAATGTGGACTGAAAGTGGAATGGAGTGCCGTGAAGATGCAAAATATACTTACACATATAACTATGTACTTAAACAATTTTATATGTTAGATATCTTCTTAGAAATATTTACCTAGTTCTAGATTAAAATTAATCTATTTAAAGACTATCAAATTAGTGTAATAAATATAATATAAATAATAAATAACATATTTTTTTCAATCTAGGGGAACAAGTGTCGAAGAAGGCACCAGTATAGCTTGGGCGATATGCGAAGAGCTCTTGAGAAGTGATGCCTTCACTTTCTTCACCACCCACTTCTTATATCTCACTAGATTACAAGATATATATTTTAATGTTGTAAAGTAAAGTATTATTATAACTCTACTAAAGTTAGCTAGTTTAACTGTTTCATATATTTGTTTGGTTTTATAGGTAAGGCTGATGCTCAATATTTTTTATTACCACTGGTAACAGAGTAAGCAAGTAGAACGTTAGTGCTAAGGCACTCCGTTCTCGTTTTCTAAACCTATACACTAGGTTTTAAAAGGTGGAACTTAACACTGCAATTTGTCTACCAGAGTAGGAAAATGAAAAACAATTCATTCCGTTGAGTTGATTCTCACTCAACGGAATCCACAATCATTGCATTTATAGTCAGAGAATGTCCCACTGCGCCTATAATTTAATATACAATAGGCACATTTAATATTTACCTATTTCGAACAAAATCGTAAGGCGCTTCCGAAATGATAATACATTATAAATATATAATGACAAAAAAATCGTCGAACTACATAAAATATCTGTAAACTGATATCTATTTAACATATTATCGAGAAAAAACGAGTATCAATCTAATAAACCTCTGGCTTAATTGTCCATCATTAGTCGCACACGCTGCGCCATCTCTACGGCGACGGCCTCTAGTTCAACTAAAACATAATATATTATATTACAGTTGTCACACAGCCGTTACAGAAGAAAGTAATTCTCAAGGTTCACACAAGAAAATAATTTATCTACACAAAATCGAACCTGGAATTACGAAGATGGAGCACTATGGCCTCGCACTGGCCGCTAAAACGAATCTCCCACGAGACACTGTTAATTTAGCAATGGAGCTTTCTGAACTTATTACTAAAAACACACAGGTATATAATTAATTATTATGTGTTTCTTAAATACTTACATCCGCCATTTTTCGATAAGCAATTTGTTCTCTTTCCTTAACATAAAACAATATCAATTATGGGTAAATGTTCTGTCCAGTCAAAGTAAATCCGCAATCATTAGGTACAGACGACATAACTGATATCCTAATATCACGTTATAATAATATTAAAATTTTTCAGCAATTCTTTTATACTTTAATTTATCCTTTTGTCCGTAACATAAAAATTTATCGTATATCCTCAGTAATAAATTTGTGTAAACTCTTTGAATAGTTTATAAAAATATATTAATAACGTTTTAGAGGCCAGTCGTAGCGCAGGGGCAAAAAGTGTGACTGTAAAACCGACTGGTTGTGGGTTCGATCCCCACTCGAGGAAATGAAATATTTACAATATTAAAAACTATTATTATTATTATTTTTTTATACATTAATTTCTTCGCTCTGGTGTCAAGGCAAAGTGCGGCGTATAGTTCCGCTACTCAACACGCAATGCAAACAAGAATTCGGTAGAACGTGGGGAAAGGAGTGTTTTAAAAATAGGTTCTCTCTGCCTACCTTGCTGTATGTGGGATACAACGTAAAGTAGATTTTTTTTGTAACAAAATTTCAGCCTCCAATTCTTAAATCACCAATACCAGTTATAGAGAAAACGCTATATGATCTACATGCTAAAATAAAACAAGAATCTCGTAAAAAATGTGATTTTGAAAGAACTACTAAAAGATTGATTCAAGAATTTAAAAATGCCAATCCAACGCTTATAGAAAATATGAGAGTAGAACGGAACCTAACATCAAATAATAGAATAAATATAAGTAGTGATGTAATGAATGATACAACTGGACCTAATAGTTCAAAATCATTCTCTAAACAAGACTTAATTCAGACAAATAACAATATTAACAAAGCAATTAATAATGACACTTCAATTTCAACAACGGGTTACAGTTATTCTATTCAAGAAAACGGTAAAAGTAATAAACATATTTATTCAGTAAAGCATTCTACTGAATTACTTAACACTATAGAAAATAATAATTTAGAACAACCATTGCCCCAAAATCAAATGTCTGATAATGAATGTGACAAAAATTATGATTTGGTTAATAAAAATGAATTCAATTTGAAAAACATCTCTGGCGTTAGCAGTAACGATTCAAATGTTGCTAGAAATAATACATCACAATTTAATGATGATAATGAAAATTATGAAGTGAATGATCATCATAATGAAAGTGAAAGTGATTCAGATATAGCTACAGCGTTAACGCAAGTTCTAGAAGAAACTTCTGCAAGTACGAATTCAGAAAGCAATGTGTCGGTCAATGAAGAACTTATGAGAGAAACAATTGAAGAAATTAATGAAGATTTAAAAAGAAATTGTATAACTGTACTTGATGATATTATTCTTACACCACCACTAGAATTTAGAGATTATAATTGAGACTGCTAACGGATATAATTGAGATTGCTGCATGCACTTTTTTCAATTAATATTGTTGAATAAAATACTGAACTTATTTCTTCTTATTATTTCTTTTCCTTACTCATAGTGCCTATACTTAATTTTTAAATATATTTGGCATTTAAAACGATAGACGTAAATTTTCATAAAATTTTGTTTGTATTATATTTTTTTAAACAAATTGGGTGTTGCAAGGCAGCTCAATTCAAAACCATGGTAGTTTATATATTTACCAAGCAAGGGAGAGCAAATATTTTTTGTATTGTTTTGAAGCGTTTTATCTGTGCAAAAGTTTGATTGCAAGAAAAAAATCATTACAATTCTCTACGTCTTTTCCAAGTAAACCTGAATATATGTTAAAATTAAAAAAATATAAGTATATAATAGTTTGACAGTATAAATTAATAATTAAACACTGGCAACACCACTTACCAAGTATGATGCGAAAGCAAATGGCCGCTTAGCTATATTTTGCTAATGCTACTTACGTTTGGAGGTTTACTTTATTTCATTGAATGTTTTTAATGTGTACCATAATAAATAAACTACTGACAGAGTAGGCCAAGTGAGTTGTGCTATCTTTTTTGCGTCAATACTTATTTAAGACCAATGTTTGGATCTTATTTTATAAATCGGTAAATGTAAACCATCCACGTGCTTATTTTAGAGAGAAGGCGCAGCCATGTCGCTGCCGCCGTATCTTTTGGGGCCCAACCCATGGGCTACGATGATGGCGCAGCAGCAGCTGGCAGCGGCGCAGCAGGCGGCTTTGCAAGCCCATGCCGCCGCCGCTGCTGCAGCGCCCCCTGTGCCGCCGGCTCAACCGCCAAAGCCGCATCATATACCTGAGGAAAAAATCAAAGAGAAAGGTATATTTTGTCATAAGTATAAGATTTTAATTATAGTGTCATTTGGTTAAATTGCTAGATTTTCATAACAATTAACAAACGACTTTGAGATGTTATATGAAATCATTTTCGCAGTCTGTTAAGAATTACCAACTGCAAAAAGGATTCAGGATAGGAAATTCAAACAACAAACTTACAACTACTTATTACTTAGATATAAACATTTAACAAATGAAAAATTAAAATAAAAAAAATTATGAAGATTTAATATATTTATTTTTATTATAATATACTTAAGGCGAAAGCCATTGTAATAAATAGGATGGCATCCGTGTACAAACATTGTGGTCATGACTACATGAGCTTTATTGCTACTGGGGAATGAGTGACTAATATAATTATGTTTCCCCACTCAGCCAGAACCCAACATGGCATTGAGTTTCGCAATTTGTCATACAATGTCTTGAAAAAACAGTGTTAGCTTCATTACTAACTAACTAAAAGAAATTGTGACCAGTTGTGGTGTAGGTGCAAGCACAAGTGTGTGATTGTAAACAGGTTATGAGTTCACTTCCTACTGGATGAATTTAAATACTTTATATTTTCATTTCCTTCATCCTTAAAAACAATACCGAAAAAATAATGCTTAGTAATAAAAAAATGAACATCAAAGTTTTGTGTTTACAGGCTCAGCAAGACTAGTAGTTAATATGTGGTAAAAAAATATTTATGCAGGAATAAAAAAAAGTTACAAAAATGTGACCTTCTATTCAGTTTTCATTTATTTTGGTGTAAAAAATAAGGCTTTGTTCCCTTTGCCCAAGATTGCAATATTTAGTTGTTTACTGTAAACATTTTCCAAAGGGATATATAAAACTGCAATGGATATTCTTTTTCACCCAAGTTTTAGTGAAAAATGCTGTAGTTGCAAACAATTATAAAAATTGCATATAAAATATTTGTTATTTTGTATATGTATATGTATCGAGTTACAATCCTGTTGGTTTATTAATAAAAAAATACATTTAAGTATTATAAGTAGAAATCTTATTTCTATTTTCCGTTATCATGAAGATAATGCTATGTTCTAGTTTAAGAACTAAAACAAATTTATTTTATAAACATCATTTTCTTTCACAGCCCAGAAATGGCTACAACTACAATCAAAACGTTTTGCCGAAAAACGAAAATTCGGTTTTGTGGATGCTCAGAAGGAAGACATGCCACCGGAGCATATAAGAAAAATTATAAGAGACCATGGGGACATGACTAGTCGCAAATATCGTCATGACAAAAGAGTTTACCTTGGAGCCTTGAAGTACATGCCACATGCAGTCATGAAACTGTTAGAGAACATGCCTATGCCATGGGAACAAATTAGAGATGTCAATGTCTTGTATCACATCACTGGTGCTATTACATTTGTAAATGAGATACCTTGGGTTATTGAACCTGTTTACATTGCTCAATGGGGTACCATGTGGATTATGATGCGTAGGGAGAAGCGTGATCGACGTCACTTCAAGAGAATGAGGTTCCCACCATTTGATGATGAAGAACCTCCTCTAGATTATGCTGATAATATCTTGGATGTAGAGCCTTTGGAGCCTATTCAGATTGAGCTGGATCCTGAGGAAGATGGAGCAGTTGCTTCCTGGTTTTATGATCATAAACCACTATTGGGAACTCGGCATGTCAATGGTTCAACATATAGAAAATGGAATCTGTCACTACCACAAATGGCAACACTGTACAGGCTTGCTAATCAATTGTTAACAGATTTGGTAGATGACAATTATTTTTATCTATTTGATTCTAAAAGTTTCTTCACTGCAAAAGCTTTGAACATGGCAATACCAGGTGGGCCTAAGTTTGAGCCACTAGTGAAAGATAATTCTGCAGGAGATGAAGATTGGAATGAGTTCAATGACATTAATAAGATTATAATACGACAGCCAATAAGAACTGAATACAGAATTGCTTTCCCATACCTGTATAACAATTTGCCTCATTTTGTTCAGTTATCTTGGTAAGTTTGTCCCTTATACTCTCTATTTTTATGTGAATTATTTAGGTAAATAATATTTTTAAAAATTATTACTCATTTGTGGAATATAATAGAGTATTGATCATCTTAAACTAGGTTCTTTTACAACAGAACAGAAAACCATATTTAATTATTTACATATGTTATTATATTTTTAATGACATACAAAATGAATATAAATGCAGTCAAAAAAAATTACATAAAAATTAATAATTTGTGTATTAGAAAAACTCCCTAGTTACGTTCAGTAGCAGTCATTTAGTTGATATCAACATTCCGATAATACTGTAAATTGTTATAATAATAATATTAACAATTTTCACAGGTATCACACACCAAATGTAGTATACATCAAAACTGAAGATCCAGACTTGCCCGCGTTTTATTTCGATCCTCTTATCAATCCCATATCTCATAGACATTCAGTGAAGTCTTTAGATCCAGTGCCGGAAGAAGAAGACTTCCTACTCCCTGAAGAAGTGTCGCCATTCTTACAAGAAACAGCTTTGTATACTGATAACACAGCTAATGGCATTGCTCTTTTGTGGGCTCCAAGACCTTTCAATATGAGATCAGGTAAAATGACAGTGAAAATATAAAATTTAACTTAATGGTTATTATAGTATAGGGGCCATCAAAGCACTTGACCGTAAAGGGTTCAAATGCCATTCAGGGGAATAAATGTTTTTGATTTCCTTGTTTTGGTGAATAGACAAATCGTGCCGTAGAGTTCCGCCGCTCAAAACACAATGTCTCGAAAATTGGCCGTAAAGTGGGACACCCCTCTTTGCCTATCATACTATATGCAAGATACAGCGTGAAGCTAAAAACTATTATTATTTAAAATATTTTACATTCACCCATATAACTATTAATTTCTAACTATTAATTTTTAGGTCGTACTCGTCGTGCCATCGATGTACCTCTCGTCAAGACATGGTATAAGGAACATTGTCCTCCCGGCCAGCCTGTAAAAGTCCGTGTGTCGTATCAAAAACTACTGAAATACTATGTGCTGAATGCTTTGAAGCATAGACCACCCAAGCCACAGAAGAAAAGGTTTTTTTTTTTAATAATTATTAGAATTGGTGGTCGTATATAATGAATATATGGCTTAAATTTCTTTTTCAACCCATTTTTAGTATAAAAAACATAAAAAAATGAAGCTTTCATGTTGTATCCCACACACAGTAGGGTAAGCAGAGAGAATGTTGTGTTAAGGCAGTCTTTTTTCCACTTTCCGCCGAATTCTGGAGGTATTGCGTGTTGAATGAGTATAAATAAACATTTCATTTCCTGGAGTGGGGATCAAAGCCACAACCAGTCGCGCTTACACTTTTTTTATTAGTTTTGCCATTAAACAACTATTATTTGTCATAGTTGTTGTCTATAGGACTTTCAAATGCTTCTCAGAAGATAAGATATTTGTGATACTTTGTAAAACTTTGTAAAAAAATTTGGTTTCTAGATATCTATTCCGCTCATTCAAATCAACAAAGTTCTTCCAAACAACAACTCTGGATTGGGTGGAGGCTGGTCTGCAAGTATGTAGACAAGGATACAATATGCTCAATTTACTTATTCATCGCAAGAACCTAAACTATTTACATCTTGATTACAACTTTAATTTGAAGCCTGTTAAGACACTTACTACTAAAGAGAGAAAGAAATCTAGGTTTGGAAATGGTAAGCAGTATTTTTAATACTTTTTATGGTGCTATTCCGAATTTTCGAGACATTGCAAGTTGAGAGGAACTCAATGCTGCACTTTGTCAGGTTACTTACTATACAGGAAGAGGAATTGAAAATAATTCATTCTCTTGTGTGGAAACCAAACCTACAACTGTTGCGTTTACAATAAATCGTTAACGTACCGTACCATACCGTATTATTTTGATATTATGTACTCATGTTTGTCTAATTTTGTTACAGCATTCCACTTATGTCGTGAAATACTCAGATTAACAAAGCTCATAGTGGACTCTCACGTACAATATCGTCTAAACAATGTGGATTCCTTCCAACTGGCAGATGGTCTACAGTACATTTTTGCCCATGTTGGTCAACTCACTGGAATGTACCGATACAAATATAAATTGATGAGACAGATTAGAATGTGCAAGGATTTGAAGCATTTGATTTACTATAGATTTAATACTGTAAGTTTGATTTAAGCTTTTCATTTAGTTTGTCTTGTTAATGTACTTGAGTAGTAATTATTGGTTGATTTGGTTTTCTTCATTATTGTATTTATTTCTATTAAATTATTATTAATATAAAAATACTAATCGTGAGATTCAAATCACACACTTCAGCCACTTTTTTAATGCTGTACTATATTTATGTACTGCTATCACATTTATTGGCTTATTTATAACAAATAGAGATATTTTATATGGCAAAACCAAATAAATATATAATAATAATTAGAATTAATTTATTTCTTTAGGGTCCTGTATCTAAAGGGCCTGGTTGTGGGATCTGGGCACCAGGCTGGCGTGTATGGTTGTTCTTTATGCGTGGTATAACACCGCTGCTGGAGCGTTGGCTTGGCAATTTGTTGTCCAGGCAGTTTGAAGGACGACATTCAAAGGGTATGTGTTGTTTTTGCTATTTTCGTAACGTTTTTGAGTATATTATATTATAAGATTATTTTTTGAAAGATTAAAACTATTTTAAGTTATCTTTAACTTATTTGGAATTAATTATAAGTATAACAAATGGCAGGGATTGTATGTATTATGTAAATCAATTAATGTTTAGTTTAGTTTTTTTTTTACATTTTTTGTTTGTTTAATCTACTTTAAGTTATATTCAGTAAAAACATTACGTACCTTAAAGTTATTTCAGTAATATGGTTAGGTAATATTTAAAAAAACTCACTATGGTGAGTTTTTTAAATATTTAGTTGTTTAAAGTTTTTACAAATTCTAATATATTATTTCCAAACACAGGTGTTGCCAAAACAGTAACGAAGCAGCGTGTCGAGTCCCACTTCGACCTAGAACTGCGTGCCTCAGTGATGCACGATATTGTGGATATGATGCCCGAAGGTATCAAACAGAATAAGGCAAGGACGATCTTGCAACATTTGTCTGAGGCATGGCGTTGTTGGAAAGCGAATATACCTTGGAAAGTTCGTATTTAGATTTGTTAAATATTATAATATAATAATAATAAAATTTGTTGTATTACTTTCAAAGTATAAATTTAATCAGCTTCTTTTGCCTTCTCGTTTAGGTCCCAGGACTCCCGACACCCATAGAAAACATGATTCTCCGTTATGTTAAAATGAAAGCCGACTGGTGGACCAACACGGCCCACTACAACAGGGAACGTATACGGCGCGGCGCGACCGTTGACAAAACTGTGTGTAAGAAGAATCTAGGACGACTTACTAGATTGTATTTGAAAGCTGAACAGGAAAGACAACATAATTATTTGAAGGTATAGAATATTAACTACACTACTTTTACATTCTTTTGTAGGACAAATCACATGCAACAAAGGTTTTGTTAATTATAATGAAGAACATTTTAAAATTATTTTAAAAATTGTTTATCCATAGGTTTACATATGTTTCAATTAATGTTAATATTTTTTTTATTGATGTAACAGTTATTTAATCCATTAATTGATTTTCGTTTTAACATTTAATTTCTTTAGGATGGACCCTACATTTCACCTGAAGAGGCTGTAGCTATCTACACGACGACTGTCCACTGGCTGGAGTCCCGGCGCTTCGCCCCCATACCTTTCCCTCCACTATCATATAAACATGACACGAAACTTCTTATATTAGCCTTGGAAAGACTGAAAGAAGCTTACAGCGTCAAGTCCAGGCTGAATCAAAGTCAAAGAGAGGAACTGGGTCTAATAGAACAAGCCTATGATAATCCTCACGAAGCTTTGTCCAGGATCAAACGTCATTTGCTCACACAGAGAACTTTTAGAGAGGTATTATATGAATTGTCTGTAACATGTATTCGTTGATACTGTAGAATTTATTTAATTTCATTATTAATAGTAAATAATTACTATTTATCGTGGCTACAGTCTAGCACATAATATGGTAAATTTGTAGAGCTAAAATATAACATCATATTAGCGCAAAAAATTGTATATAAATTAGAAAGTATAAAATGATTTTAATATTTTTCTATCGTTATAATAGCATTTGGAACAAATTAGATTTTCCCTTAGTCTATTGTATGTTATTATGTATTATGTATATAAGTACATTAGTTGTACTAATTAATCTGCCATCTTTAATCATTGATAATAAAAATCTTACCAACCACAGGTGGGAATAGAATTCATGGACCTCTACTCTCATCTGGTCCCAGTATACGATGTGGAGCCCTTAGAAAAGATAACAGATGCCTATCTTGACCAATATCTCTGGTATGAAGCTGACAAGCGTCGGCTTCTACCACCGTGGGTAAAGCCTGCTGATACTGAACCCTCGCCTTTGCTGGTTTATAAGTGGTGCCAAGGTAAGTGTTTAAGATTATATATTGATAGTTATTTAGTTATTTATTGTCTGTATCTGATTTTTGATTGCAATAAATCTTTATATTTCATATATTTTTTTAAAACAAATATTGCAAAGTAATTATAAGATTAGTATTAAAAAGTGTTTTTAATATATAGGTTTGTTAGGGTGTCAGTAATGTGTGCTATCATAGTATTACTATCTTATACTTTTTTTATAAAATAAATTGAAAATTATATAGACCTGGGAAAAATTCTAATTAAACGAAACTATGGAATGTTACATAAAAAAATTATAAAGAAAATAGAAGAAAGAAGAAAATATGCAACTGCCCATAGTGTGCGTTGTAGCAAAGGAGATCAAATGGTTGTACCATCCCCTTGTTACAAACCTCACTTTGGTTCTTTGCACAATCCAACAAGAACATCTAAATATGTTTTATTATTTTATTACATTACTTATATATATATAAGGTTGAACATCATTCTCCCATAAATATAATTATAATTAGATAGTTATTTTTTGCTCTAAAAATTCTTTCATAAACCTAAGATATAATTGATCTTTTGTTTTGTTGATAATATTATGACAATAATTTTCGACTGTACGTAATAGTTGCGGATTCTAATGAACAGAATTGAATATTAAAATCTAAAAAAAACGTATGCAAAATTAGGCTTTAATTTCCCATATATATATTGGATCAGGCATGGTTATAAAAATACGCTAGTTTGTAAGACGCTAAATACTAATATTTAGGAAAATATCAAAATAAATATACACTTATTAAGCTACTTCTAATATTATTGTATTTACAAAACAGGTATAAATAATCTACAAGATGTATGGGAGGTTGGTGAAGGAGAATGCAATGTGCTGTTAGAATCTCGTTTTGAGAAACTATATGAAAAGATCGATTTGACACTACTCAATCGCTTGTTGCGTTTGATTGTCGACCACAATATTGCGGATTATATGACTGCTAAGAACAATGTCGTTATTAATTACAAGGTGAGTCGACAAAATAATTTGCTATGATGTTTAAAGGCAAGTTTAATGAGACTGAACTAAGTGAAGCTTAAGTTGGGGAAAGTCTTTAGACATGTCTCAGCTAAAACATGTCTAAAACATTAGAAAAATAGTTTTTTACATTGACAAACAATTAGAAAAAAAATATTTTTCTTTACTTTTTGCTAGAAGCAAGTTCCTCCTAAAATACTTAATATTATTTGAAATTCATTAGTTGAAATAAAATTCTTATTTTATGATGAACCGCGTAGGGGTCCTGAAACCAGAGAGTCCCTGTGCTCTGGGGGCGGCCGTCGACTGTGGACGATGTCGATCACATTGTACTGCAGCGACGGTCGTCTGATAATACGCTATCTGATACTAAAAAAAATTAAAATAAATAAAATAATTATTTATATTATTTAATAAATAAAGTCTATTTCTTATAGGATATGAATCATACAAACTCCTATGGAATCATTAGAGGACTTCAATTCGCTTCGTTTATAGTGCAATACTATGGCCTAGTATTGGATTTGCTTGTCCTTGGTCTGCAGAGGGCTAGTGAAATGGCTGGTCCTCCACAACTGCCGAATGATTTCCTATCGTACCAGGACAGAGCGGCGGAGGGAGCCCATCCTATCAGATTGTATTGCCGATATATTGACAGGATCCATATATTCTTTAGGTATTTTTTTAATTCTTTTGTAAAAACTTATAAATTGAAAAACTTTCTCATACCGCTATATTAAACTGTATAGTAAAAAGCTTAAAAAAGATAAAATATACATAATAATTGTGTTATGTATATTTTCTGTTATTGAATTCTTAAATTCTTTTATTTTGTTATTTAAATAGGACTAATGTTGATACACATCAGTTTTGACTTTACTTACGACTACGGTAAAACAACTGTTCTAAAGGTTATATTTTGATATTTTTTTAGATTCACAGCAGAAGAAGCAAGGGACTTGATTCAAAGATATCTAACAGAGCATCCAGATCCAAATAACGAGAACATTGTCGGTTATAACAATAAAAAATGTTGGCCGCGAGATGCGAGGATGAGATTGATGAAGCATGATGTTAATTTGTAAGTATAAATGTGATGTAAAAGTTTGATTATAGTAAATTACTTTGGGGCCAATCGTGGGGCAAGGGCCCAAAATGTGACTGTAAAATTGACTAATACTTTCTTCTACAGGGGTCGCGCCGTATTCTGGGACATTAAGAATCGTTTGCCACGCTCAGTAACTACCATACAGTGGGAGAACAGCTTTGTATCGGTCTACTCAAAGGATAATCCCAACTTACTGTTCAACATGGCAGGATTTGAATGCAGAATATTACCTAAAGTAAGTTTTTAGTTTTTAATAGTGTTGTTTATATAGGTTTATACATTGAAATGTCCATTCTGATATCTGGATAATATGTAAGATTTATAAATTTTATAAAAGTACCTATTCTTTCTTTAGTGTTAGTTTTTCCGCTATATTAATTAAAATTGTTTTACTGTTTTTTTTTATTAATAGTACTGTTTTTTTAAACATTAAAATAATTAGCCATTTTACTACAACTTGCTTGCGGTTTGCAGTGTCGAAGCCAACACGAAGAGCTATCTCATCGAGACGGAGTGTGGAATCTCCAAAACGAAGTGACAAAAGAACGTACAGCGCAATGCTATTTACGAGTGGACGATGAATCCCTAGCGCGTTTCCATAATAGAGTACGACAGATTTTAATGGCGTCAGGCTCCACTACCTTTACTAAGATCGTTAATAAATGGAATACAGCGCTTATTGGTAAGTGGAATTGTCAAATTACATGTCAAATAATATTTATATTACTTTTTCATAATGTTAAATATTTTTCACTCGCATTCACATCTCTTCGCTCAGGTGTCGAGGTTAAGCGCAATGTTGAGCTCCGCAACTCAACACGCAATGCCTCTAGAGTTCGGCGGAAAGTGTCTTCTGTTGATAAAAAACGCACTAAGTAAATTATGTCTTAAATATCATTTTATGATTCGGTATTCGGTTAATTGATGCGACAATGCTGTATTGCACCTTTTGAAATGTTATAGGAGATACAAATATGCTTAACATTAACATTATATTCTGCACAGGTCTTATGACATACTTCCGTGAAGCAGTTGTTAACACACAAGAGTTGTTAGATCTCCTCGTCAAATGTGAGAATAAGATTCAAACTCGTATTAAAATCGGTTTGAATTCAAAAATGCCCTCTCGTTTCCCGCCCGTCGTTTTTTATACGCCTAAGGAGTTGGGTGGTTTGGGAATGTTGTCTATGGGCCATGTTTTGATTCCACAGGTAAATGATTAACTGTTAATTATGTTAATATGAATTATTTTTACTGTCTGTACTGATTACAGTAAAGACACTTCACATTGGTGAAGAAGCAGAAGGCAATTTTACTAACTGATTTTACCGTTAATTTAAAAAGTTAAGTCTTATAAACAAATAAAAGAAAAAAAATATAAAGAAGTATATTTGTTATTAACATGGTATACTTCTCTCATGATGAGAATCTGGTTGAAGAACTGCCAGCCTAACATAGTCTGTAAAACGAGCCTAAAGCTTACATACAAGATTTTCTCTGTTTACTCATTTAACAAAGATATATAAACATATTTTTTAAAAATATTCTATTTTACAGTCCGATCTTCGTTGGTCGAAACAAACAGACGTTGGCATCACTCATTTCCGCTCAGGAATGTCTCATGATGAAGACCAGCTCATTCCCAATTTATACCGTTACATCCAGCCCTGGGAAGCTGAATTTGTTGACTCACAAAGAGTATGGGCGGAATACGCATTGAAGAGACAGGAGGCTAATGCTCAGAATAGGTTTGTTCAATTTACTATCGTATACTTTAGTCAAGTATTATAAATTGCAGAACAACAAATGTTAATAAATTATCTTAAAATGATATAATTAGTTAATATTGAGATATGTACAATTATAAAAAAATCTGGAGATTAGATTAGCTTCTTTTTAGCTTTATTGAACATTGTTTTTAATAAATATTTCAATTATAATACAACCCAATATGAACTTTGCAATATCCTGGTCTTAATTAGTGCCAGATTACTACGATTCTACTCATGTACATTTATTGGATTTTTATTACACAATTTTCATCAGTCGAAACACTTAAATGTTTACTAATATATATATATGTTTTAATACTTTCTTGGTTTCATGTTGATTATAAAATTTTTGGATATGATGAACCGCGTAGGGGTCCTGAAACCAGAGAGTCCCTGTGCTCTGGGGGCGGCCGTCGACTGTGGATGATGTCGATCACATTGTACTGCAGCGACGGTCGTCTGACAATACGCTATCTGATCTCAAAAAACCTTTAAACTAATCATATATTCCTGTAAACGAATAATAAACATATTAAAGAGTCAATATTTTCTTAGGCGTCTAACATTGGAAGATTTGGAGGACTCGTGGGATAGAGGTATACCAAGAATCAATACGCTGTTCCAAAAAGACAGACACACACTCGCCTATGATAAGGGATGGCGTATACGAACTGAGTTTAAGCAGTATCAGGTAATTCTCTCGTATACAATGTGAACTATGCGCGATATTTGTGGATTATGTTATATTTTCCCAATGGGAACAATTTGTTGACGATAATAACATCGTTTGTTAGGCTTAATCTCAAGCTACAAAGGGAATGTAGTGAATGGAGAATTGTGTCATTAGTTTTTCTTTATATTAGTGTTAAGTTGCTTATTTGCCTCTATTTTTTATTGTAAAGAAGCAGCGGCACAACATCTGACTGTAATCGCGACGGTTGTGTGTTCGATTGTCATCGAGGGAAATGAATTGTATGGACTACCTCAATTTTGAAATAAGATAAAACGCAGCGTTAAGTTCCATCATTAAACAATCAATGTGCAAGATTGCGCGGAAAGTGTTAATCCTAGGTTCCCTTTGTCTACCTTGCGACATGCGAGATTAAACATGAAGCTAAAAACTACTGCATTCTTTTTCATTCGAATATACTTTTTTTATCCAGGTTCTAAAACAAAACCCGTTCTGGTGGACTCACCAACGTCACGACGGTAAACTGTGGAACTTAAACAACTACCGTACTGACATGATACAAGCACTCGGAGGAGTGGAGGGCATCCTCGAACATACATTGTTCAAGGGCACTTACTTCCCCACTTGGGAGGGTCTGTTTTGGTATGTAGATTTTTTTTAATAATATTTAGTTATAATGGCTGTAACGTATTAGAGTTGTAAATAATCGCTTTTCAAAGATAATAGATCAAATCGAGTAAACTATAATTTTTTATAATTTGTTAGTCTTTCTTAAAAATAAAAGATTGATAATAGATATTTTTATAATACATTTAGATATGTGTATATGTTGTAAATGGTGTTTGATTTCTTCAATTTCTTAGTTAATGTTTATTCATTTGTATAGGGAAAAGGCTTCCGGATTTGAAGAATCTATGAAATACAAGAAATTGACGAATGCTCAAAGATCTGGTTTGAACCAAATTCCGAACCGTCGTTTCACGTTGTGGTGGTCACCCACTATTAACAGAGCCAATGTGTATGTCGGTTTCCAGGTATGTAATGGTTAATTGTGTATAACAATAATTTTATGAACTTATGATTAAACATAAGTTACTAAATAAATTGTAATTTTCATGTCTACATTGCTTTTATAGGTACAACTGGACTTAACAGGAATATTCATGCATGGCAAAATTCCAACACTAAAGATTTCCCTCATTCAAATATTCCGAGCTCACTTGTGGCAGAAGGTTCACGAGTCCATAGTGATGGACTTGTGTCAGGTGTTCGATCAAGAGTTGGATGCCTTGGAAATTGAAACAGTCCAAAAAGAAACTATACATCCTCGTAAATCATACAAAATGAATTCGTCCTGTGCCGACATTTTGTTGTTTAGTGCCTATAAATGGAATGTTTCGAGGCCCTCGTTGCTTGCAGATACAAAGTAAGGCTGTGTTATTGTTTCATTTTTTTTAAGAGAATAAGAACTACAATTTAAAATACAAAAACTAGTTTTCCCGTTTTGGTAGAAAAAACTTCATTCAGTTCTTGATATTGTACTAAATGTTTTGGCCTTTAGTATACAATACATATATTGTACATGAAGAAAGAAAACAGTTTAATCCTAATAAATAAGGAAAATAATTTCTAAAAATAAAAGTATATAATCTCTTCCAGAGACACAATGGACAACACAACAACACAAAAGTACTGGCTCGATATACAACTCCGATGGGGTGATTACGATTCCCACGATGTAGAGAGATATGCGAGAGCCAAGTTCCTCGATTATACAACTGATAACATGTCCATTTACCCGTCCCCCACTGGCCTGCTCATTG
The DNA here is from genome assembly GCA_030704555.1 of Heliconius charithonia. Taxonomy (NCBI): domain Eukaryota; kingdom Metazoa; phylum Arthropoda; class Insecta; order Lepidoptera; family Nymphalidae; genus Heliconius; species Heliconius charithonia. The sequence continues at coordinate 2,794,946 of CM060819.1, read as the reverse complement.
CTATTGATCTGGCTTATAATTTACACAGGTATTATTTTTAAATGTTACAAATATACTGCAAAGGTATTATATATTTTTTGTTTCTTTATATTTATTTTTATAATAAAATTTTTAATAAAGTATAAGAGCACAGTGTGACTGTGAACGCGACTGGTTTTGGGTTTAATCCCTGCTCAAAGAAATATTTATTTAAATTTATATATACAATTTCTTCGCCCTGGTGTCGAGTCAAATCGCGACGTTGTGATCCGCCACTCAACAAGCAATGCCTCTAGAATTAAGCTGAAAGTGAGGAACTGAGTGTATTACACTAGGTTCCCTCTGCCTGCCTATTCTGCTGTGTGCAGGATACAGCGTGTTATATTATTTCTATTTTATTTACAATTATTTACATCGACCAGCGCCTCTTGGAAACGCCTTAAACCGAACGAATAAACGATTTCCAAATTCCAACGAGTTCAAATCTTGCTCCATGCAAATGTGGAATACCACATTGAAAATGTGGTAAATATTATTAAAACTGTTTATTTACACAGTGCATATGGAAACTGGTTCCCCGGCTGCAAACCGCTCATACAACAAGCAATGGCCAAAATAATGAAGGCCAACCCTGCCTTGTACGTGTTACGTGAACGTATACGTAAAGCGTTACAGCTATATTCGTCCGAGCCCACTGAACCTTATCTATCCAGTCAGAATTATGGTGAATTGTTCTCTAACCAAATTATTTGGTAAGTTGATTGATTTTATTTATAAATGTATGTACGAATGGCGTGAATGGCGTGTCTTACCGGTAAATTTGCCTACCTTGCTGGATAAATGCGAGATAAAGCATAAAAGTAGAAAAGGATTTAATTTATGACTTTGTTATGAATTTTAAAAATAATTATTATTAAATAATGTGAAGTAAATTAAATATCTTTTTCTTCTGTAAAATTAAAATATACCAACAATTGAAATTTAATAGGTATATGATTAGTATTTTTTTGCTTGTCCTCTAGGTTCGTAGATGATACTAACGTATACCGTGTGACAATCCACAAGACGTTCGAAGGTAATTTGACGACGAAGCCTATCAATGGGGCCATCTTCATATTCAACCCGCGCACTGGACAGCTTTTCCTTAAAATTATTCACACAAGTGTATGGGCAGGACAGAAACGTTTGGGACAGGTAAATATAATACATTTTTAAGCTCTAACTAAAATATAATTATGGCAGCATCTATTGTAATCACATTGGTTGGATTCAATACCAACTCATGGAATTAATTATTCATTTCTTTGATGTAATGGTCATAAGACCAAGTGTGACTGACATTAACTTTCGCCAGCCAACGTGAAGTGTATGAAATTATACTGAAAACGGAGGGCGGAACATCTCAACTCTACATTTTTCTGCTATTTGCTTGATATATCATAAAACTACATAAATTAAACAGGCTTAAATAGCGAAGATTGGATAGTATAAACTTCATCTTCGAAATTTTCTATTTATTAAAATTATGAATATGCCAGAAGAAAAAAGTAATTATAATTTAAAGTTATATCTTTAAATATGTTATTTTTGTAATATTCAAAAATTTGGTTCCGGTTTTATAGCTCGCCAAATGGAAGACTGCTGAAGAAGTAGCGGCGTTGATTCGCTCTCTGCCTGTTGAAGAACAACCAAAGCAAATTATTGTCACAAGGAAAGGAATGTTGGATCCACTTGAGGTAACATTTTTGTTTTTATGTGTAGAAGTTAGAAGAGATATAAAAATTCCGCAAAGACAAAAAAAACTATTATAATAGTTTTTTTTTTAAATAAATGAGAGTTAATTATTCTTATATTACAATATTTATTATGAATAATTTATAAATATCTTTCTCTTTCTTGACAGGTCCACTTGCTTGACTTCCCTAACATTGTAATAAAGGGTTCAGAACTACAGCTGCCATTCCAAGCTTGTCTTAAAGTAGAGAAATTCGGTGACCTTATTCTCAAAGCGACGGAACCACAGATGGTGTTGTTCAATTTGTATGATGACTGGTTGAAGTCTATATCGTCATACACCGTAAGTTTTATATAAATGATATATATGTGTCTTTATTATTTATATTCAGCTTGATAGCACACAGAAAAAATATTCTAGTTCTATCCACATAGAAGATATTCCCAACATTCCCAACTAAGGAAGTAAAAATGATTCGGGAATTAAAATGTAGGTCAAATAAAAAGGCCACATTTTACCAAATTTCAAGGTCATTCAAGTTGATGTTCTCTAAACCTCACAAGAAAATTTGTGAAAGATTTAAGTTAAGATCTCTAATATTCCCCACAATAAATTATTATAATGTCTTTATATAATGAAAATAAAATTATCATTCCATAGGCATTTAGCAGACTGATTCTTATACTGCGAGCTCTTCACGTAAATACAGAAAGGACAAAAGTACTCCTAAAACCAGATAAAACAACTCTAACCGAGCCTCATCATATTTGGCCGACCATGTCCGACGATGACTGGATTAAAGTGGAAGTTCAACTTAAAGATTTAATTTTGGCTGATTATGGCAAGAAGAACAAGTAAGTTAATTATTTCTTTTACCTTTACACTATATACCGCATATAGAAAATGAGAATCAGCTATAGAACCTAGTGTTAAGGCACTTTCCCATTTTTTGTCTCGTGACATTGCGTTTTCATTTCAAGATGACTTTAGATATGTAAATGTTTATCATGATTTTTAGATACTACACTTATAAAAGCCAGTCTTTGTAGGTCCAAAAATTGATTTGAATTCGACATTGCTTATTATAATTTTATAAATTTAGGTTGACATTATCACAATTCGAAAACGAGAAAAATAAAATTATTCTTCCTTCACAGCGTAAACGTAGCATCTCTAACACAATCCGAAATTCGCGACATCATTCTCGGTATGGAGATATCAGCACCTTCAGCCCAAAGACAACAGATTGCCGAAATAGAGAAACAGAGTAAAGAGCAGAGTCAACTGACCGCTACCACCACCAGGACTGTCAATAAACATGGCGATGAGATTATTACTTCAACGACAAGTAATTATGAGTCGCAGACGTTCAGGTACTATTTAATAATGTTTTTTTTAATAAATTTAGATTTTTGAAAATGCCGCCGCATTTCTAAATTACATTACCGGAATTCCACATGTCCACAAAAAAAATAAAAGTGTACAGTTTTATGTCTCATTGTATTAAGATAATGAATGCTCATGACTATATATTTACATGATTATTATTCTTTCGGAAGCCGTAATAAACACATTATTACTGGCTTTAAGGAAACTAACTTAAATATAATAGTAGATACTTAAAATTAGTTAAGTTTTGTAAAAATTAGAATGCATTTATTTAAATTTTGATGTCTTAAATACGAAATTTTTTTTCCCTAGTTCTAAAACCGAATGGCGTGTTCGTGCGATATCCGCGACTAATCTACACTTGCGTACGAACCACATATACGTAAGCTCAGATGATATCAAGGAGAGTGGCTATACTTATATTCTACCAAAGAATTTACTCAAGAAGTTTGTTACTATTTCTGATTTGAGAGCCCAGGTAAGATCTTTTTATAATTTTATCTTCTTTTTTTTAAAATTGATACATATAGATTATTGTTAATATTGATACATATTATTGATACATATAGATTATTGTTAATATTTTGAAAATACAAATTATTTTGTAACAATTTTTGCCGCCAGTATTTGCATTGTTTTGATGTAGATAAAATGTTTATATATATATATATATATATATATATATATATATATATATATATATATATATATATATATATATATATATAAGAAAAAAAAGGTGTGAAGGTATTTTATGTGTTAGTTCTTACTACGTTTTAAATTTATAATAATCCATATTTTTAAAAAATAATTATAAATATTAGTAATTAACGCAAATATGCAAATTCACAGATTGCCTGCTACCTCTACGGTACATCGCCACCAGACAATCCACAAGTGCGTGAGGTCCACTGCGCAGTACTACCGCCCCAATGGGGTACCCACCAAGCAGTGCATTTGCCACGACAGCTGCCGAAGCATCCTGCGCTCGCTCATCTACAGCCACTAGGATGGATGCATACCCAGCCTAATGAGTTACCTCAGCTGTCGCCACAAGTAAGTTATGCTATTGTTGTTGAGTCCACTGTATTGTACCACTGGAACTAAAAAACAGTTATACCAGAGAGTCAAATCTCACGCATCTTTAGCTGAGCCTAGTACAGCTTTTGCCATTATGTCGACTGTAATAATGTTATATTGTTGTTGAATTGTGTATATATTTTATGGCAATAAATGTTTTATTATTGAAAATATAAAAAAAAGAAAGTTATTTTCAGCTTCAGAGGGAAATGTCATGTCACCCTATCCTCAGTTTTTTTATAATTCGAAATATTTCGTTTTACGACTGGCGTAAACTTCCATTAAGTGTGGATTATTGAGCCTACAATTATACTACAAATATATATACTACATATTTTTTAATAAAAATTGAGCCCTAGATTTCTTTATTAATAAAAAATCTCCTTCCAGGACATAACAACCCACGCAAAAGTAATGGCAGAAAATCCAACATGGGATGGTGAAAAGACGATCGTCATCACCTGCTCCTTCACTCCCGGCTCCTGTTCTTTAACTGCGTATAAACTAACCCCCAGTGGCTACGAATGGGGCGCGAAGAATACGGACAGAGGAAACAATCCGAAGGGTTATTTGCCAAGTCATTATGAAAGGGTACAAATGTTGCTCTCGGACAGATTCTTGGGTTACTTCATGGTGCCATCGCAGGGAAGCTGGAATTATAACTTTATGGGTAAATTTCAACAGTTAATCTAAATATTAATTGTATGAATGTCTTTTCATATGTTTTCTAAATTATTTAACTTTTCCTTACTATGTAATAAATAAATAAATAAATAAATAAATCAGCTTTACGCTATATCCCTCAAATAGAAGGGGGTAGATAAAGTGAACCTAGTATTAAGACACTCCATTCCCCACTTTCTGCCGAATTCTGGAGGCATTGCGTGTCGACACCAGAGCGTAGAAATGGATATATAAATATAAGCAAATATTTCCTCTCCTCGGGTACCCACCTGACCGTCGGACCCACAACCAGTCGGTTTTACAGTCACACTTGGTGCCCCTGCGCCAGACTGACTTCTATGTAATATATGTAATTATATGGAAAGGAAGAATATTTTAGGAAACACAAGTTTGCACATAGATGGATCTCAAACCAGAACTCACTCTTTTTTACACGTTTTACCATTGATTAAATAACTAAGCTAGTTTTTTATATATATATTTGTCATAAAACAATAAATTATTCTAACAGGTGTCCGTCACGATCCAAACATGAAGTACGGCGTGCAACTTGGAAATCCACGCGAGTTTTACCACGAAGTGCACAGACCAGCGCATTTCATGAACTTTGCTGCGATGGAGGACGCCGCAGCTCCCACGCTAGCTGCAGACCGAGAAGATCATTTCGCTTAGTTGTTAGTATAATTAGTTGATAAGAAGTACCAGTTTTTGTATTTAGAGGATAATAGAATTTGATTTGTAAAATCCTTATGAAAACTGTAAATAAATATAATTTCCATTTTTATGATGTTTTCTTTATATTGGTAGTATACAAACAAGTAAGTATCGAACTGGAAGATTAAAATATTAAGACTAATACAATGTTACAAATTTAATTACCTACATGAATATTTCATTTCCATCGAATTTTGTAAATGTTACAATCTTGGGATTTAATTGCATTGTTTATTTCTTTGATTATCATCTATACTTTCATAAAACAGTACAATAATTTTTTGTTCATTTTAATTATAATTCATATAAAAAAAGTATTGAGATAAAAAATGCCAACAGATACCAATTACCAACAAATATCAATTATATTTTTTGTTTATCTACACCAGGGGCTCCCAACCTTTTCTTGATCAAGGACCACTTTTATATCATTTTTGGTATATAGCAGGGGCCACTATGCATGTAGGTATATTAAAAATTTTAATTCAGAGATTGCCGTTGCGTGCCGATCTAATAACAGTGATTAATATTTGCTCCTCTAAAATAAATCTTAAAGTCAGTTATAACGCACTTTTTAACGATTTTTTTTTTTATATACATTAAACATTAATGCAGTTGTGTTTTGCTAATCATAAGTATAGTGAAAGTGTTCGTATTTTACTAGTTATTAAAAGTATAATTTAAATTTGCTAGTGCAACAGTAACGTTTACTTCGCTTTGTCCAGGGAGGGCATTGACCTTTGCTTGTGCTGTCAACAAGTGCAAGGCCGTTTGTGATTGCGTCCAGGAATTGTGCGTCTTAACTAATTGCAATAAGGTTGAGTTTAGCTAAACCAAATATATAAAAATGACAAAATTATGTGCAGGTTGTTCTGCTCACCTACGAAAAGATTATTTAGTTTGTTTTAAATGTAAAGACTTATATGATCTTCTATGTGCCAACTTGACTATACACAAATTTAACCAAATGAGTAAAGATAGCAAAAATACATGGATCTGTCACGCTTGCCGTTGCAAGATTCCTAAGCGTGACAATACTAACACACCGGTACGAATGAACGCCTCTCAACCACCAACTATCTCACCCCCATCTTCACCCGGTAGCACTGGATCAGCCAATATCACAATGCGAAATAAGAATCGACATGATGCATCATTCCAGTCAACCACGGGTGCAGTCAACAATACATCGACGAGAGTTTCACCATGTGAGCATAATAAACTTTCTCCTGTGGTCGACCCGCCTATGGAGGTACTACGTGGTATAGTAAGAGATGAACTAAGCGCTGTCTTTTCACTGTTTGAAACGAGACTGTTAAAAAATATGGAGACAAAAAATGCTGAACTATTAGAGCGAGTACATCAACTTTCTATCTCGCTCAACTTCATCGAGGAAAAATATGAAGAAATACGCGCTGATGTGCAGAGTAAGAATGAATTATTAAAGAAAGTTCACAATGAAAACAATGAGTTGAAAAAATCTGTCTCCGATCTTAACTCTAGGCTAGCTCAAATGGAAAGCCACTCAAGGGCTACCAACCTTGAAATTCATTGTCTACCCGAACATAGATCAGAAAACTTAGTCTCAGTTATAAAACAAATAGCAAATGTTACGGAATTTAAACTAAACGAAGCGGATATTCACTTATGCACCCGAATATCGAAAATGGATAAAACGAATCCGAAGCCACGCTCTGTTCTCGTAAAATTTGCTAGTCCCAGAATTCGAGACGGTTTTCTTGCATCGACAATGTTTTTTAACAAGAAACGAAAAGCTTAACTCAAGTCATATAGGAATATCAGGTGAGCGAAGGCCTGTTTATGTAATGGAACACTTATCTCCATCAGTTAAGTCTCTTCATGCAGCAACTCGTATAAAAGCCAAAGAAAAGGGCTATAAATATGTATGGATTAAGTCGGGACGCATATATGTACGCAAAACTGATTCATCTGAACATAAGTGTATTAAAAATATTGAATCTCTCAACAGTTTAAATTAACCATAATTCCTTAAAGTATATTTATTTAAATTTTAATAATGTGTTGGGTTATGTCTCCATTGTTTTCGATAACATTTCTTGTTATTATCAGAACGTTCGAGGCCTAAGATCATACGCAAAAGATGTCGCACTGAAAATTCTGAATAGTTCTTTTGATATCATAATTCTTTCGGAAACGTGGTTAAATTGTAATATTTATGACTCTGAAATTTTTGATAATAGATATACTGTGTATAGAAGGGATCGCATTAACAAAACACTTGGTGGCGGTGTTCTTATCGCCGTCTCCAACAACTTTACTTCATCTAGAGTGTTCAGCTGCAACTCAGAATGTGAAGATCTTTGGGTAAAAATTAAAATATCTGCTGGGAAAGAAACTGAATTTCTCAAAATTTGCGCAACTTACCTACCACCACCTCTCAATCTTAACTTATTAGGGAAATTTATTGAAAGCACAAACCGAGTGATGGATAAGTGTATCACTAAATACACACTTATAGCAGGTGACTTTAATATTTCAAATATTCCTTGGGAAATTCATACCTCTAGCTCACATCTCCTGCCCTTATTAAACAACAGCGGAATTCACAACTTACTGTCAGACTTCTTGGAGTTTTATGGTTTTAAGCAATTCAATCATATTAAAAATATTAATGATAAAATCTTAGATTTAGTTGTTTGTAACTCTGAAATAGTAAATATTAAGGAATGCTCTAATCCTATACGAAGTGTTGACCCTCACCATCCACCATTAGAGATTTCAATTTCAATTTCCCCTGCTCACTATTCGCCTCAATTAAAAATACAAAGAAATAACTATTTTAAGGGTGATTATAATAAAATAACTAAAGCTCTGAGCGAAATTTCCTGGAAAGATGAACTCCTAAAATATGATAATGTAAATGACATGATTAGCAGATTCTATCAAATTCTTTATAAAATAATCAATCTTTACGTACCTAAGAGTAAAAAGCATAACAATAATCATCCAGCTTGGTTCAACTCTTATCTTATATACCTATTAAAGAAAAAAAAGAAGTTTCATACTAGATACAAGATTTATAATAATCCCCTAGACCTAATCGAATTTCAATATCTCCGTCATGACTGTGAAATACTAATAACAACGTGTTATGAGAAATACATATACACTCTGGAAAATCAAATTGGTACAGATTCTAAATATTTTTGGACCCACATTTCTAACAAACGTCGAAACTCTTCTAGGTACCCATCATCTATGTGTTTAGGTGACAAGCACTCGCATGACCTGAGAGAATCTTGTAATTTATTTTCTGAGCATTTCGCCAGTGTCTTTATTCCTGTAGTCGACTCATCTGGTCAAATGCTTGATTCGCACCAGCAGTTTTCTGAAATGCCTAATATATATATATCCCAGGAAGCCATAATAAATAAAATAAAAAGACTTGATTTAAAACAGAGTTCTGGACCTGATAATATACCCCCTGTATTTCTATTTAAATGCGTTGACTTAATATCTTTTCCATTGCAATTAATTTATAATGCTTCACTTAGGCAGGGACGGTTTCCAGAAATATGGAAGGAGGCAAGAATTGTGCCTATTTTTAAAGATGGAAAAAAGGAGCTTATATGTAACTATAGACCAATATCTATACTCTCAACCATGTCAAAGGTTTTTGAATCAATCGTTCACCCCTTCATATTTCATCATGTTAAAGACCAACTGCATCCACGTCAATATGGCTTTATACCAAAGAAATCTACTAACTCGAATTTGCTTAATTACGTTTCATATCTTATTGATTCAGTTGACAAAAACCTACAAGTGGATGTAATTTACACGGACTTCTCTAAGGCATTTGATAAGGTAGACCATAATATACTGGTGAGAAAACTGTTAAGCTTTGGTATATCTGATATTCTTCTTGATTGGTGCAAATCCTACCTCTCTAATCGTAGTGGCAGAGTAGTGATACATGGTGAGAACTCTGAGCCTTTTAGTGCTACTTCTGGCGTTCCCCAGGGGTCTAATTTGGGGCCTTTATTCTTTGTGTTATTTATCAATGATATAGCGGATATATTTAAAAATTGTCAGATTTATTTGTTTGCGGACGACCTAAAAATAGCAAAAATTATAACACAGGAATCAGACGTGGTGGCGTTGCAAGGCAATCTTGATGAACTTGTTAAATGGTGTGATTTAAATCGAATGGTCCTCAATCCAAGCAAATGTAGTTTTATAAGATTTTCAAGGAAAAAAAAACCTATTATGAGCTGCTACAATATCTCTGGTAAGATTCTTAATGTAACAGATTCTATTAGGGACCTGGGCGTAATATTTGATAGCAAATTGCGATTTGAAGAGCACGTTAATGCTGTTGTGACAGCTTCCTTCAAGTTACTCGGTTTCATTTTTAGGCAATCAAAGGATTTTAAAAAACCAACAACAATTGTATGCCTTTACAACAGTTTAATCCGTAGTAAGCTTGAATATTGTTGCCAAGTATGGTCTCCTACTTATAGAAAGCATATTAATAGACTCGAAAGCGTCCAAAAAAGATTTATTAAATATTTAGTTTACAGGTTTAAGACTGTAAGTCATAGTAAACACTATGAAGACATAATGGGCAGCTTTAAGTTGCAATTGCTTTCAACCCGTAGATCTCTCGTAGACATGAAGTTTCTACATAGTTTATTCAATGGAAAGATCGATGATAGTGAACTGTTGAGTAGATTTAGTATTAAAATACCTCAGAGATCCCCTCGCAACCCATGTCTGTTCTTCAAGACGGACAAAACTAAAACGAACCTAGGATATAACAGTCCAATTAATCGCATCTCTCGTTCTTTTAACGAGCACTTAAAAGAAGATGTAACGTTAGACATTGGTTGCGACGGGCTCTCAGCTTTCTTAAAAAAATGCATTCAAATATTTAATAGATGTAATTAATATCTAATTTTAAGCAATCAATGTTAACCTTTAATTTTTATGTTTTTGTTATTTTATTTTTTTATATAGCATAATTTAATCTCTGTTATAATTTGAATGATGTGTTCTCCTATAATCAGTTGTACATAATAGTATAAATATATCTTAAAAATGTATGTCATGTTAACCAATATGTACGACAGTTGGAGATCCATATACATAAATAAATAAATAAATAAATAAAAAAAAAAAAAAAAAATTAACAGAACCTTCGCCTCACCATCCCCAATCATAAAATTAAAATCGTTCGCGGACCACATTTGGGCTTCTGGGGAGCACTGGTTGGGAATCACTGATCTATCTACACGCACATCTTAATCGGCGGTTATTTATTTGAATGAATCTTTGTTTTTATGTATAGCTATTTATATTTTATCGGTCTTATTCATAAAAAACCCTTAAAGAACGTTTAAAACGTTAAAACGTTAAGTAAGCTTGCCAAATGAACCGAATTGACTACAGATAACGTGTATCAATTTACCAAATACGTCTAATCATAGACATTATTACGGATTAAAATCATATTTTGTTGTTTATGATATAGTGAGTTACCGCCCAGTGATATATTATTTGTTTACATAGTGATCTGTGCCCCTCGTTTTATTTTAAATATTACATAATTATTGTTGTAAAATAGCATCAGAATCGAAAATTGTAGAAAGTAAAAAAAGCAAATGAGTGAGAATTGGTTGGAGGATGATAAAGTTGGTTTTTCTGATACATCTGATCACGGACCACGTAAGTTTTGTTTTGGAGACATTCATACGCTTATTATACTTTAATGCTTATGCTTTTATTCCATAGATGATCTTGAAAGATTTGGTTAGAGAGAGCTTTCATTTATTGAAAATAAAACGGGAAAAGTTTGCCGCTTGGCAGGATTTATACTATAGCTACTTAATGAGATAAATTTGAATAATATAATTGAGTATTTCGTGTATATACTTACTTATTTTAACAAAGCTATTAATGTTTCAGTTCACACTCAGAACTGCTACAAATTTAAGCCCAATGGAAGTATTATAAAAAAGAAAAATATCTAAAGAAGTACAAGTACATTGAAAGAAAGCAGATGTTAAAAACAGATGATGGTCCACCACCTACAGCAGAACCAGCAAGTAGTCATGGTGACCTTGCGGTGTGGCTCCCTCATGACTTCATGTTAGACTCAAATTAATTTGAATGTGATAATCAGGTACCCATAAAAATATGAATATTTGGTCAATTAGTATTGCATTTTGTGTAAATAAATATTTATGTCATTATATTATTTCTTGTTTCAGTATATAACAAAGTAAACAAAGTATGATATAGAAATATTACAGGAGAGAAAAAAAAACCACAAATAAAATGTTATATAATACAAAATTCACCACTTCCATGTGACAATTCCGGAGCAGAAAAAGAAATGGTATGTGTATTGAATCACATTAATTTTTATTTTTATTGAAATGATGCACACAAATACTGTCCCGTCCTATCTTATTTTATGTGTTTTATTCATACTCATTTGACATATTAAACATAATTAACTGTGCTGCATGAATAAAATAACTAAATACCACAATACCCAGAAATTTATTTTAATTTAATTATTTAAGATTTTGCAGCCAAGCCCTTCTGTACAATCTATACATAGCAACTCATCCACAATTTTGTTTATATCTAAGTGTGAAATAACATTTAAAAAATGTCAAAAACAAATAATTTAACAAAATTTATTTTGCATCATAATACATTAACTAAATTACACTACCTCCGCTCAGAAAAAAATTCTGATAAATTTTTGTAGATACTAGCACCCACCTACACACCATGCATACCACAATAGCAAACATGAAACTTTAGATTAAAAAAATAAACATGTATGTTGAATGAATTCATTTTTATTATCATAACTATAACTACAATAATTAATTATAATAATGTATTGTTAAAGCAATATAACATATTAATAAGTTGAAACAAATTCTCAAAATCAATCAGTACAATCTACAAGCTATATTATAATTTGTATAACAAACTTGTAAATAAGATATGTTTTGAAATAATTAATACATACTTATTTGGAAAACTTAAATAAAAAAGAATAATATATATATTACATTTTTGGTTACAGCATTAAAATAAAAAAAGTGCCGCTCAGCATATTGCAGATCATGAAATTGCCTACAGAAAAGAGCTGTATCAGGCCAAGATGGACAATGAAAAACAAAATACTTATAGAAGAAATTTTTAAAAATAAAATTATATTATAAGACCAAATAAAATTTATAGAAATGTATATTTTCTTTTTATTAACTAACTCACAAAAATTTATAAAACAGCATATATGCATTTATACTACTGTACCCCTAAGAACTCAGGACTGTTCATTTCTATTTCTTACAATGTCGTTACAAAGCATTTTTCCACAGTATTCCTGTTTGCCATATGTGCTTCATTATATTTTTTCTCCCATTGGTTTTGAGTGTACAGAATATAACGAACTAAATTCTGTCATAATATGCTGTTCTTTAGAAAAACTACTGGGCATTTTAATAAATTAAGCAATTGAGCAAGTGCACATGCAACTCGGGCACAAATCTGGCTAGCGCTTGCATGAGACAACCCATAGTGTTCTTCAGCATCCTCTTGATACTGTAAGGAATAAGATAATTTAGTAAGTACTTGTACACGAATACGTGTCACTTAGTATGTGTTGTATAAATAGTATATTCAAGTCAAGTAAATTAAAAATACTCACCTCTCGACGACTCCATAATCTTCAAGTAGCTATTACTTTGATGTCATGTAAGGTACTAGAACCTCTATAATCTAATTTGAGATCATCACACCAAGTTTATTATAAACTTCGCAGTAGATTTCGTCGTTTAAGGAAAATGGTTTACTCCTACTTCTATATATCCTTCTTCGATGTGAACTGTTGTGTTTTCAATTCCTACCATCGTTTCCGAAGCATCTATGCTTTAATTAACACAATTCTTTTTAATTAACACAACTTGAGTATTAACTATATTGACACGTTTTTTACAATATTTTATTTACATCAAATGTCATTTTCAATGATTAGCTGTCGAGAATCGGCCATTTTTTATCTTATAGAACGGCTATAGTAGGGTCTCGGCCTCTATAACTTTATAATAGGCTTATAGCACTGTTTAGCGCTAAAACGCTGTTATGAATACCATTTTTTGACGTTTTGCTTATAGTGGGCTTATAGAACACTTTATCTGTTCCATAACTTTTTATGAATAAGACCGTATAAATTTTTGGGGACTAGCACAAAATATGTAGAACCATAGTGATCCAGCAAAACTATAAGAATATGAAATGCGTCATTAACTTAAAGTTGCTTGTTCAAGCGTGATACGCATCCATCAACATAATAAAAATTAAATATCTGGGGCATTTGATAAAAGGCTATAACAGTCCAGCTAATTTAAATAATTAAATCTCGTGAGGATTTTATGTGACTGAAACGAGGGCGCAGTAGAGCTACATCGGAGACTGGGTTCAATCACCAATAATTCTTAATCTAATTGATTGATTGATTTCTTAAATTTGGCGTTTCGAGCGTGCCAGTTGAGCACATTTCATTTCGCCAATGTCACGTTGTATGGGAGACACACGAGGAAATTTGACCGATTCTTAATCTGTTTCATATTTTTTTGAAAACGTCAAATTTCAAACGTCAATGTCATAAACTTATTTGTATTTACGGTGCGATCGTCATTCATATTAAACTTTTTTCAACTTGATTCAAATTTGAATTTTTAAATACTTATAATTATGGGTGATCAAGGCGATTTTGAAGACAGTAAATATCCAGATAACGATGAATATATTCCCTATGTAACGGCCGGTAATCTTGCACAAAGAAATGGCGCTAAAATAAGTCTATGGGGAAAAGTTACAAAAGTTTCTAGCAGCGAAGGTTTTTACGTTAAAACTGTAGATGAACAAGAAATTCTTATTAAAATGAAAGAACCTATTTCTGAGCATCTCGAAGGATGGTATGAAATTCACGGAGTATCACAAGGAAAGAGTGTTCTATGTGATGAATATGTACCATTTTCAGAAGAATTGGCGAAAAAAATTGATGTTGAAGGTCACAAAAACTTGGCAAAATTACTAGTTGCCTTGGACAATCCGTGGGATTTAGGTGAAGATGCACAAGGATCAAGTGATATGGAAGGTATTCAAGCTTTCCAATAAAAAATAACTTAGTTTTTGTAATTTTTTTACATATATTTGGCATTACATTTAAACTTTAAAAGTACAATATTTTTGTTAAATAAATAATATAAAACATTAGCTGGTTTTATTTATGCTGACCATTATATTGATATATTTTTAAATCTTATGTTAAACAAAAATTTTATATTAATGATTCATTAGTAATTTATTTTACCAACAATGAACTCGTGGATAAGCTTTTATACTGTGTAGCTCTTTGTTTTTCTTTTGCTGTAATTTCATCCTCTGTTCATGCATCACTGCATTGGACAAAGCTCCCTCGATGCAAGTGACTGGTCGGTTGCTGTATTTGGTCATAATGTTACATTTTATCAAAAATAATTTAGGCATACAATGTAACAAATACTAAATAAATTCAAATATAATATGAGCATTAGTGTACTCTAGGGCAACATCTGACTATGACTGCAGTGGATGTGTGTTCAATCTTCACTCAGGGGTGTTATTTATTTTCATTTCCCAAGGCTATTTAGACAATCTGCAGCATTGAGTTCTGCTTCTTAAACATTCAAGTCATTATAAGTTAAGCTAAGACAGAAGGCATAGAACAGAGTGTCTTAACATTAGATAATGATTTTGATATTACATATTTTTTTAAATATTTGATTAGAAAACTATATTAGTTCAATAATTTTTCAAATCATGTATGTAACATTAATAAATAAAAAAATTATAATTGTCAAATATTACTTACATCAATTTTCCATTGATTTCTATCTTCAATTCATTCTGATTCTTCATACTCATTGGTCTTTCTTTATTGCCTTTAAGAGCCAACTCGGTTAGGTACCTCTTAATGTATTGTTTCAGCTGTATGTTTTCCTTTGCAAGTTTTGCCCTCTCGGCTTTTAAACACATAGTTTGTACCTTCACTCTGTTTACTTTTAGCAAAAATTTATCCATTTTTCTAAATTCCTTGCATTCTTCCTATTAGAAATATTGATTATATACATTTTTAGAGATGAGATTAGTAACAGAAACTTTTCCTTTGAAACATTAAGGGATGAAATATTTCGAGACAAAGCGCAGCGCTAAGTTCCGCCACTCAGAAGTAGGGAATGGAGTGTCTTAATACTAGGTTCCCTCTGCCTACCCTGCTGTGAGCAGTGTCCCAGCATAGAGCTGATTTAATTTTATTTATTTTTTTATTTTGTGAAATATATTTATATTTTGTCTTATTTGCCAATTCTTGGAGGTATAATAGATACATAATACAATATTTTACAATGTATCAAATAATAGATATTAATAGGTAATATTATCAAGTGCTTCAATTTATGAATTATGCCTATTTAGATCACATTAAGTAACAAATAAAGATACAAAATTTTAAAATATGCAGTAAATTTTAACTTTCATATAAAAAAGATTTAGAAAAATTGTGCTTACGATCATATTATTGTCTAAAGACTCATAATTCTCAGTTATTAATCCATCATTTTCAACATCTTGAAGAAACATATCATCTTTCTCATGTTCATATTTGCTGCAAATTTCAGCCATTTGTTTAATCTTTTGCAATGTATATTGCACATCTTGCATACGCTGTAATATGGACATTACTTATATTGGGAATATGAAAATATAAAAACAATTACTAACATGACTGGAAATCGAACCTGTAACGTGTAGAGCACAGTCACGTTTTGTTAATTTTTACGATATACTAATTAATATTTTATATTTTCCTATACACGGTGCATATTCGTGATACGTAGTTACTTCGTGGAACTAAAGCGGAAATGAGTGGAACGGCTTATAAAGTTGCTTGTTGCGCTCCATATAAAATTTCCGCCATATGTTTTTAAATGATGTACTTGAGTAAGTACTTACAAAAAAAATTATTTTTTAATTATATTAATTTGCGAAAATTAGATGCTGTCGTGGCGCTTTGTCTTTGCATTTGACAGTAAACAGCGACGGCTGTAAGTTCAATTCACAGTCGGGAGGAATGAATTATATTAATTTTCTCGCTCTGGTAAGAAGACAAGACGTAGAAATCTGCCACTCAACACGCGTTGTCTAGAAAATGAGACAGAAAATGTTGAACTGTAATATGTGGCCTCATACAGCGTTGGTTAAGGCAAAAAATAAAAAAGAATACTTAATTGTTCATTTTATGAACATAGAGTTATTAAAAAAAACGGCTTTCAAAACTATAACTATAAGCACAAATTAAAACAAGTTGAAAACTTAAAACTTGAAAGTAAAGCAAATTAAAGAGCAATCTAACGAAAATATGGTTTTTTTATATTATACAATTTAAGTACTTTTTAACATACTATTTAGAATATGTTTTGGATTTTTTTTGTGTCACGCTGTATCCTGTCACGCTGTATCCTGTCACGCTGTATCCTGTACACAGGTTTTGCAAAGCGATTATATAGACTAGTGTTAAGATACCCCATTTTCTGCCGGATTCTGGAGGCATTGCGTTAAGTGGCGAAACTGAACGCGGCGCTTTGCCTCGACACCAGAGCGAATAAGTGAAAATATTAAATATTTCATTTTCTTTAGTGGGGATCGAACCCACAACGAGTCACGTTCACAGTCACACACTTGTCCCCTGCATCACGACTGAATTATAATTACCTACATAACTACTGGGATTTGTAGGTAATTATAATTTTTTACCTTAATTGCGTCCTGGCTGGAGTCTACCAGCACTGCGAGCATTTCATCTTCCCTACTTCTTGATGCTTTATGTTCCTTTTTCATTTGCCAGTACTTCTTGGCAAGCTCTTCTTTATGTTTATTCATTCGTTTCAATTTACATCCCATCGAGTTTATCGTTTTGTTCCATTCGTTTTGTAGACTCAGTACATCTTCCTTAATAATTTAAGGTTTTTTTCAATTTACGTTTATTTTGAAAAAAAGTTTAATATATTTGACCGGCAAAATTAAATTAAAGAAAAAAAAACAAAAATGTCATTACCTACCTCATATACATACTTTAAACATTTTTTACATGTAATTTTAACATCTTATATTATCCTGTTTTCCATAAAATGGAACAAGTTTTCCTAAGACATTTTTTTATATCCACGCTATATTACTCAGAAGGGTAGGCAGAGAGAACCTAGTGTTAAGACACTCCGTTCTACACTTTCCGCCGAGTACTGGAGGCATTGCGTGTTAAGTGACAGAACTCAACGCCGCCCTTTGCCTTGACAATAGAGCGAAATGGAAAATATTTTTAAAATAAATATTTCATTTCCTCGAGTGGGATTGAACCCACAACCAGCTAAACAATCACAAAAAAAAGTTAATATATAATCATGTTTTTTTTTACCGAAGCGTGTTGAATTAGCATATCGTTCTTAGCTATGTCGTTCTGATAGAACTCATCCTTCTCCCGCAGAGCGTTATAGTGAGCCATGATGGGGTTGTGCTTCTCCAGGTACCCGTCGTACACTTCTCGCAGTTTCGTCCAATAAGTATCTATCTCCAATCTCTTAGGTCTGCATAGTTGACGCATTTCTTCTTCATGCTGGGAAATTTGGAGTTTGGAAGAAATATAATATATATAATTTAAAAACATAATGCATCATGTCAGTTATAAAAAATTTTAGATTGTTTATTTTTAGGCTATTAGTGACGGGAAGAACACTAGGAGGTTGTCGTAGTTGGGAGTTCGATCTCCACTAGGGGAAAGAATTATTATTTATTAATATTTTTTTTATTAATTATTATTTATTGACAGAATTATGTTTAAGAGAAAACATAAAAGTAGTATATATAATTATTTATCAGTAATCATGACAGACAAACAAGGTAATTTAGGATCGGTCACAGTCCGTCTTCCTGTGATTACTGTCAAATGCGTTCCGCTCGTCTCGTCCGTCCGTCCGGCGTCCGTGACGGATCATATAAATTCGTTACGAACAATTACATCTTATGATATAATTAGGATATGTGGAAATAAATCAATTCAACATACAAAACTATGCCTCGAAAATTAAGTGGAAAGTGGGGAACGGAGTGTCTTTCTTTACACACCCTCAGCTTTCCCTTCTATAAGCGGGTGGGATAAGAACATCATTTCAATATTGAATAAAATGTTTGATGAATAATTATAATTGATAAGATCTTTAAAAACTCTGTTTCTCACTAATAAAATTTACTAGTCAACGTGCTCCATTTATTTTTTCATTGTGGTAAAGGTATGTATATATATACAAATATAATATGGAACCTACTACTAGTAGAAAACAGGATTTCAGCTTCAATTTTTACCCTATAGCATTCCCTATAGCTATAACATACTTACTTTTAAAACGGGTTAGCTAAGCACTCCTTATTAATCATAAACTATATTTTTTATGATTGGAAAGGTTTTGTCCTCAGTCCGAACCAATCTCTGATGCATAATGCTTAAATTAGTAAAAATATTTTGCAATTTTATGTCCCATGGAGTTAGTGGACCGTGTTCATTGTATGGCGACTTACTATATATGGTGAATACAGGGTGTAAACCGTCATTTTATTAGTCACATTGTTAGCAAAGATGCGGCGATGGAAATATTGCGTTTTAATATTTTTTCTCAGCAGTACACGAAGTCATGTAAGCATTCGGTGTTCAGTGATGTAATCAGTAATTATTTAATTTTTTTAATGTACAATTTAATATTTAAAAAAAAAAAAAGCAACTCGAAGGGTACTTAATAAATAATAATTGTCGTTTAATTTAAATATCTAATGCTATCTATAAACTGCAATTAAAATATGTTTTTGTTAAATTTATCAGGCTCTGTCATGTCGTTCAGAACATTCATCAAAGGGAAATGAACTGAAGAAAGTATATAACAACTGTTTGAAACAGATAGAAGGCAACAGCAGTGATAATAGGAGGCATTCGGAAGAATGGAGCGAACGTCACGAGCAAAGGAACCAGTGGCAGAGGGATGAGAGAAATGAAAATGAGAATAATGAAGATAGAAACAGAAATAGAGATCATAATAGAAACGAAGACGATAGAAACCAATGGGATAGACAAAATAAATATAACGAGCAAGGTGTTAATGAGTATAATAGAATGAATGGCAATAACAGAATGGATTCCAGGCAAGAGAAAACGGGGAATAGAAACGATAAGAGGGGCAGTGTGAACGGAGTTGATATGAATAGTAGAGGAAGAAGTGATATGAACAACTATGGCAGAAATGATCGGTTGAACGGGCAAGATGATTTCCTGGAAAGTGAGGAGTATGACAGCGTAAGTAACTAGGTATACCTACAAAAAAGGGTTCTTGTTAGCCAGCATCTGCGGCCACAAACAATTTCATTGCTTCTAAAAAATATGACGCTTATTGTACTCCAATTGTTGAGCTAAATTAATGTTATAAATGTGAGAACAAATTATATATTAAAAAATATAATAAACAATTAAACGAGCTTTTGGATATTTTTGTGCTAAATAATTTTAAGCAATATATCTGCTCACAATTTTTTTGCCAAAATATTAAACAATACAATACAACGGCTATGTTCCTTCTTCAAAATTATGTTATATCTATTTATACTTTTGTAAGATAGTTAAACAAATTTATAGGATACCTCTCGCCGTAATTATCCATCTCAATATCAATCACAAGCTTCAAGAAGTTATAAGCGGGAGAGGGGAATGGAACAGAACTCAGGACAACGCAGCCAATACAATCCCCATTCCCAACAGACCAACCGCCGTGGGGATGACTACAATAACGACAGAAACTCTAGTGATAACTCCAGCCAAGAAGTTGATAAAGCCTGTGCCTTGCATTGTTTTTTGGAAAATTTGCATATGGTATGTATTGAAAGGAAGCTTACTATTGTTTTTAACATATTCAAATTTAAAAATCAGGATTTTTGTTTCCTCATCCTATTGTGTTTTTTGTTTAGTATTTTATTATTTGTATTAATGCTTCAAGGATTTTTTGTCCATATCATTATATGTTCCTCTTTTATTGGTGTTTTGTGATTAACTAATGTTTTATTGTATGTGGGAGGACTGGACGAATCCCGCTAGGGCAGTATCCGTTTTCAATTGCTACAGAATCTACCAAAATCGTTTTTTTTTAATTTCACAATAATTTCCTTAAATTACAATTTGTGTGATATATGCTCAATAATATAAATAAAGTTCCTCTTCAGACGGGAGACACCGGTATGCCAGACCGATATCTGGTTACACATTCTCTTATAAAAGACGAAAAGAATGAAGATCTTAGAGATTTCTTGCAAGAGTCAATAGAAGAGTGTTTCCAAATTCTCGATAATGGTAATTTAACTACATTATTGTTTTTGATATGATTGAGGCCCAGGGTATTACTGTAACGCGACGGTTGTGGGTTCCATATGCACTCGAGGAAATGAAATATTTATTTAAATTTATATTTCCATTTCCAAGCGCGGCGTTCGAGTTCCGCGCGGCGTTACCAAAGGAAATATTAACCACAACACCACACGAGCCACAACGGCCTCCTATTATATTTGAATATTTTTTTATCATAAGAAAATATTTTTATTTAATATTTTCTTTCGCAGAAAATACAGAGGACAAATGTGAGTTTTCCAAAAATCTTCTAACTTGTCTATCTGAGAAGGGGAGAGCTAATTGCGACGATTGGACCGGGAAGACTCGTTTTTTATTTGAATAATGATGGAAATAGCCGTTAATACCGTAATATCTCAATAAACATTTAATAAAATTTCAATGTGTGTATTCATTTAATTACATAGATATGATTTTAAAATAATAAGTTATCTGAGACGACAAAAAGTGCGGCGTTGAAGTCCGCCAACCAACACGCAATGTATTAAAAATTGGCCGGAAAGTTGAAAACGGGATGTCGTAACAGGAGATTCCTTTTTTCTGCTATATGGGTAAAATCGTGAATGTAATTTAAATTACTACATAACGCATTAAACGTTAAGTAAATTCTTTATTGTTTTTATAAAAGATATTTATTGGTTGCCGTGATATCAATAGACTTAAAAAATCAATAAATTTGCTTCACACTAGACCCCTCATATAGCAAGGTAGGCAGAGGGAACCTAGTGCTAAGACACACCGTTGCCTAATTTCAGCCAAATTTTAGTAGTAGACTTATCAAAGGAGTGTTGCCTATTATTGTAATATTGATTGAGGCAATCGAGGCGAGCAGTGGGACAGCGTCGGACTAACTCTAGACATAGCATTGTAGAGATTTTGAAGTCGATTCTCATTCGGTGGAATGATTACATTTAAATTATTTGTATGTTCCAGTTCTGTCAACCAAAAAGTACAAAACGGAGTGTTTTAACTTGTCCTGCTGCTCTATATACGGGAAACAGCATTTAGCCAAAATAATGTCAATACTTTTGTTGCGAGAGAGAGTTACTAAGTCTAAATCAAGAATCACTTTTTCTCAGTAGTTAATAAAATATTTACTAACCTCAAGCCGAGCATCATTCTTTTCGGTAGCTCTTTGTATTTCTTTTTCCTTTTTAAAACTTTGGAAATCCCTCTTCTGGATGTACTTAATTAATGTCAATTTGAATTCGGCTCTATCCTGGCTGTCTGTTATTTCCAATTCATCCTTATCCCAACTTTCAAGAAAGGTGTTTTTTTGATGTTCATATTCATTTTGCAGCTTGTCAAGTCTTTGAGCGGCGATGTCTAGAAAAAATATTTTAATATAAATAAATAAATAAATCATAAATCAGCTTCACGCTGTATCCCGCACACAGCAGGGTAGGCAGAGGGAACCTAGTGTTTTTAGACACTCCGTTCCCCACTTTCTGCCGAATTTTGGAGGCATTGCGTGTTGAGTGGCAGAACTCAACGCCGCGCTTAGCCTCAACACCAGAGCGAAGAAATGGAAATATAAATTTAAGTAAATATTTCATCTCCTCGAGTGGGGATCGAACCCACAACCAGTCGGTTTTACAGCCACACTTTGTGCCGCTGCGCCACGACTAGCCTCAATATTTATATCATATTTTAATATATTTTACTTAAATTATAAAATTAAGTAAAATTGTTTCTTCATTGGACCACCGTCTCAGGAGTTTATTATATCTACTATAAATATCTATACTAGTAGTTCATTCAATATATTATGTTTAACTGAACATGGTAGTATCGAGTTAACTGATAGGGCTGTATTTTCATGTTATATTTTTAGCTTCAAAGACACGCCGTCGCCATAAGACACTTTCGTTTCCTACTTACTGCCGAATTATATAAAATTAAGTGAAATATTAAATTTCTCGAGTAGGAATCGAACCCAAAATCTGTTGCGCTCACAGTCGCACGTGCCACGATTGGCCTTTTACTAGGATTTTTTTACTATGAAATGCAAACAATACGACCAATATCAAAGTTAAATACAAAAAATATAAAATAGTGTATAAAAAAATTATATTAAAATTGTTTTAAATTGTATTCACTAAGAAAGTAGCTCAAATTCTCAGTATGCGCTTGAAAAGCTCTCCGGTGCTGGTCGTCTGAATCTTCCGTTGCTCGCACAAGGGAGTCCAAGAGGCGGTCTTTTCTTTCTACTAGAAAATTGAAGCTTGCCATCATACCCTAGAAAATAATGTTTTTTTTATACTCGCGTATTGCATAACATAACTTCACATTGTATACCGCATATAGCAGGTAGCTAAAGAGAACGTAGTGTAAAGACACCGTTCTCTCTTTTGAGATATACTCTCTCGGATTTTAGCATCGCTATTTATCCACTTGACAGATCGAGGAAATTAAAATAATTTATTCGCTCGAGTGGGAATAGAACCCACAACCGTCAAACTGTTTTTAGTCTGATGCTGTGTCGTTGGGTCACAACGGCCTCTTTTCATGTAGACGCCTGGACAGTTAGAGTAAGGGATAATTTAGATAATTATTATTAGGAAAACAATGCGATTTTATATTTTTATCCTTTTTCCTTTAATGCGTAGATAGATAAAACTTTGTATTAAGTTATTGCTTATTTATTATATCTTAAATGGATTTTGATTTTTTTTATCAGCTTCATACTGTATCCCGCATACAACATGGTGTTGAGACACTCCGTCCCCCACTTTCTACCGAGAACTGAAGGCATTGCGTGTTTAGTGCTGGAACTCAACGCCGCGCTCGAGTGAGCAAAACAAAAACAAATTAAGTTAAAAAGAAGAAGAAAAAATATTTAAATACCTGTATATCTTGAGACATCTGCTTGCATTTTATTTTGCGTAAAATATATCGCCATTGCTGGTTTATTTTGGCTGTATTTATTTTGGCAAAAGTTTCTTCTTTGTTTAATTTGTTCTGAAATAATATAATTGGAAATCTTATACAGATAGAGTGTATGTATGTATAAATAAATGTATTAATATTTAAAAATATATGAGAAGTAGAGTTGAGGTCAGTCGTAGCGCAGCGGCACGAAGTGTGACTGTAAAACTGACTGGTTGTGGGTTCGATCCCCACTCGAAGAGATGAAATATTTACTTAAATTTATATTTCTATTTCTTCGCTCTGGTGTCAAGGCTAAGCGCGGCGTTGAGTTCTGCCACTCAACACGCAATGCCTCCAGAATTCGGCAGAAAGTGAGGAACGGAGTGTCTTAACACTAGGTTCCCTCTGCCTACCCTGCTGTGTTTTATCACTCTTAAGCCTTACATCCAAAATTCTGTTAAATATTAAAAAATAGTGTAAAATACTTTAATGAATCTGGCGACTAGTTCCCTTTTCCTCCGTCTCGCTTCCTCTTCCACGTCCGCGCGGTGCTGGAGATATCGGGCTCGTTCTTCATCGGACATACGCGCCAGTTTATTCACTTTGGTCTTCTTCGGCATTTTGAATACTTTTCCAAAATAAATACTATAAGTAAGAAAGTTTATTTTTTATTTTTTGTATTAGGTAGAGTGTTGGGACACTTCGTTCTCATATCAGTTCTGATAAAAAAGTATAAGTGCTATAATTAAGTTACTTACTATAAAATCCAATTGTGTTGTGAAAAAAAAGTATTATTTATTATAGTATATTTATATATCAATAAATCAGCAACAATTCGAATATACTATCCCACATTCCACAAAACATTCAAAAAGAAAAACAAAGTCCACATGAAAATTATGAAAATAAAGAATACTATATATACAAACAAAAAATACTAACAATTTCTTCTTACTTTCTTAACAAGTAACAAGTGTTTGAAGCAGTAAAAATTGTTAAACCTTAATAGGCCTATATCTAGTAGATACCTGTAGATGTTATCGAACAAACATACCCTCATAGAGCAGTAACGTAGCAACGGATAATAATTTATTGAGAAACTAATTTGTTTCATCTTGTTTTATTAATATACTACGTTGCTAATAGGAAAATGGATTTTTTAGTGTAATGTTAAAAAAATATCTAAAAAGTTTATATATGTATAATATAATAACGGGAGACTGTTTTTATATTTTTAAATCATATATGACATATAATTAATATATTTAATAGTGACAAGTGATATTTTTAACTAATTATTGGCAGAAATATTGAATTAAAAGCCTTTGTATAATAAAAATGGATGCTCAGTCGACTGGAACTCTTCAATCTCCGTCAACGTTTTCTGGTAGCTCTAAGACGGTGAGCAGCAGGTCCGATACTACTGAGAGAGATGACGAAGATTTTTCTAAAGATAATGGTAAATAATGCAATATTTATATTTTAAATATAATTTACTTCTTCGCCAGAGGTCCATAGTTCGATTTTCAGCTGGGTATTTTAAGCTAAATAGTATCGAGTATCTAAGTAGGTATTTTATCTTGGGATCAAATATTTATACATATATTAGTTACTGATTGATGTTGTACAAGGTTTGCATAATTAAAATAAAATGAAAATAAATGTATTATTAATTAAGTTTCAACTTCGGCTTTATTCCACACTATATAGCTGGTAGTGAGAATCTTTCAAGACATTCTGTTCTCCACTTCCAACGTTAGCAAGACGTTAAGTCTTACTGGAGTGTTAAAAAAAATACTCCCAGAACAGTAATCGAACTTACAATCATCACGCTTACAATGTAGAAGACTCAGTCTCGCTGCGCCATATATAAATATTTTTTTACTATAGAATATATTAAATTTACGAGGCCGGTCGAAGCGCAGAGTCACAACCGCCATTCACCATACAATGCCTCAAGAATTCAGCGGAAAGTGGGGAACGGAGTGTCTTAACACTAGGTTCACTTTATCTGCCTTGCTACATAAGGGATATAAAAAAATATATTTATGGCTATGACACAGCTGCTTCCCCTATCGACTTGGAGTGTCACATCCAAGCGGAACGCATCACTAAGATACTGGACGAGGCTGTATATAAAACCAAGTTAGCTCTGTGTCTCCCGAGTCTGGTCCAGGAGTACCGCACGCTCAACTCTATACTGACTCCTCAACACATGGAAGATCTTATTTTTATCTTCGAACAATATGATAATCCACTATTTTCTACAAGCTTATTAAATATGGCTGCTTTGGAAGATATAAAAGCGGTGGGTGTTATGTTATTCAAACTTTGCTATTCAAATTATTTTGTTTAAAATCATTCTAATAAACACTATGCTATATAAAATATTTATTATTCAAAATATAATATATTGTAATAATTAAAGTAAAATTCGGCAACGTTTATATTTATATTAATTTTATATATATTTTTATACAGCTCAGTTTAACTCATTGTCCATGTATTTCTGTCGTTCAATATTTTCCATAGTATCCATATCCCGTATTTCTTTTTTAATATTAATGAAACTTAACATCGCGTGATTTAAGGGGGACGTATCGTTAAAGAATCGATTGAACCCAGAACTGGGACATTTGATGTACATAATGAATAGCTATCCTGCTCTACGCCCCAAAGTGGAAGAGATGATACAAGAGGTACCTTATTTATAGTTTTAAAACAAATTTTAGTATTCTATAATGTATTCTATGATAAAATAATTTTATAAACTTCTTTATGTAATTTTAGATGAAAGCTGAGTTCCCGAATTTAGATGAGGTATGTATTTGAGAATTAAAAAACGTTAAACTTCGAAGAAATTTGTCACTATGCATTAATATAAATATTAACAAATAAACAAAAAAAAAGGTTTTTTTCATTACTTTATTTAGGAAAGCCAACCTCCAGGAATGGATTATCTTCTCACGTTGGAACACTTTCGCAATTTGATGGTGCGTCAAATGGAAACAACAGCTGCCGAGGAATTAAAGGCGAAAATAAACATGAGGAAACTTGAAGCTTCTAATGAAAAATTAATTGCTAAAATCAAAGGTATTTAAAATATTGTAAATATCTTTAAATTGTAATCCAAAAATGAAACCAAAAATAATATGTAATACTTAATAATTATAGAATATACTGATACATTAAAAGAAGAAAATGATAGATTCGAAGAGACAATGAAAACGAAAGCAGATATGATATCTAAATTAGAGAAAGAATTGGCGATGCTGAATCAAGAAGCAGAAGTTAAACTTAAGAAGAAAATGTGAGTGCCTATTATAACCTATTAGTAAATCCTCCACTGCCTAAAATAATTGAAATACCGGTTACTCTTGTAGTTTCGATTCTGAACGTGAAATGGATCAAGCTAGTAGAGCCCATACAGTTAAAAATGAAATGTTAAAAGAAGAAGAAATAGAGTCGCGGGAGTTGTACGAAAATTTGCTGAAATCCCATCTCATTGAAGAAAAAAATCAACGAGCTCGTAGGTGAGGCTCAGAAAATATAGTGTCACCAGTCACTTCATTCTCCTCCAAGTACAGACACAATTTTCGAGACAGTTCGTGGCAGAACTCAATACAACATTTTTTCTTGTTATCAGAGCAAATAAATTAATATAATTCATTGCCCGAGTGGAAATCGAACCCACAACGTTATAGAATTATAAAATATAATAAGTCTTTCTTCAGATTTTAAGATTATATTAAATATTTTAAGATTTCGGTTTTTTTTGTATATAGAAAAAATATTGCCAAGTTTTGTAGAATGCGATGTAAACAGAATCCACGTTCTTTGGTCATCTTTGACGAAAAATTTGTGTAAAAGCCTATTTTAGAAAAGTAAAAATTGTTGTTTCGTCACAAGCCATGCTCGAGGACTAGTGGAGAATAGAGTAACAGTAAATGTATGGTACATTTACTTTGGACTTCTTTAAAAATTAGGGGCATTAATAGATAGATATTGTATACGTGGGCATTTTAATTTAAAATATTTTTATCCTCTGTATACCTATTTCCCTATTACAAATTTTAGGTTCAAAGTAGAAACTCAGTTACTGTCGTGGCTGCAGAAATACGACCTTGAAATGGGCGACAAGCAAATAGAGCTAGATGAGTTTACCGAAAAATATGAAGAAGAACTTGAGAAATGCGAGGTGTTGGAGGTAAACATCAATAGTGTTAAATTATTTTGAATATTTATTTTTGAACTGTAACTAGTAACTTATAACTAAGGCGATAATGGCGCAGCGGCACTGTGACTCGATTCCCACTAAAAAAGGGGGAATAACTTATTTTCAACAGATATACAAAAAAAATATCTCATCGTTTTAGGTTCTATTTTATTCAAAAATGGAATAGTATACATCTTCCATGTAGAGACAGTGATGAGTTACTGTTTTACTATATGTACAAATTCTGTGCTATCTATTGTTGAACTGAAAGTTCTATAACTAAAAATTAAATAAAAATCAAATCGGCCTCATGCATCTCGCACAGAGTATGCAGAGTATGCAGAGGAACCTAGTGTTAAGACACTCCGTTCCACACTTTCCGTTGAATTTTTCGAGGCATTGCGTGTTGAGTGGTTGTCAATTCCAGGTACCAGAGCAAAGAAAATGAAAATATTAATAAATAATTATATATATTATAATTAATTCCCTCGCTGAATACCAAAACCGTCGCGTTACAGTCACACCCTTGTGGTCCTGCCACGATGGCCTTAATTCTATAACTCTTTGTTAAATAATAAATTGTGTTCTTCGATTGTAAATGTATTTCAGCATTAACATTATTTAGGAGTTTATAATACATTTAACATTGATATTTAGAAAGAGATAGCTGAACAAGACATCGAGTATATTCCATTAATGGAAGAGCGTGAACAAGAATACCACCAAGAAATGACGGAGAAGATGAACAAGTTCCTTCTGGAACACGCAGCGCGAGTCATCCAAAACGCTTGGAGAGAGGTTTTGGCCAACAGAGCGGAGAAGAAACGGGTATTCATTTTTATTTTCATTTAATTAAGACTATATAAAATAATATAAAATATTAATAATCTAATGTTATATAAAATTAATTAAAGTATAAATAAACAAATTGATGAAAAATCATCTTGAGGTAAGAAAGTAATACGTATTAAAATTTTATATGCAGCTTAAAGGAAAAGGCAAAAAGGGAAAGAAGAAAGCTTAGTTCCCATTCTTTCATTCTAGTTCTAATCCACTTCCTTAAACTAACTCTTAAGTCCATTGTGTTACGACTTGTTTATTTTTCGTTAAATAACACAAAACCAGGGCTTCTACTATTAAGAACATGTATGCGGCATTGTTCTTTAGTCGCAAATACCTGAAAATAAAAAAAAAGGAAAAAGTACCGCAAATACTGATATATATGGGTTGTGAGTTGGGAAGCCTTAAAACAAATCTAATATAGACTAATTATATCCCCTCCCTACCATCACCGTATCACCCACCCCCTCCCTAATATTTTTTCCTTCAATTAGCTCAAGAAGTTGCAAAAGAAAATGCAAAAGAAAGCAGAGAAGAAATAGATACAGTATTATTTAATACAATGGTTTTTTTTATTATAATAAATAAAACAGTATTATTTATATTAGATTTTTTTATTTCAATCATTAATATACAATTAATGGAAAAGTGCAAGCAAAACAACATTTCCATGTTTTCCATTAATAATTTAGCAGTGATATGGTAAGGTAACAATGTTTTGACTAATGCTTTTAAAATTAAGTACTTTAATAAGTAATACTATATAGGAAATACTCCTACATTTGCAGATTGTACATCTGTATCAATCTGCAAATGTAGAAGTATTTCCTGTATAGTACATTTCCTATATAATATATATGATTTTCTCACTTCTCAAATATTTTTTTAATGCATTATATTTCGTTTTCACCTTTATAGTTTATTGGAGATAAATATTTTTAAAGCGACGAAAAAGTAATTCTTTTTATATAATTTTAAAGACATTATGATTCTTATATATTGCCATCATAACTGAGCAAAATTCAAAAGCAATATAAAAATTCATACATTTAGTCACGAATATCTTTTGTTTTCTCAAGAAATTAACTTGTTTAGATATCCGTCAATCTGGCCTTCTTTTCTCTTTTGGTAACGTTCCCATAATTTTCTTACTTCAACCAACAGTTTCTTTTATATTTTCTCATCGTCATTTAAAGTTTTCAAATGCCTCAATGCTCGAAGGTCGATTAAAGTGTCGGACGAACTTTTCGTTGTAGGCACAAAGGATATTGCTCGGCGCGCGCGTTCTCCATTACGAAGAATTGGATTTAAGTCCTGAAATAATAAACATAATTATAAAAGACATACACATATCACAGTTAGATATGAATTTTCTAATACTATTAAGTCGGAATACAACAAATGTTTTTCAAAATTAATATTTAATAGACGTATCTAAAACACAAAATATGATAAAATAAAGAAAATACGAAGATTTTTTGCCATAATAGACTTTACATGTTAAGTTAATAGGTATAAGATTTTGTTTGATAAATGTTTACAGTTTAAGATACGGTACGAAAGACTAACCCTAAGTTGAACGTGAAGTGCTTGAGCGTTGTGTTCCGTTTGGGAGATCTTTTCTTGTGCCGCCCTCAGTTCTGCGTCCAGCTGCTGTTTCTCTTGTTCCAGTTCTTTTAAACGTTTTTCAGCTTCTAAAACATTTATTGAGTACATATGTAAGTATATGGTAAAAGAGAAAGACTCAAGAATCAAAATAGTCCCTTAAATATAACATGTAGTCAAGTCATATTTTGTCTATTTCAAGTTCTTCTCTTCGAATCGTCAACAAACATTGAGTTTCCCTAATTAATATACAAAAGGATATGATTGGTAGTGCCAATCATGTCCATAGCTTGTCCCATTAAAATTTGATGATTTTTTAGTATTTTATACCTCTATATTGTGCTTCTTTTTCAGCTTGGAGCATTTCGAATTGTTTGCGTTTCAGTCTTTCCTCTTCTAGCATTTTATTCTGTTCCTCTTGCAACCTTTCAAGTTCCTCTCGTCGTTCCCATTCTTCTGCTAATACCCTAAAATGTTGACAATAAATGATAAACATTAGAAGCATTGGGACAGTGTCTGACTATGAAACGTGATTATTGTTGTCTCGAATTATTATATATTTTGTTTTATTACGCCTTACGCGATTTATATATTGAGATAGGCAAATTTATTTAGTGTTCCGTGCTTCTTTTCTGCTCGAATTTTGTTTTGATTTGTCAAAATAGCGTAATATAAGCGTGGGTATTAATGGAAGAGGCAGGAGGAAGGTTTTTAGGAATGTTTCGTAATAGCAGCAACAGAACTAAATCATGTGTTAAAATTTCAACCGTTCTTACCTGGCTTGTAAGGCTCTGACTATTTCTTCGTCTCGCTTAGCTTGTGTTTCTTCTTGTAATAGTTTCTCTAACTCTGCCTGAGCATTTTTTAATTCTTCTAATTTTTTATTATCTTTTTGTGCTAATTCTGCTAGTTCCTGGAAAATACGAAGTAAGTTAAAATTTTAGTGTAACATTATAGTTTTTTCAATGTCTCTATAAAATTTGCGATTTCATTGTATTTGTTTCAATAAATACATTTATTTAAAAGTATGACTCTCACAGTGTGCTATAAGTGGCAAAATGTTATATAAGAGTATAGTATATTGGCAAATAACGATAATCAACGATGCATTCGTTTAATTTATTCTTAAGATTCTAACATTTTAATCTTTATTTAAATTATATTGAAAAAAAAAAACAGAAAAAAACTTAAATCAAACCTGAGCTTGTGCCTCAGCAGCTAATCTAGCGCGGACTTCGAGTTGTAGCCTTGCTCTCGCTTCTTTAACCTCTTGTTCCCTCCTCGCGCCTGCGCCTCGCCGCCCAGCACGTGCCCTTCTTTGGTAACCATCTGCCCCCCCTGATACCGCTGCGGCTTGACGTAGTGCTGATAACCATTGGAGACGACTCCTGGATAATGATAAGAGTATTAATAATGTTGTTTAGGGCATTTTAGAGATATTTGAGAAATTAAGGAGGGTAGTCAGTGTATTACTGTATATGCAATGATTGTGGGGTTGAATCCCACTCGAGAGAGTTATTAGTACTCATTTCGCATGTCTCATAATGTACGGAACATGGAGAATGGAGTCCCTTGAGACTAGAATCTCGCTGCTTCCCATAATTAATATATAAGAAAGGTGAAGTGCTAGTTAATGACACCTTTTTGCGTAAAGCTTTGGTCGGTCGGTTTCGGGTTATGCAATAAGTGAGAATGTAATTTAAATTCAACTTATTTTATTGATATTTTCAGCAACTGGTTTCATATTTTGAATTAATTATTTTTGGAACGTTTATTAAAAAAATATTATTTAAAGTCCAGTCAGTAAAAATAAATTATATACTACAGTAGTGTAAAATCTACTTATTTTTATGAATAATTATAAAAAAATAGTCACTTATGATCTTGAGTGCCAAATTCGAAGGTTCGTTCAGGAGTGATAAGTTGAAACCGTTGTATTTTCCCTTCTCCAGCAGCAGCTTCAACGGAACAGTACGCATCTATGGATATTCTACCACATTGTTCCTTTTGTGAGGAGCTCTTGTAATAAGTCAAGGCGCAGGGCTGAAGGACACACCAATATTCTCGCATTGTGGGTAACAGATAACCGCGTTTGAAGAGATAACCCTGAAACATATTAACGTTTTTACATTTAAAATAGGTACAATTTACGTACATAAAGATAAAACTTAGACTCGCCGGATAAGTGACGGCATATTTTTTTATAAAGCATAATAGAGCATTGAGACCACCTCTTGGACGGTTTCCAAGACTCGGGGGTAAATTTTTGTACGTTTTCTAAAAAGTATAGAGCATTAACTATTGCCTCAAGATCGAGGTTTCTTTCCAAGGTTTTGAGGTTCCTTATCGTATCAAATGGTAAAAAGTTGGAAACGAAAAAGAAATAGAAAAAAAGACTAAACGTTTTATTTTGAAAAACATATGAAGTATATGAATTCCACCTACAGTTTTCGAAACAAGTTTTTACTTAGTACTAAAACTTCAAATTGTATCTTATGTATTATTTATTTACTTGCCTTTTTGATAATATCCTCAATGAATACATCGTAAATTTCATCTACAGCTTCAACTAAAGCTTCAGAATGTAGTTGTTGATCGCAGCAATATTTAGCTTCTAAAACTGCTAGAAAAGCTGTCCATTTAAAATGTCCAATAGAGGAGCCGAGAGCCTCCCAGTCTGCTGCATCCCACCTTAGACCTAGACAGTGTACCAACTGTTCTGTGATGATACCTGCTTCTGAGGGCTGGAGCACTACCTGTAATTTAATTTTATCATTATTATGATATATTTAAGTATTGTTAAAAAAATGTCCAAATATAGTGGTTTTCAGCTTCATATAAAATACAAAACAATCATAGATGCTATAGGATATATTAAAACCTCAAAACTTTTTCAATAACACGGTTTATGGAGGCCAGTCGTGGTGCCGCGGCACAAAGTGTGACTGTAAAACCGACTGTTTGTGGGTTCGATCCCCACTCGAGGAGATGAGATATTTACTTAAATGTATATTTCCATTTCTTAAGCTGGTGTCGAGGCAAAACGCGTGAGTTCTGCCATTCAACACACAATGCATCCAGAATTTGGCAGAAAGTGGGGAACGGAGTATCTTAACACTAGGTTCCCTCTGCCTACCCTAAGCTGAAAAATATTTTTGTTTTTAATAAGAAAAACTCCATAAAGACTTAGCGTATGTGCTAGCTAGCTTATTATGTTTTTATAAACTTACTCTTTGTACTGTTATATCAACACGTGATATGCACATGTGGGCTTTAATAAAAATAAAAATACATACAAATATCGTTGATTATATGACTTGGAACAAGACGTGTTTTTATTTAAATTACAAAAAATTTATAGTTTAAAAACAGTACATATTTTTTAATTATGCAAATTGATATAAATACTTAAATGCTTATTATTTAATTCCGCAAAAAACTTTAATACAACACGACAGGATAGGCATTGGCCTGTGTTAAAACACTACGTTGTCTTCTTTCTACATGAAGTCGAGAAATTTCTGGTAAAGTTGGTAGATTTAACGCTACCCCTTTTTTACTAGAACTCGCAACCATCCATTTTACTGTTAGACGCTGTTTCAATACACCACGATGGTGTGCTCTAATTATTATTATAAGAGGTTATTAAAGACTTACCACATAATGACTAGCATCGTCAGCGTCTTGCACCAAATCGGCGAGGAGACAGAAAATTCTGAACAATTTGAACACAGAGTCGTCGTTGAAGATCGACTTATCACGAGTTAACAGGTTCTTCTTACAGACGAACCAGCATACCTGTAATATTAAGATTTGTTTCATCCGATTAGATCTCAATAAGATTATAAAATAAGATTAACAAATAATTGTTATCTTTAGACTTTGTCGAGACCGTCATGGCGCAGTGGCACATCGTCTGACTGGAAACGCGACGGTAATGGGTTCGATACACACTCCGGGCGAATAAATTATGTGCATTATCGTATCATAGAGGCCAGAAAGCTTTTATTTAGTAATCTTAAGTTTTTCTTTCTGTTAATTTAAATGTGCTTTACAAATTAATTATGTTATATGATTTAAATAATAAAAAAATTGTATGCTTTTTGCATATTTAAAATAATTTAAAAAATAAATTTAAAAGTAATAACCAACCTCGCTTATCTTTTTTTCGTATTCTCTAGCAACCGGCAAATTCAGAGACTTGGGTAGAGAACTGAACACTTCGTGCTGGAGGTAGTACCTGAATTCATCAAATGTAAGTTCCTGGGACGACCTGTAGTGGTCCAGGCCCTTCTCTACGCCATATAAGTCTAATAATGTACCTATGTTTGCTGTTAATACCTGAAAAAGAAAATAAAAGTGTGCAAGTGTGAGTCGGAACAGGCCATCGAGGATTCCGTAACAATTTCCCAATTATAGTTCAATGGGGACAACAATTTAAAAAATTTACAAACTTTATGTATTAAGTTTGCGGGTTTCAATGGTCTTTAAAAGTAAAGATGAATAACTTAATCTAACTTCATAAATCTCTTTTATATATTATTTCTATTATAGACTATGAATAGATATAATATAGATAAAGAGATTTCTAGAAAACTTAAGTATACTATACTATACTATACTTAAGTTTTCTAGAAATCTCTTACGCATAACAGTCCCCGGGGCTAATTCAGCTATACCACGAATTAACAAATTTTTCTATCAATGTTTTTAAACCTAAATGATTACAGTATTTAATTGGAAACTAATAAAATAAAACGTTAAACATTGCCTTTTCTTATGATTTTACCTTCTGCCGAAATCCGGAGGCACTGCGTGTTGAGTGGCAGAACTAAACGCTGCGCTTTTGCTCTCGACACCAGAGCGAAGAAATGGAAATATAAATCTAAGCAAATATTTCATCTCTTCGAGTGGGGATCGAATCCACAACCAGTCGGTTTTACAGTCACACTTTGTACCACTGCGCCACGACTGGCCTCAAATAAATCAAATTTCTATAAACAAAATAACTATCGTAGTACATTTAAAATGTTTTCGCTACTTGGTCTTTCCTTGAGCTGTATGATTCACGTTCATTCAGCGTACAACAGCTCGCTCGGTACAATGGACTCCTAACAAAAGAACTACAAACCATTTAAGCTAATGAGTCGTGAGCAAACAGCAGCGTCATTGGATAGCTAAGATAGTTTTCCACTAATATATTGGAATATTTTTCTTTTTTTTTTAATAACTCCACGCTTTATTCCGTTTTTAAGATTAAAGCATGGGTAACCTAGTTTTAAGACACTCCGTCTCCCATCCATTGTCCAATTTTCGAGACATTGTGCGGTGCGTGGCGGAGTTAAATTAAGTAATTATTTATTATTGGTGTTGAATTTAGCACGTTTTTACATTAACAACAAATTGCGTTTCTTGTTTAAGACTCGATTCGACTATAAATATCTTACGAAATCTATACTTTTCAAAAAAATTATATAAAAGAGCAGTAGTGACTTAGCGTTAATGTCGGGGCTATTGTCTTACTTATTTTGCATTAAGTAATTTATATATGTATATATACATGTTTCTTGCATATACATTATTACATTTATGTATCAAAGTACCTACTTCATTCGAACTCGGTCATTAAAAAAACAACAAATAACATTTAATACAATTTTAAATATAATAAATTAAAATTAGATAAAAACATAATAAAGCAAAATATCGTGGCGCAGGGGCACAAACGTTTAATTTCCTCGCTCTGATAATGAGACATTGTGCAGCGGTGAGTTCCGTCACTCAATAAGCAATGCCGTCAGAATTACAAAAGTAGGGAACAGTGATATTTTGACAATCGTAACACTGGGTTCCCAGGTTCCCTCTGTCTATGCTGCTATCTATGTAAAAAAATATAAAAAAGTATTCTAAATGATGTATTTGGACAGCATGCGTAATACAAATGCATTTGTGACGTAAAATATTAGGTTTCTGATGCCAAGTTACTCTACTCTAGCTGGTACTTGCATATACGTATGTATCGAAAGGACCTACTTTTCTAGTGATTCACAAATGTCGAAGAGACTGGGTACTATTGTACCAGTATTAATACAGTAGAAACTATTATTAATAGATAAGTAAATAATCGCTTTTTATAATTATTTTTTTTACATCTGATATAGTGTCGATACGAATACCAGTGTTTTGTCAACCAAAGACAAGCATTTTAAGGGCATATCTTTATAATGCAGTTAATATATTTCAAAATAGGTTCATGTTTTAGTTGTAAATTAGATATAAAAATTAAATTAAATTAGCTTTACGCTTTATCCCGCACACAGCAGGGTAGGCAGGGGGAACCTAGTGTTAAGACACTCCGTTCCCCACTTTCTGCCGAATTTTGGAGGCATTGCGTTTTGAGTGGCAGAACTCAACGCCGCGCTTTGCCTCGACACCAGAGCGAAGAAATGAAAATATAAATTTGAGTAAATATTTCATCTCCTCGAGTGGGGATCGAAGCCACAACCAGTCGGTTTTACAGTCACACTTTGTACCACTGCGCCACGACTGGCCTCAAGATAGATATAACTATAATATAATATAAGAATATGAAATATGTTTTACTATTTTTGCTTATTCTTGAAATTTCGTTTGCACGATTGCAACATTATTAAAACAATTTTGTACTTCAGACGCCAATAAAACGCATGGATGGAGTAGACTTTTTCGTTCGAACGGTCACGAAAACGAACGAACGAGTTCGTGTCCCGTTACGTTCGAATTTATTGATATTTTCAAAAAAAAAATTCTTTAGTGTTGTATAACAATAAAATATTTTAGTTCAAAAAGAAGTCAACAGCATTTTTTTTTTAAATAAAAACAAATTAAAGTTTTCTTATGTTTTGAAACGAGAAATAATTTGAGATCTATTATAAACTATTGCTAAATCTTGAACCGTGTGACGTATATCGTAATAAATATAAATCGTAATACGAAGTTTGTAGTCACTCACTAAGCTAGTGACGGGTCAAGTCTTACTGTCGCCTATAAAGGATAAAATGTAAGCGAGTTTCAGTAAGTCGACTCTACAATTGATTAAATAATAATCCTATAAAGCATATCCTATATGTCCTATATTATTATTATTTGATTTTATACGCATGTCGTATAGGTAGGCAGAAAAGCCTAAGCCTAGTTTGTAATTATTGAGTTGCGGATCTCAACGCCGCACTTTGTCGGGCTACCCGAGCGAGAAAATGAAAAAAAAACATTTCTCGGTATAGAAATCGAATTCTTTACGATCACAATTACAGTCACATTACAGTGTGCCACTACACGATGTATGGCCAATTTTTTTGTTTATTTTAAAAGCATTTTTCTTGACTTCCTTTTTAAACATATTTTAAAGACTAATTGTCAAGTGTCAGAATTTACAGGTAAATATTACCACATACCTAGTAAGAGTTACCACACCTGTACCTGTACCTAGATGATTCTATTATAAACATGCCCAGCTGACAAGACAAAGCATAATATTTTATGTTAGTGAATGTTTCTAAGAATTTTAAGTGTGATTACATATAGAGGCCAGTCGTGGCGCAGAGGCGTGTGTAACTGTAGACGCTACACGTTGTGGGTTCGATCCCCTCTTTATTATTTCGATCTGGTATCTAGGTAGGTCGCGGCGTTGAGCTCCGCCACTTAATGCGCAATGAAATAAAATATGACGAAAGCGCTAAAACACGAATGAAAAAAGCAATACATTATTACAAAAGATTAATACTTTAAAATGTATTGTTTACAAATATTTAATTTCTAAGGTCTTGGCGACAATGTTACTTGAAAAATCTTTATAAAAGTTAATATTTTGTACTATGTATTTAGTCATCGACATAATATAAGCAAATGTAATTATATAATTGAGCGTTATATTTATTTATGACTAATGCAAGTCTTTTATCCTGGTACAAGCCTAGTTTTATAAAATATTTCGATTGTTAATATATTTTTAAGATATAAGAATTTTCTTATAAAATTATCTTAGCGCAGTTAACATGTACGAGTATGTGTTGGTTATAGGTTCACATTCTCGACATCGTAGTCTTAACAGTACTATAATAATCTAGATGAAAATGAGAGACAAGATATCTTATTACAAATTGAAGTGTCTACACTATTTTTTTTTTCTTGATTCAGTTTCACGATACATCCCAATTAGTTGGGAACCTAGTTACCAAAATGAATAAATTAAAATGTTTAATTTGATTCCTCCGAGTGGAAATCGAACCCGCAACCGTCGGATTTATCACTTGGTCTTGTTGTGCCACGACGGCCGCAAACTAAATAAAACATAACAATAATTATTTTTCATAAAAAAACGTATTATACATTACCTTTTCGGAAAATACAATGTAAACAAACCAATATTTATATAAATATTTTTTCTTTTATACAACTTTATTGAACAAGACATATAAAACACAACAACTGACTTTTAAGAAATGAAATATTTTATATTACAATGTACATATCCGAACAACCTACAAACGACACAACCAATACTTATCAGACAATTTGACATATTGAGCTTTTAAATTGACCGTTTCATTATTCAATTTAAAAAATATATATTTTCGATGACAGAAAGACGTTTCGAAATAAACTTATAAATAAGATACAACCATATACGTTGAAGTGTAAGTGCAAGTTCACATCCATTATGGGGAGGTGGCCTCGTGGCAACATTCCCTTAGCCGGCGATACGTTGAGGTTGACAAGCGAATTTATCTTTAATCGAATTCCTTTGGAAAGTATATGACAGTGACAGCGTAATGACATCTCAATTTTTTTTTCATGGTTCACACGCGTTGTCATATTATGATGTTCGTTGGTTTTGGATTCTAGGGTTAAGAGTCGATTCAATTCAATCAATTTCAATTTTATATATACATGAGGCCTGAGGCCAGTCGTGGCGCAGGGGCACAAAGTGTGACTGTAAAGTCGACTGCTTGTGGGTTCGATCCCCACTGGAGGAAATGAAATATTTATTTTCATTTCTTTGCTCTGGTGTCAAGGCATGGAGTTGCGCCATTCAACACGCAGTGCCTCCAGAACTTGCGGAAAGTGGGGAACGGAGTGTCTTAACACTAGATTCCCTATGGGATACAGAGTGAAGCTGACATATATACATATCGAATTATGAAAAAAAACATTCACACTCATTCCTTTTTAAGGATATTGATTGAATTTTGTGTTCGCATTCAATGCATTTTATTTTAAAGAATCATTTTAATTAATTCTTTTCTTTCCTGTTGAATAGCGGAACTCAACATCGCGCTCTGTCTTGTTACCAGAGCGAGAAAAGAAACTAACTGATTCCATTGAATGGCGATCGAACCTCAACCGTCGCGTCTACAGCGTCTTCCTTCTCTACTGCTACTGAATAAAAAGCAATACTATATTATTTTATATACAACGCTGTTTATTTCCATTATAGGTTTGTATATAAAAGAATTAAAGTCGTTTAAGGCTATCTAACTAAAAGCAAACACCGTACACGAGTTAAGAATTTATTTGCATATTTTATATGTTCATTTTCCGCTACTTTAGCATTAGCAAGCAAACTGTTTAGCTCCAAGAAGAATTTAAATTCTTCGTCTTAATATCCGGTTTAATTGCTTTGGACACTAACAACTTACATTACTTACATATTAGGTAATGAAGTGCTCTAGGTCTAGGCATTTTATCTCAATTGTTTATCGGCTTGGATTATTATTAATACACCTGAATCAGTTAAGATATCAAATAAAGATGTTTTTGTATTGTTTTTATGTATGAAACTTATCATGATAAATATTAGGTACACTAAAATTTAACTTTTTATTCCTTTTAGTAATAAGTAATATTATTTATTAGGAAAATAAATGAAAAAAATATTATTTACAGGCTCTTTTCTTCCTGTATTTTTTTAGATTCATGTTTTTTATTCTGTAGCAGAGAGCAGAGTGAATGTCGAGTTCGAGAAACTGTATAATTCAACTCCATCTCTACTTATGGCGCATATACGGGCTTCCCGACTTTACGCGATTGTTGTGAATTCGATTTCCATACATTTAAAACGGGAAAAGTATGAAACATATAGAGTTAAAAATATATATAAAAATATGAAAATACGAAATTAAACCAAGCAGGGCACGTTAAAATGAACTTTAAAACCCAACCAGGGGTTATTAACCTACATACAGCAGCCATGGAGGGTGTCCTTTAAAAATGTCAGAGTAACACAAGTACTAGCAAAAAAAATTAAAAGAAAAAAGATAAAATAATATTATTATTATCGTTTTGTTTCATAAAATCATTTTATATTTTTATCATAAAATAATAAATATGACAAAGTTTATTTCCGAGTAAATAAGTACAAAAACATCCTCAGAAATGAGTTTGACCTCAATTATTATTTTAACATCTTTATACTTTAACATATTTTAACTACCTATAATAGTAATATCAATGCTAGTCCTCTTTGTTTTCAAAGTAATAAAAGCACAGAGTTTTTTTAGCTTCACGCTATATCCCGCACATATATAGCGGTATAGGTAAGAGGGAAAATGGGAACCTAGTGTTATTTTATGTACGACTTATATTATATTATTATATATAAATGAATATTAAATAAACATATTAATATGGATATGATTATAGACAATGAACTGTATTGTGTTATGCTACTCAACACAGTGTCTCATAGATTGGAACGAAGCGTTTTAGCACTAGGTTTCCCATTCCCAGCACGCTATATGCGGGAAGGAGCGTGAAGCTGCAATCATAGTTATTAAATCCATCACTTTTTTATTAGTTAACTTTTCTTTGTGAGACTTATATTTTATTTTTGTAAAGATATGTTATGTTTCGTTGGGATTACCTTATATCCTGTGTAAAACAGATAAACGAAATTTGTACATAGACATTCGAAATTAAAGGCCTAATCATTGATAAGATAAGGCTAATACGCCCTAGGAAATTTATCTCAATTGTTAATCGGTTGAGACAATTAATATATCTATTCATACATCAATTCATTTAAGATATCTCATATAGTTAAATATTTTTCTATATTTTTTAATTATGGAATTTATGGTTTTATTTATAGCAATTATTGATACACTTACACATCTACACCTTAATATACTAAAATTAATCTGATCATTCTACTAATAATATTTTTTTTATCACGCT
The DNA here is from genome assembly GCA_030704555.1 of Heliconius charithonia. NCBI lineage: Eukaryota > Metazoa > Arthropoda > Insecta > Lepidoptera > Nymphalidae > Heliconius > Heliconius charithonia. Next base: position 2,753,075 of record CM060819.1, on the reverse strand, counting down.
GTATCCCGCATATAGCATAGTAGGCAGAGGAAACCTAGTGTTAAGACACTCCATTCTCCACTTTCTGCGGGATTCTGGAGGCACTGCGTGTTGATTGACAGAACTCAACGCCGCGCTTTGCCTTTACACCAGAACGAAGAAATGGAACTATAAATTGAAATAAATATTTCATCTCTTCAAGTGGGGATCGAACTCATAACCAGTCGGTTTTACAGTCATACATCGTGCAAAATTTATTACTTATTTTTTTAAGATATTCTACCCTACAAAAAAAACTCTATATTAATATTCTATATTTTAATTACTTAAATGACACTGAAATTTGCCAATTCTCTTAAAAAAACTTAATAATATGAACTAGTATAGCTTATATTACTAACAATTCTTCTATTTTGTTAACAAATTGTTACATATAAAGATATTGATGACAATTTATACCTTTTATTTCTCCTCTGGTTAAATGTCTTAAAGAGACAATTCTTTATTGACTTTGTAAATAAAATAATAAACAAATACATAATGTGCTAGATCTAATATATACTTCTTATCTTAGTATACGAATTTTTCTTTTTCACGTAAAGCTTGTTAAAAACATAAAATTAAAAGGTTAACAAAGATATTTTGGGGGTTATTTCTAAAAGAAATCTAATTCCACCAATCAAAAGAAACTGGAGACTGGAACTGGAATAATAAATAGGAACAAAAAAACAAATAACAGCACTGCAACTAAAACTCACTTAGTCATATCTACATGAATAAACAACGAAGATTTTGTGACTCTTATACGATGTTCAAATAAATTAAACTCGAAAGTACATTATTCATGCATTTACTCTTTAATGAAGGCAATTTAAGTTAATTAGAGAGGTATCTGGGTTACATTCGACCGGACGTTGAGTAAAATTTTTGAGATGTGTATAAAAGGAAGTATATAAGAAGAGGAAGAAGGCCTCAACACGCAATGTCTCCAAAACTCGGTGGAAAGTGGGGAACGGAGTGTCTTAACACTAGGCTCCCTCTGCCTACCCTGCTGTTTGCGGGAAACAGCGTGAAGCTGTCATTTATTTTTTATTTTTTATATAAGAACTGTCAATCTATATTATAAGTTATACTTTTATTTTAAGAAATAACGTACCGAATACTCATTGATGTTTGGTTAAAAGTGCCTGATTATAAACAAGGATTGGAAAACAAATTTCAAATAGTAAAATTAAATTAAAATTAGTTATTTTTGTAAATATATGGAAATCCGATGTCCATACATCGGAATGAGGTTCACTCCGACTACTTCACAATTGTGATACAGCAGGTAAATGAAGATACAAAAAATAATAATGTGGACTTGGTTGGTGAAAAAAAACGACATTTTAAATTAGTAAATTATTACTAAAAAGTGTAATCTTTTCACTATATGTTTATTGAAAACCTTTTTTTATAGTTCGGCAATAAATTTATTATGACGGGATGTTAACATTTACCTTAATTAGATGTTGGTATTTAAGGAATGCGCTCTTAAATCCTGTTTTGATCAAATTTTTATACTGTATTTGAATATTTTGCAAAAACACTAAAAATACTTTGAATTGAGTGAATGGGCCAAAGTACGTCAAACTTTTATTTTCATTTCATTCATTAATCATTAGCTTCTTTATGTATGTATGTATGTAGTATGCAAGTTCGTGGACCGACTGATGTGCGTCACTGACGACTTAATATAAAGTAAGTTATTGTTTTTATGATAAAGTCTACCTAACTCTACCTAAGTAATAACGAAGTTTTTTTGTAGGTATCAATTAAAAGTTACCAAATATGGGTAAGATGATTTTTTTTTAATATTTTTATTTTTTATCTTAGGGATTTTAATCAAACAAAAATAAACATGCATTGTAATATAATATGTCTATATAAAAAATCATAAATTTAGAGAATAGTGCCTAAGACTTCTAGATTCTATTGTATATGTAAATTAAGTCTGATCGATATTTGAAGCTACACGAACATACACTGTATACATTGAATCATATAACGAAATGTTTATAGCATCCTTTCTTGTATAGGTATACTCTATTTTCGATGTCTTGGGTAGCGGATCGTTGGTTGTGTAAAATTATATTTAGTTTGAAGCCTAATTTAAGCAGCAAATCAAAATATAAATACATAATCTATATATTACAGTTTTATAAAAAGTTGATATAATAGTTAATTAAAAAATACGAAATTAATACTTTTGTAAATTCTTCGAGTTGAATTTAGCTTCACGCTTTATCCCGCACACAGCAGGGTAGGCAGAGGGAACCTAGTATTAAGACACTTCGTTCCCCACTTTCTGCCGAATTTTGGAGGCATTGCGTGTTGAGTGGCAGAACTCAACGCCGTGCTTTACCTCGACACCAGAGTGAAGAAATGGAAATATAAATTTAAGTAAATATTTCATCTCCTCGAGTGGGGATCGAACCCACAACCAGTCGGCTTAACAGTCACACATTGTGCCAGTGCGCCACGACTGGCCTCAAATATAATCTTCTGTCAAAAATAAAATGTTAAATAAAAAAGAAAAAAAAAACATGCATTTTTCTGTTGTGTAATATTATCTCTTTTTTTACCGTACAACCTCTTTCGTGTGTTCTCCATTCAACTGGCACGGTCCGAACGCCATAATAAACTGAACAGAAAAAAAAGCTCTTGCAAGGCAACAAGTTTATCAACTTTTCAGTGACAGAACTTAAACGAAGGTGACACTTAGGTGTGGGTGGCGTCACCACTCTCCTTGACCTGGTGACCTCTGGGACGTATTTGAGTGGTTTCCAACCACCATGCTATAATATCATGGGCGTCACTTATCTACTACTAAAAGAATGACCTAATCTCACTAATGTAACAGCTATAAACGTATATGTATATGTTTGAAGCTGAGGTGCCGTAGTGGAACAACGTCCGATGCTGAACGCGGTGGTTAGAGGTTCGATCTCCGTTCAATGGATAATGATATTTAAATTATTCTCATTTCCCTGGTGTGGTAGACAAAATGCGTCATTAAGTTATGCCACTCAACACGCAATGTCTCCAATATTATGCGGTAATTGGGGAACGGAATGTCTTAACACTAAATAAAGATTCTTTTTCTGTTTTACGTACCTTTTTTAATTTTTTTTTATATTTGTCTGAAAACGATTTTTTTATTTAACCTAACCTAAGTGGTTTACTTGAAAACGGACGGCAACCTGAAAGTGGTTGTGGATTTGATTTCCAGCTAGGTAAGGCCTACCATTTTTATTATACATAGCGCATCGTCCACAGTTCTATGAAAGAGTAGGAATAAAGATATGTTAAAGAAACATAACGCTCGATCGAACATACAATAAGAATGCACGAGAAGCAATAGATAACTAATGTTTAAAATAAATAAATTAACATTTTCTAACTATAATGTATAGAGAAGTTCACAACTGTGACAATTTGTCTAGTTTAAGTAACAGATAAGAACAAAATAAAAATGATAATTTTGAAAAGCCAAAAAAAGGTACGGATCACGCTTAGCTAGTGTTGAGTTAAATTACAAAAAAAAGTGATAGTTTTAGTAAAGGTACTCACTTTCAGTCGTTGATGGGTACGTTCTGGTTAATTTAACATAAAATACATTTTTTTTATAAATATTAATTATCTACTATTAGGTACCTTGGATGAACCAAAAATGTCCAATTCTAATAATAAGAATTGTTCTCAAGGTCATCCTAGTAAGGCAAGAAAAAAAACTGATTTTAATATAAATAAACAAAAAACCGTTTTACTATTTATATTATTATGCTTAACTTAAAAAAACCAGCTCCACACATCAGAGTAGGCAGAGGGAACCTAGTGTTAAGACACTCCAATCCCTATTTTTCGCCGAATTTTTTATAGCACCGCGTGTTAAATAGTGGAAGTACCACAACGCTGAGCTTCTGGCCTTGATTTGCTTCCAGAGCGAAAAAAATAAAATATTATTAAATAATCTTTAATTTCCCCAAATGAAGTCGGACCCACAATCGTCGCGTTACAGTCACGCCCTTGCGCACCTGCGCCATAACGGCCTCAAAAAACTGATTACAATAAACACAAACTAAACAACCTCTCTACTATCTATATTATTAAACATTTCTTATTTTTTAATTACGATATCCACATACAAATAAGGAACTTAATAAAAATTGCATTGTAGTTTTACAATAAAATAACAAATAAGGCTATAAACAGTATGATTGCACACTCGACGTTATATCTTCCGGTCGTCGCCCGTCCGACCGGCGCCGCGGAAGGTTAAGGGAAGGCGGAAGCACCCCTGTGTGCTATCAAAATAATATTTTTAGGTGTAATCATAAGTTTTGAATTATTTTCGGATCATTTCATACAAGGTCGTCATGGCGTTGACTGTTACCGTGATCGTTGTGGGTTCAATTCTCACTTGGTGGCATGAAATATTGAATATTTAAATTTCTTCTCTCTGGTAAAGAGATAAAGCGCGGTGTTGAGTTCCGCCTCTCTTAAGAATTTAATGGAAAATGGGGAACAGAAGTGTTTTAATGGGGACGAAGTTTCTTAACACTTAGACTAAAGAAATAGTTATTTCATCGCTGTAGAAGACGGAGGATGGCATTGACTTCTGTCATTATTAACACGCAATGGCGTAAGAATTAGTCGAAAAGAGGAGAACGGACACTTAAAATAAAAAAAGTAAAAGCGTGAAGATTTTGCAGGAAGACATTTTTTTAAAAGCACATAAGGCTCAATTTTGAAATGATTGATTAGCCTGTTGATACATATATTTATGAGTTCCATGTCTAACAAAACATGCTAATATATAATATAATAAATAAAATATTCTTACATTTTTTTTGCTTTTAAAATAGAAATAATGGAAAATATATTCATATATAAAATATGTAGTATATAGCACATAAATATACGCAAACAAAGTATCCCAAAACTATCAATTAATAAAATCTTAGTACTTTAAGTGATATCATAACTCAGATATTCGGTAAAAGTAAACTAATAATCATAAAAACGATTCATATCATGTCAATTATGCCTGTCTACATTCAGTTTTCTAGGAAATTGGTGATACCAACAATAAGGGTGGTCCTCCACCCTCCAGGAGGAAGGGTGGTGGCTGAAGGGCGGGTCAGTCAACAACAGTCTGTCACGCTAAGTTCGTTTGTGTATTTCGCCAATAAACTTTGATAGATATGTCTTCTTGCAAATATATTTATATAGATACTTTATTGTTAGATGTTTTTTATTTTAATTTATTTTGTTGTTTTTTGGTTATTACAATTGTTATGTGAAAAATAAGAACGGAATGTCTTAATATTAGGTTCAGACATTGCATTTCCAAATTTTCACTCAATTTTAAGATATTCGGTACCTGTTGATAGCCGTATTTTATAGCGCGGAAAAATATTACTTCAATTATATTTTTCCGCGCTATAAACATTTCCTTGAGTGGGAATAGAACCCACAACCAAAGCGTGGTGCACATTCAAATACTACAATAGATAACTACTTATAGATACATACATACTGTATTTTGTATTATATTATTATAGGTGAAGGTGAAGTGATTCGGCAATGTCTTATCGTGCAAACGACACGTAATATTTACTTTGTATAGAATAATTTTAGCACTTCTAGCTAGTTTGCTTCCATAAACATGAATCATTGTAAAAACAATGGATTGGATGTGATTTTGGGCATGAATTCAACTTAAATTTACAACTGAAAATCTATAACTTACGTAATTATAAACACAACATAAAATCCTGATTAGAGACAAATAAAACAGTCCCATTCTGTTAAATAGCGGAACTAAACGCCGCGCTTATCTAACAAGAACGATAAAAATGAATCCAGTGAAGATAGAACCCGCAAAAATCGTGAATTCAGCCAGACGCTTTATTACTGCGCCTCCGTGGCGTCTCGTAGTCGGCTTTGCGGGAAATACAGGACACGATGAGTTGCCAAAATAAATAACAATAAAGTGAATTTATCTGTGCCACAATGAACTTGGATAAACCTATACTAATTCTTGTACGTGGTCGTGGTATGTGAGGTGTTTTTCCCGCATAGGGTGAGGGAAGCTAGATCCGTATTTACAAACCGGTCTCAAACCTGAAATCGGTCTTGAGATGGCGTTTTCATTCATAAAATACATTTAATTTAAGAATGAAAACAGCATCTTAAGTTTGATCTTACATTTTGAAGCGATTTATAAATACAGACCGTAACGTTTTTAACACTAGGCCTAGAGTTCTTAACGCTCCGTTCTACTTTATCTAAGGAAAGTATGGAATATGAATTGGAATCGATTGGTCCTGATTTCACGAATATATCACCAAACAAACATACTTATTTATGTAGTCAATGGCTAGTATAGAGAAGATTAAAAAAAATTAAAAGTTAAAAAATTAAAATGAAAAGTTGACTTTTTCGGTCATGTAATAGCTAATAGAGCGAGCTGAGTACTACTATTGGTTTATTAGATGATCGCCGTGGAGCAGCAGCAGCAGTCTGTCTGTAAATGGTTGTGGGTTTGATTAACACTTGGGGGCATGAATTATTTTAATTTCTTCGCTCTTGTAACAGTAGGTGTCCTCTGCGTTCCCTGCTTTTTTTTATTTTAATTTATAATGTTATAACAATTTTATTTAGGTGGTTAAAGTACAATATTACCTAAGCTAAATCTATTAGTTATTTAAATCCTTTTATAGCTTCAACGTTGTTCAAGGTTCCTCTACTAAGGCTTTATAATGCATCGAGGGTAATGTTGATATAAGTTTCAAAGTAATCATTATTAAGCAGTGAAATATTTCTATTAAATTTACTAAATATATTTTTTGGCATGATTTTAAGTAAAACATTTTTGAAGTATTCCTATTTTTAAATAATGACCCTATTAACTGTCAAGGTAGGCATAATTTTATGAGCCTTTGACATTTTCCGTAATGCCTTGAAAAAAATAGAAAGTACCTATAATATTAATAGGTATGTATGTAATCGGGGCTGTAGAGATATATGACAGTTCGGATGTATAAGAGGGTTGTGGGTTCGATTCCAACTCGGAATATTATTTATATGTGTGTATATCGTTTACGCAATCTGATGAAACAAAAGCAACAAAGAAAAAAATTATCTTAATTTAATCAGAATGAATCAAAGTGACATCCACTGTAACAAAAAAATAGAATATAAGAAAATAAGAACAGCAACAAACCTTTAATTTCGATTTGTGAACCAACTGATTAATTTGCAGCGAGTCAAACGCGTGCCAGATGCAGTTCGTGACGTTTTTCAATAGAGCAGACATTTTCAATCATTTACACTCAAGAAACACGTACTAAAATATAGAGTAAAAAACAATTAATTAATTAAATAATTAATAAATTAATTAATATTTCTTAAGAGCACTGCACAGACGTCTGTCACTCGCGCTTACGTATAACAAACTAGCAAGAATACGATATCAAAGGAAGTGGGTGAAGCGGAACGCGAGATAAAGACTCATGTAGAGACGATTGACGTTTTTTTGACTAGTGTGACATTTTCCTTATTTTTTTCTTAATAAAAAGGCAAATGGTTAGTAAAAGTGAAAATATTTATACTAATATCATAAAATAAATTTGTGTTTATGATCTAACTTAGGGAATATATATATATATATATATATATATATATATATATATATATATATATATATATAATATGCATATATATTGTGTATTATGTAGGTACATTTACTCTAATATAAATCAGCTTTACACTGTATCCCCTACACAGCAGGGTAGCCAGAGGGAACCTAGTGTCTCTGGAGGCATTGCGTGTTGAGTGGCAAAACTTAACGCCGAGCTTAGCCTCGACACCAGAGCGAGGAAATGGAAATATAAATGCGAACCCGCAACCAGTCGGTTTTACAGTCACACTTCGTGTCGCTGCGCCACGACTGGCTTTTTTTACTTTAATATATAATGCTTTCATTTAATGTTAAAAAGTGAAAATATAACTAAATTGTAAAGATTCATGGTAATTTTGGTAGTTTTGATGAATTTATCATTATTTTTAATTAATTGGACTGTAATCTAAATTCACTTGAGTGGAGTGTATTAACACTAGGTTCTCTCTGCCTATCCTGCTACACGGGATACAGCGTGAAGCTGAAAAAAACATAATAGATTTTACATTTATCTAAATATCAAATTTCATATTAAATTGATATAAAATAATATCATGTAAGAGATATTTAAGGACCAATATATTTTTTAACATTTACCACTGCACTCGCTCGCACGCTAATTGCCCTGGCCCCACATGGCCGCAATAAGGACAAGCTCGTCACCCACACCACACCATAGATTAAATTATTATATGAAATAAATTGTAATGAATCATCAATAACTGATGTTATATTACTATCTTTAAATGCGGAGTACTCTACGCGCAAGGTTGTTGCTTTAAAGCTGAAATATTTCTTACATATATTTATAAAAGTATTCGAGGCCAGTGGAACAGGGGCACCAAGTGTGACTGTAAACGTGACTGGTTGTGGGTTCCATTCCCACTACTATAAGTATATACATAGGGATATAGCGGGAAATTGATTTTAATATATAGGTATTTTTATATAACACTATTTGATACATTTATCTAAATATATATTATATAGGCAGCTAGAGCTTTTTATTTGACTTAGAAATTTTAATTTCTTCTGTGCTCCAGGGACTTGTTGCTGGATACCTCTATGTGATCTTCATCTCGATCAATCAATCTTGACAGACAGATTAAACGAGAAAGCGTTCAACTGAACAAAATTGCATTAACAAACAAAATTATCTAAACGTAGTAACGCGTCAGTACGGGGTTCGAGCCCCACTCGAGGGAATGAATTATTATTTATTAATATTTTTCTTTCTTCAATCTGGCAATAAGACAAAAGTCCGGCGTTGAGTTCTGCCACTCAACATGTAATGCCTCGAAAAATTCGGCGGAAAGTGGGGAACGGAGTTTCTTAACACTAAGTTACCTCTGCCTAGTCTGCTGTATGCGGAATACAGCGCCATCTGACTTATTTTATTTGATTTTCACACAGTAGTGTTTTTTTAAAATGCCAAGTTTCCAAAATTTTCGTATATAACTTCATACAAAATATGTAATATTTTGTATGCATGTGGGTTGAAAAACACACAGCTCGTTATAACAGCCATAAAAGTTGCGCACGGACTCGCCCCACCTTAAAAATATTATTTTTATAGGCAACCTTACCTAATTAACTTAAACGGTAAGCATATAAGTCTATAAGTATGTAAGTAAGTAATAGCATTAATACATGATATTTTTTTAGCTTCACGCTATATCCCGCACAAAGCAGGGTGAACCCAGTGTTAAGAGACTGCGTTCTCAATTTTCCCCCGAATTCTGGGGGAATTGCGTGTTCGCGGAATTTTGCCTCGCCACTAGAGCGAAGACATGAAAATATAAATTTAAATAAATATTACATTTACTCGAGTGGGGGTCGAACCAACAACTAGTCGCGTCTTCAGTCATACACTTGCGCCCCTGCGCCACGACTGGCTTTATGTATATTTGTGATATAGTATAGCTAAATAAGCAACCTCAAAAACTTTAGCTACTGCTGGCTATGAGTATGTAAATTTAAAGTACTTATATAAAACATTTTAATGGTATTATTTAAAAATATTTACTTTCTAAATTTCAATTCGATTATTATTTCATTAAAGTTTAATTTGACTGAAGCCGTAGTGGCGCAGCGGCAAAACGTCTTACTGCCTGACTAAGAGCGACGGTTGTGGATTCCTAAACGGCAGAATAAATTAGTTTCATGCGTAAGTAGGTACCCCACTGGGGTACGGAGTGTTTTTAACGCTAGATATCTCACAAATACCAGGCTAGGCCCAACAATATACAGGATACAGCGTGAAGCTACAAAAAAAAGGTTGAATAAAAAAAAAGAGAATTCTCTGTAAGCACACTGAAATGTATTTTTTTTTGTGCTGTACAAAAAAAATTATAAATGTAAAATAATGTAGTAAATATTTTACAATGCATTATATCATAAAATATTAGCTACAGTAGGTATATTTAACTTACCGAGCTGGTTTTCGTCTCGTAATTTGACATATTTATAAGATTTTTCACACAATATCACCCGCATCCCGACTGCACCGACGGTGTCATGTTTTATTTACACTTATTAAATGTGGTAATGTTCACGCTATAATTTTTTTTTGGCTTTGTCTAACTAGAAGCACATTAAACAAATGGGAATCGAATCCACAACTACAACGTTTACTTCACTCTTTAATGATAAAATCTACTGTTATTTTAATTTCAAAGCGAAACAACCTTTTATCGATACATATAAATACATATATTCCACATTAGGCAATAAAGGTCATACACCCGTTGTAGCAAAATGGCGTACTTCCAAGCACAGAACAAACCTTATTATATTCATATTACTCATCAAATATCCTCGGATGGCCATATCCGTCTGGTGAGTCACCCTTTCAATGTAAATAGAAAAGAAATTTGTACGCACGTACATTATATGACATATTGCTTGAGATATTTAGTCATGAGTGTAGAAAGAGGGGGTCCGGATGGACCGTGCCCAGCCCATAATAATCTGGTGTCAACTCCAGGACACCAAAAAAACATTTAACAATCATAGGAAAAATTCAGACCTCCACCTCCTAAGTAAATATATCTAGATACGCCAACACTTTTAGTAATAATGTACTGGACGCCGTTGTGGCGCAGTGTAGATTTACTTAGCGATATACGATAGGTGTACGTTCGAATTTCACTTGAAAGGAATTTGTGAAATGTAAATAAAATGGAAAGATAAAGATATTTACATAGGTAAGTAGTTTGCATATGTTAAAAATGTTTTTCTTTTCATTGTAGTCAAATATTGGTATTGGATTCAGTCACTCAACCAGCAATGTTTTTAGCGTTTATTTGAAGATAAAAAATATATTGTAACAATTTTGTCCGAGAGTCGGGAATTTTAGCCTAGCAGACAATAAAATAAAACTAACAATTTCAAAAATGATTAAAAAAATTTTATGAGAAATTCATATTTAATATTCTTAACGTAAGAAAAACATTTAAAAATATATACATGCAGTATTATATATATATATATATATATATATATATATATATATATATATAAAATTAAATTAAAAATTAAATTAGCTTCACGCTATATCCCGCACACAGCAGGGTAGGCAGAGGGAACTTAGTGTTAAGACACTCCGTTCCCCACTTTCTGCCGAATTTTGGAGGCATTGCGTGTTGAGTGGCAGAACTCAACGCCGCACTTTTGCCTCGACACCAGAGCGAAGAAATGAAAATATAAATTTAAGTAAATATTTCATCTCCCCGAGTGGGGATCGAACCCACAACCAGTCGGTTTTACAGTCACACTTCGTGCCGCTGCACTACGACTGGCCTCAAATATATATATATAAGATTTCAAACAGTATTTCCTTATCTGCAATGATTTATTTAGCTTTCTAACTTTTAAAAATCCTTTTTAACTAGTTATTTTATCGAGGATCACTTTCTCTACTTATTTGTAGACGCGACTTCATTTGGAGTGGAGCGGTGTGGGATGATTCTAGCTTTCGTTTTTTAATGTGACTTCATTAAATTGAAGATCTTATTTAATGACATTTGCTGTAATGACTAATTTAGTAAATGATAGTGCTTTTAAGTAGTATGTAATAGTATGATTACTGCTTTTAAGTGTTACAATTTTTTTTTATTCAGCTCTATACAAATGGTGGTCAATTTGTCCCAATATTAAGATAATTTTAACTTTTTAAATGAAACTTTTTTAACCGGATTACTGAATATACGCCAAGTGCAGTATTGCTTTTATAATCTCCACATTGAAAAGGGAAGAACAGAAGGAAATTTGTTCTATAAAACAATGTAGATTTAGATTTAAAATATATGGTGTAGAATCGAACCTACAGTAATGGCTAATGTAATAAATTCTCTTCTATGCGCCCTATTAGAGACTAATAAAATGCAATGGATTATTGGAACGCGGTTAAACCATAGTCCTAAGGTCAGTAAAAAGCGGTAGAAATAAAACAGATCCATATTAGGACAGACGGACATGCAAATGACCGCTTCTATTGGGCGGAAATGAACTTTGAAGGTTGCTACCTTATTTGCGACAAGGTGAAAAAGTATAACGAAATTCTTAAATAACAATTATTATTTTTTTATCTTCATTCTGTATCAGTGGGCAGAGGGAACCTGATATTAAGACAATTCCTTCCCCAATTTTTTGTTAGCTTTACGCAGGAGGAACTTAGTGTTAAGTCGCTGTTACCCACTAACCGCCGAATTTTCGAGATACTTATTGCGTGTCGAGTAGTTCTGTCATGAAATGTTTAACGCGTTTAAGAATGTATTTTACCATATATGGACCATATGCTTACCTATACTTATAATAAAACTTATATAGTTTCATATACTTTTATTATAAGTATAGATATGGTAAAATCAGGCGATCACAGACAGGGACGATAAATGAAAAAGTCTATTATTGGGGGTATTTATTTGTGTAATAAATAAGAAACCAAAACAATTATATTAATTTTTTTCGTCTGTTGTTTGTTTGTTTTTCGGCTTAGCCCATTTATATGTTGTTTTAATTGTTGTATTATGGCTAATTTCGCTTAATATTTACTTTATTTTAATCAGTTCATTAATAAAGAAGTTATGTCCATATAAAGAATTGCATGCGATAATATTTCTTTAAAATAAGTGTTTATTGAATTTAACTAATCATATTGTCTTTATAAAGATATATTTAGTTCAAGAAAGTCATTTAGATGAGAATTCAGTTTAGTACAAGCGGGCGAAGCCGCAAGTGGGTCACTATTTTACAATAAAGTTACTTTAATATAGCCCAAAACTGCCCAGAATATTTTCAACATACCAAATACATTTATTTAACAAAGACAAAATTACACAACATTATTTAGCAGAATAAATTACAATTTTTAATTATTTTTATCATACATTAAAAAAAGAGGATTTTTAAATAAAACACCAATATCTTTGGTAAGTTTATTGATACATCAAATTCTAAGCACAGAGACAAAACTGACATTATACCGGTTAACGTTAAACGTACGGCTAAGCATATAACTATTATATGACGACAACATACACTACACTACTCACAGATTATTTAAACAGATCGCATTAATTACAATTAAAATGAACCACACTTTAATTATAATTAAAATGTTAATAGCTATTAAAGATGGTACAATCCAGAAAGTATATGTCCATAAATGAACATTATCATTTATTTCGCTATTTTAATATGAAATTGTAGATCTGTTTAAATAATCAAACATTAAGACGATGAAATTTTTAAACTACTCTATCACTAGAAGCAATAGCGGAGATTCAAATAATATTAAAAACAATGTGAAAATTGTTAAGTACTTATCCATCTCCCAAAGCAAACCCGCGTCGTTCAAATAAATATTAAAAAAATACAATACAATAGGGTCGACGAGTTGTGGCTGCCATGAAATTATCTGTAGAGGGCTGACCCTTAGATTTATTTCAAGTAATTTGTCTTATTTTTTAATTAATTTTATACCAAATGAACAATGCGCAAAAGTTTAGAAAACCCATTCAAGGCGGCCACGACAGATCGTTCGTACTGTACATTCACTGAAATGGAATGTTTTAATTGTTTTATAATGATATTTATTAGCAAGAATGTGTTGCATTACATTCATAATGAAACATAGCTTACAATTATTATGAAACGCCATATTTAATATCGATCGGTAAACACTAAACACAACCTTTATACATATAAAAAAAATAAACAATTCATCTCTCGTGAATTATATAACACTTTAATTATAATAAATTATTTATGATTCAAATAAACACTGTGAAATAGAAAAAAAATATTATCCAAAAAATAAAAAAGAAAATCTATTAAATGTCATATCGATATAAACATATAAATCACAAAAGATATTGAAACTGGACTCCTCATCAAAACTACCTATGCCTTTCTAAATCCTATGAATAATAAATTATAAATAATATAAATAACTATGAAAATTATGTTTTAAATAATATAAAAAAGTTAACAAAACGCTACGTATGTAAATCAAAATGACAGTTTTAAAAAATAGCGTTGACAAGCCAATTTGACACTTATTTTTTTTTATTTTAACAACATTCAAGTGGAATCTAGGGGTTGACTAGGACCGTTACAGTTAATATTATAATTGAAGAAAACGAACTATTATTAATTTATTTTGTGCCCCATCGCCCTTTGCAAATCTGTTTTTTTTTATTTACACCACCTTTGATTTGGTTCTTTAAAGGCGCTTATTTTTTTATATTTTTTTTAATTTTTATGGTTACGTCCTAAAAAGAACCAGGTTTTATGATTTTGGCTGGATTTGTACTCGTTTGTGGAATCGAAGTTCTGTATTAAGTATACGGCCTTAGTTTTTGCTATTGTTAGGAAATAAATAGTTTTTTTTATCTAAAAATAAATTAATTTGGAGATTGGGAGAAGTACTTATAGAAAGCAACAAAATATTCTATTTGTGCGTATGAAAGTGTAAAGTTGTATTTGAAATACATAACTAGATATAAAGGTATAAAATTGAATATAGGAATATTCGTATATAAGTTCCGTGTACTTTGCGTGCCATTGTAAAAAAATTCTTTAGAATTTTTCCAATACATTTTCTTACAGATTTTGTGTAAAAAAGGTTACTTAAGATTAATATTTAGCGTTCGCAGCATAAAAAACGTTCGCATAAGAAAAAAATATATAAATATTTAAAAAATATCGACAAAGAAATTCTTAGCTATAATTTATATAAATAGGAATAAATGCGGCAGGAACAAAGTGGCGTACGCATTAGGGTAAATAGTCAGTCTCGAGACAATCCGACTTAGGTCGGTTAACAAAAAATAATATTTATCAATAAAATATGGCACATACAGGAATTTCGATCCCACAAATTTGTATAAATATATTGTAGAGTATTGTTTCTCATTAAAGCTGTTTCCGATATGATGTTCTAGAACATTCGATTTTAGATTCGAAGTTCTTCGGTTCTTACGTATATTGTTCATATGACCCTTGATACAGATTATAAACGCAAAACACAATTCGAAATGAGCAATCGATATAATATAATAAAAATCTAATAATATACTCGAATTTATAATAAATGAATCTTTAGAAATCGATGTTGCTATTCGATTTGAAAATAACATTTGATAAAACATCGCATATGGCAACAATATAACAGTTGGCCGAACTGATTCTATTAAAAATGTTGGTAGCATTCGATTTTCATGTACTAGGAAATTATAAATTACGAGGGCTTTTGTCGTTCCCCTTACCAGAATTATTAATAAAAAATCTATTATAACCATTGGTAACCCAATCAACAAAAGTACCAGACGAACATAGAAAATAGCAAGACCAAGTAGAAACTTCAAAATCATAAAATATAATGGTAACGGAAATACCAGGAGGTCATAAACTATCAGATGAGATGCCAGTGTTGTAACGAACAGTGGTGTTATTAAAAATAAAAGTATTAGGCAATCATAAATTAAAAGTAGAACAACATACACTAGTGTCGGTGGTGTCACAAGTAAATTGTCTAGGATTAACAATTCAAATAGCGAGAGGTAATCAACAGACGCTAGTGTTAGTGGTGTCAAAAGGAGACCAACAGGCAATGAAAGTACCAAGGGATCATAATCAACGAGGCAGTCATCAGACACTAGTGTAGGTGGTGTCGGCGTCGGTGTTGATGTCGGCTGGTGAGGGCGTTTGCGCTAGGCGACGGGCGACTCGAGCGGGGGGGAAGCGGGTCACCGCGCACCTCGCCCGCGGCGTCCTGGCTTGCCGCGACGGTTGAATCCACTGTTTTAAGAAAAAATATTATCAAAAAAATCTGTGGCTGTAGATTCGATTTCGACTCAGGGGAATGAACTATTTAAAATTTTCATTCAATTGCTCTGGTAAGAAGGCAAAGCACCACGTTGAATTTCGAAAAGTAAAGAGAAAGAAGGAACCTAATGTTAAGTACACTCCGTTTCCACTTTCCGTCGAATATTTCTAAGCATTGTGTGTCGGAACTAAACGCCGTGCTTTTGCCTTGGTGCCAGAGCGAGGAAATGAAACTATTAAAAAATAATAATTCATTGTCCCAAATGGGGTTAGGAAACACACAAATTAGTCACATCCTTGTGCCGCTGCGCCACGATGCCCTTGAAAAATAGGAAATAAAATCTTAATAAGACAAATATGTTACCGATACGGTCCACGATATGGTTGATCAGTTCCATTATCAGTGGATGTGCTGGGTCCGGCGCGGGGGGAGCTCGGCTCCGGCTTAGCTGAGGCAGTGGTCGCAGTGCCACTGGTAGACGGAGTACAGGCTTTCGCCTCTTTGGACTCCTATGAAATGTTTCAGAACGTTTATTATAGTAATTTGTTAATAGTTTTAATTATTTATATTATATAATAAAGAATTGTAAATGAATATTTTAATGTTTTCATTGCTTTGGTAACCCAAGCAACCAAACAAAGCGCGGCGTTGAGTTTTGCTGCTTAACGAGTAATGTCTCGAAGATTCTGCAGCGTGGAGAATAGAGTGTCTTAACACTGAGTTCCCTCTGCCTACCTTGCTATATGCGGCATACAACGTAAATATAAAAAAAAAATTCGTTATGAAATCTAAAAGTTAAATATCAACCTCTTCTCTGTCCTCAGGTGTAGAAATAGTCAGTAATGGTGGTCCATCGTCTCCGAAGCCTACCACACCTCCACGCTCGATCTGACGGGCGAGCACGTCCGCCATACGTCCTTGTAATTCCTGTATAAATATTAATAAAATATTCTAATAAATTAAATCATGAATCAAACAATACTTTTTCCATTAAAGTGTTATTTTACACACAGAAAAAATCTTTTAAAAAAACGTTATTAAAATTTGAACCTAGCACAATTCGAACTCTAGGCTCTAGGAAGCCGTCCAAGATTTCTACCAAATCATCCGTTCTCATCAAGCGTCATCAACATTCTTATACCTTTGTAACAACATCAATTACTTGTAACAATTGTTGTTTTAGTTACGGTATATTGTCTCTTAGGGTTTTGAAACGTTTGCAAATCTCGGGGTCCTTACTCAACGGAATATACTTACTTAGCTTCACGCTATATCCCTAGCGGGGTATTCAGGTAGTGGGAATAGCGTGGTAGAGAACGGAGCGCCAAGCACGGTCTCTACATATCTCTTTCGTCTTGTCCACCGTCATCAAATGTTCTCTTCTCAAATGTCCTCCTGGGGATCCTCTTGCTTTTTGCGTGACCTTCCTCCAGTATCTTTGATACTGCGTTTCCATCATAAATATCTCTTCTTTCATGAATTCGTTCGACGTGCCCAAACCAACTGAGCACATTCGTGTTCATTCTCACCGTGACATCCTCGCTAGTACCTTACATTCTGTGTATCGAAGATACATATCCTATGAAGATCACATCTCCGCAGTATTCATCTTTCTTTCATTCTTCTTTTGTAAAACCCACGTTTCGCTGCCGTATAACAGTGCCAACGTTTAGCCGTCCCATCAATGCAGCTAAGGCTTCGTTAACCTTGTTACCGGCAGCAATACGCCTTTCCACATCGATCTCTACTGAGCATACTTCCCAAATATATTAATTACTTCATTTACTTGTTCTCCGTCGAATATTCAATGTTCTCGTCTCGTCAAAGAAGCTATTGATACTTAGCAAGTTGGTCTCTAAAATGGTCAGAAGATATTTGCCATGTTTTCTATACAATATTATATTACGTAACGCTTTTTGGAACGGGCGTACATTTTGTATAATTATAGTAGCCTCAAGGTGACCTCGATGTTAAGCTGCATTATGGCTTATTTTAGAATGTTTATGTACAAAAATCGATAGCAACACACAGTGGATTGGAAACATAACTTAAACTTTGGTTTAAATTTAAAAATAGTTTAGTTTTATATTCACGATTTTTTTTGCATATTGTTGTTAAAAAAAAAAAAACTTTTGTTACACCAAACAGTACAATTTGCCTTAAAGTGTAACAAACAATTTATACTTTAGAAAATCCTTTAAATAAGTATAACTTGACAGGCATTAAACAGTAAATAGTTTGTAATGTCTTCTACATTACAAACTATTTACTGTACTATATATTACTACTCAATTTTCCATCCCAATATCAATTCTTTATTCAGGGAGGTGTGAGATAAAAGATAAAGTAAAAAAAAAAAATAGAAACAAATTTTAAGTATAAGAAATTTTGATATCCTTGTTTACATGTTGTCTCAAGTCCAAATGAATAGAATATAGATATGTAAAAGATACTTTCCTACTCGTCCAATACTTACTTTCAGTTCAGGAGTCAATTCAAATGGCGGCGCATTTACGGAGTCAACTGGTGGAGGGGCTTGTTCTAGAGCTTTCTCATCAAAGGACAGCTTGCAGCGGCAAACTGGGCATGTTTGCTGTTAAAAACAAATTACAGTAAAAAAAAGGACGCTAAATACATGGAAAAAAATATATAAATACAATGTACAATTTCATCATCTAATAGAAATTAAATGCTTAGTTTGTGTATAATTACTTGATATGGTTTAGCCTGAGCTCTTTGCCAGTTTGGCAGCTTTTCCATCTCCTCCATATAATACTGCTTGCTGCTTATCAGGTGTTTCGAAAGGCAGTGGCTGTGGAAGTGGTGATAACAGGGCGTCTTGATGAAGACGTCCCCTTTGACGAAGCCGTGGAGGCATATCACGCATTGACCACTCGGCAGATTGCATTGCGTTAGATATTCACGAACGATCTAGAATTAAATAATTACTTAATAACTAGAGTGAGTGGTAAAAGAGGCAGAGGAGACCACCGTTGGTCTTCGAGAATTTAATATTAAAGATACTGGACTGTAAGGTCTTGGGGATGTATGAGGAGGTTGATAACAGTGAATGAAGCAAAAGAGGTATGCAGAGACGGTAGCGTTTGGCGCTTCTTTGTCTTTGGCTATCTCATTGGAGATAAAGAGTGAGGCTAAAAGAACCTAGGATATGTTTATAAAATGCATAAATCTACTGCTGGCGCGGAAAGCAGTTAAGCTCCAAAGAGCTGGCAAGAAGATACTAAACAGTTGCTCTTAAATTTGATACTACAATTTAATTATTACACAGATTGGCAGCTATCCTACATGAGATTCAATTATGATGTTAATCTCATATATATTTATCATGTACATATTCATGAAATATTCCTAATTTACCTAACAGAGACAAATTAATTAGATTTCTATCTTAAATTTAATATTGTATGGTGTTAATTGCAGTATAACACTGTGTATATACAATTTTGTAGCCATAGTGTTTTTTTTTTATAGTGGCCCCGCCCCATCAATCCTACAGAAGCTAAATAAATATATACATGTTAAATAATACACAACAATAAAAAAAAATTGACATATTAATATCTCACATTTTGCACTTACTTTAATTTTAAAAGTGATGTAAAACATAAAAAGCCTTTAAAAAACATAGATTTTTTTGAAATAACAAACTTTAAATGAACATCATATTTTTTTTTAATGAATTGTTATTTATGTAAATTGTTCTTCTATGTTTAGGAAGCATCTTTGTATTTATGTTTTAGAATCAAGAGCCACACACCTTTAAAACTTGTGTATATAATTTAAAAATCATGTCTAATTCATATTTTGTAATAATAAAAAACTAAAACCGATATCTTTTTCTTCATACAATGATAAAATAATAATTATTACAATTAACTACAGAAATTAGGGATATTAAGGCTATCGTGGAATAATGGAGTTTGACTGTAAACACAATGGTAGTGAGTTAAATTCTCTAAGTGAATCTCTGGTATACAGAGTCTGGTGTTAAGTTCGGCCATTCAATACAAAATGCCCCTTAATCTTAGGAATGGAGGTCACATTTGGTTAACCTGCTATGCAGAAATAAGTGTGAAGCTAATGTTTTCTTCTTTCTTACTAAAGATTTTTTTTCAAGGTATGGTAAATAATAAATTTGTGAAGTTTTATTATAATTAACATATGTGAATGTCTTAAAAAAATATTCCAGACCCAGCCCAAATTTGGGACCAGTCATGACGCAGGTGTAAACAAAAAGTAGTGTGGCAATAAATGTGACGTGTGAGTTGTAGGTTTGATTCCCACTTTAGGAAATAAAACATTTAATATATTTATTTCTTTGCTCTGGTGTCAAGGCAAAGCACAGTGCTGAGTTCTGCCACTCCATATGCAATGCCTCCAATTTGGCAGGGGAAATAGGATACAGTGTTTTAACACTGGTTCCCCCTATGTACCTTGCTGTCTCCAGGCTACAGTGTAAAACTGACTGATTAATTAGATTTCTATTTTGAATGTTATAGTTTTCAAATATAATTATAATAATGGAAACGATAATTATTTAATTTATTTTAATTCTATTTTATTTTGAAAAAAATGGTATACATAATATATCATATGGGAATACTAAATAAAAAAACCAAAAAAAAAAGACACTTACCTCTATCAATTCAAAAACAATCGGATTTCCGACATGTCTGTCCAATTTTTCTTTTATTTTAGCTTCGATTTTAGACAGAAATTTATCATCTAACCCTCTAGGATTCCTGAGAAATACTTCAGGGCTGCTTTCAGGATAATCAGGAGACAATTTGACCTCCAATGTTAAACAGACGTACTGTTGATCGACGTTGTCCCCAGTTGAGGGATGGACGACCGTCTCTATTATATTAGGCACGCCTTGTTCATTTTTCACCGCAAGATCTTCAATCAAAATTGCTTCAAGAGCTTCGAGCTCGTCATAAACTCTGTAAATTGTTTGTTTATTAATAAAAAATAATAATGCAACATAGGAAAACTAGTGAATATTATATTACACACCGATTGTCGACGGTTGCCGTCATGATGGCTGAGGGCGGACTGGCTGGGGTTAAATCTGGGCTGGGTCTAGAATGTTTTTTTTTTCAAGTGCATTCAGTTCAGGCAGGCGCAATGCAGTCGGTGCATAAAACAGCTGGTCCCTGGGACGATTTGAGAAAATCAATCAAGCTGTCTGAGCCACAGATAAAATAACTATTAAAGAGAATGTGGCCACATTAACGAAATGGAATACTGCAGATTAATAACTTAACAAAACCAAAAAATTAAAGTGAAAAAGATAATTATAAAAAAAATATTATAAATGCTTACGTATTTTATATCACACTACGCTACCATTTTAACTACGTTAAAATTAATTGTCATTTTGGAAAGTTACAGTTAATATCTTTATAAAGTTATAATTCGTGGTATATGATATCCGTACGGCATGTATGATCATTATTATTTCTTTTCTATGCGAAAATGTAATTTTACACACAGTAAAATATTTTTGTTTCCCAAAATATTTTTCTATATTCTGTACATAGGGCAATAATATTCAATTATTATCGAGAATATTATGTAGTGTGCGCGGCCATATATTAAACAATATTATTGGCAATATAGTATTGACAATAATATTGTGTGTGTGCGGCTAGTCTAAGGTTATTGACAATATTTCATAGTAAAATCTAACGCAGTCGCCCAGTAGCTTTATTTGTATGCGCGCGTGTTAAATCTAAAATAGTTACAATGAAATAAGCCGTTGATTTCCTTATTGCATGTAGAATAAATTAAATGCAATAATTAATGCAATAATGAAATCAAATTATCAATACTTACAAAAAAGGCAATAAAAAAAGATTGATCAAAGACTAGATGAGAAAAGGAACTAAGTTTAAGAATTTCAATATTATTAATGAATTACAACAGATGCTATTCGTGGCCCAGAGGCAGAAAGTGTTACTGTAAGCACGACTGGTTGTGGATTGGATCCCCGAGAAAATGAAATATTTATTTAAATTCATATTAACAATCTTCGCTCTGGTGTCGAGGCAAAGCGCGGCGTTGAGTTTTGCCACTCAACACGCAATGCCTCCAGAATTCGACGGCAAGTGGGAAATGGGGTGCAACACTAGGTTCCCTCTGCCTATCCTGCTGTGTGCGGGATGCAGCACGATGCTAATTTTACAAACAGAGAATGATTTAAAAAAATACACGAGGATGAGAGATACTTGTTTTCAGAAGATGTTGTATAAAAGGCAGAAGCATTACCTCCTTCGAAGTCTTTTTTTCAACTAAAATATTGCAGCGCGCCCGCACATGACTATATTATTGACATGAAAGGTTTATTGTCAATTATATTGTCTTCTCCATATATTGTCGTGGCAAAAACAGAATTTCTAGAAATATACAATAAATTCACTCAAAATTCTCTCGGCAAATTGACAATATTATTGTACGTGTGCGGTCAGCCTAAGAGATAATGTGCGGAATTATGTACATTAATAAAGACATTATTATGTAAATAAACATATTTATTTATTTCATTAGCATGAATGAATTTTTACAAATAATATTTTAAAAAACAATATAAAGTAACAGCTTAAATAAATATTTATTTCAATTTATAATATTATGTTCAGAATTACCACAGTAAGTTTATAAGTAGAACTATAAAATACACTTTACCTAAAATATATTAACATTGTATTTAGTTTATTTTGTACTTATAAAGATAATAAATGAAAAAATCAGCTTCACACTGTATCCCCCCACAGTCCCCAGAGGGAAACTAGTATTAAGACACTCCGTTCCCCACTTACTATCCAATTCTGGAGGCATTGCGTGTTGGGTGGCAGAACTCAACGCAGCAATTAGCGTTGACACCATAGCGAAGAAACGGAAATATAAATGTAAGTAAATATTTTCTTCATATTATGTTTTTTCAGCTTTCATGTAACTGAGATAATAAATGCCTAGTGTCGTATATATTACATAATAAATTATACATAAGTACGGGTAGGGAGTGCATAACAGGAATCCACAAACACAAGTATCAGTCTTTAGCCCTAAGCAACGTGTATACTCTGCGGATTTATATTGTACAAAAGATTTTTTATTTTTAGCTTTAATTTTTTTTGTTGGATATTTTATTCTGTACTAGATACGCACGATGGGATTGTGTTTTCAAAACAAATTCGAAAAGCCAGCCTGACGTTAAAACCGTAAACGAGTCTATAATACAATATAGGTGAATAATACTTATTATCATTTTGGAACATTACTGCGGTGTCTGTGCTCTATGTGTTCGTCGGTCACATACATCGTGCGCAAGTGTGAACGAAAATATAGAAAAAAATCAATCCATTATTGTATAGAAATGTGTATGTACCTCATACTGCCCTTACCCGGAGCACGATGGAGTATTCGCAAGAATTTCGCAATATTAAAATAAAAAATTAAATATATTTTTATTAATTATTTTGATAAAATCTCTGAGCAATAAAAAATATATTTCTTTATGTTGCTTGATTGCTAATTTATCTTAAGGATGTGCCCCTTATGTGCCCTATTATTATAATAAGCTGTTATTGCAATCTGCATGTATTTGTAAAAAAATAAAAAATAAATAAATCAGCTTCACGCTGTATCCCGCACACAGCAGGGTAGACATAGGAAACCTAGTGTTAAGACACTCCGTTCCCCACTTTAATAATGCCCGTAATTTTAGCCTATTTTTTAAGACTCAATACAACTTAACATATTGACTTAGTTTTCAATCCCATAGGGTGAGAGGAAATTTGTAACGGAGTCTCTTGACTAAGATTCGATTCAATTGTACTGGAACTTGTGTTAGTTTTCCTTAACTGTTTCTTTATGTATCTGAAAATAAATATAAATGTATCAAATACTAATCTAATTAGTTCCGATCCTCAACACAATAAAAAGATACGAGCATTTAGTTAGCTTCACACTGTATCTCGCATAAAGACCGTAGGCTTCAGCCTCCGCTACTCCCTTAGAAGTTCCCTAGTTCCCATAAAGGTTCTTCCGTTCCCCACTTTCCGCTGAATTCGCGAGTGGGAATCGAACCCACAACCTGTCGCGTTTACAGTCACCCTTGTGGCCCTGCGCCACGACTGGCATCTACTGGCCTCTGTAATATATATTTATTTAAAATAAATCTATATTAAACTGAAGTCATTTTCATAGTTTACAATAACTGATTCGTTACTACGTAAATATATTTGTATTACCTGTTTCGTAGTTGCTTATATATTTTCCTTTTGCACACGAATATCATAAATATTGCAAACCCCATGAGTAGATTGTACATGTCCGTAAATTTCCACACATACAAATCTGGCTTAAAGAAACTGGCCACCTCTAATACCCAATTGACTCCCATTATGAGGGAGAGTTTTAGATATATCATAAGCCTGTAAAAGAAATAATACAAAAGATAACACAAACGGATGGACCAATTTTGATTCGGTTTCGTATTATTTGTATTGTAATTCAAGATAATATTTGCAGCCGTTTGAAGATCTTCAGTTGATAAAAGCTTCTATTATATATTTTCTTTAGCTTTCATATTTCGTATTTTGTTTGTTTTTAAACATATTTGTTTTTGATTTTGAAAATTAATTATTTAATTTCAATTTAAACTATTTAGTTTGGATCTTTAATGTCTTCTCAAAAACTGATAAAATGTGCCTTACGTCGTCTCGTCTATTCATCTATATTACTATTCATCAAAACTGGTGACCGTCTGAAGTGATTCCACGGTTCAAATTCTTTTATTTCTAGCGAAATTTCATAATTTTAAATATTTTTACCTGCTCTTTTGGCTGCGATGAGCAGCAGGGTTGCCTGCAGCGTCAGAATTTACAACAGCAGTAGCCCGACTTAATCTCCATATATTAAATGCTGTCATAAGGAAGAAAAACCAGTTGCACAAGATAAGTATTAACATAGGGATGTATAGATATACCAGTTTCTGTCCAGCTGTAAATTGAGAAAAATTAAAATCTATTTTCATTCTTTCATATTTTTTAGTATAAATTAAAAAAATAAAACTTTTCAAAAACGGACTTGAGACTTTGGACATGCCCACTCACCATTTTGTGCAACTCATAAAAGTTAACAAACTTAAGCTTGAGAATGTATGTATATATTTTTTTACGGGAAAATAATGTTATAATACAAAATTGTGTTATATATCGACTATTTAAAAATTGTTTTTTTCCGATCTGTCAAAATTATTGTAAAAGAATTGAGTTTGGAAATATTAATCAATCACAATATCCATAAAAATCGGTGAAAAGTGGAAAAAATTCGGAATGTCGGAATCGTGTGATTTTGCATAAAGAAAAAAAAGATGAAAAATAAACGAATACCCTCAAGAAAGCATCCAGCCTCAGGTATTAGTGGCGTAACAATCCAAGGCTGATCTTTTAACATTTCAGTCAAACTGTTGAGCACGACTAGCATTACCGCCATCAACAGGGGAACTCCCCAAGCGTAGACACAATACATTAAGAATTTAAATTTTTCACCGCGTCTATGAATAGGACGAGCCTTTGCGTACCCTCTGGAAATATATTAAATGTTATTTTAGGGAAGTTATTGTAGTTAAAGGTCAAGTAAGTAACGTAAAAAAAATAGTTAATTCTAAAGAAACACTTATTGAAATAAAAATGAGGCAGTCCCTCAGCGTCTGAAAGTAAAAGCGATGATTGTAGGTTCAATCCTTTTGACTCGGGAAAATTATATACTTTCTTTCCTTTCCTCGCTCTGGTAAACAAAGCGCGGCGTTGACTTCCGCAATACATCACGTAACGTTTCAATATTTAGTCGGGCCGTCGGGGAATGGAATCTTAACACTAGGTTGCCAATGCCTACCCTACAGTGTGCGGGATACAGCGTGAAGGGAAAAAGTGTAAAGTAACATGTAATTGAATTGTTCTCGAATTAATATTTTTTTTACGTGTGTCTAATTATTTTGTATTTAATAATGACCCTTATTTTTTCTTTTTTATAGCTTCACGCTATATGCGGCACAGAACAGGGTAGGCAGGAAGAACATATGAACCTAGTGTCAAAACATTCCATTCCCATCATGATACTTCCGTTAACTTTCCACCGAAATCTGGAGGCATCACATCGAGTGGCGAAACTCAACACCGCAATAATTTATTTAATATTTTTAATAAAATGAACTATATTACCTGAACGTCCACCAAATATCGTACGACATGACGTTCATCCAGCAGAACGTGGATAAGAAGAAGAAATAAGTAATGGCAGCTGAAAAATGAAATACTCTCTATATATAATAAGACAGTAAAAATATTTTGTCTGTACATTTAGTAATTTTGACTGAAATGGATACTTAAAAAGAATAATAGAAAGCAAAAATATATTTTTTTAATTTCTTGTCTGTCTGTCTGTCGATAGTTTTTTGTCCGCATTTTTCTCTAAAAGTACTAAACCGATTTACTTGGAAATTCACCAATTGCTTTGTTTTAACTCAAGTTAAGTCCTAAAGTTTAGCTAATTAAAATCGGTCCAATAAAAAAAAAGTAATCGTCATTTAAATGAACTTAAGGCATTAGCTTGCGTGCGAATATTATATAGCAATCGCGCTGGTAAGATTCTTGGCTAAAGAATGGGTTATATGACTGTTGATAAAAATATATATTTATAAAGCACTATCGTTCAGAGTACAAACAATAAAGTAAAGTAAACAAAATTGAATTGTTAGAGAAGATTACGTTCATAAATCATAACAGTTAAGTTTTAGTCGTAATTAATTCAACAGATAGATAAAGACCGATTTGATCTTCAAAGAAATATTAAGTAATTACATAGTCGTTTGTTGGTTTGAAATAAATCTATATAAAAATGTCTAAAACCATTATTTTTACGTGTACTTTGTAATAACTACATATTTACCAATTGTACATTTAGCTAATAATATATGTAACTAATTTAAAATCTGTATAGCAACAAATAATGTACAATCATTACAGTTATTTTACAAAGAATATTATGAATCCTTCAAATCAATAATTTAACATGTGAAGCTTTTTCTGAAAAGGTGAATAAAATTCAGTGACATCAGCAAATTTAACAGAGTTTTAAAAGTATGATGAAACTTACATTACATAGGTAAAACGAACGTAATATTACAAAAAAATATACGTATAAGAAATAATTAGCTTTATATATATTTTTACTTCAAAATAATCAAATGTCCTAATAGAAATTACGATAATGCAGTAAAAAAATCATATTATTATTAGAAGTTAATATAATTGTCAGTCAATTCTGTTTATTAGATCAATAATCATGCACTTTAAGCGGGCGAAGCCGTGGGCGGGCCGCTAGTATGTAAATAAATAAAGAATTAATAAATTATAGATTTCATATTTTATCTATTACGTGCATAGCATTATTTTATATATTAAATTACTAGATATATTATTACTAGTACTGCACTGCTCGAAAAACCCCGGTATATGCTTGCTTTTTGGATTTGTCGAAGGCATTCGATTTAGTGTCTTACAATTTATTGTGGAATAAGCTACAGTGTGAAACCAATCTGCCTCCGGATGTTATATCAATGTTTAAATATTGGTATGACAACCAGAGGAATTGCGTTAAATGGGCTGGAACACAGTCGGATGAGTACGGGTTAGAATGTGGAGTGAGGCAGGGGGGATTGACCTCACCCAAGCTTTTTAACCTTTATGTTAATAAACTGATCGAAGGGCTTAGCAGCACCTACATTGGATGTCATGTAGGCGGGATGTGCATCAACAATATCAGCTATGCTGACGATATGGTGCTGCTGAGCCCGTCGGTCGGTGCTCTGATTAAGTTGATTCACATGTGTGAGGAGTATGCGGTGGCTCATGGGCTCAGATATAATGCATCTAAAAGTAAGTTCATGGTTTTTCGGGCGAAGGACATGAGGAGTCGACGGACAGTCACAAATGTTGATCTGGGGTGCTGTCAGTTAAAAAGAGTTGACCGATTTAAATATCTGGGTCACTGGGTCGCTGAAACTTTGTCAGACACGGTGGATATAGAAAGAGAGCGTAGGGCGCTGTCTGTCCGCTGTAACATGTTGATTCACAGATTTGCACGTTGTAGCCAACAGGTCAAACTGACGCTTTTCAAAGCCTATTGTCAAACGTTATACACGTGCGGTTTGTGGGTCAATTTTACCTAGCGGACTTACAGCGCATTACGCGTCCAATACAATAACGCTTTTAGGATGTTGTTCGATTTGTCGCGATTTTGTAGCGCGTCGTCGATGTTTGCCGAGTGGCGTACCGACTGCTTCCACGCGATCATTAGAAAGCGGTGCGCTTCACTGTGGGCGCGAGTGCGCGGAGCATCGAACCATCCTGAGCGTGTTGGCTGACCGATGGGACTCCCCATTTCTTAGTCGCTGGGTAAGGCTTCATGCTCCCGTTGCTCGATATTGGCACTAGTGTAGGAGGTTCATCGGTGGCCAGTTTATATATATTCATATTGTGTTGTATTTAAAATTAAATAAATTTGTACTAACATAGCGTAAGTTTTTAAATGTAGCTAACAAGTGGACCAAGTCTTAATTAAATAAATTATTATTATGTTTCTCTTTCAGTACTCAGGTTCAAAAGAACCCGGTCCTTTGGAAGGCTTGCGTGGGGACACAGGTCCAACACGTAGAGGCCCCTTAGAGAATATACAAATGTTTTACTGTGACGCATCAGCCGGGATCCATCTCTGGGTAACCACAGGTAATTGCCCAGAGATGGTCGCCGGTTAATGCGTAGAAACTATGGAAAATGTGGAAATCTAAACTAGGACTATGGAATGAAATTTGGATGGACTGGCTACTGGGCTATTGAGTGAGACTAACGGACGTCCGCCTTTACAATAGTCTCAAATTGAACAGTTGGCGGACGGTGACTCGCCTCCCACTAGATGGGCCCCCACAAAGCGGCGTAGTGCCTTGGGCGCAACATCGGCGTGGTCGGCTAAGGGTGTAGAGAGGTGTGCACCGGTTTCACCATCACGAGGAGCTCGTGAGCGGGTTTCCCCGCTATTACGCAGATTGAGCACTTCCACCCTTTCGAGCATATAGCTCTTGCGCTCCACTCTGCCGGCCAATAAAGGCAAGCCAGAGGCGGGGGATAGATTACAATTCCCCTCCGGAGGACTCAGGTCCGTGGGGTCGCCACTCCCCAACAGCTCGCCACAAGCTGCCCTGCGGGTTTATTATTATTATTATTATTGAATCAGCTAGGGTTGGCTTAAGATAAAACAGTCGTAGGTACATCACTGCGATCTTAACAGCAAAAAAAGAAAAATAAATAAAAAATATATTTAATTTATTTCATTCCTTGGTTTGATGTGTAGTTGATTTGAGTTGTCAAAGAAAGTTTTTATTTAAAATCGGCGCATACACAGTTATTGATCATATATATATATATATATATATATTGAAACTATGCTACGTTCTTGAAAAAAAAAATTGAATAGTAAGACAAATGCAGATAAAATTAGTGATAAAAATTTTCAATTACACTTACTGAGGGCGATGCATTCGATCACGTCGAATTGACCAACTTGTAGCGTAAACAAGAAAAGGAACGCCCCCAAGACGCTAAAGTCGTAGGCCATCAAAATCAAACCAACTAAGTTTCGCAGTTCCGGCAGCAAACAATAAACCAGAAGTACTAAGAATAAGAAAACTGATGATATGAGCAGCGCTGTGAAAGAAATAAAAAAAGAACATTACGCAGAAGAACACATTTTTTTCTCGTCAAGTTGGTGAAACTACCATTTTTTTTGTTCATCTATATTAAAATGTATATATAATCGGTGTATGGTATAATGATTTACATTTATATTTTCATTTCATGGCCCCTGTGTCAAATTAAACGTGGTGGTGATTTCTGCCACTCAACACGCAATGTTCAAAATTCAGCGGAAAATGGGGAACGGAGTGTCTTAACACTAGATTTCCTCTGTCTATCCTGCTGTGCGGGATGCAGCGTGAAGATGATTTTTTTTCATGAATCAAAGAAATATACATTACCAACCAACCTGTAGTAAAGAAAACATTTGCCTGTTGTGCTTGTCCTTCGCTTGCCATTGCTATGAATCTAGGGAAAATCTCATCATCTACTACTAGATAGTCAATACAAAAATGGTCAATAAGGGTCCATCGATAAAATGAATTTTTAAACTCTATGTAAAAAAATCCACTCTGAAAATAAGATTAATTTAAAATATTTTTTTTAAGGATTTATTTTTTCAATCATACACAAACTATTTGTCTGAATCATAAACGAAAAAAGGTTTCTACTTTTAAAATATGTATGACCAAATATTTAATATCTTTGCACAGGTCCGATACTTTATTTTCATAAATGAAAATAATGTCAATGCCAAGAGCTTAAAAGCAGTTTCTCGTTATAGGAGAAATAGCGAGAAACTGTTTTTAAGATTGGTTTTTCCGTTCTGTGTCCCACACACAGCGGGCAGAGACCTAGTATTGAGACACTTCGTTCTCCATTGTCCTACGATTTCTCGAGACAATGTTGAGTGGCGGCTCAACACAGAGTTTTCATTTTGCTTTTTATCTTTTTTTGCTTTCAAATGGTTCTTCCATCTAAACGTTCCGACTAATGTTGAATCTTTTCTTATCTATTTACGTCTAAATAATTGTTTGTTACCATAAAATTGGTTGTTAGTAACCAATTTCTACTATGACCTAGTTCGAAGCCAGGCTCGAGGCCAGTCGTGGCGCAGTGGCACAAAGTGTGACTGAAAACCGACTGGTTGTGGGTTCGATCCCCACTCGAGGAGATGAAATATTTACTTAAATTTATATTTCCATTTCTTCGCTCTGGTGTCGAGGCAAAGCGCGGCGTTGAGTTCTGCCACTCAACACGCAATGCCTCCAAATTTCGGCAGAAAGTGGGGAACGGAGTGTCTTACTCTAGGTTCCCTCTGCCTACCCTGCTGTGTGCGGGATATAGCGTGAAGCTAATTTTTTTTTTTTTTTACCTAGTTCGAAAATGTATTGCTATTAAGATACTTAGACATACAGATTCACAGGTAAAAGAAAACGGAGTAAAAATAAATCTCGCTATCAAATAATATATCGTAGATAGTATCGTATAAAAATAAACCTCACTTTCTAGTCTAAAAAATATTTTGAATTGTACAAAAAGATATTTTAGCAAAAACATTATAAAGTTCTACAAAATTTTCTGAAATATCCCTATAGGAATTTCCAGTGTAATAATATAACAAGTATCTACATGTTCCCATGTACCACAATGATTGTTCCTTTTCCTTGTTAGTAGTCTGACTTTGTACAAACATAAAACATATTAAAACCGATTTGAAAAATATGTCAGACATTAAAATGTAGCGATATAAATAAAAATAAATCAGCTTCACGTTGTATCCCGCACACAGCAAGGTAGGCAAAGGGAACCTAGTGTTAAGACACTCCGTTCCCCACTTTCTACCAAATTCTGTTGTAATTAGTGTTTAACTCCACAGAATGTTTTATGCGTTATCAAGATTCGTTAGTACCTACTATTTGTTGTCAATAGATAACGTTACTTGTATCTATTTCTACTATATCAAATATAAACTTCTTGAAAATTTAAATACATATATCTGGATAGATTGAAGCGATTGCAAAGAAATAAAAACTAAAACCTACTCCGAGGTAACTGGCATTTTTTGTGTGTAAAAGTTGCTTAAATTTATTCTGTACATTTTACGTTATACGTCATACGTTAACACATAAACAGACAAACAGACAATCAGACAAAAAATCCAAAAATGCTGGAAGTGAATTCTGTTAGTTATCCTTTAACACCCTGGCTAATTTTTTTTTTAATATTTGCAATGTACAGAAACGACTTTTCTACAGATTTATTATAAGTATAGATTAGTTTAAACCCATCATCTTTTCAAAAGACAAGACAGTTGACTTTTCTGAAAATATTTGTTAATTAAAGAACTTCCACGACGGCCTCAGCAATTAATTTTTGTGGTATAATTTTGTTTGAGAAAACTGACCTAACATCCGGTCGGTCTAACCGTTCCGATAAAAAAAAGCTTTAGCAGTTACCTTCGTAAGGACTCCCATAGCAGTATTTGTTTCGCTATCAAACATATCGTTTTGTTTTTCTACAAAGAGAACACCCTGTTCATCTTTGTTTACTATTTCATTATACGGTCCCGGGGTAAGAAAAAATGTATCCTGGAATTTGTCATCCAACTTTTTGTCTGGACTATCGTCATCGTAAATTGGTACAGTTGAAAAATCAATTTTTTTTATTTCATAATCCTCGCAAACGTACGTTTCATTCACTTCAACGAAATATTGGTGTTTCGGACAGCACTTTCGAAGACATTTTCTCACTGCACAATCAATTTTTGTATCAATATCATCTAACACTATGTTTTTATTTTTTGTCCAATACTCGGAGGAAAGCGGAAGATCTTTGGATTTTAATGTATATATATAATGTATACATAATATATAAATTATTAATATTTTAACGTACGCCGACATGTTTACTATAAACGGTTAAAGTACAGTTTGTGGTTGAAGGGGCTTATTCACATCGGTACATATCGAAGCCCTTAAGAGCGCCTAATAGCGCTCCAATGTGTACCAATAATGCGCAAAACAGGAAAATTCCTAGAACATACTATCGACTCAGTCGTGGCTGCTTTTAATAATTTAAATAATACAGTTCCTAATACACCATATTATACTATAAACGTCGCGTTACAGTCACACCACCACCACATGGCCTCTAAATTAATTACTTAATACACTGAATTACGTTCATATTTTAAGCCTCCAGTGTTCTTAAGATTTCTTTTATGAAATTTACTCAAATCTGAGGGTTGCATTTCCGTATTTCCCATACTTATTTCCCTGTATGTATGT
Organism: Heliconius charithonia; assembly: GCA_030704555.1. NCBI lineage: Eukaryota > Metazoa > Arthropoda > Insecta > Lepidoptera > Nymphalidae > Heliconius > Heliconius charithonia. The sequence goes on along the minus strand of CM060819.1, from coordinate 2,720,030 downwards.
ATGTATGTACTACGAGTCAAATTAACTCATAAACTAAGTTATTTTTTTAATTTTATATATCTATAATTTAGTTTAACGCCTAACTACCATACATTCTGACAAGTCGTTTTGTTATAAATTTTCTGCATTTTTGGGACCAACGGGCTCTCTTTGTCTACCCCAAAATGGAAGTAAGAATTAAGATGCTTCTGTTTCCTACTTAACGACCAATGAATGGCATTGCGTGGTGAGAGGTGGAACTCAATACCATGCTCTGTCTCGTTATCAGATCAAAATATTAAATGTTTTATTTTCCCGAGTAAGAATTACCCCTATAACCGTCTCTCTGACCCTCAATGGCTCTGGTTACTTATTAATATTAACAAAATGAAAAATCTTAGACTTTATTAATCAGCCTATATAATATTGCAAGTACTTATAACATACATAGTTTTAAAGGTAGCCGGAAAGCTTGATGGAACTCTTTGAATTCATTACTTCGTCATATTTATAGAGATATTGTGATATCGACTCATCTGAATCTAGGTCCTGTTAGATGACCTGAAATGAAAATAGTGCGGGAAAAGGACAGCACTCCTGATCAATACGTCTAGGGTGAGGGATATGCAAGGGCTGCGTACTTATGTATATGTAAAATTCACCTGAACATGCGCTAGTGGAACGTTCGTATAGTATGCATCATAAACTACTGTATCATTTTATATTATATTAGTAGCCATTACTATGGAGTTATTAGTTAAAATATTAACAATATATATTAATATAGAGGAATAAATATAATGAAAATATCTGTTGATATACGTGTTTTCCTTTTTTATTACTTTACACTGTATCCCGCATGAGGCAGGGTAGACAGTGGGTGTGGTGGCCAAGTGTTAAGAGGCTCCACTCCCCACATTCTGCCGAATTCTGGAGGCATTGCGTGTTGAGTGGCAGAACTCAACGCCGCGCTTAGCCTCGACACCAGAGCGAAGAAATGGAAACATAAATTTAAGTAAATATTTCCTCTCCTCGAGTGGGGATCGAACAGCTTCACGCTGTATCCCGCACAGTCACACTTCGTGCCACTGCGCCACGACTGGCCTTTAAAAGTATAAAATAGTTATTTAATTGTGTTATTTATACTATTGTTAGACAGACACGATTTACTATAATTTATCAACAGTAATAATCGTGAATATATTTTGAAGTGCAGAAATTAATTGTAGATGGTCCTCAACGTTTATCGAAAGAATGTCTTTACGTTAAACGTAACGTAATTACGCCTTATTTCCAATACTCTATTGTAATTATGTTTTCTTTCTTTGGTGGTGGCAAATAGGGATCGGAAGCATCTTAATATTATGTTCCCAGGTTCCCTCTGCCTACTCGGCTATATGCGGCTTCGGCTATATATCTTTAGTCTTAAAAAAAATATATAGAGAAATAAAAACATTAATTTACTGCAGCGTTTGGTGCTCCATTTCTCTGAAAGTAAAAATAAATGAGTAAAGCCAAAAACAAATAAATTGATATTAGTGATGAGTACGTTTTTGCTTAAATAGCAAGGGATTTTTCTTGCTAAATTCCTGAGAATGCGGAAGCAATTCTAGCGATTTGAATTTTATTTATGTTTGAGTATAGTGAAGAAAGGCAGCATAAAGGCATACCTCGTACATTTCTTAGTGTGAATTTTGACATGAACTAGCTACCATTCGTTCACTGATACACAAAGTGAAAAATGATATTTTAAATGACCGACGGACTAAATGTTTATTTATATGTAAGTTCGATATTTGGTAAGATCTTTTTTAACTTCAAACTGTATTCTGGATCTAGCGAGCGAAAGGAACAGCGCTAAGGTACTCAATTCCCGTCCAAATATCGAAATACCGAAATATAGTGGGAATCGAACTCATAATCATCACGTTTATAAAAAGAGACTACCGCTGCGCTACAGCGTCCTTAACAATGTCTAATTACATTCTCTATCTTTTTTTTTCTTATTTTTTTCTCTATTTAAGTATTTTTTTCGCATTTGTTTGGTATATTTAGAAGTTTTGTTTTGTACTATTTTAAGTGGCAACCGACTCTCTCTTCAATTTATTCATTAATGGTTTCTTTTATACTAAATAGGTAAAATAACCAAAAAAAAAAAAGAAATTAGGTACAAGAAACAAAGCAAAATTAACACAACCGTGGCGTCCCACCCGGTGATTGCTAGACATTGCCATTGCCAATTTTCTTCTAATGTAATATCTGGTCAGCATCGGTACCAGAACAGCATTGTGGAACATTATCCACATTTAATTTGTATGTTCCTATTAGATTATTGATTATTTATCTATATGGTATTGTAGATTCTTTGATTATGGCGTTCCGAACGTGCCGGCTGAGTACATAATATCCCTTTGCGAATGTCACGTTTTGTGGAGAAGACACGAGGGAGGGGAAAAAAGAGATATTATTACACAGCAGGAGAATGCATGTTAAAGATTGGTCGATGGAGTGCGGATGACGGGTGACGGACAGGTGAAAAGAAAACTTTTTTTTTTCTAAATATTTTTATTATTATTAAACGGTCTGTACATTTTCTTATAATGTTATATAAAAAACGTTTTCATTATTGCAGTACTGTAAAATCAAGAAGAAATGCATTGTCGTAAGTGCTATAAAGTTTAACAGCGTTGTCCATCAAAAGTTTTTATTTTATCACTACAGTCTAGTTATTTTATCACTACAGTCTAGGTCCGCGGGTGTATATCCAGAGGGTGCCCTGTCTAATATCTGTTCGATATTTGTTCTTGGGCATACGGGTACGCGACCCCGGATCCTCGAGCCACCACTTGTTTCAACCTCCGTCCAGTCCGTAAAAGTGGTGTCCCCTTCTTTTAATCTCTTCCTTTTTCCTACCCTCTCCTTCTACCCATCCTTCCCCCCTTTTCCATCTGTCCTATTCTTCTCCCCGCGGTTTCTCCCCACAAAGGGGACATTCATTCGAGGATTCAACACATTCATTCGAGGTAGTCTTGGAGTCCGTGACGTAGCGGATAAGCTCCAAGAGCGTCGCCTAAGATGGTTTGGTCACGTTACGCGCCGGCCTAAGAATTATGTCGGATGCAAGTGCCTTGCTATGTCAGTCCCTGGAGTAAGACCTCCCGGACGCCCAAGGAAGCGCTGGTTGAATGTCGTGATGCAGGACATGAGAGCCAATGGTCTAACCACCGAGGACGCAAAAGACCGTGCAAAGTGGAGTAGGTAGGAAGGCAGACCCTGGCAAATAGCCACGATTAATGCCAGGAAGAAGAAGAAGAAGGAGTCTAGGTCCGCGGGGGGTCCGAATGTTATCTTAATGGGAACTGGGAGTGTCTTAACACTGGATTCCCAGGTTTCCTCTGCCAGCTTTGAGCAATAGACGAAGCCTACTATAATTCGTTTAAACTTCAGCCATCTAAATTGCGAACATATTTGCTTCAACTAAAACTGTTTTAAAAAACTGGGTTTTACGTTGTCATTGGGACGTAAATAGTAATTGCTTCGAATGATTCTCATCTGAAGTAATTAATGTCTATAGCTAAAGTATCCTTTGGCTTAGGTGAATAAAATGCGGCGTAGTGTTACGCTTCCCAATAATTCAATATCTTTTAAAAAATATTTGACGTAATTTAAATATGCGTTATTTTAACGCTTGTGTTGATGGTGCGTGTAGAGGACTGATTTCTTACAATTGGTTCACCAATCATTTGCGCGTATCTACAAGGAAATAACAGTAAATTAGTCATTTTACAAATAAATTGCTTTAGTGGTGCGAAGTAAACTTACTTATAATATTTATTTATGTACTTTTAAATATTCCATAGGTATATAAATCACTACTGTAGAAGAAAAACAACAATGTTTTTTAGTTACTCCTAGTTGGGTAGCCAGATACAACGGACCGCCAGACAATTTTCAGCTAATGTAATGCCTTGTACACTGTCTTAATTTTTCTGTCACAGCTAAGTGCAACTATGGTTTCATTTCACCATCCCATCATGTAGGCAACAATATATTTTTCCCCATTAATTTCGTATCTTTCCTTTCTAATATAATCTATGTTATATTACTCTATATTATTATTACTTTATTTGTACACCACCATAGTTACATACATGATACATAATGTACAAAAGGCGGTCTTATGGCTAAGTAGCCATCTCTTCCAGACAACCTTTAGGGCGAAAAGAAGCTGTCATAATTATAAGCAGGTAGGTAGGTGGCAAATTAAAGATATGTATAATAGACAAACAGAAAAATAAAATAAAAAATACATATATTTTTATATATATGTACATATACATGTAGTTAATTATATAACAATAAATTGATACATAGATATTTATAATAAAATATAAATTTAAATATATAAGACAAATAGTTATACACACATACATACTAATACATGCAAACAAGTACATACACATACACACAAATAGATATACATACATACTTTATATTATACTCAATGTCAACACAACCTATTTACGATGTTGTCATAAAGTGTTGTCTTACAGCTTTTTTAAATGATAATAATGATTTCGCCTGTCGGATATTTAAAGGTAAGTTATTCCACAGTTTTATAGATTGTACTGTAAAGGACTGGTCGTATATTTTTGTCTTATGTACGGGAATGCATAACGTTAGATTGCGCAATGGCCTAACTTGATTCCCTGGTGATTTGATGAAAATAAATTTCTCCCTTAGGTAAGAAGGAGCAGTAGGACTAAATAATACACAGTACAAGAAGGTAAGAAAACGTAGATTCCGGCGACAACGTATAGAGAGCCACTTGAGCTTTGAACGATACTGAGATACATGATCATATTTGCGGAGACTAAATATGAATCGAATAGCTAGATTATGAATTCGCTCAAGCTGGTCCTCGGATAAATTGGTGAAGGTTGCATCTGCATAATCAAGAATAGGTAATAACAGAGAATTTGCTAGCATAATTTTGGTGGGTATGGGTAGAACAGATCGCAAACGTCGCAATGATTTCAAAGCCAAGAAAGTTTTTTTACTAATATGGCTAATATGTACCGATCATGATAAGTTTTGGTCAGATGATAAGTTAGATTTTTGACATTATTGGCAAACACCATTGTATGTAACAGATGGTACATTTGGCCAATCAATCCTACGTGTAATACCTGGACTTCCAATAATAATCACCTGTGATTTAATAGGATTTACGCTAATACCGAAGGACTGACTCCACTTATAAATTGCATCTAAATCATTATTGACATCGCTAATTGCACCTGGTAGATCTTCGAGGTTACATTGACGGTAAATTTGAATGTCGTCTGCATACATATGATAGAGAGAAGAGACATTCCGAGTAATTGAGTTAATGAAAATTGAAAAGAGTAAAGGAGATAGCACGCCACCTTGAGGAACCCCAGCGAGGACATCACACCACGATGAGAATTTCTCATCCATACGTATGCGTTGCCTTCGCCCTTTGAGGTAACTATGAAACCATTCCATCACTGATGGAGATATGTTAAAGGAATATAAACGCCTTAACAATATGTCGTAGTCAACGTTATTAAAGGCGTTACTAAAATCTAAAAGCGTTAAGATAGTACATTTCTTATTATCCATACCCCACCTAATATCGTCAGTAACTTTAACTAAAGCAGTAGTCGTACTATGACCTATTCGAAAGCCAGACTGAAAGGGACTAAGGAGAGAGTTTGTACTAAAATAATGGCTCAATTGATGATGGATAAGTTTCTCAAAAATTTTGGACAGGAATGGGAGAATAGAAATAGGACGGAAATCTGAAGGAGACTTTGGATTACCATGTTTTGGCAAAGGAATAACTTGGGCATTTTTCCAAATTTCTGGAAATTAGCCACAAGAGATGGAAAAATTAAAAATATGGACTAATATAGGACACACGATATCAAGGATAGGAGTAATCATATTACGACTAATGCAGTCATAACCAACGGCATTCGATGACATGGACTGCATATTCCTTTTAACATCACATTCAGTGAAAGAGCTGAAATAAAACGGTTGAGAGTGAGAAGTAGGTTCTAATGAAAGAGCGTTAATTGTATGCTTCTTACAATCAGTATCAATTAAATTAGATGCTGTAAAATGTTTATTAAGAAGATCAACATCAATGTTGGATGAAATTAATTGATATGATTTACCCACTCCCAGCGATTCTAGAAACTTCCAAGTTTTAGCAGTGTCGCCGTTTTCGACAGAATTAAAGATATGGCGTCTTTGTGCATCTCTACATGGTGTATTGCAGCGATTCCGTGCTTTTATATATTTTTCCCTATTTGCATCACTATCGTTGAATTTACATCTATGCTTCGTTCTGTTCTTTCTTTCCATTAAAGATCTAATTGCAGATGATATCCAAGAGGCAGGTAAATGTTTCATTTTAAATGGTTTGACGGGAGCATGCACGTCATATAATTGCTCTAACATAGAATTAAAAATTTCAACCTTGCTGTCTATTGTATCTGCACCTACTACTGGACTCCAATCAATTCTACTTGCATCATCGCATAAGCGATCCTTATCCATACCACCAAAATTACGACGCAGAAGTATTCTTGATTTATTTTTAGGAGGACGGATATTATAAGAGAGATAGATAAGATCATGAAAGGAAAAAGCATCAGCAGGACACTGTCCATGCTTTGAAACGAAATCTGTAGATGATATCATTATGAGGTCAAGTAGTGAGGGATTGCAGCCAGGGGAGACGTGTGTAGCAGAATGGTGAAGTATGTGCAAATTACATGATTCGGTAATCGCTAAAAGTATTTTACTGCGAGCATCATCTTTTAATAAGCACGTATTGAAATCCCCCATTAGGATAGAGTGGCTGTATAAGGGTAGCATTTCTTCTAACAGGTTTTCCAAAGACATAAAGTAGATATTAAGAGGAGAAGGGCTATAAAAAACACCTAAGAGAGTTCTCGTATGAGACATAAGTACCTCAATTAACAGATGTTCAGCTGAATCGGCAGGAGGAGGTTGAATGGACGAACTAACAATACTAAAGGAAATATGAGATCGCAGGTAGATCGCCACTCCACCCCCACCCTTTCCAATGCGATCATTGCGAATCAACTGAAAACCTGGTAATGAGTAGCAAGAAGACGGTAAACATGGTTTCAGCCATGTTTCTGAGACAAGGATTGCGTGAATATTACAGGGCTCGAAAGATGCAAGCATGTCAGGGAAATGAGCCGGAATACTTTGAGCGTTGATATGAATGACATTGAAATTTTTCAAACATGTTGAGAAATGAGAATCAAGGGTGACATTTATCGAAGGGAGAGACGTACTGTGAATACTGTCACTACTGGAAGATTGGCTTGATAACAAAGAGTAAAAACATCACTTGAAATATCGTTGATTGACGACATTGTAATTTTATATAAAATATAATATTATATATATATATATATAATATATATAATATATAAAATAAACACCTAAACTAAATAATTAAGTAGTTTTAAAGCACAGCTCATTCTTTTCGACCTGCCAGTTATATAGATTTAAAAAAACAGTAAATGAAAAAAAAATACAATACAAACAACAGCAGTAAAATAAGTAAAAATAAACACCATTAAATACATTAAGAAAAAAGAGAATTGGAAAAAGGTATTAAAATAAACTATTACCAGAAAAGAATATAAAAAATAATAATAATAAGTATAAGGCCTTATTGAAAATACATTTAAATAGGTTTTAGATAATGGCAACAATGCATTATGATACATAACTGTCACTGTCAACATATATTTTTTATAATAATAATAATTTATTCATATCAAAATTACAAACAAAATAATAATTTATAACGATAATAACCGCATTAGTTATAAACTGTGTAGCAGTTATTAACGCCCGCCTCACAAGCGTCGTTTTATAAAGTTGTATGAGTAACAATAATTGTTTAAAGTAGAACAAATTAAAAAATAATAATGATAAAAAATACAAAAATAAAATAAAAAAAAAATATAAAAATGTTAATTATGTCAAAAACAGAACATTCAACCTTAAGTAAATATTAATTTATATTGCATAATAGTAACGTAAATAAGTAGTAAATACTGGATTTATAGAAACAATTATTCATGCTTTCATACATAAAGTGAAGTACTTAACTGATTAAAGAAATATTTAAAACAAAACACAGGTTCAGTAATCAGTTTTATAAAGTACATAAATATAAGTAGTAAAGAGTTGATCCATAGAACCAATTATTCTTATCGTACTTAAAGTGAAGTACTTTATCATACATAAAGTGAAGTAAATAATCAATTAAAGAACTATACATTCAAAAGCACACACAGAAATTAGTACAAGTTCTATATCTATAGCTTTACTAAAAATATTCACATTTATTAAAGGAAATATGTTTGAGAGCTAATATTTAAATACCACTTCATTCACTCGTACTAATATAATTCCATTTACATTGCTCTTGCATTTCCTCTTTTCGGAGTTTCTTTCAAATACTAGATCTTTTCTCTTATTGTATTCAGGCTAACTACCTCTTTCACCCAACCAACAGATTTTTTCAATAACATATTTTCAATTCATATAATCGATTACTACTGTAAATAATACCCTATGTATGTATTTTTTAGGCATTTATATATGCATTAGATTTTCTAATATCAAAATAAACAATAAAATAATATAAACTAACCTTTTTTTCATTAACCTAAAAGTTTTTCGTTTGCAAACGAAAATGATAAAGATGAAGAAACCAATAAGTTCATTGCATGCATCAGTATACAGCCAAATCGTGTTATCGGGAGCGGCGTGAGCACTCACTACTTCGACCACCCAGTTGATTCCCATCACAATAAAAAGTTTTATGTACAGAAATAACCTGAAATATAACGAATTTATTTCATACTCGTAAAGATATATGTTTACATGGCGACTTATTTTCTTTGAATCTTGCCATTTAATATGTCTAGTTTATTGAAATATAAATTTATGTCCTGTTTATCTACAATTATCCGGAAACTGTTTAACGGAGTGTCTTAGCTTCTATCTGCCCTCTCTGTATGCGGAAAAATAGCGTAAATTTGATATAAATTACATATTAAAATATCACAATGTTTTCGATCAGATTTTCACTCAATGTTTTTCTTTTATTATTATTTATAATTTTTGTATAGATCCATCATGGTTCATTTTGGATGGGTCTGTATGTACATATACAATATACTCTTATATAAATCAGAAGCAGGTATTAGCGAGGATGTCACGGTGACACGGTGAGAATGAAGAAGAACATGCTCATCTGATTTGGGCACGTCGCACGAATGAGTGATGAGAGAATGGCAAAAAAGATTTATGATTGAAAAGTGAGTGGTAAGAGAGAGAGACCTCAAGTGACCTTCAAAAACACAGTAGATATCAAAGATAATGGAGGAAGGTCACGTAAAAAGCATGAAGACCTCCCGGAGGGCATGTATGAAGAGGTAGATGTCAGTAGAAGAGGCGAAAGAGGTATGTAGCGTTGTCTCCGACTACCCCGATAGGGATAAAGCGTGAAGCTAGTAGTAGTAATAAATTCAGAAAGATTAATGCTTATGCATGGATTGTGGATGTGACAGCTACATATATAACAAAATCACAACGATTATAAGTCTGAACATAAAAAATATGTTAATTTTCAAACTGTGGTGGGAAGAACAAATTAGCAAAAATCTTGGCGCCTCTACATAGATATAGCTTTACGAGCGAACGCCTCAACCAAAAAAAAAAACATATATACATATATGGGAATACCTCTGTTTCTCAATATTATGTCGGGAGTGTGTAGCACTGTCTCCGGTGTACAGTACCGATGTCTGCTGTTTAATTTGCCATATTTTTGAAATAGTCAACATGAAGAAGGTCATATCCGCGACCCATAACACCAATATTGGAGAGTAAAGATAGATAAGTCTATTAGTGCCTGTAAATTAAAATGAAGGACTGTTTGAATGTATTATTTATTATGACTTTTTAGAAAACATAAAAATTTTGCACGTCCAACGTTGGATAGTGTCCAAAAGCCGCGGGCGCGGGATCAAATCCAGCTTTGTTCTAAGTTTTTATATTGTGTTTCTTAAAAAGTATTTTGCTTTCCTAACAGTGTAATACTTTAAATATGTAAAAAATGTATTATAGTTATTTATAAATTCATAATCGAGTATCAAATTTCTTTATAAATTTTTTTATCGCATATTATTGATCTTTGAGCGTTAAAAATACAATATTGGTCAACAAGTGATTATAGCTCTTAAACTACGTTCTGGACATATTCTGCTAAGAACGTTTAGTTGTCCTATAAAAAAAAGTAACTTCTAGAAAAAAGTAACTTCTAAAGTTAAAGATAAACCATTTCTAAGTAGTAATTTCAATTTTAATATTTAATTTACTTTAGGAAATATTTGTTATCATTGTGTGCAACAAAATAAAAATATTTTGTCTTAACTGTTTAGACTGACATTTTTTCATTATGTTTCCTTCCTTAAAAAGTTCGTCAGTAAACAAAAATAGATGAAAAATAAAACTAAGTAGGTATTGTAACACGTATTCGTCAGTCGTGTAAACTTACGTTAAATGACTAACGATTACGTTATTATGTTTTTTTTTGTTTAATTTTGTATCAATTTAAGCTTTAAGATATACAGTTTGTGTGAAACCCATCGCTGTTTCTAGTGTTACCAGATTGAAGTAACGACAATAAGATACATTCATATGTACATTCAGGAAATTTTCAATTCGTGATTTTTTATATTTCTATTATTATTTTTTTAATATAAATAACAACAATAATAATTTTAAATATATAAGACCAGACGTGGCGCAGGGCCACAAGCGTGCGACTATAAACGAAAGGAATTATTAAATATTTATTTTCTTGCTCTGGTAACGAGGCAAAGTGCAGCGTTAAGTTTCACCACGGCGGGAAGTGGGGAATGGAAGTGACTTAATGGGAATGGAGTGTCTTAACACTAGGTCTTAACCCAGGTTTCTCCTGCCAACTTGACACTGATTTGTTTGTTAAACAATAAACTATATAAAAAATAAACTATACGAATATTATGTTATTTCCTCCTTGATTAAGTTTACGGGAAACTGGACGTGTGGTTGCGAGTTCAAAATTCCTTTAAGGAATATTATAATTATAATAATGATTAACTAATGGTTATTCCCTGGCGTGGTGGAGATCACCCTATTTTGAGATCTACCATTTGGCACGTAAACAACAAAAATGTGATAAATGAAATCAGTGGAAAATATTAAATAATGTTTTGGATTTTTTTTTTAAATAATATTATTTTTCAAACTCGTTTTAACAAGATATGTCGTTTTCGATTTATTATCGAATTTCGAACACTGTGTGTTGAGTGGCGGAGCTCAACGCCACACTTTACTCTACTAGAGCAGAATACAAATATCAATTATTATTAATAAAAAAAATCCCGAGTAGGTATTGCATACAACCATTTACACGCTTTCACTGCTCTATAATAACCACCTTATATTTAAAATTATGTCGAATAACAAAGAAGCTATAATGATCCTTTCAAAATGAACTTTTAACCTACATTTTTAATATTAGACTTGGCAATTGTACATTTTATTTTTCCTCAATACTACCATAAAACAATGTAAAATACATTAAAAGTAATGTCATTTATAGTACTAGTGACCGTAGTGACCGCAAATGTACGTAAATGGTAGGTACAAATTAGTCATTACATTTTGAATTATCACTTTGTTACTAAGCGGCGTTAAGTTTCGCCACTCACGCCGCCAGACTAGCGGCATTGCGTGTTGAGCAGCACTAGGTTCCCTCTTCCTACTCTGCTGTGTGCGGGATACAGCGTAAAGCTGATTTATTTATTTTCATTTATTATTAAAATCGATGATGAAACTAAAAGGAAATCAGTTCTAATAAATTCGAATTCTGGAGGCACTATATGTTCAGTGATTGTTATATTATTACAAATAAAAGTATGCAGTAGTATTGTATTACACACCAATATTACGGGACTGTGGATTTTAAATTAAAAAAATAATAGGACTTTACCACGACATAAAACTTGGTTATAGATTCGAATTTTTACAACTTCATAAATAAAGAATTTTAATTAATTATAACGACAAAAGTCTTATTAAATTCAAAATATTCTTTACTTTTATTTTCTTCTCCCTCTCAAAAGAAGAAGAAATTTACGAAAGGTATCTCCGAATCGTTGAATGATTGTTATGCTGTTTGCTCGCAGTTTTGTACTCTTTTCAATATTAAAGATACAATTTTATTATTTAACGCAGTAACTGAGAAGAATTGTTATCTTCTGTCATCACAATTTCTTCTTTCTAAAGTGTCTATCTATATATATTCTTTTTATATCTAAAATATTATTTTCTATTGACCCCATTCATTACTAAATAAAACTTACCACTCAGGAAACATGGTTCCGCTTGATCGGGCAAAATAGAAGTGGTAGGTACATAATAATATTCCTTGGAAATCAACAACGTTGTTAGAATTGTCGGAATCCCAAACGTATATGCTGAGTAGCTGTAAAATTTATCGTGTCCTATAAGCGTGTTCGTCATTAAGCCGCGTCTTCCGCTGTAATAGTATGTAGTATGTACTTAAAATATTGAATTAGATAGAGATGATTAGATGAACTTATTATAATTTTAAACAACATAATAGAATTTTAGGACCGGTGGTACAAGCGTGTGAATGTAAATGTGAAAGGTTGTGGGTTCGATTACTTAATATTTTCATTTCTTCACTCTAGTGTTGAGGCAAAAGCGCGGCGCTAAGTACTGGTACTCAACACGCAATTAATCCAGAATTCGGCGGAAAGTGAGGAATGGAGTGTTTTAACACTAGGCTCCCTCTGCTTACTCTGTTACATGCGTACAATGTGAAGCTGAAAAATAATGCCGGATTAAATTAAAATATCAAATTCAAACCTCCAATTTGAAAATTTTCGACTATTGACAGGCACTGAATTCATACCCAAAACAGTGAAAATAACACATATTGGCAATTATTGTTTTATTTTTGTTGAATTATACAGGATATTAAAACATTTTATTAGGATAAGTTAATGTTTATCCTGGAGGAGAGGTTGTCTGTGGTTTTGTGTTACATTCACAGCAATTTTTTCTATTTATAATGTTTTTATATTACGAAAGTGGCTTATTACGAATGGCAAATAGTAGACAGCGAAAAATATTACTACATTATTTTTGCGTATATTAATCGATTTTCTTATATATTTTTTATCAACATTGTTTTAAATATTTATATACTTACCTGTAAACAAAATATAACATCTTGTAGTACTAAATTTAAGGCAAATCGACTTACCTAAATGTTCGCCATATGTCAAAACACATAACGTTCTGCCAAAAAAACGTAGACAGAAGGAAAAAGTACACCACTATTGCTGAAACAAGAGATACGTCACGTATTCATATAAAGAAGGAAAAACCGCAAAGATCCTGAAATAATTCCATTGTTATATATTAGCGTACAATTAAACAAATATGTTAATTTGGAGTCAAAGTCGATTACGACCAGACATCAATATAGCCATCATTACATGCTGTATCCTGCACAGAATAGGGTAGGCAGAGGGAACCTAATGTTAAGACACTTCGCTTCTCGTTGTCCTCCGAATTCTGGATACATTGCGTGTGCTGAATTCAACGTAATGCTTTAAAATATTCATTAAAAATATTTCATTTCTTCGAATAGGAATCGAATCCACAACTTGCCGTACTTACAGTCGCACGATTGTGCTCTTGCACCACAAATTGGCTTCTGGAATATACGTATATTCAAAGAGTAAATATTAAATTAGTACTTACTAAGCCCGAAACACGTCGTTTTAGTACTTTTATTGAAGTAAAGTAGCATTTTCATAGTGGCGAGCAAGGAATATCCAATGAAGAGGCATACAAGATAAGCAATCAGAATACGTCCATGTTGGTTGTTCAGTTCTGGTAGCCAAATGTACACCAGAACCGTCGCCAGGATGAAGATGCATGATATTATCAGACCTTGGAAAAAAAACTAGTTAATGTGTTTTAATTTGTGTGAGTGTGTATGTATGTACATATACAAAAAGTTGGAGGGCTTAGTACTAATATCATGACTGTAGGTCAACGGTTGACAAACTTAAGCTTCCTCTCTTTTTATATAACATAAACTTCACATCACATCACATCATCTACAAATTACAATCTTTGGATTTTTTTTCTATGGTTGTATTGCAAGTTCCCACTTCTTGCCATATCCACGGGGATGTCCCCATACGTTTTGATTACGCGGCCAATTTCATACAAAGTACATCAAAACCGATGCATAGACGACGTATATTTTGATTGCGTTAACATATTGCGTTTTGATAAAATAATAAACTAAAATAGCTGTAAAGAAATTAGCTACGAGAATCATAACTATATCAGACACGTTAAGAGATGCAAATTTGAAACACTGCCAAGTGCCTATTTCAGAATTTGATTTAATTGATTTGTTACATTTTTGTTACTTTATTGCCCTATGAGCTTAAAATGTATACCGATAAAATTATTTTAAACAAAATTATGTAATAGACGAATGTTGTTTGTTACATTTTAAATACTTCCTTCATCGGTTCAGTTCCTCATAAGCAGTATTGGATCACATAATTTCAATTTCGACTCGAAATCTTATAGCCTGTAGATAGAAGTATAGAGTAGCTTGTATACATGTATATAAACTTACAGGTAGAATTGATAATGTGGTATTCTAACGTTGTAGGTTTCATGCAGATGACCGCGTTGAAGATAGTCCAGGTGGCTGTGTCATTTTCCAAAAGTAAATTATCTACGCAAAAACTCCCTGGCTCAATGATTTCGGCATTTGTATTTCTGTCTATATCAATATGGAGATTCCCAAGCTGAAAAAAAAATTACATAATTTTTTTATAATGAAAATATTTCAAAATTTTTCTTCACAATGTGGTATACATTGAACTTGAAATGTCCTCTGTGATTTTTAACCGATATCGCGTTTGTTAAGTAGAGTAACGTGTTTATTTTGTCGAATGTATGAAACAGTTTTTTTTATTATGTGTTATTTTTTTAAGTAGTTCCTGTCCGCGGACCGAGTAAAAGAGAACTTTTATTTTTTATCAATATTGTAAAGTTATGATCTCATCTAACATCATAATCTTAGTCTTTTTAAAATGTTATTTTCTTTTATTTTTTATTTAGTTTTATGATTAACAGAATGAACTAGGTAGGACCCTAAAGTTAGGATACTTCGTTTTCATCATTCACCAAATTCGTGGGGTATTGTGTGGCGAGTGGCAGGTCTCAATGCTGCGCTTGGGCTCATTGCCAGAGCGAGAAATTAAAAATATTAAACATTTTTTCCTCGCGAATGGCAATCAAATCCCCAACCGTAACCTGGAACCTCTAAATCTAGTGGTAGGATATTCTTTCCCATTGGGATACTTCTTTTCCGATTGGCGGAACTCCACGCCGCCATTGGCTTCGTTACCAGAGCTAGGAAATAAAAAATATTTGATATTTCGTTTCTTCGTGTCGGAATCGAGTCCATAGCCTGTTGCATTTATAATTTCCAACTCATATTCCAGCACCGCAACTCGCCTCCGCTTGTGTCAGTCGTAGAGAAGGAAAGTATTTTCTAATTTCAAGATATTAAAGTATACTATAATATTATAACTCCATTTGCAGGGAAAAACAACATTTTATTAAGCCAAAAGGAAAAAGTGGGGATTTGTTTATTGTCATCTGTAACTTTAA
The DNA here is from genome assembly GCA_030704555.1 of Heliconius charithonia. NCBI lineage: Eukaryota > Metazoa > Arthropoda > Insecta > Lepidoptera > Nymphalidae > Heliconius > Heliconius charithonia. The sequence continues at coordinate 2,704,172 of CM060819.1, read as the reverse complement.
ACAACATAGGGTAACCTGGAGTACGCAAGCGATAAGAGTACGCTTCCCAAAATGCCGTGAAGTGGTTTACGATGAGCGGCCAGTCTCAGTGGTAATGGGATCCAAGCGACGTAAGGAAGTGCTGTGCGAAAAAAAAAAATCAATTTCGAAGGAAGACATAAAAATTACGTAAGCTTTTAGATTTTTACTCAAAATGTTAAAAGTTTTCACCACTTTAATAGTATTATTGAGACAAAAATGGAATTATTTAGTACAATCGAAGTAAACTGTGAAGTATGCAAAGGCAATGCCTAAAACATAAGGCCAGATTAATTGTGTTTTTAGGCAAGAGATGGCGATAAACTTCGCTTATTTACGATTTGGCTAGAATGTGTATGAGTACTCAGTTGTGCACCTTATAAGAGTACGCGCGTACTCTTACATGAAATTTCTTTTATGTTAATTGTATGAGCATATTTATTCTAATTCGTTGCAAATTATAATGTACTCTATATATTTATTCATTTTATTCACAAGATGTCTAGACGTGAAAGAAAAAGTGAAAGAAGTATGTGTACTCCGGAACAGTGGCTTAAAGCTAAGAAGCGCGTTAAGGCAGGCGAACCAAAGAAGGCACTTGCCAAATCATTGGGGATGCATCAAGCCACCTTGCGGAAGAGACTGAAAAGATCATCTCCAGCTTTAAGCTTGGGCAGGTATTCTAAAACCTTTTCCAATGAGATGGAAATAAACCTGTGCCATTATATAAAAAAAGTAGATAATATGTTTTATGGATTGTCCACCAAAAAAAATACGAGAAGTTGCTTATGACTTCGCTGAGAAAAATGAATTGGCTCATCGTTCTATCAAAGAAAATGGCTGGTACGGAGTGGCTTTGACTTTTTTTAAAACGGCACCCTGATTTGTCGTTGCGTGCATTAGCATTTAACAAGTGTAATCCCCCCCCCCCCTTTTCATTTCATTTTGTGTCTTTTAGAATATTTTAAACCTTAAGTGAGTACTGCTAGACCAGCTTACCCTAACTATTGTTAATTGTGATCACTTTTGACCACCAAAAATAAGATGGTGCCGGAATATTGTGAATTATTTTTATGAACACGAAAATTAATATTATATTAGAAAGGGCTTAACTTGATAAATCGTTTTTAAGAAATGTTTCTGTTATGACTTACGCACTGATATATATTTAAAGAGAAGGCCATCAGCTGCTACCGTCTAATCTTGTTTATTACAGCATAACGAATAATCGAATATAAACAAACAGACAGAATTTATCGATGTCACTTCCTTTCGTATGTTCTTTACTGATTCTACACTTTCTATTAATTTTAATTTAACTTCAATTTTGAATTTATCCGCCTATATATATTTTTCTTTTGCCAGTAATTCAAGAAAAAAAACTATTAAAAATATCATACTTGAACTCACTATATAATATATTTAGTTAAAACTTACGTTATCTATTCCCAAAGCAATATTTTCATCGTAGACCTCTCTCACAATTACTCGGTCTTCATTTTCAGAACAGCTGGGTCTCCGGTAGTGGAAATGAAAATAGACTATGGGATTGATATTGATTTTAATAACTTCTAAACGAAATGGATTTCCATTTTCAACGCATATCAAATCTTTAAAACTATAAGCGTATCCTGGGTCACAACATTTTAGTATAGGTTTACCTTCACTTTGTTCTTTTAACTTTTTATGATTGTAATCAACATGTGATACACTTTTACTCACAATCGCTAGTAAAATGATTAAATTAATCATTTTTTAATTAAATTCTTACTTTTCTTTACTCATTTCTATCAAATTTCTATTTTCGGACTTTTACATGTATTCTTGTGAAAAGATTACTGAAACACATGTTGAAAATTGTGTATAGAAAAATTAAAACGTTATTAATATAAAATGTAAAAAAAATAATACGAATTCACAAAATAAGTCTAAGGGTCCAATATACAAACGAAAAACACATGTTTTTATGTGAAATTGTGATCAACAACTGAGCTTCTCATAGATATTAGACAGTCAGGCGCCGAAAGACTACTCTCGTTCGTATTTTTGGCGCCTATTTTAGTCTCGTTATCCACAGAAAACTAGCTAAGCTCTCCCTAAAGCTCTTTATGGCTGCTCAATATCTTATATAAGTTTGTGTCAAAATTTATGTTCAAAATCAAACTTTTGATCTTGATCATGGATTAAAATTTGACGCGGAAGTATTGCTTATTTTTTACTTCACATTGTACACCCTATATATTCGTAGCTAATAGGCAGAATGGATGTAATGTTAAGTGACGGAACTCAACGCCGTGCATTGTCTTTGAAGACATGCAAATAATACATTCCTCCGAGTACAAATCGAACCATTGCTTTTAATGGCGCAGGATTATATGTAAAGAGTTTTTAAACAGCTTATAGCTAGTACATGTAGAACAAAAGTATAACACTCCTGTATTGCCGATAGCAAATAGGTTACAATACAACGCCCACTACGTCATAATAAATTAAATATTAATTATACGGTTAGACGCCACCCTGTCGCAACATAATTATTACGTTTCTATTTTCTTTCGTTAATACGTTTTTTGGGATCTGTACCTCTATTTTTCTCACTCACATACACACACATTCACTTCTCTCTCAAAAAGAAAAAACGGAACACTTTGGAGACCACTTTGTTAAGCGTCGGTGCGTCTGACAAGATTTCTCTAGATTACTTGGAGATATCAATCTGAAATAAATATATATGATAGAATATATGTTTACGGTCTCTTGGGGCCTTGAAAAAACCTTCTAAATCAAAGCAATTAAAAGCTTTATGCATCGTTCTTCATGCACTTTGTATGAAATTAATTGCGTAATTAGAACTCTTTCTCGTTATTAAGTTCAGATTGTGAACTCACAATACAAATAAAGGAAAGGTTAAAATTTTAGGTAGTTCATAAAAAAAAAATATTAAATGATGTTCAAACTTATGTGTGTACACTATTTCATACAAAATAAGTGCATAGTTCCGCAAACTTAAGTTTGTCAGCCCTTATGAGTCGAAATTACTCCGTATAATCTTGAAATTGTATGGAAATCTCGGTGGATGAGTCCGACTCGCACTAGACCGCTTCTATAGAAATATTGATATTTGTTTAAATAGATTAGCAAATGTTGTTACTGTTGTAGCAAACGACGTTGGACTCCATCGTTATAATATAGTAAATCAGACAAGAAATTCTAATATATATATATTTTTTACTATTTTTCCCTCTCCTTCTAATGTAAATAAAAATATATGTTAATTAACCTTAGGGGGTCGTTATATTAGGGGGTCGTATATATGCTAGGTCACGGGTTAAGGATATACAGCTTAGAAATTTATTGTAGCAACACCATTATAACGTAAATGTATACGTAAAAAATGATATATTTTTCGTCTTAAAATAACTCATTATTGAAATAACTCATTCCTCCGAGTAGAATCGAATCCACGACCTCATTTTTTTTAGAATACCCACCATACAATATATTTTCATTTATCTGATCTTCATAGTGCAGACTGCCTACATTGGCATCGGAGGGCAGTGCGAGTTGCCCAGATGAAATGAAGCGCTACGACGCCGTAGAGATAACTGATATTAATTGCTTTTATATAGCACTTACAGTAAATTATATGACGTATACGTTATTGATATTGTTGCAAATTAGTTAAAGAGTCTCTATAAATTATGATGGTTCAGCTAATTATTGACAAGGAGTGGTATAGTGTGGTGTATAAGAAATATATTTTTTTATTTATATATTGTTTTAGAGCTACTATAGCGCATTGGAAACGGCAAAGGAAACCCTTGTAAATTCGTCGTGTCGTTTTCATGTGTTGTGGGTTCGATTTCCACTGGGAGTATGGCATTTTTTTTAGCTTTTTGTTGTATTCCGCTCATAGCAGTTTAAGCAGAGGGAAACAACGGAGGTTCTAATTAAGACACTTTCGTTCCTATTCTCCGATGAATTCTCGAGGTATTGCGTGTTGAGTTGCCATGCTACACTTCGTTGTCAGGCGAGGCTCAAAAATTATAATTATTTTCTATACTAGCATCATGTTTTTATTTAAAATTCTTGTTTAAAAATGAAGTTACTGTATAATTCTCTATGAAATACAACTTTATCTTTGTAAATTGCTAGGGGTCCACCCGCAGCTTTGCCATCACTCTACCTATAACTCTTTTGTTATGATGCACTTACAAGTCCAAGCACTACGTGGCTGCTTGAGGCCATCGGCGGCAAGGGCGCCCCCCGCGGTACTCTAGCCTAGGCTTGCGACCGTAAACAAGAGCCAAAACTTATCTTCATAAAATTTCCTTGATGCTCGTAAAATTTAATATCTTTGTCAAATAAAAAACGGTAAAATATCACCTTGCAATTTTCAATCATATTTTGTCACAAAATGCCTTATAGTGCTTATTTATAAGAGGAGGTATACAGTGACGCGGACTTTAGTTTACAAAACAAAACAAAAAGTCAATCCGTCCAGTAGTTCCAGAGATCTTAGTGTTTAAACAAACAAACAAATTCTACCGCTCGATAAATGTAGATGTGCTTAATAATAACTGTTGCACCATTTAAAAGATAATAATAATAATAACCATTGTTAACCTAAGTAGGTACTTAGGCTTACAATTTATGTACAAATGTGTCAGATAACGATATCCGGTTAGTCACAGAAAATAAATAATAATATTTCTATAGATCTGAGGCCAGTCGTGGCTTAGTGGCACGGAGTTTGACTGTAAAACCGACTGGTTGTGGGTTCGATCGCCACTCGAGGAGATGAAATATTTACTTAAATTTATATATTCATTTCTTCGCTCTGGTGTCGAGGCTAAGCGCGGCGTTGAATTCTGCCACTCAACACGCAATGCCTCCAGAATTTGGCAGAAAGTAGGGAATGGAGTGTCTTAACACTAGGTTCCCTCTGCCTACCCTGCTGTGTGCGAGATACAGCGTGAAGCTGCTTATTCCTATAGATTTTTGTGGGTTCATATCGATGGCCTAACGATATATGTTGTTTTAGCAAACTGATTTTTTTAGGGGTGAGCAGTGGAAACCTGGAAGCCTACTGTATGTTACCAACACCCCGTTCCCCTCTTTGCGGCGCATACCGGATGTATTGTTTGTTAAGTGGCGAAACTCAATCCTGCGCTTTGTCTCGATAGCAGCGCGAAGACATCAAAATACCTATTAAATTCTTAATTTCCTCTAGTCCAATCGATCCCTCCACCTTGTGCCCGTGCGCCATGACTGGCCTCCATCCATTTTATAGGAATTGAACCCATAACCAAGACTTGTACATTTAGATTTTGGTAATGGTGAAAATTCGTTTTAAGAAAAATCTAAAAGGTAGTCTTTCCATGCCGCTGATGCTGCTTCAGATTGCCAATTCGTGCAAAATTTTGTTGGTGTGTTATTTTTTGTTTTCTATATTTTTGCAATTATTTTGTGAAAATAAATAAGTTAAATTTAACTCAGTTTGAAACATACTTAAACATATAGTATGTATTAAATGTAGTATAAATATATAGTATGTAACATAATTAACAAATACAAAAACATACTTGAATAATATTTATTACCAAAATATTGTGAAAGCTATTTTTTAGTGTTAAGTAAATGTATTTTTTTAAATAGCTTTACAATTTATAATTACTAATGAGATTTAAAAAAAAATTAAATTCTTAAATTTTCGATATCAAATACAATATTTTATAAGCTTAACAAAAATACACTATAAATCGTAATTCTACTAAAAATGACTATTAAAATATATAAATTAATAATTATACAATAGGGGCCGTTCAAGTATTACGTAAGCACTGTAGGGGAGCGGGGAGGATTTTGGGTTTGCTTATTTTTGACGTTTTCAATAAAATATTTCTTAGAGGATTGCTTATTTTTGATGATATAGGGGAGGGGGGAGGAGGGGGGTTTTGGTCAATAATTGCAAAAAAACTGCTTACGTAATAACTGAACGGCCCCATAATAGCTTAATTATAGAAAATACAACATTATTAAAAATATAAGACATTCACATCAATGATTTATATATACATTATTAGTAAGCGGGACTTTTTGCTTAAAAAAACTTTTAACGTTTTAAAAAGTTTTTTTAAATGAAATCTAATGTCTCGTTTACATAAACACGAAGATTATGAATATATATTAAGAAGTTTGTATATAAAATAGAAAATGCTTAAGTGAGATCAAAGTATTAAAGTATGTATGAGTTTTACCTTATAATTAAATACATATTTATTTTCAGCGTCAAAATTAGGTTTTATTCCCCATAGCAGAGTAGGTAGAGGGAACCTAGTGTCAAAATATTCCGTTCTTCACATTCAGCTTCAAGATATTGTACACTATTTTAATAGACACCTAAATAGCTGTAATAATTATAAACATATTTTTTTTTTTGAATTTGTTGACCTTGTAAGGCCTGCAAACTAAGGTGGCTGCAAAACCGATTGGTTGTGGGTTCGATTCTCACTCGAGGAGATGAAATATTTACTTAAGTTTAAATTTCCATTTCTTCGGTCTGGTGTCGAGGCAAAGCGCGGCGTTGAGTTCTGCCACTCAACACGCAATGCCTCCAGAATTCGGCAGAAAGTGGGGAACGTAGTGTCTTAACACTAGGTTCCCTCTGCCTACCCTGCTGTGTGCGGGATACAGCGTGAAGCTGTATGTACCTTTTATGGAAAATTTTTAATATTTCATACAAGAATGAAAGACACATACTTTTATCAATATATAGCTCTTAAATGTTTATCATAATATTCTTATATATTATTAAAATGTGTTATAAACATATTTAAAAAATAGTCGATATATGTCCATCGAAATAACGTGCATACATTTAGTTATGGTTACATTTATTTTAACTAACAATAGAGTAATTTCAAAATCTAATGTGCAATATTATTTAGTATAAAAAATCATAAATACTATTGGAAATATTTTGTCTTTTTATGATAAGACTAGTAAATACACATGTAGGTTCATTTACAAAAAGAACTTAGCTTAATACATATTTTTTTAAATTATATTTAATTTATTCATTAATTTGTTAAAAATATACATTTAACGAATATATTACCTCCTATATTTTAAAAAAAGAAATCGGTTAAAAATTAAATAATCAAATATGTATTAAGCTAACTAATTCACTTAAAAAAATCTTAAATAATTTCTTAGTCTTACAGCTAGCTGTCTTGTAAGTTCTTGTTCATTTATTTGGAAGATATTATAATGTCGTTTCGTTAACAGTCCACGAGGCCTAAGCTGAGCTTTGTATTTGTGTGAGTGTTCATTTATATATATATGGTGTAGTGTGTGGCATCGACCAATCAGTCGGCGAATCCGCTGCTTGGATTAAAAAGGTTTAATCTGATTTTTGGTCTATATCTTTTATACTGATATACTGATAGCTCTACATATATTCACTTCTCAATATTTTGTTATTGTGTTCGACTTATTAAAAGTGAAATGGTTTATGTTGGCTCTGACTCAACTTTTTGATGACTCTTGCAAAGATTAGCTTAAACCTCTCGAACTGAAATTTTAATTTTAATTTAATATTCTTATCAAAAAGTTAGAGGTAAGTGTCCAATAGGTCATTTGATTTCATTTTATTACGACGTCATTGTTTTTCTTTACGTACAGAAAATTTGCTGTTTATTATGTCATATTAAATTTGTATTGAACACATTATATTGTAATTTTATTTATTAAAGTGTCATATTCTTTGGTTTTTATTTATAACTTTTAAAAAGGCTCATTTATGAAAAAAAAAATACTCTTGACAATATTAGTTTCTCACGCTAAGTGTTAATTCATCTCTAGTGCAGTATGTTCGTGTGGAACACTGGCTCTTAGAAATCGAATCGCCTCGGACTTGCTTGTATCTGTAAAAAAAATGGAGTTAGTTAAAAAATGTTTAATATGTCATCTGTTAACATACACATATTGGTTAGAAAGTAGCGTGTTGTATGGAACTTAAACGTTCACCGAAATCGGAAGAAGAAATATTTTTTCATAAAATTAATGTTACAATCCAAATAAATATTTAAATAACTTTAAAATTAAGTTTTTGATTTAGGTGTTTCTATTTTTTCCTTGTGGAAAAGGATTTTGTGTTTTCTTTTATCTGAAATTTATTTTGTGTGTACAATAAGACTAGTTTTTTTACATCTATCAAATTATACTTTATATAATTTTTTATGTTATTTCTATAGACGTAAAAAAGTTTAAAATGCAAGCCATAAACCCAAATAAAAAAAAAATCATTGAAATAAAACATCACCAAAAAGTTAGGAAATGTCAATAGAAGGTGCTAATCAAAGGTAAGATTTTTCTCCTGATTTTATGTATTAGAACCACAAAAAGCCATTTCGAAAAATTCACTGCAAAGTTATTTTGCATAACCTAAATGTTAGTCCAGAACTTTCTAGAAGCAAAGCTTTCAAATTTCAATTAAAATCCCTTGTGTCCAAAATTTGTAGCTACCTTATAAGATTGTTTTCTTCTTATGAGTCTCTTTATATTATATCCGCAGTGAAACTTAAATGCCTCCATTTTCTGGTATTTATCATCAGTTCAGTTTAAAGTCAGTTTTCATTAAGAAAACAATAATTTCATAATTTCTTATATTACAACATTTTAAGGAAGAAAATAAAGAAAAATAATAAATTATAACTCATTTTTAGTATTTTTGTTATAAAACTGTAGTGTTTATTTCTTTATTGCTATCTGAATCTGGGCAATCTGTTCTGATTGTATCCAGGCTATCTCTTTGGCCGTAGTCCTTTAGATTTTTTCCAATTTGCCTTTGCGGTATTGTCATGCTGCCCATCCCCTCCTTCTGCTTAACAATCTTGTCTTTGATCCTAATTAAAATCAAAATATCTGGCCCTTAATATTTTTAGCTTTATAATATATCCGGCGTATAACATAGTAAGTAAAAAGTCCGTCCCCACAATACCCAATTTTCAACGACATTGCGCATTGACTGACAATTAATGCCGCGCTTTATCTTATTACCAGAGCTAGGAAATTAAACTAATTTATACCGTTTTAATTCGAGCCCACAACCGTCGTGCACTGACGCCGGCAATGAGACGCAGTCACTGCGTCACGACGGCCTCCTTAATTATTATTTAAATTTGTACTTCTTATGCTTATAAGTATATAAAATAACTAAGGTATATAAATTACAAAAAAGTATAAATTACAGAAATTTGTTTTGACTTGACGTGAACCAAACAAGTTCATTGACTGTTTTTTTTATATGTACTGCCTATTACCAATTTATTTATAAATCAATTTAAATATATTATAACAAAAAACTAAAGGCAGCGTTAAAGAATCTGCTTATAATTATATTAACCACCATATTTTCCATGAACCAACACACAATTGTTTTTGATGATATCATGTTTTATAGAGCTAAATAAATGAGTTAACAAAAATTGATTATCGTGTCGATAAACATAGAAGTATATTATCGCTGATTTGTCGTAACCGTCTTGATGTTAAGCTTTTTAACCTATTGTGCATTGTATAGTTAGAAACAAAATGATCAAATGTGGGAGAAAATGTAAAAACAAATCTGCGTGGCCATAAAATGTAGGTTAATTTTTGGCATAATATAGATTAAAAGATTTTTTTTATAAATATTATATAACTAAGTAGCTAACCTTTTCTTCATGTGTCTGAAAATCTTGCGTTTGCAGACAAAAATGATGAATATGAACAACCCGATGAGAACATTATACGCGTCAGTGAAATACCAGATCTTGTTGGCTTTAGGGAAGAAATGACTGATCACCTCCAAAATCCAGTTCACTCCCATCACAGCGTAGAGTTTCAAGTACAGGAGCAACCTGAAATAGGCAAAGAAATATATTTTAATATTAATTAATAAATAGTTTTGTTTTAATTTTGTTTTCCCATTTAATCGGTGACAATTTTATGGCTGATCTAAAAAGTCGGAATCTTTATGTTTCCATAAATAGTTTTTTCTGTCATTAAATATACATTGCGCGAGCTAAACTGAGACTAATTAAATATGTGATGCTGCTATCAGTTCAGTTTAGTTCTCTATTTCCAGAGCCAGTTGATCACCAATCACTTCACCAATGTCATGTTGTATGGAGAACACACGAATCAGTACAAAAGGTGTAGATCGGTTGTCAAAGTGCAGTATAAGCCGGTTAAGGCCACATTACACTTACACTACAATATATGAACACTATATAAATGCAAAGCTCAGCTTAGACCTCGCGAACCGTATGTACATTCTTGTCTTAAAGTCTTATTTTAACGGTAAATATTTTAAATGCATTTTTATTTAATTTATTATTTAGGTTAATAACCTAAATAATTTAATAATAATTTATTCATTAAAAGAAAAAAAAATCATATATGATTGTACCTTTGTTTCTCACTTTTCTGTTTATCGTGTGTGGCGCTCTCCCCGGATTTCAGCACAATAGTCTGTCTCTTAGTTTCAGCAATCTTACAAGCGGTGAGTGTAAAGAAAATCGAATTAGCTACACATAATATCACCATCGGCACGTATAGGTATAGCAATTTGGTGTCACCTGAAATTTGGAAAAATAGACGTATTAATATATATGAATTGTGTGTAAGGCCGTCGTGACGCAGAGGCACAAACGTGACATTGTAAACACGACCGGTGTGGTTTCGATTCAGACTTGGGGGAATGAAATGAAATTTAAAATCAAGAAATCGGCTTCTGATTGTAAACGCGAAGATTGTTCGATCTGTACTCGTGAGGAATGATTGATATTTAATTTATTTACATTTACTAGTATACCAAGCACTGCGTTGAGTTCCGCCACTCAACACAGAAAAATGTAAGGAACAGAGTGTGTTCACACTAGGTCCCCTCTACTTATTCTGCTATGCGGAAGAAAAAATTAAGGTATATTTTTTTTTATTTATAATAGTTATAAGCATAATACCTGTTAAGAAACAACCATCTTGTCTTATCGAAGGCAGGAAAGGACGGGGAGGCATGCCGGAGAACTCGAGACCGATTAGCAAAGCTGTCAAAACTGTTGGGACCCCAAAAGCATATTTACAGTACGCATAGAACTTTGTTCTCTCGGAAAACTTCTCTAAAGATCTCCCACGCTTGCCACTGAAATATCAATTTTAGTATATTATTATCAATAGTTTGTGGTAATAGGTTATCCTGTATGGGTAAATCGAATTGTCGTAAAACAATATCAGCATAAACGATAAGAAATTATCGCCAAAATTGGTTTTGGAAATTATATAGATAACATTTATTGATATTAATTCTGTCTTATGTAGAGCGCTACTATGTGATAAGTTGTAGGTGCCTACAAAACTCTATACAACCTATTGTAAGAAATATATATAACCTATTGTCTTCTAGGCTTTAGGTTCCGTTCAAGGAAACATAAACAAGAGTTTCTCTAATCTAAAAGTTAACAATTTATCATGTCGTACAAAACACTGTACAAACCTGAAAGTCCACCAAATATCGAAACACATGACGTTCAGCCAGAAGAACGCGGCCAGGAGTGCAAAGTAGATAACAAATGCTGAAACAAGTAAAAATACGATTTAAATTAAAGTGAAATAAAGATAAAGATAGAAATGATTTATAAATAATATTCCCTTTAACACCGGGAACATTATTGGAGATATAATTTTTTTTTAATAATTTTCTACTTTTGTTTTTCAGCCTACATATATTAAAATTTATTTTAAAATATCTCAAATGCTACATTTACACATACTTAATTTACTCGTGTACCCCCAAGGCACCTAAATAATTGCTTACATCATAGAACCTAACAGTATATAATTTAGCTCCATCAGTAACAAAAAAACATCAATTCACTGATTTCTCACATGCCCATCTGTCACGTGTAGCCGTCACGTTTGACGCGTCAGACGAACAATGGTTTAATGAGGATGGAAACAATTTATAAGGACCGTGTAATATTATGATAGTTACAAAAACAAACGTATAAAATGTGATTAAGCAATATATAAATTTACTGGCCATTGTGGCGCAGTGGGACAGTGTCGTTGCAATCGGTGTTTGTAGGGACAATATTTTTTTCAGAATAGACAGAGTAGACTTGAAAATCAGTGCTAAGACACTCCGTACTCATTAAAACATTTGCAATGTGCGGGATACAGCGTGAAGCCAAAAAGAAGTAGCAATTTTTTTGTTGAGTTGAAAAATATATAAAAAAAAAGTTGCGGGCGACGCCTGCTGTAGTTATGTAGGTACATGCAGTATAGAGTTGCCTAGCGTGAGTTATAATTAACTGTGTGAAACATTAAACTTCAATCCACAAATAGAAATCGCGACAAAATTACAGGCTCCTTAACCAATCGAGCTACACTTTCAGTTACAACTTGTAGTTGTGACATTTCTTCAATGTGACACTCCGTTCCCCACTTTCTGCCGAATTCCGGAGACATTGCGTGTTGAGTGGCAGAACTCAACGGCGCGCTTTGCCTCGACACCAGAGCGAAGAAATGGAAATATAAATTTAAGTAAATATTTCATCTCCTCGAGTGAGGATCGAACCCACAATCAGTCGGTTTTACAGTCACACTTTGTGCCCCTGCGCCACGACTGGCCTCACCTATAAAACGTTTATATTATCTATAAAAATTGTTTTACCATCGGCGTGGTACTTTTATAGTAAATAGATCAGCACAAATTGAAGGTTAAAATAATTAAAGAAAGTATTTCATTATTATCAATTAATAAATAAAATAAGCTATTATTAAATAAGTGTAAATGTGGCTTAATTGGGACTGGGAATAAAAAAGAACTTTATTAAGTTATTTTTTTACGGTATTCGTCACGATATATTTATATAATAAGCAAGGTTACATTAAGTAATAAGCACTATGTCCTATTTACATTTTTTAAATTTCTTTTCCAGCCTCACATCGTACTCCGCATATATGCAGATATGCGGAGTACGATGTGAGGCTGGAAGATTAAAATATTTTAGCAGAGAGAACCTAGTGTTAAGACAGTCCGTTCCTCACTTTCCACCAAATTTTCTAGGTACTGGGGGTTGAGCGGCGGGACTTAACGCCGCGCTTTATCTTTTTACGAAACGAAAATATAAAAAAAATATTATTAATTACCCCGAGTTGGAATCGAACCTCTTAACTGTCACGTTTACAGTCAGTTACACGCTTGTGCCACAGTGCCACTACGCTTTAAAGAAATTTATTAGATAAGGTTATCAATAATTCGGGAGACGTGTAATAACTAGGCCGGGTCTTTGAGTGGGAGATACAAAAATTGTAAATCATCTCAAGACATCTAAAGGGATCAAAGATCACCCATCGTGCAGTATCTTTCTAGTGAAACTGTTTTAAACTAAATTTATTATGAACATAATATTCAAGGCGAATATAAAAATACCACGAGATCTATTTTAAATAATCTGTTGACTCTTCTATTCGATACAATAAAAACATATGTAACTACTGTGTAGTGTGTGGCTTGCAAACTTATATACTAACTTTAACAAAAATATATACTAACTTTAGAGTTAAGGCAGCGTCATTAAGTTCGATTCTCGCTCGAGGTAATGATTATATTATTTATTTTCCTTGAATAATAAAATTATATGAAATTTATAATATTACTTGTTTATTAATAGCCTTTATTTTTTCATCCTGCATTTATTTTTTCATCCTGCATTCCACATACAGCGGGAGTAGGCAGAGGGAACCTTCGGTGGGAAGTGGGAAACAAAATGTTAAGACACTTTTTTCCCTACTTCCCACCGAATTTTTAACACTGCGTTATGGAACTCAACGCCCAGTTTTTGTCTTGGTGCCAGAGCGTAGAAACGTTGACGGTTGTTGGTTTGATTTCCACTCGGGGCAATAAAGTATTTAATGTTTTCATTTATAAGCTTTGGTGAAACGTGACTTTATCTATACTGTTCTGCCACGTGCAGGACGAAAAGTTTTTTTATCAAAAATAGTTTACCATAATAGGTTGTTGTGCATTCTACTGAAGTGTTTATATTTAATGTTTCTCAGATCATTTTTTTGCAAAACAGTAATATTATATACACACAATACACTGTTTTCAAATGGCTATAGCAAAAAGTACTGGAAAACATATATATAATATATTAAAACAATAAATAAATCAGCTTGACGCTATATCCCGCACACAGCAGGGTAGGCAGAGAGGAACCTAGTGTTAACACACTCCGTTCTCCACGTTCCGTCGAGTTCTGGAGGCATTGCGTGTTGAGTGACTGAAACTTTTTGCCTCGACACCAGAGCAAAGAAATTAAAATATAAATGTAAATAAATATTTCATTATTCGGGGATAGAACCCACTACCAGTCGATTTTACAGTCACAATTTGTGCTCCTGCGCCACGATTCTCAATACATTATTATGTAGAATATTTAGATCATCATATGTAACAGACAAACGGTCATAAAAATCTAATAGCCATATATACATTTCACACCATTTTATGTTCACTCAACAAAATTAATTGGGGGATTAAGCTGCGGTCGTTAATATTTGATATCTGTATTGTTTTATTTGTATTAAAAGGTGCGCCTGACAATTACAGCAAATTTAATAAAGTATCAAAATCCTTTCTAAATAATGAAATTGGTCTACTGATATTTTTTTTCTTTATTGCTATTTATTAGACCTTAGAGGCTAGGAGTAATATGCTAGAGTATTTTACTATGTTAAAAATTTATATATAAAATGCCTTTGTAGTGCAGTTTATATATATATATATATATATATATATATATATATATATATATATATATATATATATATATATATATATATATATATATATAGTTGCTATTAATTCTTGTGGTTTCGAATTTGTTTACTGGTTATATTTATTTTTAAATTACAAATATGAGGCCGGTCGCGGCGCAGAGGCACAAAGTGTGACTGTGAAAATGAACTGGTTTTGGGATCAATCCCCACTCGAGGAAGTGACATTTTTATTTACATTTATATTTTTATTTCTTCTCTCTGGCTAAGCGCGGAGTTTAGTTCCGCCACTCAGCACGCAATGCCGTCAGAATTCGGCGGAAAGTGGGGAACGGAGTGTCCTAACAAATCCCGCTACGTTCAAAATTTTTATACTTTTTCTTATTAAGTATTTTCTTTCTTAAGTTTGGAATAATACCTTTAAAAATGTAAAAAAAATATAGAAAGTTTCAAGTGGAGATAAATATGTATACCGAGAAACTATTTACAAACTTTATTTTCTTTGTAATTTTAAAGGACCTGTCCTTTAAGGTCCTTAGAGGATTTTAGAGGTAATTACAATTCCCTAAAATGTATTTTTTTTGCGTATTTAAAATGTCAAAAAAGCTTAAATTTCGATTTCTTTAGTGTATACTACTCAATACACTTTAATAATAATAATATATAAACAATCGTATTTAACAACATTTTATATATGATTTTTTTCAGCAAACACTATACATAAATTATAGCTTTTTTACTGATTTTGTTGCAAATAAAATTCTAAAGAAACAAAACAAAGAACGCAACTACGATACCGCAGTCGACATTAAGAAAACTAGCGAAACTACTTTTTAATTCTTGTCATAATTAAATAATGAGGGCAAGAAGCCATTCTTAAAAGTCCTTAACTTAAAAATTAAAATATATTTTGTTTGTATTTATTTAAATTTGCATCATGTAATTTATTTATGTAAATTGTGGTTTTTATAAATAATAACAATTTTTTTTTAAATACTTAATAACACTAGCGACTAAACGTGTCTTTCTCTGCTTAAACTTATTGTTATATCAAAACTAAATCATACAAAATATATACCTATATTTTTTTTTTTTTAACGTTTATCCTCACAAACTTACATTTATAATATTAGTAGGAAGTAGGATAACTAATCCAACTCTTTTTTGCTATCTATAAGAGTGAACGTAAGTATTTCTTATGAACCTGGGATATAACAAATGAAAGTAGATATCCTTATCGATAACAAGTAGGAAATTGAACTGCGTCATATTTAAATGATTCGTTATAATTCGTTATAATAGGTTTGCACTGTCGTGTTTGTACGTTACGTCAATTATAGTTATACGTCAAGTATAGTGTTTGACGTAAAATATGGTCTTATCCTGAGATCTTATTAATTTTGCTTGCTCGCTTGAGTGGCGGAACTCAACGCCGCGCTTTGCCTCGACACCAGAGAGTATATAAATATACATTTACGTTTAAGAGGCAAGAGTCATCTAAAGTCCGTCTACTAAAGATATTTTTAATGAGATAACGTGTTTACTAAAATTAAATAAAATTATTACTTAAGGCATTTTTAATTAAAACTAAAATAAAATAATAATGAATCATAATCTATTAAAGATAATATAATTCAAACAATTAAATATTTCCAATAATAAATCTTCTAATTCCAAAAAATCCAGAATGCCGTCTTATCAATTGAAAAAATGAACTTTGATAACCTCCATATAAAAATAACTAGTTCGAGACATGTTTTTTTTCTTACAGAGTAATCAGTTTATTTAAATTAAGATGAAGTAAATACGTAAGTAGGTAAATTATAACTATTTTATTAAAATTTAGGGAAAATTATTAAAGTTATTTTAAAAAATTAATATAAAAAAATTGTAGCCTACGTTATATTCATATCCATTCATATACGTTTTTTTGCGTTGCGGCTACACGCTATACCTCGCCTACCCTGCTATGTCACGGGGTAGGCTTAGGGAACCTGGGAATGTAGTGTTAAGACAATATTCTCGCTAAGACACTGCAATATAATTATTAAGCATGGTACTTATAATAAAATCGTTACTAATCGGTGTCTGTATATGTGTGATAGATATATCAATGTAAGGGAACTCAACATAATGATTTTTAAAATCTGCTTGAATCTTTTGATTTCGATGTTTTGTTGTAAGAGATGAAAAAAAAAACTGAAATTGCATGATGAAAAGAAACACCAGAGATTTTAAGATAGAGAGAGAGAGGATCATTTAATGTAAATTGACCTCATATTAAGTACGTTAAAGCTTATACTTAGACTTAAAATCGGCGAAGCCACGCGGAGGCGGTTCATTTAATTTATAAAAATCTATCTATATAGATATCTAAGCATGTATTGTGTTCACAACTTTATGTAATGAGGGTAGATTATAATAGAAAGTATACAATCGTTAATGTAATGGCAATAGCTTTTCTGACATCACCACTTCTATTATAAAAGATAATTTCATATTTCTTTTAGTATATCTTTTATTAATTTTTTCTTTTTTATGTTTTTTCTTTATTTTCACCGTAATTAAATAACGTCCGATTAAGTGGCAATTATTGTGCCAATTTAAATCTCGGTCTATTTAGTATTTAAAATGTTTTATATATATTTTATAATATATTCCAGCTTTTTTTTGTTTTATTTTATCGCTGGGAAATGCATTTACGTAGATCGCCAGTGCGAAACGCAAATAAATACTTTACGGACGGACGGTACAGGGTTCATCGGCGAACCTGATACAACCCACTACGTACGTTCCTCTCCACCAAAATAAGACGACAGAGGATTGCTCGCGCGAAATATTGTGACGCCCCCGTGGACGGCCTGACTATTGCAGTTTATCTTCAGGGTTCCACAGGGTTTCTCCTAGGGCACACTTCTTCTAGGGCAGCTAGATGACTTGCAGGAAGATAACCATGACCCTCCCACAATAGCTCCTCTAGGGTAAGGGGAGTTAAAGATGCGCATACTGACGTCTCCACGGTTATATCCCATTTATACTAACCTCTACTAATATTATAAATTAAAAGTTTCTCAGTACGATTTACCGCAGTAGCCTCAGGGATTACTAATTGAGAAAATATTATGTTTTTGATAATCTGTATATCGAGAAAGGCCTATCTGCGTTGATAATGTCCTCGGACACTTAGAATATTTTTTTTTATTTAAGTTGTTTCAATTAAATTTAATTTTATTTAAAAGATAGTCTTAAATAAATAAATAAAGTTGAGACCCTCGTGGTGCGGTGGCACAAGCGTGTAACAAACGGTTGTGGGTTCGATTTGGGGAATGGAATATTATTTATATTATAATATTTTAATTTTTTCCGCTCTGGTAGCAAGTCACTCAACAATTTAAAAATTCGGCGGAAAATATAGAACTATTATATAACTATATATACGAGAAATATAGGTATATGGAAGATATAAAAAAGAACCTATGCATATAACCTATATATAAAAAATAATATAATTCGCAATTTAAATATATTCTTGGTGCCTTTCCAGAAATTACGAAATGAATTTGCCTTGAGTTGGTAAGCTGCGTGTCATAATAGTGTTGTTTTTAATCGGATGTTTTGAAAGGTCGAGTGGCATTTTAAATCGTCGCGCAACTTTTAAACTACGTCACTAGACGTAAAAATGTACGTCACTAGATAATTAAAAAAAACCATTTTCCGGAGTGTCCACGAAAAATATTTTACTTTTTTTATACATTCCGAAGTAGAATAATAGTACCTTATTATATCTGAAATTACTATTTTTGAAATTTCAAAATAGTTGTCATGCAATTCCACTAGATAATATAATCTAACAAAAAAAAGAATTATATATTTCATTATTTACTTTTTAAGTGAATAAACAAAAAAAATGTGTAAATATTATTAATATGTTAAACATAATACATCAACTTCACGCTGTACCCTGCATACAGCAAGTTGGCAGAGGGAACCTAGTATTAAGACACTCCGTTCTCCACTTACCGCCGAGTTTTGGGAAGCATTGCGTATTGAGTGACGAAACTCAACCGACACCAGAGCGAAGAAATTAAAATATAAATTCAAATAAATATGGAGGATATTTATTTGAGTGGAGATTGAACCTAACAACCAGTCGCGTTTACAGTAACACTTTATGCCCCTGTGCCATGACTGGTCTCAATATGTTAATAAATATGTTAAAACCCAAAAGGAAACCAGCCACAATTAACGCCATGCGTGCGATACATCATTTAGATAGGCATCACGGCCGTGACATCGGATTTCGCTATCACATAATTAATTGATAACAAATCCATTTACAAAAACCGTGTAACAGGAGCTTTGAAAGCTTTTAATTTACACGAATATATTGTTAAGATAATTTTTTGGTATGGATATGTATTTTACGTGTACTATTTATGTTCTTTTTTTTAGCTTCGCTCTGTATTCCGCACAGAGGGAACATAGTGTTAAGACAGTCTGTTCCCATTAGGCCACATTCGTTCCACATTTGCCTACAAATTTTAAAGATAATGCGTTTTGAGTGGCGGAATTCCCATGTAACGTGCCACGTGCGTTCCCACGTGCTTCAGAATTTACACACCATGTTTTATCCGAAAACAATAACTATTTTTATAACGATTTTGAATTATTTTCTATCCAATAAGATCGGGATAACGTTACATTTTTCAAGTAAAAAATATTTAAATTTGTATACAATCATGTATGATATAAATTGATAGATGTGGATAGATGGCGAAACCAGGATATGTATGAAGAGAAAGAAATATATAGGGTGAACCTTAAAAATGTTAATATTAAAATATCGATACTCACTCATCGTTACACAGACGGTCAGCATGATGTTATTTAGAAATAAGAGTATCTGCATGGTTCCCAGTATGGAGAAGGCGACGAAAACGCTTATTAGATAGGCCATAAGCACCCGTCCATGTAGGTTTCTCAGCTCCGGCAGCCACGCGTACACCGTCACCGTCGCTAGTATGAACACGCAGGATATTATCATGCCTTGAAACAAATTGAAAATTAGTAATTTATTTGAAAGAAAAAATATTTAAATTTACATTTTTTTTTATTAATTAATTGGTATATTAGTTTGTGTTATACCTAGACAAAAATAAATATCAAGATTTGTATTAGTGACTCGTGAATAAAAATGCTTTAGTCATTGTAAATACAATTAAAGATCACAAAGACCTATAGTAGAGGACAGTTGTGGCGCAGCGGCACAAAGTGTGACTGTAAAACCAACTGTTTGTGGGTTCGATCCCCACTCGAGGAGATGAAATATTTATTTAAATTTATATTTCCATTTCTTCGCTCTGGTGTCAAGGCAAAAGCGCGGCGTTGAGTTATGCCATTCAACACTCCAGAATCCGGCAGAAAGTGGGGAACGGAGTGTCTTAACATTAGGTTCCTTCTGCCTACCGTGCTATGTAAAATGAATGTAAAAAAAACTTACAAGTGGAGCTAAGAAGATAATTAGCGCTGTCTTCATCTTCCTCGAAGCAAACTAAGGCATCGAAATTGGACGTCTTGGTGCCATTTTCTTGCTCGAAGATAAATGTATCCACACAATATTTGTTGGGATCTCGTATTATCCATGACGGTATCCTGTTAGGCACCTCTATGTATAAGCTTCCATCCTGAAAAAGGATTCTAGTTGTATTTACTTGTATTAATGCTACTTAAAAAATATCAAATCTATATTTAGGTGAGGTATTGGAAAATAATGAGTTTTTATATATAAAATAGAGTTAAAAATCACTTTTCGCTGAAACCCACCAACACTCAAATCACGTCACTTTTTTAAAAAAAAACACGCGGTATACAAAGTTAACCTAATGTTAAGACACTCCGATCTCTGCTTTCCGCCTAAATTCGAAGCATCGATTGTTGTATGGCGGATCTTAACGCCGCTCTCTCGCGGCTCGTTCGCCGCTTTTGAACGAGACAAAATGGGAATTGAACCCACAACCGTTGCGCTTTTGGTTGAGCACTGTGTCGATGCGCCAGATTGACTTTATATATAATTTTTGAGGAAATTAAAACATTAAATATTTTATTTTCATCGAACCCACAATCGCTTACAGTCGCACGTTTGTGCCACTGTGCCACGACGGTCTTTATTTATAGTGTAGCTATAAACGAATAATACATAATAAATAAAGTATTTAGTGTTAAGTATGGATTCAATTCGTATAAAATCTTCATTTGGAAGAAGTCATTACAATAAAAAAAAACAATTATGGTATGGTTTAAAAGCAAGTGACGTCTATTTTAACTATTATGTAGTTCCAAATGAAGAATCTATTTTGTTGCTTAATAACGTATTGTTTTTAAAGAGAATGATCTAACTTATTCAATCTATGAAGTGCTAATATAATCTAAAGTATGTATAAGAAAGATCGACTGAGTTTATTGCGCCGGTTCTTTTGAAGCATGACACAGAATCTTTATTGAACTAGAGGTAAATTATTTAACGTTCAAAAATGAAGCATTTACTCTCCTCACAGACAGCCACATAGTGTTGTTTTTTATAAAATTATTTGATTTATATATATTTTAATTTGATGTATTATTTTATTTTTCCTCCAATTGTATTACACAAAATTATAAATTATTGTTTTTCAGAGAAACGCTACATGTATTTTGTAGATAATTTACAATAGTTAATTTATCGTTAATTATGACATGTTTCATATCATCGTTTTCAATGCCTTAAAAGTGTTGTGAAAAAAGAACAAAAATTCTGTTATAAGATATATAGATATAAAGAAATTTATAAGGACTAGTAGAATAAGTATGGAAAAATTGCACTGGTTTCTAAATGATCTCTTTTAGCTATGATTTGATTAAAAATATCAACATACTATTTTTTTTTTCCAGCCCGGTGACGCTGTCAAGACCATCCCAGGTCAACTGCATTAAATCCTTAAAAAAAAAAACTCTTTTTTTACTTTTAAACTTTGCAGTAAGGAAGCTATGAGGGTTACGACCCTTAATGTAAAAAAATATTTCTCAGTAAAAAGCAGTATAAGAATTTCGATGACGCTGGATATGTCAGAAAGTATGGTTTAATTTTAACTAATAGTGTTTAGGCGGTTTCCAGTAGGCACGAGTTCGATTCCCGCTTCGGACAAATTTAGGAAGGTTTATTTTTTTTAATGAAATTCTCTTATCGCGGCATGGAAGAAATCTTATAACAATGTTACAAAACATTTTTACCATTTTTCGAAAACATCTAGAAAAAAATCGACACTTTTTTGTCATTCTGGTCACGGCGCTGTACGTGTTTATTTAAATGGAGGAGTGGTTTATAAAAAAAATGCTTTAATAATAACAATTCATACAATAAACGGACATATTCAAATTCATTTAAATAAATAGTAAAAAAGAGATATTATTTTTTTGAATAGTCATCACGTGATTATGGCAAAAATAATAGCAACGTATTTTTATGTTAACCTTACTTATTTGGTAAAATCCTTCTAAATCCCTCCAAAAATATAAATGCGAAATAAGAGCCAAGTCAAATATTAATTATTGCGTTGTTCGCGACTTGACCGACAAAAGCATGGTAGACACACATGGGTGCCGAGTTCTGTGTTCACCCGTGACAAAATTCAAGCTAAATTTGACTTGGCTATTTGACTGTTAATTTAGTAGACATTTAGTTTCACTTCATTCGTTCGTACATTACTACACACACACTCAATTACATTTTTTTTCTTTCCTTGTTGTGTGAATAACAATTTTAAAAAGGTGAGTATTTTTTGCCTCGCAGCTATCTCTTAATGTGATGAAAAAAAAATTACACCTATCAGAAGTAAATAATGCAAAATAATACAAAAAAAAACAACCTATCGAAAATAATTTCTTAGAAACTCGGCTCCCGTTATAACTTGCATTTGCGACTTACAAGAACCAGTATTAGAAAGTCTCTTGTCAATAATATATTTAAATTTACTTTTTCATATTTTATGGTCATAAAAAAATTATACTTATTAAAAAGTATATATTTTTATTATATAATATGTATATTGATTTCATTTACGTACAGTATTTAAAAAAAAATTAGGAGTCTAAAGAACTAACAACTTATAACAACTCTCTGCTAATTGTATTAACTTCGATTATTTTGATATTAATAATTACCGTAATTTAATAATATTAAAGGGAATTATTATAATGAGTTACAGCCAAAGTGTTATTATAATAAATAATTAATTAAGAACAAAATGAGAAATTATTGATAATAAAAAAATTACATTTCAAATTTAAAGTTTGAATTGATTTATTACGGGTAATATACGAAACATTTTAACTCATGCTTTAAATTAATTTATATTGTTATGAAAATGTTGATTGTAGTTGTTTTAGTGTTAATGGACAAAAAATATGTTTGTATTTATCGATATATTTGGTCAAAAAACCGGCTACTCAAGATCAACTTGAGTATAGGATGTTGGATGTTTGTATGATACAAACAGCTTTTTCTTACATTTCAAAATATCGTTTTAAATAGCACATTTTTTCAAAAAATATTAAACGTATAGAAAACGTTTTAAAAATTTAACAAATTGAATATTTTGGTCATCGCTGTCTGTACGCGTAAAGTTAAAAATAATATTGAATTTATATATGTATATAAAAATATTGAGTAATTTTACTTTATGATATATTTATAGCATTAATAACCTACAGCCAGCTCAAAATATAATCAACGGCATTTATTAAATCATAAATTTTAAAAAAACAACGACAAAGTCATAGACAAACGTTTGTAAAATTAAAAATGACTTACATTTCGAACAAACGACTTTTGTTTGTACACTTGTCGTAAGCGCACACGAACCTCTTCGTTCGCTTCGTTACAAATTGGCTTTTTGTGCTTGAAATGGAAATATTCCATCGGATTTATATTTAGGACATTTAAATATTTATTAACGACTGTCAAATTGAATCGCTTTTCAAATGTGATACACTTTTTATCAGGAAGACTGTAAGCGTAGCCGAAAGGGCAACATTTCTGGATGCAAGTCTTTTTCTGGCAAATACATCCTCGTGTACCATTTATATCAGTAACGTATTCACTTCGTCTGTATGTAATTCCTTCATATATTATATCACCGTTAGAAAGTCGATCTCCATCAGAGATATCTATACTGTCTTCTTCAATACATCCGTTAGATTGACCGTTTAGCACAAAAACAAACAAAATAGTCAGCTTCCACATTTTTTGTTTATGTGTAGCCATAACGAAAACACTTGATGTGCTTATATCCCACTTAATTCAAACCGACCATTGTATAGAAGTCACGTAAATCAACAATTCAGTCTTGAAGGTATCTAGACAACTATACGTGAATTACTCAATAAGGAAATTCCACACCTGTGAGCATCGCAAATAAATATGCTAGTCACTATGGATATACCTGTTTGAGTAAAAACAATTTTTTAACGATAATCCGTGGTTGTATCTTGCTATTATCGAATTAAGATTTCTTTATATTTAGAGGTACTATTTTTTATTATATATTTGCGACGATGATAATGCTAATGACATGGTTTGTTATGTCCAACTCATTTGAGATGTTAGAACTGGTTCTTCGAGAACACTAACTTTAATATGTTGTACTATAATATTTGCTTTTAAACACAATAATTTTTAAAAGTCAATACGTATTTAAATTTTAGGTTAAATTTGAGGAACCTTCAGAACTGGTTATATCCAAAGTGCATTCACATTTAGGCTTCAAAACACGGTAATTAAGTTACGAAAATTCCTAGGATTTAAGTAAAATCTCTCCACTGATCTGATCGTTCTTCATATCACATTAACACTTTCGCGTATTTATATATAAGATTTCTATAGAAATGTCCACCGTCTAACAAAATATAATTTATCGAAAAGTTCGGTATAAAGCTGACGTAACAACACGTCTTGCAATATCGAGGACTGACCCACTACTAAACGAGCGGCTTCTGACTCTGAGTTCTGACTGAGTCTGGTATCTTGGATCGCGATCGTTTAGTTGACATTTTTTTTTATCGTAATTGATGACCAGGCCTCATGTTTACTGTATGTTAACACAAATAAATCACATTTTAGCAAATATTACATAGGGTAAAAGAAAAATGTTATACCGAATATAGCAGCCAACCCTGAAACGATAGTGATGATACATTTAGTGACACAGTTCTTTGAAACATAAAGAAAATAATATTTTAAAAGTTATGTTAGATTAAAATTATTATCCATAGGTAGGATGTGTCAGACGTTAGTGTAGCCACTAAGTGCTAGTTGTGGATTCGATTTCTACTCAGGATGAGTTATTTTCATTTCCCCTTTGCAGTAATAAACGCCGCGCAGTATAGTGAAGCGCGGCGTTGAGTTCCGCCACTAAAATAAATCATAAGTTATAACAAATAATAGTTACTAAAAACATTATCAAGTATTTATATTTACTTCGTGGGAAATTCGTGACCTTATGACATACACGAGCAAGATAAAATTATTGTCATGTAAATTGTAAATAATATTTAATAATTTTTCTATCTCCCACACATGCCGTATTTCAGAGATAAGCAATTTTATATTTTTTTGCAATTTCGATAAATATATATTTGCGTCTAAATTTAACAAGAATGTTTAATAAACTTCAATCAAAAAATTGAACGTAGCGGGAATTGAACTCGCTCCCCCTGGAAACCGTCTAAATGCTCAGTCCATACATACATTTTCTAATTTGTCTTAGACTGCATAAACGAAAATATTATTTTCGTCGAATATGATTTGGACTGAAATCATTACGTCAAAATAGTAGTATTATAGTGATCTAAAAGAATATATACATATGCGGCAACTTTGCCATGATATTCTGTTTTAGGTATTTTTAACCTTTTAAACGTATTTCTTTACAATTAAAAAATCTTTATTTTCATTTTTAAAAATAGTTAACTGATTCGGATTCGACTTTTTCCAAGAGGCGTGAGTTTAAATTCCGCTAAGATTTAACTAAAAAAATTATTTTGTTTTTCCCGAATACAACAAAGATTACATTTTTGATAAATTAATAATACAAAAAAGTTAGCAATCATAATAATATTTTAACGTTTATTTTAAAAATATAATAATTAATTATTTAATATTCTATATACAATCATCATAAATTGTGAGTCAAATTAAAATAAT
Organism: Heliconius charithonia; assembly: GCA_030704555.1. NCBI lineage: Eukaryota > Metazoa > Arthropoda > Insecta > Lepidoptera > Nymphalidae > Heliconius > Heliconius charithonia. The sequence goes on along the minus strand of CM060819.1, from coordinate 2,678,089 downwards.
AATAAAAAAGGTCGCTTAATATGTAATTAGATATCATACCATCTATTATTATTATAAAGAAAACAAAATATAGTCGAACTGATAACCTCCTTTTCTTACAGAAGTCGGTTAAAAAAAATCAACTTAACGTTTTTCGGCATCGGAGGGTAAATAAAAGAATCTATTTCCCCGAGCACCACACAATTTTCAAAACATTACAAATTGAGTAGCAGAATTTAACGCCGTACTTTGTTCATTAAAATTTAAAAAAATTGAATAAGTTCCCTCTGCCTACCCTGCTGCGTGTGGAATACAGCGTGACGCTATAGAAAACATATAACTTTTACATGAGGATCCCTAAAAATAGATAAGAAACAACATATATTGGTAAAATGACTTTTAAATTGATATTTAATTAGTTATCCGTCTTCAAACATTGTTTTGTCTCTGTTGACCTCATTACGTAACGGTTAAGAGTAATGACTAAATGACTTGGTCTAAATTAAATAAAATTGTAATGTGACTATTTTGTTATATTTAGTAAATATTTCACTAAATATTTCATTACCTGGAGTGGGAATCGAATCCACATACATGTCATGTCGCATATACAGTCACACGCTTATACGCCTTGACTGGCCGCAGTCCACAGTTAATATTTTCCTTCGCTCTGGCGTCGTGGAAGGCGCGTTCTACTTGCAATGCCTCCAGATTTCGACGGAAAGTGGGGAACGGAGTATCTTAACACTAGGCTCTCTCTGCCTACCCTGCCCCATGCGGGATACAGTGTGAAACTTAAAAAAAAGGATGACAAGCAGCTCTTGTAATTAGATATCTAATTCGGCTATTTAATTGTTAAGGTACTAATCTAATCAGTTCATTAGTATTTACAAAAATCATTACTAACTATAACTAATATAATATTTTCCATAAAAAATCTGCCAAGTGCGAGTCAGGTTTCACGCACGAAAAGTTCCATATCATTATCAATAAAAACGGCAAAAAATTACTTTTCTTGTATACTTTTGAAAGATTTATTGTAACAGAAATACATCATCTGTGACCATTTCTATATCTAACTTATCACGGTTCATGAGATACAGCTCAGTGAAAGACGGACAAACAAACAAATAGATTGGCAACGAAGTCTTAGTAATTAATTTAAATCAAATCAGATTCACGCTGTATCCCACACACAGCAGGATAAGCAGAGGGAACATAATACTAAACCCCACTTTCCACCCAATTCTGAGTGGCGACTCGATACCGAGTGGGGATCGAACCCACAAGCAGTCACATACTGCTAACATCAGGGTGGCCACGACACGTTGACCGTACTGTACAACATGTATAAGTGTATAATAATAATAATAATAGCACGCTTCAGTTCACACACTAAATATTTGTTTGACAATAAATAAATATGTATACAATTTAATATTTTTAAACAGAATTGTCATAATAAATAATTTATTATTTTATAATATATCTACTAATATGTATATTTGATGGTAAGTGAATCAAAGAAATAGCGCTAAGTCTCCAATTCGGCGCTTAAAATACATACGAGATAAATATATTATTCCCTCGCGTATAAACTTTATATATATGCAACGATAAGTTTGTAATTTTGTGTATTGAAATTATGAGTACTTTGCGTCTATCTATATAAATAATGTTCAAAAATATGTATGACTTGTCACATGCACTTGATTTTAATATGGGTTTTAGTCCACCTAATGGCTACCACATGTCACTTTTAGTAGATTTACCATTCATAAACATACAATATCAATTTTAATTGAGTGTTTTCGTATGTTTAATTACGAATATAAATTGATGAAGTAAAAAAAATATGAGGTAATAGGTACTTAAATATTTTGTTTTTTCTCCTTGAAACTTTGGACTTGGAGATATTGAAGTATATGCTCACAGACAAAATCCTAGCCCTGCTTTTTCTAAGCATATAAAAATCGATAAATATTTTTAAGATTTTTAAAGTGTTATCCTACACTTATGAAAGAAAAGTAGTTATTAAGAAAACATAAAAATCACGTTGTCCAAAGAGGCGTGGGTTCAATTCCCGCTAAGTTAAAAAAATACGTTTTCTTAATAATTCTATATATGCTGTAAATATTACCCAAAAGGATGTGTTAAAATAACATTACTTTCGGTAAATTTTTCACCCTCGATAAGCAGGATATGCCGAGAGAAACTGGGAACCTAGTGTTAAGACACCCCATTCTAATTAATACACTTTCGTTCCCCATTTTCCACTGAGTTCTGGAGGCATTGCGTGTTGGGTGGTGGAACTCAACGCCACGCTCTGCCTCATTACCAGAGCGAAGAAATAAAAATATTAAATATTTAATTTCCTTGACTGAGAACCAAACTCACAACCTATCGCGTTTACAATCCCACGCTTGTGCCCTTGCGCTATGACGGTCCTATAACAAGAGATGTTGTTTTCTAATCATACTGTAATCTATTTTGATCATCCAAGACTGTAAGATCAAGGCTGATTCCGTTTAATTGGGATTTGCCTGAACAAATTTTATTCAATATTATACTTAATAGCAAGTATTGTAGATTCGTTTTAACAATCTATAAATGCAAAACGTCATCTTAAGATCGCTCTCAAGATCGATCTCAGAGTTGACAGCGATTTATGAATACGCGCCTATACATCGATACCTTAAATCGCAAACAAGTTAACTTCAGCGGACGTGAATTTTATATTGAATTTTACACTTGTAGACTGATTGTCTTAAATATATAGTTACATATAGCTTCACACTGTATCCCGCAAACAGCAGGGAAGGCAGAGGGAAACTAGTGTTAAGCCACTCCGTTCCCCACTTTCTGCCAAATTCTTGGGGCATTGTGTGTTGAGTCAGTTACATATAGGATATGTAAATATTTTACTAAGAATACGTCATTCAAGATTCAAATCAAGTATTTTGATGTATGTAGTATGCGATATAGTAATAGGTGTAATAGGTGTAGGCGGGATAAGCGGGTTCGATTTATTTACGCTCTGGTGAAGAGGCGAAGCGCAGCGTTGAGTTCTGCCACTCAAAACGCGACGAAATAGGGATACGGAAATGTCTTAATTGGAACGAAGTGCCCATCTGCATATCTTGCTATACAGCATGTAACTAAAAAACAAAAACTTAATTGGATACTTTTTTTATTTAGTTTACAATTCACAGGTATATTTTAAGCTCTTAACGTAAAACTTTCCGATATGTATGGAAAACCCACAAGAACTATGCAACAATTTATCACATAAACGAATCAATTATCTCGTTTATACACTATAGAGTACGTGAACTAATTGTAGAGTATCACACTGGCTTGGTTTACTATGGGGTTTTTATCTTCGTCATAGTCTTAAATGGAAGACGAAAGTGTCAAACATTTTTTTACTTGTACATTTTTTATATAAATATATTTAATGGTATATTGGTAGTTTTGTGATAGCTTTTAGCAAAATAGAAGCACGAGGCCAGTCGTGGCGTAGGGGCACAGAGTGTGACTGTAAAATCGACTGGTTGTAGGTTCGATCCCCATTCGAGAGAGTGAAATATTTATTTACATTTATATTTTTATTTTTTCGCTCTTGTCGAGGCGAAGAGCGGCGTTGTGTTCCGCCACTCAACACGCAATGTCTTCAGAACTTGGTGGAAAGTGGAGAACGCAGTGTCTCAACACTAGGTTCCCTCTGTTTACCTTGCTGTGTGCGGGATACGGCGTGAAGCTGAAGAAGAAGAGAAGTACTTAAGTTACATAAGGTGTAATATAGCCTATGTCCAGCAGTGGACTGTCTATACACCTGCAGTTCTATATACCTACAGTTGTTTCTGAGATTAGCGCATTGAATGAAACATTTTTTTTATCTTTATGTGCTGCTGCGGTCCCTTTTGAAACCTCAATGTCTTTTATGATACGACAGTAGCCTGAGCTGACAAATGTTGAATATTTGGAGAAAAAATAAATATATGCCACCGTAGCACAGTAAGACAGTGTCTAAATGTTAACGCCTAACGGTTGCGGGTTCGATATCCACTCAGGGGAATCATTTAAGTAGGAAAGTGTAGAACAGAGTTTTTGACACTATCTCTACCTCTAGTTTAGCCTACTGTGTAGTAGAAAATGTGAACTCATAAAGCTTAAAAAAATGTATTATGTATAATAAGTTTATATATTAGTTAAAACAGGATTTTTGGTCATTATTTTATAAAAACATCTAGATTTTTACTACTTTTATTCGCAACTAAGTAAGAATTTCGATTTTTTTCATGCACTGTATCTATTCAGATATTGTTGTCACATTATAAAAAACTGTTTATTTAACTTCGTTTAAAAGATATTGCGTCCCATATACATTTGTATTGGTGATATATTTGCGTTTGTATATATTAAGTACGTAGTGCAAGCAAATACAATTATATTTACATACAGAAGTAATGTGTTATTTAAATATATATTAATAATATTTTTGAGGCCAGTCGAGGTGCAGTGGCACAGAGTGTGACTGTAAAATCGACTGGTTGTGGGTTCGATCCACACTTGAGGAGATAAAATACCTATTTACATCTGTATTTTCATATCTTCGCTTTGGTGCCGAGGCAAAGCGCTTACGCTTGACTCGGCGGAAAGTGGGGAACGGTATGCCTTAACACTTGATTCCCTCTGCCTACCCTGCTGTGTGCGGGATACAGCGTGTAACTGTATTTTTTTATAAAATCATTTTATTTTATTATAAAATCATTCCATTTCATTAATGTAACCTATAAAATTAATCCAGTTGTTATACTAAAAATCGTTAAATTAATTGCTTTTTTTGTGCTAGTTTATAATATATATTCTTTTTTTAAAAAAAAAAATTATAAAAAACAAAAAGACTAAAACGGTATGTCAATTAAGATGTTAATTAATGTTTCTGCGTGTGGCATTAAAATTGTTACAACTGGCGACATCTAGAGATATTAGTACTTACTATTAAAATACTTGATTTGATAACGGGACTGTTAAACCTTCGTTACTAATAAAGTTTAGAAAGCTATTAATAGATGGCGCTGTTGTATTTTTTAACTGTCTCACTAAAATATGTCGACTTTATTATAAAATAGTCGCTTTAAATTTGGGGACTTACATTACTTTATAAAAAAAATTGAGGCCATCGTGGCACAAGGGCACAACGGTAAGACTTAAAATGCGATGGTTGTATGTTCGATTCCTACTTGAAAGAATTAATTATTATTTATTAATATTGTTATATACAGTAAAGTGTACTGTACTGTATGTACTTATAAATAAACTATATAGGATAGGGTCTGTGATTTCTAAGTTCGTGAAAATTATAAAATATATTTTATTATAAATATATTTATAATTTAATACTTAATTAACCAATAATAGTTGGCCCCAATATACAAGATACAAAAGGTGATTTTTTCAAAAATAATTAGATCGTTTGGTCACAAATGGCATATTAAAATTTAAATGTTAATCGATTTGTCGGGACCTGTCAAGCTCAGTCAGGAATGCGAAACGCGTCATCGTGGCGACGACATCTTATTTTCTTAAACAAAATACATTAAAATTCTAATGTTTATATAAAGAGTACCGATTCGATTAATATTGATATATTAAAATATATGTTAATATAAAATCGATTTTCTAACAACATAGTATAATAAATTATTATAATGCACCAACAAAAGCTCTTTAGCGATGGGATGAAGATGACCTTTAGATAGGATACTCTGGAACTCGGTAGTTACCAGTTTTACGAGGAAGCGAAAACTGATCATAAGTAAAAGTGATCATAATTTTCCGACTCGCACTTGGTCACTTTGATGGGCCTATAACCTATTTTGAGGGCTGGATGGTGTACAGACACCATCGTCATTACTATGGGCAGTGTCTGGGACGATGACTTATTAAATAGACATGTCTTTAAATACCGATAATTAATGAACGGAATAGCTTTTTTTTTGCAGCTTCGCCCTCGACTGCTTAAAGACCGTCGTGGTCCGGTGGCGTGAGTATTGACGCGACGGTTGTGAGTTCTAGTACTCGCTCTGGTAACGAGGCAAAGCGCGGCGTTGAGTTCTGCCATTCAACAACACGTCACACTAGGCTTCCAGGGTCCCTTTGCCTGCTGTGCTATGTGCGGAATGTGAAGTTATCTCGAAATGACGAAAATTTTATACAACAAGCGAATTTTTTTTTCGTTCATAAGTGAGAGCTTTGAGTTTTCGATAATTTAAGTTAGTGTTAAAACACTTCGTTACCCACTTTACTTCTTAATTTTTGTGATGAAAGTAGCGTGTACAGACAGCGGTGGAGCTTAACGCCACTCTTTAACTATAAATAAATAAATAATTAAAATAAATATCCTGCGATGGGATTGAACTCACAACCATCACGTTTAAAGTCAGCCGTATTCCCATTACACCACGTCCTAACCATTTAAAATACATATAATGGTGCAATAAAAAAAATATTTCGTACGAAAATCGTAACATGTGTGTTTTATTATTTGTCTAACATTCAGCGAGTCACTATTTTATTATTATGATGTAGGCACGTGTAACGGTTTAAATTTATTTTTCCTTTTAATAGAAGTTTCCACAACGAAACATGAGTGGGAATTGAACCTACAACCATCGGCGGCTTTTATTTATCTATACTTATAATGAAATCGTAACGGATCGATGTCAGTGTATGGATGAGATAAGTATAAGAAAAAAAAAATTAAATTGTTTGTCTGTGCGTGTGTTTAACGCTCATCTAAGAAACGTTTTAACTTAATTACTTACTTTTTGACCGTATTTTGTCAAGTTTCCCTCATCATTTATAATTTCCTTCATCATTTAAAGTTAAGTTAGTGAGGCCAGTCGTGGCTTAGTGGTACAAAGTGTGACTGTAAAACCGACTGGTTGTGGTTTCGATCCCCACTCGAGGAGATGAAATATTTACTTAAATTTATATTTTCATTTCTTCGCTCTGGTGTCGAGGCAAAGTGCGGCGTTGAGTTCTGCCACTCAACATGCAATTCCTCCAAAATTCGGCAGAAAGTGGGGAACGAAGTGTCTTAACACTAGGTTCCCTCTGCCTACCCTGCTGTGTGCGGGATATAGCGTGAAGCTAATTTAATTTTAATTTTTATTTAAAGTTAAATTATTTTTAGGAATGATGTTCGACAAAGTTGTTTACTATAGAAAATGGCTGAAGACAAAAAGATTGCTGGACGCATTGCGTGTTGAGTGGTGCAACTCAACGCCGTGCTTTTGTTTCGACACAATAACAAAGAAATGGAAACATAAATAAATTAATAATTAATTGTTATATGGAATAACGAAATGTTATAGAAAATAACTGTTTTTAGGGTTCAGTAAGGAAAAAAGTTTGTTGTCCGTCTGTCAGTCTGTCCATCTGTCTCTCAAGACATACATTTACTTAAAAAATAGACATGGGCGTTAATATCGCAAAAAACACATATTTCAATACTATAAAGGAAATCAAAATTAATAGGGTACTTTCGCTTGACATACAATTATAAACTTAGGTAGCTAGCATCTTAAGAAAAGAAAAATCAAAACTATACATCTGTTATTAAATCCTAAAAAATAATAACCTTAAAAAGAACAAAATTTGGTATTAAAGTTCGCTACTCTCAGAAACCGCTGGTACGGTTTGATCATTTCAATAAATCATTTTATCTTGGATATCCCATTTATCAACCTTATAATACTTAACGTTAATAGTTTCGATGTAACCCACTGTACCGGTCAGAGTCACCACTTACCGGGCACTCAGGATGTGTCATGTGGCATGGAGGATGTGGAGCCGCAGGTAAATTGTAGTTATTTATAGAGGTTGTCGTGACGCAGCAGCACAATGGTTGTAAGCGCGACGGGGGGAAGTTTTGGGTTCGAATCCCGTTCGGGGGAAAGAAACTTTTTCATTTTCTCGTTCTGGTGTCAAGACAAAATACGATGCTTATTTTCACAGCTCAACGCGCTATGTGAAATTTCAATAAAATTGTAATGGAAACTGGTAAAATTGATTTGAAAAATAAATAAATTTATTTTACATCTATTGGTGTATATACATATACAGAAATAAGGAACTCATTCAATCGACATCACGATTTATTTCTAGTCACGTATTCTATGAATTATGAATGATTAAACTAAAATACCAGTCAATGTATCCGCCATTAGTAATTATATACCTATTTATTAGATCTACATATAGGAAAAGTATGGATTTTAGATATTTTAATTAGAACATAGAGGAAAACAGAGTTAATAAACTGTGTTTGTAGGTGAAGGTGAAGGCCAATTGATGAAGGAAGAATGTTCTTCAGCGTTCTGATGATGATATTTTTAAAATTGTAAACATAAAGCGCTTTGTGCGAGATATTTTTGAGTGTCTGGACGGTGACGTAATAATGATTCTTTTTAACCGACTTCAAAATCGAAGGAGGTTCCCAATTCTCGACTGTATTTATTTTTGTTACAAAAATATAACTATATTTTTGTATACTACTTTTGTTAAACATGTGTATATATGTTTTATTCACGCTAACGCCATCCACTTCCGCATTGTACATTAACTAAAAAGTCATTCCATTCTATAATATTTGGAGGTCAGTAGAATAGCAAATAAAATTACTGAATCTATTGGATGTGGGTTCAAATCATTTTTTTATTTATTATTATGTTTATGATTTAAACGTTTCTTAGATTTGGGGAAAATAAAAAACAGTGTTAGAATCTCTTCTCCTTTACAGGTTATAAATTATAGAGTAACAGAGTAAATTTAAATTATAGTGTCTCTAATTGAATATGCCTAATGATTCTCTCGGCGTAGGAGTTTTGGGCGAGGCCTATGTCCAACAGTGGGCTTGGAAAGATTGAAATGACAAGAGCCCCCACAAAGCAGGGTAGGCAGAAGGAACTTAATGTTAAGACACTCCGTTCCCCACTTTCCGCTAAATTCTGGAGGCATTGCGTGTTAAGTAGTGGTACTCAACGACGCGCTTTTGACTCGACGCCAGAGCGAAGAAATGAAAATATAAATGTAAATTAACATTTAATTTCCTCGAGTGGGGATCGAACCCACAACTATTCGATTTTAGAGTCAAAATTTTTGTGCCTCTGCGCCACGACTGGTCTATTATAGTTACGTATTTATTATAGTTATGTACTACCATAATAATATTTATATATAATAGTGTAATACTATCATTCCACATACATTTCTTAATTTACAAAGACTAGGTTCGCAACAAGCAAATTAGGTTTTTATAATTAGTTACAATTAATAAATATATATGCAAAGGCTACATTAAAAATTGGATTTACCACATTTTGTCTAACAGTGTGGATATATATAACGTGGCGTTAAGATCCGCTATTAAAACGGCTCTATCGTTAACTCTATTGTAAAATGTAAAAGTCACTAGCTCAGTACAGTCTCACAAGCTTATGTACCTTTCTCGAAATATATAGAAAATTCATAGAGATAAAAAGAAACAAACAAACAAAATTATATTAATAATACGTATTTCCGTATTGCTGATCGTATGGTTATATTTGGTTTCGTGACAAAATATTTTTATTTGAATGAATTAGAAGTAAATTTATAACTTTACTAAGAGTTTCAATGTCATGGGCTCTTATGATCTTTAAATAACTGTCGCTGTTCTAAGAAATGTGTTTGGATCCCACTTTTAAGAGACTTCGAATACAAAATTATATACTACGTAATTTATGGAAGTTAAATTAAATTAGCTTCGCGCTATATCCCGCACGCAGCAGGGTAGGCAGAGGGAACCTAGTGTTAAGACACTCCGTTCCCCACTTTCTGCCGAATTTTTGGAGGCATTGCGTGTTGAGTGGCAGAACTCAACGCCGCGCTTTGCCTCGACACCAGAGCGAAGAAATGGAAATATAAATTTAAGTAAATATTTCATATCCTCGAGTGGGGATCGAACCCACAACCAGTCGGTTTACAGTCACACTTCGTACCACTGCGCCACGACTGACCTCATAGTAATTTCTCATAGTTGTAATTTCTTTTGTTTTAATTATATTTTTTTTCTCAAAATAGCAGATGACATGAGAGGTATCTAAGCTTAAATTTAGAACAAATCCATAGTATACTTCTAAACTCTTGAACTTCTTGACCCACGTTTGACACATGGCGTTAAGCTGCCATTATTTCATTTAATGTGGTAATAAAATTGTACTAAGAGTAAAAGAAATTTAAGTGATTTGTGTTAAGTGATCAGTTATATTTATTATGGGATTTGATAGTATCTCAATGTAGTATTGTTTCTATAGGCGGTATTACGTAACTTATGTTTTGGTGTCGATTTTTAATATGAAGAAGGTTTTTAATTTTTTTCTACACTAAGGAAAGAAAAACGAAAGATCTCTAATAAGAAGGTGTTCTCTAACTTTATGGTTGGCATAACATGAAATCAATCATAGTTGGTAATTTTGGTATTTTTGGTAATTTTTTTCAGGGTCTCGCTATATCCCGCGTGTAGCAGGGTAGGCAAAGAGAACTTAGTGTAAAGACACCTCGCTCCTCACTTTCCATCGAATTCTCGAGGCATTGCGTATTAAATGGCATAAGTCAACGCCGCGCTTTACCTCAATACCAGAGAGGAAAAAATTAAATACAAAGTATTTTATTTCCCCGAGTAGCAATCGAACCCACAATCTGTTATGTTTATACTCACACAGCCTATACGTAACTAACTGCCCTCTATATTTACTAACATTAATTAAAATATTTGCATAGTTATACAAGTAAATATAATATGCAATTTACTTACAAATTCACTGTCACTGTCCTACTTACAATATATTTAGTACATCCTATCGCAACCAGTCGAAGTCCTTATATAACTCGACTAAAGGCGATCTACTTATAAATATCATGTTATGAGTAGTTACTATGTATTGGCTACTAAAAGATATTGGCGTTCTATAAGCTAATATTTGAAAAGGGAAGATTATAAAATAATAATATTATAAAATATTTTTGAAATGAAGTCCTTTATTGAGACTGCTCAATAATTCTGATCACCTTAGAAAAAATATATATTAGAGGCACAAGCGCGTCAAAAAAAGCAGTTTGTAATGAAATATTTAATATATTCCTTTCCTAGATTCGGTAGCGAGGCAAAGCGCGGTGTTAAATTCCGTCATGGCTACCAAAAAAAAAGATTGATCTGATATTTTTAAGAATTTGTTTTTCGAAAAGAGAGGGAAAGTGACCTTGGTGTCCTGATGACAGAAATATGAACACTTACTTGAATTGAAGCACTCTAAAATTACAGCTTAAAAATAATATATGAAAACTATTGAGTGAGGAAATAACATTTTATTACTACACCTATAAATAAAGATTTAAGCCAGTCGTGGCGCAGCGGCACGAAGTGTGACTGTATAACCGACTGGTTGTGGGTTCGATCCCCACTCGAGGAGATGAAATATTTACTTAAAGTTATATTTCCATTTCTTCGCTCTGGTATCAAGGCTAAGCGCGGCGTTGAGTTCTGCCACTCAACACGCAATGCCTCCAGAATTCGGCAGAAAGTGGGAAACAGAGTGTCTTAACACTAGGTTCCCTCTGCCTACCCTGCTGTGTGCGGGATACAGAGTGAAGCTGATTTGATTTTTTTTATAAATAAAGATTCTTTTAGTGTCAATGTCTTGACTAGACTAGTATATTTATCTCAGCAAGTAAAGGTGGTACGAGATATTTAGGTAAAAAGGAACGCGCCTGGCCGTGATCTGATTTAATATTATTTCCTTCACATAATAAACACGCGGTAACGATTGCACATTTATTTGGAGGGCAGATTGTTGAATAGTTGTAAGTATATTTATTGTATATACAGTTTAATATGATTTGTTTAATGCAAAGAAATAAATATTTTGTTATTTTGTAGTTCGTTTCGTTTGGGTTGTCTAGCTGAATGTGATTATTATGGGTTCGAATTCCACGTTGTATATATATGTATATATGTAAAGAGAATATACTCTCTTTAAATATAGAGCGCTTATATGACACTTGTCAGATATCTCAAATAATAAAAATCAAATAAATAATCGACAGTCACGTAAAAAAGATATAAAAGGGTGAATACGTGCTAAGACAAAATCAAAGTAATAAAAGAATAATTAATAGGATAAATATCAGAGATAAAGGGGAGAGAGACGAATAACTAACTGTAATTGTCGTTTCTTTTATTTACAGGTAATTGCCATGTGCCATGTTTGTACATATTGTAATTATGTTTGTAATAATATTTATTAAAATATAATCTTTAATTTACAGAGAAACAAATTTAGTTAATTTATTCTAATAACCCAATCCTGATATAAATTATATTATAAAAATATAATTATATTATATAAATATTATAAATTATATTATATAAATTATATTATAACTACATAGACGACATCCTAATACACTCACCGACGTTTAAAGAACATTTAGATCACATTGAAAAAGTATTGGATGCAATAAAGAAAGAAGGATTTAGATTGAAGTTTAAAAAATGTACGTTTGCAGCAAGTTCAGTTAGATACTTAGGACATATAATAGGAGAAAATACAGTTACACCATTAAAGGATAACATAATATCAATAAAGAATTTTCCGACTCCTACCACACAAAAGCAAATCAGACAATTTCTGGGAAAAATCAACTTTTACCATGAATATATAGAGAAGAGCTCGATATTATTAGATCCATTACATAAGCTACTAAAAAAAAATGTAAAATTCATATGGTCAGAAGAGTGCGAAGAAGCCTTCAGAAAGATAAAAGAAAAGCTATGTGCCCAACCAGTACTAGAGATATTCGACAAAGATCTTCCAATCAAGATATATACAGATGCATCACTTGAAGGCATAGGCGCAATATTAAAACAAATACAAAAGGATGGAAAAGAAAAACCGGTGGCCTACTTCTCAAAGAAACTTAATGAAACACAAAAAAGAAAGAAGGCGATATATCTTGAATGTTTAGCAATAAAAGAGGCCATAAAGTACTGGCAACACTGGTTGTTAGGAAGATATTTCGAAGTACACTCTGATCACAAACCACTAGAAAATATGAACATAAGAGCACGAACAGACGAAGAATTAGGAGATCTAACCTACTACTTATCTCAATATGATTTCAAAGTTATATACGTCCCAGGGAAAGATAATACAGAGGCGGACTGTTTAAGCAGAAACCCCGTGCTAGAATCAAATATAGAAGAAGAAGAAGAGGACTTATTGAAAACGGTAAACCTTATTGAAATAGATGAAATAAAATTAGACCAGATAAATAATATATCATTAAAAAACAAAACAAAAAGGTTATTAGAGAGAAACGGTATATACTACAAAAAAGTAAAAAAAAGAGAAAAAATAATATTATCTGAAAAATTCAGCATTGATCTGATTAAGAGAACACACAAGGAATGGTGCCACACAGGGGTAACACAAACAAGAATGAAGATAAGCCCATACTACACCGCTAAAAATTTGACGGAGAACATAAAAAAAGTATGCAAAGAGTGTGAAATATGTCTTAAGAATAAATCAAGGGGACAACATAGATTCGGTTCAATGTCACAACTAGGACCAGCGACTAGAGCTTTCGAAATTATGTCTATAGATACAATTGGAGGATTGGGAAGCACTAGATCGACAAAAAAATATATATATTTACTGGTCGATCATTTCACGAGATATGCATTCATTTCAACGTCAAAAACACAAAACGCCAATGATTTTATAAAATTAGTCCAAACTGTGTTAGAAATAGAAAAAATTGGAACAATCCTGACAGATCAATACCCGGGTTTAAATTCGAGGGAATTTAAAGATTATTTAAAGGAAGAAAAAGTGCAATTAATTTTCACTGCAATAAATTCACCATTCTCCAATGGCCTAAACGAAAGACTAAATCAGACACTAATAAATAAAATAAGATGTAGAATAAATGAAGAGGAAAAGAAAAGAGCGTGGACTTCGATAGCGAGAGAATGTGTGAATAAGTATTACTAGAACATACAATCACAGGATTTACACCAGAATATCTATTACATGGCACGGACACCAGTAACATACCAGAAGAGTTAAAGAGAAGGAAAAACGGAGAAGACTGGTTAAGAGATAAAAAGTTAGCACTGGAACGAACACTGAAATCACATAACAACAATAAGAGTATATTTGACAAGAATAGAAGATACCATGAATTCAATGTGGGAGATAGGGTATTCATAGAAAACGGGAACAAACTCAATAGGAAAAAACTAGAAGAACTAAGGATTGGACCATTCACAATAGAAGAAAAAATTTCAGACTCAATTTATAAAATAAAAACTGGAAGAAGAAATCAAGACACAACAATATTTCACGTAACAAAGCTACTTCCGATGATAGGAAATGAGAGTGATTAAGAAAAATACACAACTGTGCAGTTTTCTTCTCGAGGAGGGGAGATGTAAAGAGAATATACTCTCTTTAAATATAGAGCGCTTATATGACACTTGTCAGATATCTCAAATAATAAAAATCAAATAAATAATCGACAGTCACGTAAAAAAGATATAAAAGGGTGAATACGTGCTAAGACAAAATCAAAGTAATAAAAGAATAATTAATAGGATAAATATCAGAGATAAAGGGGAGAGAGACGAATAACTAACTGTAATTGTCGTTTCTTTAATTTACAGGTAATTGCCATGTGCCATGTTTGTACATATTGTAATTATGTTTGTAATAATATTTATTAAAATATAATCTTTAATTTACAGAGAAACAAATTTAGTTTATTTTATCTAATAACCCAATCCTGATATAAATTATATTATATATATATATATATATATATATATATATATATATATATATATATATATATATATATATATATATATAACATACATTATTTTGTTTGAAAATTAAGACGTACAACACTTTTATGTTTAAAGTCGGTAAAAGTATAAATAAGTATTGATTTTTATCAATGAGCTAACCACATTTAGGAGAATACGAGCGAGGAGCGAACTGAAGTGACTTAACACTCCGTCCGTTGCTTATAAAATGATTCACAAACTGTTTATAACTGCGAAATAAATCCTGGTATATAATTAAATATAACTTGTTTAACTTGTAAATAAATAAAATAAATCAGCTTCACGCTGTATCCCGCACACAGCATAGGCAGAGGGAACCTAGTGTTAAGAAGTTCCACATCTTCTGCCGAATTCGGGGGTCATTGTTCGTTGAGTGGCAGAACTCAACGCCGTGCTCAACCTCGACACCAAAGCGAAGAAATGGAAATCTAAATTTAAGTAAATAATTCATCCCCTCGAGTGGGGTATCGAACCCACAACCAGTCGGTTTTACAGTCATACTTCGTACCGCTGCGCCACGACTGGCCTCAAATATTTAATATCTTCATACTCTAAACAAAAAATCTCACAAATTGGTATAGTTATTGTACAAGTGTCTACATAAAATGCTAATACAAAAACAAAAAGGACTCGCCTAGAGGTTACCAATTTATTATTTCTTTAGTGGTTTCATGACTGTATAATTTATTCCCTATAAACGGGTACCGCCACGACTTTTTACATAGGTTTTTACACTTTTGCATTCGAGTTAAGCAATTAACGGAATGGAGCAATGTCGTGATATTACTTTTATAACTTACTACATAATATCATATGTTTTGTAAAAATAAGTTACACAAAAAGTAGCAATAAAAAGTAAGGTCTTGTATAAGGTAATTTTTCTAAATGTGAAATTGCATTATAATATTATATAGAATCGACAAATTTTTTTAAAGTATTTTTATTCTAGGAAGTGGTTATTTTAAGTTTTTTTTATAAACGAGGATAAACAAAAACATAAAATATATTGACAAACTGTAAAAACAGAAGCTAAAAGCTAGCTTTAAAAGCACTGGCAAATTAAATTACTCATATGGGCTCATTGCGACTCAAATTTTTTTTATTCTGTTTTTACAATTTTAACTGTTAATAATCTTAGATGTTTTTTTTTAAAGGTTGTGATACTCCTATGGGAAAAATATAACAAAATAAAAAAAATCACCAGTTTGTTTTATTATAAAAATCTAACCTAATTATATCTTTTTCCTACATTTGCATCCCGATAGCTTAAATTATTTTTCAATACATCATTGACATTAATAGTTCAAATGAAGGACAGATAAACTGGAAATACTATTAATATAACAATGTAATAAATGAGGATGAGTAAATGAGGCCAGTCGCGGCACAGGGGCACAAAGTGTGACTGTAAAGCCGTCTAGTTGTGGGTTCAATCCCCACAACTAGACGGTTTTACTACAATACTTATTTAAATTTATATTTCCACAATACACAATATTTATACACAATATTGTACATAATATTTATTTAAATTTATATTTCCATTTCCTCGCTCTTGTGTCGAGGCAAAGCGCGACGTTTAGTTATGTCACTCAACACGCAATGCCTCCAGAATTCGGCAGAAAGTGGGGAACGGAGTGTCTAAACACTAGGTTCCCTCGGCCTACCCTGCTGTGTGCTGTATACGGCGTGAAGCCGATTCATTTATTTGATTTTATAACAATGTAAATATATAGATTACTAGTATATATATATATATATATATATATATATATATATATATATATATATATATTTAATGCTATAAAGGAATTCAAATAAGCAATATCTAATTAAATTGGTAAAATATTTTGTTTTGATTCCCCAATTACGTGTCAGTACTCAGTGAACGACAAACAGTGATTCTCTGAGGTAGAGATTACTTCGGGATATTTTTGAACGTTTATAAAAATAACTGAACTAAGTATTTAAATAAAAATATATTTTTGAGTATATGTCTGTTGTGGGTTCAATTCCCATTCGGGAGAACGAATTACTATTTATTATTTTGGTCAATTTCTTCGCTTTGCTAACGAAGCCAAGCGCGGTGTTGAGTTCAACCACTTAATACATAATGCCTTAAAATATTCGAAGGAAAAAGGGGTACGGAGTGTCCTAAAACTTGGATGCATCACGAGGCTGAAAAAAGTATGTATGTATAAGAATGCATTGAAAATGGTTATATATTTGTATAATAGACATTCGGACCATTCGGAAAACATGCAAATCAAGTACATAGTTCACGAAAATGTGAAATTTTATAAATAAATCAAATTCTAGCTAAATTTGGACAAAAAATTACAAATCAAGTTTCAATTTCTTCACTTTAATGTCGAGGCAAAGCGCGGCGTTGAGTTCCGCCAGCCAACAATAAATGTCTCCAGAATTTGACGGGAAGTGGGGAGGGAGATTTTTTGCTCAAAAAAAATATTAGAATATTGTCATTTGATATCCTTATCATTGACGTTATTGAGAAACACTTGAAGTTGTCCAATTTTTCAATGGCATTTGATTGCTCCGCAAATATTGTAATTAGTATTTATATATATCCTTTGTACAGCTTTATCGCATCCTGTGTTGTATGTTTTTATACATTAAATACTATATATTTTATAAATATATCATTCGATGACATGCACCAAAATTTTGTGACTGCGTGTTGCGTAAACGGAACTCAACGCCGCATTTTTAGTACCAGATGGAGGAAATGGAAATAATAATTTTCATGGAACCCACAATCCTCGCATTTGTAGCTCGATGTTTTTCTACTGCATCACGACACGACGGCCTGCTTGCGACTTATAGCTGTAGGTGACTGTGACTTTAAATATCACTAGTACATAATCAGTGAACTTTTCCTTGCATGATTTTATTTTTTCCTATTTAGTAACATGGAGAATAGAGAGGAGGATAAATAAATTATATTTGTTATGTACTTATACTTTGGATGTTTTTTAAGTTAATATAATAATAACATTTATTAGAAAACGAAGCAATAATTTAAACAATAAACATAAAATAAGTTAATATAATACTGTTTTAATATTGTAAGATAAATAATACATAGATTATCTTCCACTTCATAAATTTAAAGCCCCTTTCATAATTATTTACTGTACATTTAAATGTTATCAACAAAAAACATAGAGCTTTTCTGATTCCCTTATTATTTAACAAAAATATATACCTTTTGAATGAACCACGGATAGTCATCTTCGAAGTACACACTTCCTCCACATGGTATCCCGTAGAAGAACGAATTCTCCTCAGTTTCAGTGAACCTCAGGTTCCCCATATACCCCGAGTGATAAGATATATTGATTCCATTTAACTGTACCAGATCTTCGTATTTTGGACTTTCAACACAATATTTATTAGGGGGATTAATATAATAAACCTGGCCTAGAGGACAACACTTTCTAAAACAATTGTTGAATTTACAAGCACATCCATATCTTCTTATTTCACCACTAACGTTTTTTGAATATACATATTTTGATGGAAATTTAACACCGTTTTTAACTAAAACTCCATCTTGGAGTACCGCGTCTGTGAGATCGATGCTGGTATCATCGTCACACAACTTTTCGTTTTCGTAACAATTGACTAATATAAATAAGTTTAAAATTAAAATAGTTTTATATATTATAAAAGAATACATTTTTTGTAATAAAAATAACGGTAGATTTTATATTTTGTAAAAGTTCGGTGTGCACGCGCGCAGTCCGCGCCGAATGTACCGCGACTCGTGTGGACGGTTCGCTACTCTTATTTATAACGTTAGAGGCTCGAATGATCGACAATTCGACACAATTATAAAATACGCTAGTTTTTTGGTCAATATTTCGAGTTTTTTCGTTAAGGTAATTGGAGGGTCAAAAATTAATTTGTTTATTTTATTGTTGTTTCGTCCATTTGTTACTTTAACATTATATTAAAATAGTTTATTTTAATTTCATCAATCTGTTAAGTTATTATTATTTAACCTGCTCTGGTTGATGAGCGTCACTCAACATATTTAATATTTTGGCGGAAAATGGGAAAGGAAGTGACTTAACACTAGATTCCCTCTGTCTATCCTACCACCCTTAAAAAAGCTTAAAGCTGATATTTCTGCTAGACTTAAATAGAGTCTATTCAACAAAACATGACAAATAAATTGATATTTCACGTACATAAGGCAGATTAGAATATTTTCCTTATTTTGTCATACTCAAAATAGTCGTCAAAAATATTTCCTCAAACTCTAAATGCATAAAGCCATGGTCTTCTTCTACCTGGCATTAGTCCCGGCTTTTGCCAGGGTCTGCCTTCCTACTTAACCTACTCCACTTTGCACGGTCTTTAGCGTCCTCGGTGGTTAGACCATTGGCTCTCATGTCCTGCTTCACGACATCCAACCAGCGCTTCCTTGGGCGTCCGAGAGGTCTCACTCCAGGGACTGACATAGCAAGACACTTGCATCCGACATAGTTCTTAGGCCGGCGCGTAACGTGACCAAACCATCTAAGGCGACGCTCTTGGAGCTTATCCGCTACGTCACGGACTCCAAGACTACCTCGAATGAATGTGTTGCGTATGCGGTCAGACCGCGTTACGCCGCACATCCACCGCAGCATCTTCATTTCCGTGACGTGAAGCTCCTGAGTGTGCCGAGATAGTGCCGGCCAACATTCGCTGCCGTATAAAAGAACCGGTCGGATGATGCTCTTGTATATCAGACCCTTGAGTTTGGGCGGTATCCTGCGATCGCAGACCACACCAGTGACCTCCCGCCATTTGGCCCAAGCAGCGCTTATCCGGCTATAGACATCGTGATCGATGCCTCCAGACTCGTGCATAACGGATCCAAGGTACCTGAACTTTTCCGACTTAACGGCTGGTTCAGGACCTATAAGGATAGTGCTCGAGTCCGGGCTCCCGCAGGCCATGTACTCGGTCTTCGACACATTAAGTTTAAGACCGCCGTTCTCAAGCGTACCCTT
Organism: Heliconius charithonia; assembly: GCA_030704555.1. Lineage (NCBI taxonomy): Eukaryota > Metazoa > Arthropoda > Insecta > Lepidoptera > Nymphalidae > Heliconius > Heliconius charithonia. Next base: position 2,658,127 of record CM060819.1, on the reverse strand, counting down.
CCACAGGTTCACTCTACGCTCCAGCATCAGTCGGCTCTCATCAATGAGTGCTATGTCATCGGCATACATCATCAGCCATGGAGGCTGGTCTTGGATGTGAGCCGAGACAGTATCGAGCACCACATTGAATAAGAACGGACTAAGAGCCGAGCCTTGGTGAACCCCTACTGTAATCTGGAAGGGTTTAGTGTCGCCAACAGCAGTCCTAACCATAGAAGCGGAATCGCGGTACATGTCTCTGATAATCTCAATATAGGCCTCAGGGATCCCTTTGGATCGCAATGCCCACCAGATACACTGACGAGGCACACAGTCAAAGGCCTTCTGCAGATCTAAAAAGGCCACATGCAGAGCTCTCCTTTTTTCCCTGTATGCCTCCATCAATGTTCTGAGGGCGAAAACGGCGTCCATAGTGCCCGATCCTGGCTGAAATCCATATTGAGACTCAGAGACAGTACACTCGCGGCGGAGCCTGAGGTCGATCATGCGCTCGAAGAGCTTCATGGTATGACTCATAAGCTTAATGCCCCTATAACTACCACAATCTTGAACACTGCCCCTTCCCTTGTAAATAGGGGTAATGAAGCTAAGCCGCCACTGGTGTGGCATCTTTCCAGTGTTCAAGATATGGTTAAAAAGGACAGTAAGTATGAGGACACCAAGAGAGCCCAACGATTTCCACGCTTCGATCGGGATATCGTCAGGTCCCACTGCTTTTCCGTTCTTCATGCGTCGAAGGCAATTACGAGTTTCGTCAAGGGTTATTGGGGCAATAAGTCCGAGGTTAGGGGGTGGGTCGTGATGAAGACTGCATGGGTGCTGAGTATTCAACAACTCCTGGAAGTAGCTTCTCCACCTCTCCTTCACAGAGTCATGACTACAGAGCAGCGTGCCCTGGGAATCTCTGACGCAAAGACATTTTGCGATATCTTGCGTCGCTTTATCCCGGGAACGTGCCAGCTTGTAAATGAACTTCTGCCCCTCCACAGTTTCAAGCTTATCATACAATGGTGACAAACTCTCACTGCGGGCTCTGGCTACAGCTCTTTTACTGGCATGTTTAGCTACTATGTACTCCAGTCTGTCTTCAGGAGAGTTGGATTGCTGCCACTTCTTAAAGGCATCCTTCTTTTCACGAGTCACCTCCTGCACCTTGTCATTCCACCACCATGTCTCCCTGTCGATGACACGTCCTCCCTTAGAAAGGCCAAGAACTCGCCTGCCTGCCGCAATGATTGCCGACTGAGCTCGATCCCAAGCATCCTGAGCAGTCTCGGTGTTAGTCAAAAGAAGATGACTTTTCACCTCTGCCAGGAACTCGGTCTGCATCGGTCCATTCAGCAACCACCACTTGATCCGAGGCCTACGTTTCTCGGCTACTTTCTTCTTCGGAGTGACGTTAAAGTCCATGACAAGAAGACGATGTTGAGCCGTTAGGCTTTCGCCTGGAATGACTTTACAGTTAGTTACCCTACCCATATGACACCGTCTGGTCAATAAGTAGTCTATTTGAGTTGAGTGGGACCCGCTCTTATACGTGATAAGGTGCTGAGGATTCTTTTGGAAGAACGTATTTACGACGGCCAGATCCGACGCAATACAGGTTCTCAGAATATTTTCTCCCTCTGTATTGCGAAGACCGTGCCCAAAACCCCCGTGAACACGTTCATACGGCTCAGCAGCCTTACCGACGTGACCGTTCAAGTCCCCCCCAACTAAGACCACTTCGGTAGACGGTACAGCAAGTAGCACCTCTTCATACTGCTCCCAGAATGTCTCCTTTTCGGACGCGCTACATCCCGCCTGGGGAGCATAGGCACTGATTAAGTTTGTGGTAACGCCCTCAATCAGTACCTTTACTCGCATCAAGCGGTCGCAGCGACGGTCAACTTCAAGGAGCCCATTCTGAAGCTCTTCAGAAAGCACTACCGCTACACCGTTTCTACCGGAAGGTGACCCAGTGTATATAAGCCGGTAACCCTGTCCGATGTTACGGGACTTATTGCCCTTCCAGCGAGTTTCCTGGAGGAAAGCACACTGGACCCGACGTCTCATGAGTACATCTGCGAGTTCCCTGCATCGTCCGGTTAGAGAGCCAATATTCCACGTTGCAAAGCGGAGTTTCCGTCTGGGTACTAACGTCTTTAGCCGTGCCCGTACTCGACACGGTAGCCCTTGCCCACTTGTCGCAGGTGTAGGGCGATGTGCCTGCGCGTCGTTTTGCGGCGACGCCCTAGCCGTACCCAGTCTTCTCGTGGTTCGTTCCATGTTATGGCAAGTTCTGGTTTTTAATGGAGCGATTGCCATCTGACCTCCAAAACCCCTTTGTGGGGAGAAACCGGGGGGAGAGGAATAGGACAGATAGAAAAGGGGGAAAGGATAAGCAGAGGGAGAGGGTAGGAAAAGAAGGGGATTAAAAGAAGGGGACACCACTTTTATGGACTGGACGGAGGTTATAACAAGTGGTGGCTCGAGGATCCGGGGTCGCGTACCCGTATGCCCAAGAACAAATAACGGACAGATATTAGTCAGGGCACCCTCTGGATGTTAGCATAGCATAAAGCCATGGTATGATATTTTTTTTTAATTTAACTTTTACGTCACGGGGTAAATGACCTAAGTCATGGTCAAATATCTCTAGATAACCAGATCTGGTTTGATTCCAGAGCTTTTTGACTTTTATATTAACTCCAAATATTATTACTAGCGTAAATTACACAAATAATGGACGAAAATATTTAAATATATGAAACGTTTATTTTATATTAAGCTAAATGTTTATGAACATCTTAAAATTTTTCAGAAACTAAAAATTTAAGTCTATATTAATATTTTTAATTTCCACACATTTTGCGATTACAGTTAATTATTGTTTTGATTCCTTGACCCGAAAGACAAAAAGCGCAATGTCCCGAAATTTGGGCAGAAAGCGGGGAACGGAATGTCCTAACACTGGGTTTCTCCTGCCTACCCTGCTGTGTGCGGGATACAACGTGAAGCTAAAGTAAAACTAAATAAGGTAATTATTTTTTATATGCAGTTTCGCTCTCATAGTTAACGCTTAGACTTTAAGGAAAATAACAAAGTGTCATGTCACAATGTTTCATGACACATTCTAAGTGCCCAAGGTAACTCACACCAGAGGCAAAGTGGGTGAAACGATTAATGAAATTAAATATCCTTCAATTCGAAACAGTAGTTCCTGAGATTAGTATAAGTATAAACATATATAAAAAATATTTTTAATAAGCTTATTATCAAACCCTGAATCAAACATAATTTTAGGGTAGCAACAAGAGCAAAAATAATATCTGCTTTGTTATAGGTTCACATTTTTTTCTACATATTGTCTTGATGTCAAGATACTCCGTTTTTCATTTAATACATTGTGTATATCAATGTTGTAAGGGTAAATAAACGTTTGCGCTAGCAATTTACTTCTTGTATGGCGGTGTTCAACGCCGCCCTGGGCGAAGAAATATAAAATTATTCATTCACATCCCACACATTATCAAGCACCACCGAGTTGCTGCGTCGTACTACACCATTTTGTTGTTTTACTGACTCACACAATATATTTAAGCTAATTAACGTTAACTATAGACGTTTCGTTTCAGGATTTTACGAAGATAATATTATTAAGTCAACGTACTAAGGTTTTGGAAAACACCAACAAGAAACGTTGTCTGTATCACGTAAGTCTTTAGTAACTATTTAGAAGTCAGTGTAAATTTATAATGAGCCAAGGAAAATGAGTCATTATAAATAAAATAAATCAGCTTCACGCTGTATCCCGCACACAGTAGAGTAGGCAGAGGGAACCTAGTGTTAAGACACTCCGTTCCACTTTCTGCTGTTTAATTCTGTTGGCATTGCGTGTTGAGTGGCAGAACTCAACGCCGCGTTTTTGCCTCCTGACCAGAGCGAAGAAATGGTAATATAAATTAAGTAAATATTTCATTTCCTCAAGTGGGGATTGAACCCACAACCAGTCGGTTTTATAGTCACACTTTGTGCCCCTGCGCCACGACTGGCATCGTGATTATAATCTAGTAGAAATAATTGAAACACTACTGACTTAAGACACGATGATGAATCTGGATATTGGCCTCAACTTTATTCGATCAGTACGAACATAAATAGGTAAACCAATATAAAATTAAAAATAAAAGATTGTATATTAAATTATTTCAAACGATTTCCATCTGCAAGACATTTTTTGCTATTTGGTTACACAAAGAGCTCAATTCAAGCTGTGGATTAAAATCATAGTATAAAGCAGGGGTTCCCAACTTTTTCTTGATCAAGGGCCACTCTTATATCATTCTTGGTAGCCGGGACCAGTGTACATGTATGTATAATCAAAATTAACTGTGCCTATTAAACAGAAACTTTGCCTCACCATCTCTAGTCATAAAATTAAAATCGTTCGCGGACCATATTCAGGCTTCTACGGACTACTGGATATTACTACTGGATATATTTTGTGATATTTTATTTTACAGATCTGATTTGACAACTGCTTTTATTTTACAATCGGTTCATATACAAAAAAGTTATATTTAAAGTACTTACTACTTAGTTCGATAAATTTAACAATTATTTCATTTGTATGATCTTTGTTTACTAAATTGCTGAATCTTTAGCTTTCAACCTGTGTAATGATAATAAACACCAAGATTTTAAGATTTAGGATCGGGCTCGGAGTTTATGCGGGAAAAACCTACCTGCTTGTCGTGCACGAGTACTTACAGTACGTAAATACCTTATAGATAAACAATTGTCTTTAAACACAATAAATTTTGAGAGCAAAATCATACAAATTCCCAAAAGACTTAAAATACTTAATGGGGCCGTCGTGGCGCAGTGGCACAAGCGTGGGACTTTGAACAGGAAAGTTGTGGGTTCCGTCCGAGCTCGGGGAAACGAATTATAATTTATTAATATTTTTAGAGCAGTCGTGGGGCAGGTGCACAAAGTGTGACTGCAAACGCCACGTTAAATTTATATTTCCATTTTCTTCGCTCTGGTGTCGAGGCATAGCGCGGCGGTGAGTGCCATTATTCAATACGCAATGATTCCAGAATTTTGCGGAGAGTTGGGAACGGAGTGTTTTAACATTTGGTTCCCTCTGCCAATCCTGGTGCATGTGAGATACAGCACGAAGCTTCTTCGTATCGCTAACAAGCCAAAGCGTGGTGTTGAGTTCCGCCAGTCAATACACAATGCATTGAAAACTGCGCGGAAAGTGAGGAAAACAGCTCCTCAACACTAGATTCCGTCTGTATCCTCTGCTATATGCGGGACACTAGGGATAGCGTAAAGCTGAAAAAAAACTTAAATTAATGTTTACCTAAATATATATATATATATATATGTCCTATACATAAAAAATTAATTAAAGGATATGTCTTTGATATCAATATAACTGTGTTTTCTTCAAGTGCATATAGCTTTTTACACAATTATACAATTTTAACATTTTTGTATGTCTGTCTATTCTGTTGTTCGGTTTGTGTGTCTGTTTATTCGGGCTAACCTCCGGACCAGCTGAAGCCATTATTATGTGACTGAATCATAAAACTTAAAGATAGTGGAGCAACATAAAGACCATTTTGATACGATAAAATAGTTATATCAATTAAAACTCAAGTATGATTATAAACTAGACCGAGATTTAGGATTCTCCAATGTTAAATCATACCCTCTTAAGTAGCTACGTAGTGTATAAACAAACTAATATATCCGTCCGTCTGTCTGTCAAGTTTATTTTATTTGAGTTGCGGTTAGATATCAATCTGTTATTAATATCAGATATTCAGGTTTATAGTTCCTTGAGGCACAGCTTCCAATATAACGCAATCAAAATATATGATCATTTATGTATCGTTTTTGCTTCATTTTATATAAAATTCACTGCGCTTTTAAAAGCTATAGTGTACTTCCCGTAGACCAGTTACGAAATTTAAAACGAAGTAAGATATTGCCTTTTGTCATTAAACCTTATTTAAATCACGTCTAAGCATTGCCAAGACCGATGAGCTAGAACGCCGATGTAGAGCCAACAAGTGTAAGTTATCTAAGCTACCTATAAATGGTACGTAATATAAAACATACCATTTAAAACACAGATTTTTAATAAAATATTATTATTTACTTACATTCTACTATTACTTGAAAAATAAAAAATCCATTTGAAAAAAATATCGAAAATAGTTGTAAAGCAATTGTGGCGCATTAGGAAATGTCTCACTATAAGATAATGGTTGTGGGTTTGATTTTAATCCGGTGAATGTTTATATAGTCGGAAAATTCTTTGTCTATTTAATAAACGCACGTGACAAGGCAACGGGGAATGCAATCTCTTTTAATTTAACTTGTACTTTTAAAAGGGCACACCTACACACAGTATTTCGGTGAAAAAATATATTTTATGAACTGTCATATTAATTTATAGAGTTCGATAAGAATACTCAGAAGTTATATTAAATGGAAGACATTGTACCTTACCTTAGTAATTATTTTAATTATTCAACTGTGTTAAAATAAAGTATACTCTACAATCCTATAAACAGTATAGATAGATATATTCCATCAAAAACATAAATATAAAAAGAGAGCTAAGTTAATTATATATATATATATATATATATATACATAAACTTCGTCGACAAAACAATGGGAGATCTATATGGGAGCCGAGTTTTGTGTTCACTCGGGATAAAATTCAAACTCTAAATTTCACTTGACATTATACTTATTTAGAAGACCGACCTGTCAGTTTCCAGGAGGCGCGGGTTCGAGTCCCGCTACGTTTAAATCTTTACACGTTTTCTAAATAAGTGTTTTTCTTTCCTAAGTGTGGAATAACACTTTAAATATGTTAAAATACTCACTTGACATTTTTTTAAGTACCGTCTTTATTATATTTAGAAGTTAGCGTAGTTTCAATTTATTGTAGACTATGGAATGATATTTGGTTTGGTGCCTGGTGGTAAAAATAGCCAAGTCAAATTTAGACAAGTTAAATTTACGTGTCTTGATGATGTATTTATTATATATTTGTGATGATATTATCAAAAATACGATGAATTCAGGCACGTCGTATTCTTTTTTTTTATTATTTTATTTCTTTCTATTGTTATTTAACTGTAAAGTTTTTATGGTGACCATTTTCTCGCCCACAACTTCATTAGCTTTGACTTTATGGCATAATTTGTTTCGTCATACAAAAACTCGCTCAGATATCAATCACATTATAATTATATAAAGATAGTATCTATTAATAAAAAAAGCTAATTTTATTCATTTTTCTAAGTGTTTCGGGATGTTATATGAATGTTTTCTTAGTGCTCCCCCGCACTCCGCACTGGCTTAGGGCAAATTTCAGCGTTCTACTCTGCTTAATTTCGACTGCAAGTTATCTGTCAATCTCTATCCACCCATCATTTTAGGTATATAAAAAAATCTGCCTTATACTGTATCCCGCACACAGCTTGGCAGACGGAATCTAGTGATAAGACACTCTGTTCCAAGGCATTACGTGTTGAGTGGTGGAGCTCAACGCCGCCCTTTGCCTCGACACCAAAACGAAGGAATGGACATATAAATGTTGAATAAATATTTCATTTGGTCGAGTGGGGATCGAACCCCCAACCAGTCGGTTAACAGTCACACTCTGTGCCCCTGCGCCACGACTGGCGTCAATATTAAGTTGGTTGAGTATATAATATATATTTATAATTAATAAATTAAAATATACAAATGGGAGTTCTAATAGATGGAAAAGGTTTAATTAAGCTTTTTTGGAATTAAAGACAGTAATTTCCTTGGGGAAATTTAGTATATATAATTAAAGCGAAATGGTGTTTTTTTGGTAATTGGTTAGATTAAAGTGTTCCTTATAGATTTATGTGTTTTGCCTAAAATTTATGTTATTTGAGAATAAATTACAATGTTTTACTCAAAGGGTGATCCCCTAAGGATTATTTAAAAATAATATTTAAAAAATATATAGCAGAGGGATAATAATAGAGGTGGCACAGGGAACCTAGTGTAACCTAATACATTACGTTACCCACTTTCGGCCTAATTTTCTAGACAAGGCGGTACTTTTTCTTGTTACCAGAGCGAGAAAATGAAAATATTTCAATTCACCAAGTGATTAGAACCCACAGGAACTTGCAGTTGTCGCGTTTACAGCCAGACGCTGACTCGCTACCCTACGAACTAAAAAGTAAACAAAAATACAGTGCACAGCGTAAATTGCTTATTTATATTATTGCCATCTTTCATTTACTACAAGTAAGGTGATGAAGGAGATTTTATGAATCGTTACTAAGAACGCCCTTGATTAATTCACCTATTTTTAGCAACGCGTTGAATCCCGCACGTGGCAAGGTAGGCATAGGGAACCTGGGAATCACGTGTTAAGATACTCCGTTATTCTTACGACAATTCCGTTCTCCAACTTTTGCCGACTTCTGAAGGAATTTGAAATTCAACAAAATTATTGTAATTATTTATTTTTAGGAATTTAATGTTAACCTTTATTGTAAATTCTATTTTAAAAGCGACTGTTCTATTTTTGCCGGTTCACTTCGCAGAGTTGCCATCCGGCTCGGTAGTTTCTTGCCTTAGGACTGACACTATTGACATTTTTATATAACTTGGCCAAGAGAGAATAGTTGATAAAGAATATTTTTATTTTGATCTATATGGTCGCAAGTCACAAGTCGCAGTCAGCTCGTTTAATTCGGTGGATTCAGTTCAAAATCCATGAAATACTTTGGATTTTTTTCCGGGAAAAAGATAGTGATTTTCTTTATTATTAATACAGTTCTTAGAGTCCAAACAATTAACATACACCCCTCGTTTTTATTTAACAGTCAGGTTTTAGTATTTTATTTAACATTTTTATATTTTTCATTCATTAATGTATATGAATGAAATATCTATATGTATTTTTTTTTTCTTCGTCCGTTGACAGTATCTATATTTTTAGTTAAGACGCACTATGGACATACACACATAAATAGTATAAATAGTTGAAATCAAAGCCCTTTTATGCTTTGCCGTAGTCACATAAGTATAAAAAAATTTAATTTGTGAATCATAGCAAGTGAACATCGTATATCTTTATTTCTTCCTAATTTATCAAATTATCTACATTTATAATCATGTACTAAATACTCAAATACACAAAGTTTGATACTAAAATGTTATAACAAAAAAATCTTACCTTTTGAAGAAAATACTTGTTGTTCAACACGGACTCCATGTTGCAGGTCAAACCACCAAAAGTAAATGGAAATGAATAGGTTGCTTATAATTTACAAAAAGATCTTTATTATCTTCTAAAGGAACACAATCGAGATGCTTGTATCTTGGTTATCTTAAAAGGGCAACATTTACTAAGACATTCGCTTAAACAAGTTGAATTTTCTCGCAAACTTATTTCGGCCACATTTCAAATTTGGATTATGGAACTAATATTTTGTAAATAATAGGAAATTATTAATAAAATAATGAACATTTTACTGTACTTTGTCGTTACATTGCATCCTTAGAATAAAATGGCTTATACTGTTTATAATAGAAATGATTGATAACTATTAATTTGCGTAATTAAAATATTGTGTCACCGCGGTAGATTTGTGACTTCGCATCTCCCATGAGGAAATAATAATATATTTATTAAATTGGTTAAAAATACAGGGTTTCCCATTATTGCGTAATATATTACTTTGATATTTTCTAAGAAGAAAAAACGAAAAATAGATAAAAGCCGCCATTGCGATAAAAAAATTGCACGTATATGCGCGCAGGCAGGACGGACTTCTTTAAAATAAATAGATTTAAATTTCAACCAACAAAGAGCTTTGTATTTTATGGTTACTTCGCTTTACCCCGTTAGGACTAAGCGAATTTCTACTCTTTCTATTCCCTCTTATCCGTCTAATGAGTTTTAATTGGAAATAAAAGTATACATTAATCATACAAATTCAACGTCCTTCATGGGCCCACTCCGCTCGCGGTGGAAACCGGGCTATAATAGAGGATAATATCCAACAGAAAATAATAAAAAGCAGTTTGTAAATTATTAAATTTAATACTGTTAAAATTCAACAATATAAAACATTACAAAAGAGACTATACACATTAGACTGAACAACGAATTATAAAACTATTGAAAAAGATATATATCAATAAATAAATGCAAATTTAAGTACATAAGATTAAAATAATAAATACATAAGTATATAAGCATATTTATTTATATATAACATTGATAAAAGTGAATGTGTTTAAATGTCACGAATAACTTACATTAGACTACTGTAAAACAATATGGCCATGATTTATAATATTATATTAAATTGATGCGTAACGTGGGAGAGGCAGCGTTCGATAAATATTTTAAAGATGAATAGGTATAGCCCTTATCACTGATAGCGATATAGCACGTAACACTAAGAGATCTGTTTATTTTTTCTCACGTTCATTATTGCTAAGTTACTACGTCAGATTAAAAAATTTAAATTGATCATTGGTATCCGCTCCGTTTCCACATACTTAATACTAAATTCTAATAACGTATCTAGCTTAAATTTCAACAGCATCAGGAAATATATGGTTGATATAAGCCTGATCGTAACTTTGTATTGGTTTTGGTCTCATTTTTGTGTGAGACAGTTTCCCGTTAACACTGTTGTTATTGAATTTAGACGCGATCTCCTTAACTTTTCCGGGTCGCGGCATCGTATCATCATTTTTACTTTGTAACTTATTATCTATTTTCATATCTTCAAATGATCTTTCAGTTTCATTCCCTCTAACTGTATGTACATCAAAGTCTTTAACTTTTACACTCTTGCTGGAACCTCTTTTTGAATCAGTTTTGACAAAAATGTCCTTTTTGCTAGTTTTCGTAATATCCTGCCTTCGACCAGAGCTTCTTTCGTTCATCCGGTTCTTATTATAAAAACTACAACGATTTCTATTTTGTGCGTCAGTCGTATTGTTAGTGTCTCTAACCATTCCAAAGTTTGGATCTATCGAGTATTTGATGTCGTGGTTACTTTTGCAGTGACCGTGTTCATTGTTTCTTCTTTTGTTTCTATCAGATTTTCTATTTATTTCTGATCGTGATTTAGTTATTCCACTTTCTTTATAAAAAATATTATTAATTTCGTTAAATTTAAATGTTTGCGGATCAAAAGCGTGCGTTCTTTGGTGAGTTAGAGGCTTAGATAGCGATAAGTATTTAGGCGGTTCCCCGTGATTATTTATAGTTAACTCGTATTGTATATGCGGGTCTAACACCGCATACACGTTTTCTTTGGCTTCTCTCTCCATAGACGTCCACGCTGCCTAAAATCATAAAGTTGATAGTTAATAAATTAATATATTTTTTTTAAATAAATGTTAAACTAACAGCTGGTTAAAACATGTATAAAAAATAGATAAAAATATGAATTTTTTATTTTTAATTATTACTTTATAAGATCAAGGAGTTGAACCTAGATCATCGATTGCATTTTGTCATATTGTGGTTCAGTACAAAAATATCAAAATGAATTGAAATGCTACATTTTGTTAATAGTAAACAAATGTTGATTGTATTATAGTTTAATACACTATGTTCCGGCCGTCGTCCGTTATACTAGTAATTAATTTCTAGGAACGGTCGCATTAAAAATTATGATCCAAAAGGGACTCTTTTACCAATTTATTAGTACGTACTTTTAAATACGTTTGTTCCACGTGACAACAACGTGTTAAAAATGTCATTTGTTTGGTTTTTATTTGTCTTATACTATTAAGCATTTAGTTTGTTAGGAAAAGAGAACCTAGTGTTAAGACAGTTCTTTTAAAAAACCAAAATCTATACGTATTTTGAGCAAAATTCAATGCGTTGCTTTATTTAACTATATATGATAAATGGATTTTTTTTCAAAAAATAATAATAGAACCTATAACCATTGTAAGGGCAGTCAGGCACTTTCCATTGTGCCATAATGGTGTCTTTCACGTCATTTGTATGTTAATCCTAACAAAGCCCGCTTGATTTAAACGTATGACTGCACTCTGTATAATTAAATGTTCTGTGGTGAATCGTAGTGGCAGGTGGATAAATGAAAGCGAGTTATATTGTGTTTAAATTTGATTATTGTGAACACACTGTATTTGTTTTGTTAGGTATTTAGTTAGTTTATGTGCGGGAATAAAAAATTGTTGGTATGTCTATTGTCATTTTTAAGTTTTTTTTTAAATGTTATTCCACATTAAATAAGAAAAATGCTTAATAAGTAAACTTTTTATTTTTTATTTTTTATACGTTTTCTTAATAAGTATATTTTTATATTTATTTTTTTTTGTTGAGAAGCAGAACTCAACGTCTCGCCTTGCCACGTTTTCCGGGCTAAGAAATGAAAATATGAAACATTTCATTTCCTCGAGTATACCTAATAGGTAATTGTTAAATATTATAGAATTTATTAATTGCACATTGGTCATCAAGACTGTTCGACATTAGAAATTAAATAGACAGAATGTTAGAGTCAAAAGTAAAGAAATTATATTTGTAAAATATTTTCTTATATCGCTTCCCAGTAGTTGAAATTTATTTATAACAACATACATATAAACAAACTCTTTCTGACCTAACCAGCGTGTAAATAAGTATCCCATCATCCCATCACCTTAGTAAATCACTATGACGCCTATCACAAAACTACTATCACCAGTTAATAGTGCATCACACCTGTGCATCACACGGTGGTAGGGGGTTGCAGCACGACGGCGGCGCGGCGTACTTGCAGCGCGGCAGGGGAGTAACGGGATGTTACACTCCCAGGACCCCCCGGACCTGCAACACTCCCCGGACCCCCCATCCCAATGCCCCCTGGACCTCCAGGTCCAACACCCCCTGGCATTCCTCTATCAGTTCTGTTTCGGGGCTGATCATGGGGGGAGTATACGGCGTCTGCTGGTAGTACTGTCTTCTCGCTGTTAGAAAAATTTAATGTTTTATTAAATTACGATTTGAAGAGTGAAAACATGGACCTAATTGAATTTATTTTCAAGACATTGCGTTTTGAATTTTGAGTTTGAGTGATGTAGCTTAACGGCGCGTTTTGGCTTTGTTAATATAGAAAGAAAATAAAAGATATATATTTCCACAAGTGGTAATCGAACGCACAACCGTCGCAATTACAGTCGTACACTATGCCACTGCGACATGGTCGTATTTGGAATAATATTAGTTTGGTTGTAATAAATGTAACCTATATTTTTTTTTCTAATCTTTTAGGAAGATCTATTTTATATAACAATATTTCGTAAACATATAAAAATACCGTATAAGGGAGAGTAACCTATATTTTACCGGCGCTTAAATTAAACCAATGCTGTACTTTAGTCAATTACCTTCATTTTATTTTTTAACCGAATTCTGTAAGAAAAGGAGGTTATCAATTTGAATATATTATTTTTATGTTTGGAACTTTTCACTGGGTGAACCGATTTTGAATATTTTTTTTATTTGAAAGCCAGTGCTTCGCGTGTGGTCCGATTCTTTGGGCCATTTCTGATAATGGTATCTGTATCTATGAGAAAATCACATAAATCTTACATTTTCATTAGGTATATGTGAGATAAATGTATGAATAATTTAATATCACCACCCGATTGTGATGATTCTTTTTTATTTGATAGGAAGAAGGATACACTTCAAGGATAATTTGGTGAAGGTTTAGAAAAGTGAGGTTATTATACTGTAATAGTTAACAAGGGAAAATATTGTCAAAATTAGAGTCAGAAGTAAGATTCATCGTTGCATTTCTATTCAACCAACTTAAAAAAAGAGGATGCTTTCATTTTCAACCTATTTTTAAAAAAGTTTGAGGTTAGAGGTATAATTAAGATTGAAGATCTTTTTAAGGTGCACTTATTATGATTTCATATTATAGATTTTTATATATTTTAACGATTTCATAAAAAAATAAATATATTTTCTTTATCATTTGTATATGAAGTTATGAACAAAAAAAATATTTTTCGTTGTTTTACAAATATTTTCAAGACTGAATAAAGTAAAAAGTGTTCCTAAGTAAAGTGTTTTTTATCTAATTCCCAATTATTTGATAGGATTAAATGATAGGCATTTAAGGTTTAGTCCTATTTTAGGACCTGGTGGATGAATTATGATACCAGTGGCGTTATTTAGACCGATAGTCTTTACAAATTCATTTTTATATGTACCTATTAGGTTACAATATCAACGGAATGATATTATGTAGCTAAAGAAACAAGATACTTCCAAAGTCTTCTTCTTCTTCAAAAAATCATGTGACTTATACACTTATGTCTAAAGTGGTTCAATATGTGTCACTCTCCCCTATAATTTATTATTGCAAAATTTGAACCCACTCCTTTTGTATAGTTTCCAAGTTAGACGGGCGTGATTTTATAGTCAACATATCAGTTGACGTCACAGATGAAACCACCCAAAACAGGTTTTTCACAATGTTGACTGTAAAACTTAGTAATATAAGTAATGTAACAATTGTAGACATTTTAGTTTCATGATTTTTGTAAAAGGAAAGGATAGCTTAATAAGAAGTGTTAATGGTACATCTCTGGTAAAGTACGCAATTCTTGATGTTCTGTTGTTTGTTATTTTATGGCTTTTAGGCGTGCCAGTAGAGCACAGTTTATTTCGCCAATGTCACGTAGAATGGAGGATGAAGATTGGTTAATTAAAAACATTAGAAAATCCCACTTAAAAGACTGAATAAAACGTTTAAATAGTTGATGTATAATGTTGAAATATTTGATTGTCAAAATCAAATGTACAATAAGCTTATTATTAATTTCATTCTACTTACCTATCTAAATCATCAGTCTTGTACTCGACGCTCTCTGTAAATAATAATAAAAGATTTATATTATATATTTTTTTTCATTAAATTAATTACATTTTAACAATGAAAAATAGCTTTATAACAATTATTTATACATGTTCATGAAAGAGTTATTAGTATTTCTATTTACTATATGGTATTTAGAAAAAGTGTAACTGTAAGTTACTTAATAATTGCTTAATAATTTGCACATTTCCTCAAATACAATTTCCATAATTTGGGAATCGAACCCACAATCAGCTACCATAGTAAGAAGCATGCGTGTACCTCTCCGGCGGCGACAGCGCACGGCGAGGCACAGCGCCAGCACGAGCAGCGCGGCGCCGAGCAGCGCGGCCGCGATCAGCGGCGCCACGTGCGCCGTCTCTGTGGGGGGGGGACTGTCTGCGTGAGGACACGCGCGGGTAGTACAAGTAGGTGACTGAGTGTAAGGGACGTCTCTTCAATTATTGTTATTAATAATAGAGCTGGAGCGGCAACGTTGAGATACGGAACTCGACGCCGCGCTTTAGCCTCGACACCAGAGCAAAGAAAATAGAAATATAAATTTAAATCAACATTTCCTTTCCTCAAGTGGGGATCGAACCCACAACCAGTCGCGTTTACAGTCACATTTTGTGCCTCTGCGCTACGACTGGCCTTACCAATGGTACCTAATTTTCGTTAAATTATAAAGCTCAAGTCTTGAAATATTTTTTATTGAATATTAGACCTGACATTATTCATTGCCACAAATTTAGCATAATTGTAATTCCCCGCCAGATATCCTTAAACCTTAATAAACTACATTTACCTTCGCATTAGTTAATTAATATAAATAACAAATGCATTTTGTTAAGAATACAGAAATAACAAGTTCATTTTGTACATATTGAAAATATTCTATAGATTAAATTAGACTAATGCACAAACTCACCGTGCACGGTCAGAGAGACCGAGTGCGAGGAGAAGCCGCGCTCGTTCTCGACGTGCAGCACGTACGCGCGCGCGTCGGCCGCGCCCGCCGCGCTGATCTCCAGCGTGTAGCGGTAGCAGCCGTTGGCGTGCACCGGCTCCAGCGACTTGTAGCGGCCTGGGTCATTGTCATTTTAAGGTAGAAACTACTCATATGTATATCTGTATCTTTGAATTTAGTTTTAATTTCTTTTATATTACTTAAGTTAGTTATTTAATGCAAAACATAATTTTATATTTCCAGTCTTTCGAAATGAGATGAACAAATGTCTGCACGCTCTATTTGTCATTGACTTAAACAAGCTCGTCCGCGCGGTTCGCGCCCTAGCGTCGTTACCGATGTGCATGGGCACGTCGAGGCGCAGACTGCCCCACAGCCAGGCGGCGCGGCGCGGCGGCGGGTGCGCGCACACGGCCGCCTGCACGCGCGCCGCGCCGCCGCGCCACGCGTGCGCGCCCGCCGCGCCCGCCGGCCCCGCCGCGCGCACCGGCGGGCCCGCCACCGACAGCGACACCGGCGACGACTGGTGCGACCTGGCAATGCAAGACACACATTACTTGCCGAGTTATTATAAAAATTGTAAATACTTATACGTTTTACGTACGTCTTTTAGTTTCATGCCGTATCCCGCACACAGAAGGACAAATGGAACCTAGTGTTGAGGCACTCCGGTCTCCACTTTTTTTATGGAAAAACACTATCATTCAAACTGATCTTCGAATCGTGGTACATATAGATTTAAAAATTATTTCAAATTGTTACTTATTTCGATTAATACAGAATATATAGATATCACTTATTTAAAATTTTAAATCTAAATTATGATAATCTCGCTTATTATTTCCTAAATACGAAACTCCCCGTGTCTTACTGAAAACAAATATTCCCGTAGAATTACCTTTCTTCCAATCCAATATGGTTTGTAGCGATGCACGTGTACCCTCCGTGCTGCGCGTACGATACGTTATGGAGCAACAGTTGCGGCGTCGAGGAAATCGGGTACCCGTCTTCCAAGTGACCGCTCATACTTGATAGGTTTGGACTGAAATATAAATAATTTGTAAACAAAAATAAATAAATAAATACTTCTATGGCACAGATAGAGACATGTTTCATTTTATTTAACTCTACTCTTACTTAAAGTAAAGTAAAAATAAAATTAGCAGATGAGTCTAACTCTAATCAATGCTTTTATATTTTTGTTTCACTATATCTCATATATAGCGGGGTAGGCAGAGGGAACCTAGTGATAGGGCACTCCGTTGTCCACTTTTCGCTGATTTCAATATAATTGTTTTATTATTTAAATGTTCCCTGCTATGCGGTAATACTTTTGATTTTAATGGTACTTACTTGTGGTACCACTGATACGTTGGTGTCGGGTTCCCTTCCGCCTTGCATTCCAGTGTGACTTCGGAGAATAGGTTTGCTTCTACTATAGTGTCGGGTCCAACCCACGTCACACGAGGAGGAACTAAAATAACAAATAAGTAATAATTTTCCAAAAAATAAGATGATAGATATAAGATTACAGACAAATCCATCATGTCGTTAAGATGTATAAAATAGTAATGTATATTCCCAGTTTTAATATGTGCAAAAGTAATATTATAAAGCTCAGGAGTTTGTTTGTGTAAATGCAGTAATCTAAAGAACTATTGGTTTGAACTAAAACATATTTTTGTCTTAGTCCAATAATTGAGTTAGACTTGAGATAAAACCATATAAGCGGTCAGAGTGATTTTCTACAGATTTTGATTTTTTTTAAATTTTTCACAAAAAACAACAGGAAAAAGTTAGTTTATTCTAAAACGGAGTATCGTGTATACGTACTACGACGACATTGAAATTAAATATATTTTATTATGTAAATAATATACAGCCTACACAAGGTAAACTCTTTTTATATTGATCAAAGGTAAACAAAATGTCTTACATTTTACATCAATTTCTATTTTGACGGAGTCTGATGTCCCTAGCGAATTTCTTGCTTGACATCCATATATGCCTGAAAAGGAAGAATCAATAAGAACAATTTATGACTATAAGTGAAAAAAAAAATCCAGTTCCCGTAGGAATTTCGAGAAATCTTAGTGTCTCATCTCTATGTCTTCCACTACACGTACTGATTTACTACCCAGAATTTTAAATATCAATTATTTATTTTATAACATCATACAAATTACATTCAAATTTGTGCGTTTAATATTTAATTAATAAAAAATATTATTAATTTTATAGTAAATAGTAATATATTTTAAAAAGCTGAAAATTACCAGAATCATTTCTAGAAATCGGAGCTCTTATCAGCTTAGCTCCATTGGTGGCGATGATCTGGCCGTCTTTGGTCCACCACACGTAGGGTCCAGGGTTCCCGTCCGCGCGGCACTCCAGGGTTAACGCACTGGAGCCTTCTTCCAGACTAGCGAGGGAACTAGCATCTGCACCGACTATGGAAACTTCCGGAACAACTGTGAAAGGTGATTTATCTGTTAGCTGACATATACCAAACATATTTGTTTCTTTTTGGGTACATCATATGACTAATGGTTCTAAAAGTGAATATATATATATATATATATATATATATATATATATATCTTCTTCTTCTACCTGGCATTAGTCCCGGCTTTTGCCAGGGTCTGCCTTCCTACTTAACCTACTCCACTTTGCACGGTCTTTAGCGTCCTCGGTGGTTAGACCATTGGCTCTCATGTCCTGCTTCACGACATCCAACCAGCGCTTCCTTGGGCGTCCGAGAGGTCTCACTCCAGGGACTGACATAGCAAGACACTTGCATCCGACATAGTTCTTAGGCCGGCGCGTAACGTGACCAAACCATCTAAGGCGACGCTCTTGGAGCTTATCCGCTACGTCACGGACTCCAAGACTACCTCGAATGAATGTGTTGCGTATGCGGTCAGACCGCGTTACGCCGCACATCCACCGCAGCATCTTCATTTCCGTGACGTGAAGCTCCTGAGTGTGCCGAGATAGTGCTGGCCAACATTCGCTGCCGTATAAAAGAACCGGTCGGATGATGCTCTTGTATATCAGACCCTTGAGTTTGGGCGGTATCCTGCGATCGCAGACCACACCAGTGACCTCCCGCCATTTGGCCCAAGCAGCGCTTATCCGGCTATAGACATCGTGATCGATGCCTCCAGACTCGTGCATAACGGATCCAAGGTACCTGAACTTTTCCGACTTAACGGCTGGTTCAGGACCTATAAGGATAGTGCTCGAGTCCGGGCTCCCGCAGGCCATGTACTCGGTCTTCGACACATTAAGTTTAAGACCGCCGTTCTCAAGCGTACCCTTCCACAGGTTCACTCTACGCTCCAGCATCAGTCGGCTCTCATCAATGAGTGCTATGTCATCGGCATACATCATCAGCCATGGAGGCTGGTCTTGGATGTGAGCCGAGACAGTATCGAGCACCACATTGAATAAGAACGGACTAAGAGCCGAGCCTTGGTGAACCCCTACTGTAATCTGGAAGGGTTTAGTGTCGCCAACAGCAGTCCTAACCATAGAAGCGGAATCGCGGTACATGTCTCTGATAATCTCAATATAGGCCTCAGGGATCCCTTTGGATCGCAATGCCCACCAGATACACTGACGAGGCACACAGTCAAAGGCCTTCTGCAGATCTAAAAAGGCCACATGCAGAGCTCTCCTTTTTTCCCTGTATGCCTCCATCAATGTTCTGAGGGCGAAAACGGCGTCCATAGTGCCCGATCCTGGCTGAAATCCATATTGAGACTCAGAGACAGTACACTCGCGGCGGAGCCTGAGGTCGATCATGCGCTCGAAGAGCTTCATGGTATGACTCATAAGCTTAATGCCCCTATAACTACCACAATCTTGAACACTGCCCCTTCCCTTGTAAATAGGGGTAATGAAGCTAAGCCGCCACTGGTGTGGCATCTTTCCAGTGTTCAAGATATGGTTAAAAAGGACAGTAAGTATGAGGACACCAAGAGAGCCCAACGATTTCCACGCTTCGATCGGGATATCGTCAGGTCCCACTGCTTTTCCGTTCTTCATGCGTCGAAGGCAATTACGAGTTTCGTCAAGGGTTATTGGGGCAATAAGTCCGAGGTTAGGGGGTGGGTCGTGATGAAGACTGCATGGGTGCTGAGTATTCAACAACTCCTGGAAGTAGCTTCTCCACCTCTCCTTCACAGAGTCATGACTACAGAGCAGCGTGCCCTGGGAATCTCTGACGCAAAGACATTTTGCGATATCTTGCGTCGCTTTATCCCGGGAACGTGCCAGCTTGTAAATGAACTTCTGCCCCTCCACAGTTTCAAGCTTATCATACAATGGTGACAAACTCTCACTGCGGGCTCTGGCTACAGCTCTTTTACTGGCATGTTTAGCTACTATGTACTCCAGTCTGTCTTCAGGAGAGTTGGATTGCTGCCACTTCTTAAAGGCATCCTTCTTTTCACGAGTCACCTCCTGCACCTTGTCATTCCACCACCATGTCTCCTTGTCGATGACACGTCCTCCCTTAGAAAGGCCAAGAACTCGCCTGCCTGCCGCAATGATTGCCGACTGAGCTCGATCCCAAGCATCCTGAGCAGTCTCGGTGTTAGTCAAAAGAAGATGACTTTTCACCTCTGCCAGGAACTCGGTCTGCATCGGTCCATTCAGCAACCACCACTTGATCCGAGGCCTACGTTTCTCGGCTACTTTCTTCTTCGGAGTGACGTTAAAGTCCATGACAAGAAGACGATGTTGAGCCGTTAGGCTTTCGCCTGGAATGACTTTACAGTTAGTTACCCTACCCATATGACACCGTCTGGTCAATAAGTAGTCTATTTGAGTTGAGTGGGACCCGCTCTTATACGTGATAAGGTGCTGAGGATTCTTTTGGAAGAACGTATTCACGACGGCCAGATCCGACGCAATACAGGTTCTCAGAATATTTTCTCCCTCTGTATTGCGAAGACCGTGCCCAAAACCCCCGTGAACACGTTCATACGGCTCAGCAGCCTTACCGACGTGACCGTTCAAGTCCCCCCCAACTAAGACCACTTCGGTAGACGGTACAGCAAGTAGCACCTCTTCATACTGCTCCCAGAATGTCTCCTTTTCGGACGCGCTACATCCCGCCTGGGGAGCATAGGCACTGATTAAGTTTGTGGTAACGCCCTCAATCAGTACCTTTACTCGCATCAAGCGGTCGCAGCGACGGTCAACTTCAAGGAGCCCATTCTGAAGCTCTTCAGAAAGCACTACCGCTACACCGTTTCTACCGGAAGGTGACCCAGTGTATATAAGCCGGTAACCCTGTCCGATGTTACGGGACTTATTGCCCTTCCAGCGAGTTTCCTGGAGGAAAGCACACTGGACCCGACGTCTCATGAGTACATCTGCGAGTTCCCTGCATCGTCCGGTTAGAGAGCCAATATTCCACGTTGCAAAGCGGAGTTTCCGTCTGGGTACTAACGTCTTTAGCCGTGCCCGTACTCGACACGGTAGCCCTTGCCCACTTGTCGCAGGTGTAGGGCGATGTGCCTGCGCGTCGTTTTGCGGCGACGCCCTAGCCGTACCCAGTCTTCTCGTGGTTCGTTCCATGTTATGGCAAGTTCTGGTTTTTAATGGAGCGATTGCCATCTGACCTCCAAAACCCCTTTGTGGGGAGAAACCGGGGGGAGAGGAATAGGACAGATAGAAAAGGGGGAAAGGATAAGCAGAGGGAGAGGGTAGGAAAAGAAGGGGATTAAAAGAAGGGGACACCACTTTTATGGACTGGACGGAGGTTATAACAAGTGGTGGCTCGAGGATCCGGGGTCGCGTACCCGTATGCCCAAGAACAAATAACGGACAGATATTAGTCAGGGCACCCTCTGGATGGGGCACCCTCTGGATATATTCATTCTGGAGGCCAGTCGTGGCGCAGCGGCACAAAGTGTGACTGTAAATCGACTGGTTGTGGGTTCGATCCCCACTCGAGGAGATGAAATATTTACTTAAATTTATATTTCCATTTCTTCGCTCTGGTGTCGAGGCTAAGCGCGGCGTTGAGTTCTGCCACTCAACACGCAATGCCTACAGAATTCGGCAGAAAGTGGGGAACGGAGTGTCTAAAACACTAGGTTCTCTCTGCCTACCCTGCTGTGTGTGCGGGATACAGCGTGAAGCTCATTTAATTTTTTTTTTTTTTATATTCATTTAGTAACATTTTTTCCAGCTTCACGCTGTATCCTGCATGTAACTGACAGAGGGCGCCTAGTGCTTAAGACTTTCCGATGCCATACTTTGCCTCGACGCCATTGCGAAGAATTTAAAATATTAAATATTTCATTTCTTCTATATTATTTTAACCACAAAGCAAATAAAGATACTCCTCACTGACAACCTTTTTTACTGTAGTAGTAGTAGTTAGTAGTTCCATTTTTTTAATAAAAGTCCATGACAAACATTTCAACGATACGTGATAAATATTATATTTGTTTGTTTATATATTATTTAGCAGAATTGGGAAAAATGAAACGATTGTTAACTACTCCTCTTTGTATTACTAGTGGAACTCAACGCTTCGCTTTGTCTAAGCCGCCAGCTAGAGATTAGAAAAATATTTTAAATATAAGTATTGCTCTCGTGAATTATGTGTGAATTGACTTACAAAGATTTTTAATCTTTTTATATTATGAAAAGCAAAGATTTTTCTTAAAATTCGTAATATGTAAATATCATAATTATAGCGATTATTGATTCGATTTGTACTCGCAACAAAAAAGTGAATCGTGGCATTTAGTTCCGCCACTCAGCAAGGAGTATCCTGAAAATTGAACGGGAATTGGGAAATGTGGGGTCCTAGCACTAGATTTTAGGCGTCTTCAACATAAAGTTCAAAATATGCTTACAAGTAACATCCAACATCGTATAAGAATCCCTATAATACGGCGAAGGGTAGCTAGGGTGATGGGCTCTGCAGGCCAGCTGTCTCCCGTGAGCCGCTCTGGTCGCCCCCAGCTCGAGCACCGACCGCGCCGCCCACACGCGTGGTCTCTCCACCTCGGAGGAATTGGTTTGACTCCACGCTGTTAAACGCTCTTTTTCTGAAAAATACAATAAAATTTTGATATTTATGCGTTTATTATTAATATACGTTTTTTATTATTTTTACACTGTATTTTCTATAAGCAGAGGAAATTTGTGTTAAGTAATTCCATTTCCCATGAGCCACTCAATTTTCGAGACATCAGGTATGTGTTGAGTGGTGGAACTCAGCATCGAGACTTTTTACCAAATCGAAAATTTTTTATTATTAATAATAATTTTCCGAGTGGGATTCGAATCGTTTACGGTTATACACTGCGTTGCTGAGCCACGAGGGCCTCTACATACATATTAAATTCAAAGTGTCGTAACACTACGTTTCCAGGTTCCCTCTACGTATATCCTGATGTAAGTTTACAAAAATATATAAAATAATTATATAAATAAACGAGTCATTAGAGAAAACAGAACTTTTAGTAGATAGAACATTTTATTAAAAGCAAAATCTATTATCATCAAAGAGATTCAAATCATCTAGATCTGAATTCTGACGGACAACTTGTTTGAGACGTTCTTAATTAATATAAAATCATCTAAATTGGTAGAAGTCAATTAAGCCGAAATTTGTCATATTATACCAAATATTTGAAATATTAGTCAAATTCTACTTTTCCTTGTTATTATCTAATTGTAAGTTCGATTCCCACTCGAAGAGGCAAAGCGCGGCATTGAGTCTCGTCACTCAGCTCGCATGGCCTAAACAACGAAAAATATTCAAAGCCTTCTGAGACAGGTATTTTACAAAATGTAACTTTTATATGAAACCATCTTATTAAAGGCAAAAAAACTTTTACAAATAATAATCTCTGGGTGTAAAAGACCTCGCAAAAATCTTCCCACAAAAATACTAACAACAAAAGTTTTTGTCACATCAAAGTGCTCAGTCGCGAGACATCTATTTACTACATACTTACTAGTATATATAGTACTAACATATTTTCTAGGATGTCTAATCGACATTGTATAAATTTTAATTGACGAACCCTAAATAGAAAAAAATTGTAATTAAAAAAAAATAATCAGCTTCACGCTGTATCCCGCATAGCAGGGTACCTAGTGTTAAAACACTCCGTTCCCCACTTTCTGACGAATTCTGGAGGCATTGCGTATTGAGTGGCAGAATTCATTTCTTTGCTTCAACACCGGAGCGAAGAAATGGAAAAATATAGTAATTAATAATTATAATATTAACTTTTATGGCAAATATAAACTAATATTTTAACTGTACTTTAAATTTTATATGATCAAAATAAGTGCTTTATCAAATTAATAAAATTACGTATGAGTAAGTCTATTACCTATTAAAACGTTAAGAGCTTTCCAAGAAGTCTTAGGAAGTGAGCACACAGAGAACGAGAGTACTTTAAAACTTTAATATATATGCACATCCATATTACACAGAAGAGAATGTGTTATCATTTTGGTTATTTGATGGATATTAGATTTAAAATGTCAGATAAATTTTATACAATGGTTACTTTCACTGTTGATTATGGTATGGAAATTTGGCACCATGTGATATCGTACAGTTATGTCCCATACAAGGAACTCACGGTGGGCGAAACCAACTCGCACTTGACTGTCTTTTTTACAGTCTAATTTACTTGAATAATTTTTCACGATTGTTTTATACAAATACGGATATTTTTTTATTTTTTGCTTCAATATATAAATAAATAAAAAATGCTAAAATATTTTTTTAAAATACCCAATTAACTCTAATGACTTCTATGTAGTAACAATCTCGTATAACTGATACGACATGGTTACTAGTTACTGTGATTTTATAGAACACCTCGACAGTTCGACGGGATTAAACATTTAAACTTTTATCTTTATTTTTTCTCTTTAGACATAAAAAGCTACAACTTAAAAACAATTGAGGCCAGTCGTGGCGCAGGGGCACAAAGTGTCACTGTAAAATCGACTGGTTGTGGGTTCGATCCCCACTCGAGGAAATGAGATATTTATTTACAATTATATTTTTATATTTCGCTCCGGTGTCAAGGCAAAGCGCGGCGTTAAGTTCCGGAGTGTTTTAACACTGTGTTCCCTCTGCCTAAAAGAACATACAATTTGGCTTACCTAAATACCATTCGATATAAGCTGGTGGGTTTCCATATCGGGCTTCGCAGACGACTGTAGCTCGACCTCCCGCCGGCACTGTAATATTCTGCCCGGGCAATATATGGGAGCTGTTGTACAGTATACGGGGTGTTTGTGGTGGTACTCTCACCGCTAAAGCTGCTGGTGGACTGGAGAGGGCGTCCTGGAAAATACATATATATCTTAGTAGAGGTCATCGTGGCGTAGCGACTCAGTGTCTGTAAGTGCGACGGTTTGAACTTGTGGTAACGAGATATAGCGCGGCGTTGAGTTCCGCCGAATAGAGTATCTTAATACTAGGCTTTTTATGTCTGCTTGATTGTGGATTGTGGCCTATAGCGTGAAATTAGTAAAAAATATATATTTATTGTCGTTATGGTATTGTTTGTAAGAAGAAACTCAAATTGGTGATGGTTGAATGTAACACGATTATGAAATTTCTTATAGTTTAAAAATGTCTAAAAGAGTAAGACCGAGTGATTTTTAATTGAATTACATTTCTATTTTCTTCGCATGACAAAATAAATGAAGGAGTAAGGGAGGATAATTGGAAGAAAATGAAATTAAGAATTAACCTGACACATACTACTTGAAAATATAATAAAATTTTATCCCATTGTAGTGTAGTAGTGTGCTCAAATATCACGTAATTAAATATTTATGTTTGAATTATTAATATTACAAATTGGATATTCAGCCTAAAAACACCAAATATATCCTTATTACAATGCATCACACATTGCTCAAAGTTAGGGGCCGTTTCCTCTTGAATTGGAAATAATTCGTTTTCAGTGACGGAACTCAACGCCGTTATAACGTTTACAGTCAACCGCGTCCCTCTGCGCCACAACAGCCGTAAAAATATTTAAGAACCAGCAAGTTTATCATTATTATTAAGACTAAGATCGCTACAGCACTAAAATATCTGAAGTCAAATTAATGAATTTCTTACAGTTTTCAGGAACTTTGCGTGTGAAAACTTTATAGAAACTTGGCGACAGTTTGCATTTGTATTTTTATTGTGAACTACTTGAGACTTCAATTTATTTACGTTATTTATTATATAGAAAATGTTCTTGTAATAATGAAGAGAAAAGAGGTAGAAGTGACAATATATATTTCAATATGTATTTTTTTAAGTTAATAAGAAATTTCAAAACAACTATATTTTATCCCAAAATGATCGAATATATTGATACAAGCATTGCATTTTACTTACATGCAAGTCGTAATTAAAAAAGGTCACGAGAAAATTTAAGTATTCTCTATTCGAAGCAAAAACTATATCTTGTGAAAAACAAGGAATGTGTAAAATGATAGAGCACTGCGACTGACTACATCGCGGCAGTTGTAGGTTCGATTTCCACACAGGGAAACGAACATTTTTCGTTTGGTAACAAGACAAAGCGAAATGTTGAGTTTCGCCTATAGTTTTCGAGTTCTTAAGCGCACGCGAGTATATTAACGTATATCAGCGTCTCAAAAAAGTATATGAAACAAATATAAAAGAGTCTTACCTGTACGTCATAATTGCTAGCAGTCACTTGGCACTGCCACTGTCCATCGTCTAGCTGTAGTGTCGCAGCTCTCACCCACAACGAACAGTCTCCACTCATCGGGCTGTTCTCGTTGGCCCATTCGTATTTACCTCTGTAAATACCGACAGGCTGGAATAGAAAAAAAATATTTCTTTTAAGTATAAGTTTTAAAGTTTTTGTTGTTTAAGACTATTATATGATAAGTATTCACTTTTAGGTTTAAAACAAAATGGTAGTTTATAAAGAAGCACGTTTTCGTTTAGAATCGTTTGATATTCCAAAATAACATCACTCATATGAGGACCCAAATATTAATAAATGAAAAGATAAAATCTTTGAAATACATAGATATTTTGTCAGAGTTCCACCACTCAAACTACAATGTGGGTGGAAAGAGGAAAATCGACCGCCTTTACATAAGCTTCTACGCTGTTATAGCGGTATGTATATCTACAGAGTAAATTTATCTTCACAGAAGAGAATGTGTAACTTTGGTCATTGCATCCCATTTTGCACATACTAACTGCACCACGACGGCATCATCAAGTTGTAATTTCATTTAAATAATAAAATACACACTTAAAGCCGCCTCAATTGAGTATTTAAATGAAACCTCTCTTTCACCCCACAAATCAGGTTGTTCTAATGTAACATTGGTTATCAGTTGTCCACTCGCCTGTGTTGTGGCCGTGTGGCACTGTCGAAATCATCCGATATTAGTTACCAAGATTAGAGTGACCGCACTGCACACTGCTGACACCAGAGCTGTTCCCTATTACGGTACAATTATTTAGAGTGCATAGCATTTGTATAATATTATTTCATTTCGTATTAATTCTGTTGCAAAACCGAAGGTATTTTTATTGAATGTTCTTTGCAATTTAACGCTGTGAAGCATATGGCAGGGTAGGTGGAGGAAACCTAGACAACTAAGACATTCCGTTCTTCAGATCCGAATTTTGTGTTGAGTAGCGGAACTCAACGCCGCTCTTCGTCTTTTTTTTCAGCCTAACACTGTACCCTGTATGTATCAGGGTAAGCGGAGGCGGTAGAGCCTAAGTTTCCACCACCACCATCACCACTTTCGGCCGGAGAATCGAATCCACAACTTGTTACAGACCTCGTACCAAAACGAAGAGATGAAAATAGTTCAAGTCCTTGCGCCACGACGGCCTCAAACGGTTTTCATAGAATATTTCAATGATTTTTATGCGGTGACCCGCCTAATCGTTTGTGCGGCTTCAAAGCGTAGTAAAGTTAGCAAAGAAACGATGTCCTCTAATGCGGAAGAATACGTTTCAATTGTTATCGGTTTTTTGATACAAAAAAATCTTGTTTCTATTTGTTTCTATTGGATGACATACGAAAATAGGTTTCGCGACGCTAAAATGAACAAACTTCGTTTCGGGAAAATCAGATTGACAACTGAAAATTGTTTCGAATTCCAAAACATGAAATGGATTTTAGTGATAATATTAAAAATTTACGCTAACTGGACATCGATCGCTATTCGATTGCTATTACAGTAATGTTTAAAATATTTTTTTCGTTATTTGTCTGTTTTGGTTAATTCTTGGAAGTCAAAAAAAAACTTTACGGATAGATCAATATTTACAATTTTTTTTATCTTGTATCAATGTATATATATTACAATATTCTTTGTATAATAACTAATTGTTAAATATTCTTTTATAAGAAATCCATAACTTCTAAAAGGAAAGTTTGTACTGGTAGACTCCATATTGTATAAAAGTTCGTCATCAAACGAACTTTTATACAATATTAGCTCGTGCCTGCTTCGTACGCTTGTCAATTGTTCTATTACGGTACGGCCATTCAACGGGAACTTGGTAGACGTGGGAACGTAAGCCACGGGTAGGCCACGTTACTCCATGCCCTTTTGAGGGAACTGAATTTGGAAATTGTTAAGAATATATCATAAATAAGTTGGTCAAACATCGAAATGGAATCGACTAATAATTTTTGCCATAATATCCATATCGATTAAATTTTCACAGTTCATGTTATCATCTTTGAATAATATTAGTCACTACAGTGTTATCTCCACTATATTATGTGATGTGAAGTGTACGCGAAGATGAAAGAATATTTTGTATAAGCTATAGTGATGCATAAGATATACATACGTACGAATAGAATGCTAGGTAACGTCAAAATTATAATCCAAAAATAATGAAATATGAACTCCCTTTTAAGTCATTAAATTAAAACGTACAAAACCCCCTTTGTAATGTAGAAATACCTCGCTTCACCACGTATTGTCAAGCAAAAATAAATATATCAATAACAAAGTTGAATTCCTAATAGGTAGGTCCATACATGACACAAAGAATGCGATAAAAAACTACCTCAGCATATAGACATTTGAATAAGAATGATGATGAATGGTGAATAGAAATATTTTAAAGTACCGGAAGCCATAGGTGGAGGTCGCGGGCTTATTTTGTCCTTGCCTTATAAGGGTGTTGACGATACTTGGTTTTATTGTACGAAATAATGAGGTGTTTATAAAAAGATTAAGAATTTTTGTGAAAAAAATATTAAGCATTTCAATGTCAACCGTTATTCTTTACGGATTGAGTCAGCGCGTTTTAAATACTAAGTGCGTTATTTTTATTATAGTTTCACGCTGTATCACGTGTACGGCAGGTAGTCAGAGGAAATCTGGTGCTAAAAGGTTCAATTCTCCACATTTGAGTCCAATTTTGGAGACATTTGTGTACTAGATCTTGGAAGATTTTTTTTTCCCCAAGTCCGAATATGATGCGCAACTGCATAGTTTACAGTCAGATGCTGAGTCGCTGTGCCATCTCGGTCTCCTATTGACGGATAAATATATTATTTTTAGCATTATCATATCAATCCGTCCTTTAAATTTTGCTTGCTCTAGAATTGTTTCTTGTTGGAAGGCGGAACTGATTTGAAAAACATAAATTTTTCATATTTTTAACACAACAATATTTTGTAATATTTTAATTATATATTCATGAAAATTAATTACAATTTGCCTTAAATTAAAATATTCTGCATGAATAATTATTAATGCAAGTTAAAAAAACAACTTTACAAACGAATCGTCAATCGCATTTGCTCTAATCTACATTTCGCGATTCTATTTTGTAATTTTCAATTTAAAAAAGAAAAACTATAGTGCCATTTTAAATTCTAATAGTTCCCGAGCTATTCACGTTTCTTAGTATTTAGGCATGCTGCTACAAACGTAAAACAGCAAACTGTTGATTTAGCAGTACCGGCAGCGACGGTTTAACGAACCTCAACGTCAGTACTAAATTAGCTCAATCAAAGCTCCGATTTTACCACCAATATTTCAGGATTGCTAATTATTTGAGAATATTTCACATTTTAAGTGATTGTATAGTTTATTTGGTTGTAATTAAAAGAGTTTAGATGGTGGACTATTTTAATAAATTTATTTATGTGAATGTTTAAGATTTCTGTACATACGAGTACTTACTTTCTTTGAAATTTTATAGTGGTTTTATTATTTATTATTTTTAAACTAAAGGAAAATACAGAGGTGATGTATATGGCCAATGAAGAGGATTGACGGCGCACACGCTTGTAACTGTGATCACGACAGATTCTATTTCCAAGAGGAAATGAAATAGTCAATATTTCTCAAAAATAAGAGAATTGAAGTTAAACTAAAAGGATAAGGTGGATATAGGATACGGGCACATTACAATCATTGATGAACTATTCCCCTACAGCCCTTTCTTTACTTTTCATCAAATTCAGATGGCTTCAAACGGCAAAATTCAGTTTCACATCCAATGTTAGCTAACTATGTTAGAGTGTGTATGGTAAGTAATATACAAAAGATATTCTTAGAGCAAACGAAATTGTAGCTCGGCTGTAGCTTCAACGAGAAATATTAAAAGAATGGAGCATATTTTTTGCACGTATATATATTTTTCAAATAATGTAAAATTCAAATAGGTTTCTTTCTTACATTGTGTAGGAACGAAACGGCCAACTGTTATTATTTCCGAACAACGGCTGTTTACCGAACCTCCTCGTTGTTTCTTAATTAGCCTCCGCCGTTGCTATTTTTGCTGAATAACGACAGGAAAAAAGGGTCGGCGTTGGTTACAGGTTGAAATTAAATTAGACCAGGATAATTTGTGGAAAGTAATAGTTTCCCTTTGTTCCCCTGTTTCGATGCTACTAATTTTGTACTGTGATTGATGATTTGAAATTCACGTTAAAATTCTCAAGAGATTCATTAGCATCGAACTAAGTTAAGATTTAATTAGTGTTTAAGCGTCTATTTTGTAATTTGTTAGATTTTATAAACGTCTTCTTCCTTCTTATAAGAGTATAAATAATAATTTATATATATTTTTTGACGGCAACAAACCAAAGCGTGCCTTCGAAAATTCGGCGGAAAGTGGGCAGCGAAGTGTCTTATCACGAGGTTCCCTCTGTCTACCTATATGCGGATCACATCGTGAAGCTATGTATATAGCATTTTATACACCTAGTTATAGTAAAATAATTACATTTCAACTAACTATATCCGGGAATATTCACATTTTGTAATTAAAGTAGAAGTTTCAATTCTAGCATAAAATAAATTTTATGACATACTTATACAATTACGTAGCAGAAACGAAATCGCTAAAATAATGTATTTCGAAAATATAACATGTTTTTAGTTTTAGATTTGAGAGTCAGCGCGGAAAATAGTCAGGAAAATATTATTTACTTTTCTTATCTCTAAAAATGTATTTTTAGATAATTTTATGATTAAAATAGGAATATTTTTTACAGGTCGCTTGCGTTAAGTTACCGTCAATAAATATAGCGTTGAATAATTATTATATTTTTCTTATTGTCATTTTAATTATATTTTTTTACAGTATTCTTGTCTATATACTCATATATAGGTGGGATAAGTACCAAAATTTACATTTTTTTTAATTCTGAAAAAATCTTCAATTTTGATTAAAAAATCTACTGCTAAAATTTACTTATACTTCTCGTCAATAATTATTATTTTAAATATTTTTCTAGCTTCACGCTGTACCACACACACAGCCGAAAAGGCAGAGAAAACCTAGTATAAGACACTCCATTCTCCATTTTCACCGAGATCTGGTGGCATTGCGTGCTAGGCGGCGGTAACTAACTTCGCGCTTTACCTCGACACCATAGCCAAGAAAATAAAATATTCAATAATTCATTTCCTAGAATGGCAATCAAACTCACAACCTGTCGCGATTACAGTCACTTGTGCTTCTGCGCCACGACTGGTCTCAATATTTATTAGCAAACAAAAACTATAAATTTTAAAAGTAATTACGTGACAAAATGGAAGTACCCGATTGCACTATATCAGAATTGTAAATAAACAAAGTTTACAACGTTAAATATTGGAAAATTTTGCAAAAAACTAAGCGCCAAAGCTTTAGGAACTAAAAGCAGTGTTTATTTCACAGGCAGGATGAGTTTAGGTTGTTTTTTCGAAAGTACAGACATTTTTATTAAGGGTGAATACAATAGAAACGAGAACCGAAACACCTATATTCACGTTTCATGATCGGCCAAACGAGTTCGGAACGTAAGTTACTATGATATGGAGTAGAAATTTTTTTTTGCTAGCTAAAGCCGTTTATATTTATTTGACTGGGTGAATCTGTTATGGTATTAAATTTATAGTTTATTGTGTTACTGAACCAGATTTTTTGTTGCTTTTTAGAGTTCCGTACTCAAAGGGTAAATTAAAGACGGGACAGTACTATTAAGACTCCGCTCTCCATCCGTCTGTCATGTCATGTCATGAGGCGTAATAGTTACACTGTTGCGTTTTTCTATAGATGTTTGCGTTTTTGTTGCCGTTATAACAACATTATATTAAAAACGGAATAAGAGGAATATATAAGAGGGCTTTCATATACTAAACGTGGTTTGTTTTTACTTTTTTATAGGTAGTACGGGACACTTCGTGTGCGAATGTTAGTCACACTTGGATAGTATTTTTATTTATGAATTTAGAAGCCACCGTGGCGCAGTAGAACTGCGTCTGAGTGTAAATGTTTTATGAAGTATGATTTGAACCTACAACCATCTCGTCAGGAACAATCAACAAGCGGAAATCAATTTAATCACATACATATAATATTTTAATCCAAAACACAATTTAGCTTCCTATTAGCTCCGAATAGCAGACTAACTAGTATAATTTATAATAGGTGAACTGTCTTCGAAATTAGTTTTCAACTTCATCAGTACGTACGAGTAGTTACAGTAGAGTGTTAATGACATTTGATTTACAGAATAGAGAGATTTACTCTCGCTCAAATTCAAAATGTATGTCAAATGTCATATATTCCCATCATTTCTATGCCGATCAGCTTCATGCTGTAGGCAGAGGGAGGAGGAGAGAGGTGTTAAGACAATTTGTTCCCCACTTTTAGCCAAATTCTTGAGGCACTGCGTGTTGAGTAGTGAAACTCAACGCGGCGCTTTTGCCTTGGTATCAGATCGAAAAAATAAAAATATTAATAAATAATAATTCACTCCCCCGATTGGGAATTGAACTCACGACCGTCGAGTTACAGTCACAAGCGTGTGTCTTTAGTAAAGACGGTTAAATTTGTGAATGATACGAGTGTCATAATACTAGGATACGGAGTGTCATGACACAAGGGTCTATCTGACTATCTATCTGTGTGTGGAACAAAGCGTGAAGTTGAAGGAAGTATGGACAAGGGACTATTAAGAATAACAATAGCTCAACTTCCTGGGAGCGGTTTTGTGTTTTATGAAGCAAGTTGCATATATAACTAATACTGATGTTGGTTTACTCTGTATTAATATAAGTTTTTAACACTTTGATTGATATTGGAAGTGTTTTAAAATTACATATAACTTTGATTATCACATACTGACTGGGTAATCATGTGAACTAACGACATCTTTCATCTTTATTTTTATTATCTTTGTAGTTCAAAGAAATATTATGATGTGAGCTGACTACTTTAGCTGTCTAAACTGTAATGTCCACTCTGTAGTGAAATGGATTTTTTGAATACTTCATTTTGTAATATGTCCTAATACAAATTTCGAAATTTTACTTACAATTAAATTTTGTAATTAGCGGAACTTAATACCATACTTTCTCTTGTAACTAGAAAATGAAAATAACTCCTTCATTCTGCGTGGAAATCGAACTCATTATCTTCGCGTTAACAGACAGTTGCTGTGAAGCTTCGCCACAATCGTAAAAAAATTTTTAAATATATTTCCTTGTATAATTCAATATATTGATATTTTCCATATATTTTGTTTTCTCATTTTTAATTTAAATTAAGCACAATTTGGCGCTCGTGCGCAAACTCCTTCAGTTATACAAAAACGCACCACGTCCGTCATTACTATAATTTGTGTGTACAATGTGCACAGAATAACAAGCAAGTGATTTTTTTTCTCTCATGTTTTTATACTTTACTAGCTAAAGAAAATCTGGCCATATATCACATAACCTAACGCCGCGTATTGCCACAGAGATTATGAACAGAGCTGGACTGACGGAATCTTTTGCACTTATTAGGTGCAATCTAACACTTTTTAACTGCGCCATGACCCATAAAAGTAGCAGTTTCTGAAAATGTATTTTCCTGTTTCATTTTTAGTCTCGACAAAAACTTGAGTAAAGTAGGTAATGACTCTTACAAAAAGTTAAAAGAGGGATTTTTTAACAAAAATAAAGCTATATTTCTATTTCTTTTGAAATTAATATATGTAATATTAATTTGTTATCATAGGCGTAGACGTAGGGATGCAGGGTGCGCTTGACCAGAACCAGAAAGCCAAGAGCCAGAAGCTTAAAGACCAGACCACCCCCAAAGAAAATATCTCCAGATACGTACATGTTTTTTATATATAGATTATGTTATATTGTATAGAAAAAATGTTAAAAGATTGGAATAGATAAACTACCATATTCTATACAAATTTATAACGTTTTTCAATATATAAACTTACAAACATATATATTATATTTAGACGGTAAAACCATTTTATACCACTTCCATTTTTTTTCTCTATAGTCTTATACAACGCCTATTGAAAATGAAAATTGTCCTCTCCACGATATTAATTGCTATCAGAACTACAATAGGGAGGTTTAAATCGTATGGAGAATAATAATTGATTATACCATATAACGTAGGGTTACCTACCGTTACGTACCCGGTGCGAATATTATAATATTCTTAAAAACATTATTTTTCAGCTTCACGCTGTATCCCGTATATAGCAGGGTAGGAAGAGGAACGTAGTGTTAAGTCACTCCGTTTCCCTCTTTCCACAAAATTTTTCGAGATATCGTGTGCTGAATAGGGGAGCTCAACGCCGCACTTTTGTCTTGTTACCACAGCGAAGAAATTTAAGAAAATATTCATAAATAAAATTTCAATCATACAAGTGGGAGCCAAACATGCATACCGTCGCGTTTAAAGTCACACGCTCGTGCAACTGCGCCACGATGACCTCGTGTCCAATGGGTGGCTTTTGTA
This sequence comes from Heliconius charithonia, assembly GCA_030704555.1. NCBI lineage: Eukaryota > Metazoa > Arthropoda > Insecta > Lepidoptera > Nymphalidae > Heliconius > Heliconius charithonia. Next base: position 2,622,960 of record CM060819.1, on the reverse strand, counting down.
AACTCAATGTAAACTAAATGAGCATTTCTATTGATAATATTTTATTCTTCTTCATCGAGGATAGATATTTTTTCTTATTTTGTTTAGTTAAAATTTTTTATTAGTGACAGGATTAGGACAGCATTGTATCGGAGAAGAGAAAACTGAGTAACCTACAGTCAGTTCCATCAGTGAAACATTCAATATTTATACATGATATAGTTTCATTTTAATTACATTTTAAACATTTTAAAAAAGCTTTTAATAATGGATTTTTAAATATTTTATAATTAAAAATTAAATGTCTTCTATCTTCTATTAGAAGCCATTTGATAGATATTACGTCCTCAAATAATTTTTCGATCCCATTTCATTACCATATCAAAGGAAGTAAAATTAAAAGCTTTTAAGAAAGCTCGTTCATAATTAATGTATGAAATTCTTAAGGTGAAAAAAAAATATATATTTTTTCATATAATCCAAGACCTACAGCTAATTAAAATGTTCACAGCCACACGTAATAAATTTTAGCTTCGAAGTAACCCTCTAAGCTTCAGTTAATGTGACCCATATTGGTTTTATACGAAGGCTTACGGAATAAAAAGCCACTGAAACGGTTTAAATCCCTAATTTAAAACTCGAGTCTATCCAAATCCATACGATCGAGGGACTATCATTTTATTTTGTGTTCTTAAAATGTGTTTTTTTTTTGTTTACAGCGTCTAGTGTTCGTATTGTGTTAGGATCGGGACAGGATATTTTAAGTGGTGAATCGTCGAGAGAAACCTATTGTTTACTGGAGCCTGTGCAAAAAGTATTAAAATGTCTATTTTATTTTGTCAACCGCACATTAACAGGATTTATGTATATGAATATTTAGATAAGTTATAAAAAAATGTATATTATTTAGTGAATGGTTATTCACTAGAAAATATATATTTTATATATATTTATAACCAACCAATAATACGCAGCTTCGCCCGCTTATACATAGTCTTATTAACAAATTATACAAAATCTTTACATAAATTGTATGCGTTATACTAAGATGTATATTAATAACATTATAGTAATATAGCAATAATGTAAAGTTTCATATAAATTAATTCAGCAGTTTTTGCATAACAACCACACATCCACTTTTATAATATTAGGAGGATTTATAAGCGGTAATCGGAAAAAGAAATGGTAAAAATATTACTGTATATTTTTCTCATCCAACTCATGAAGTGAATGAGTGAACGTGAGTTTAGTTCAGTTCTTCGTTTATGGCGTTTCGAGCGTGCCAGTTGAGCGCAAGTCAGTTCACCAATATCAAGTTGAATGAAAACCGTAAACATTTTAAACAAATCAAAAACTTCTAATAATTTATATAAGTAAAACGTGTGGACACTCCACGTATTGTGTATAGGTGCCACGAACCCTTCATTGTTAAACAATATAGGGATAGGCCATAGGCCATACACCGCCTCATGAATCCACAATACCCATTCAATGGTTCACTACAAGGACGCCAAACTTAGGACACACGAATGTTCAAATATGCCAGTGCATATTAAAGCCAGTTTAGAATTGTTTGGCACGTTCGGCATCCAGCCCGTGTAGCTCATAGGTAATTCGGGATTATTGGTATAGTACAATAGCATGCCTTTAGTTAGTAAATAACGTGGATATCTTAAATTAAACCATATTTAGCAATAAGCTGACTGCTGTAGAGCAGTAATTCTGAGAAATTTATTTAAAGCGTTTCGCTAGTCTAGAGTGAGGTTGCTGAATTGTTACGCGTTTTGTAAGAAAAAATTAAATCATCTTAACGCTGTGTCCCGCACACAGAAGAGGGAACCTAGTGTTAAAACACTCCGTTCCCCAGTTTCCGCTAATTTCTGGAGCCATTGCGTTTGTTGAGTGGCGAAACTTAAGAAATGAAAATATAAATAAATATTTATTATGCCGATCGGGGAGCGAACCGACAACCAATCGCGTTTACATGCACACTTTCTGCCCCTGCGCCACAAATGGTTTCGTACGTACTTGTATAAAGTATCTGCGAAAGTGGAAAGACATGTTTGAGGGAAAGAATGTTGTATTACATTAAGTATCGTTGTTGAGAGATGTAGCTGTAGTAACATGATGGATATGAGTTTGAAACTCGATCAGTGGATTATTTATTTATATTACAGGTGTTTTTCCGGCCTGTTCGTATACGGTACGGCAGCATGCAAAATCTACTATACGAATTTACGCTGTAAGAGTTATTAAAATAAATGGAATTTGAAGTAATCGGAGATTTGATTACTTTTTTAAATTTCATGCTGTACCACGTTTCACTTTTTTAAATTTCATGCTGTTTCGGCAGAGGGAACATGGGAACTTTAGGTAAGTAAGTGTTAAATCACTCGTGTTATTCTCATGGCTAAATTTTGAAAGCATTGCATGTTAAATGGCGGGAGTTAACGCCACGCTTTGCCTTGTGACCAGAGCGAGTAAATGAAATGAAATTATACATACCTCAATTTATTTACTGTCACAACAAAAAATATTTAAAACAAAAAAATATTATAAAAAAGACGCACCTAAATAAAGATAGTATCATGACTATATAGAGACCTATAAAGAGATTTAAACGTCTATCTATACACTTAAACAAATATTATAGTCCATACAGATTTGAACGTACACTAATCTATAAGTACACTAAAGATGTAATTCTTCTTCGCCATCTGTACATGGATGATATATGCCACTCAACACGCGATGCCTTAAGAATTCGGTGTGCAACAGTGTATCTTAATACTAGATACTAGGTCCTAGTCTGCCTACTCTGCTGTGTATGAAATGCACCGTAAAGCGGATTCCTTAGTTATTGAGATGAGAAAATATTTAATTGTGTATAACAAGCGGGCGAAGCCGCCAGCGGGTCGCTAGTTGCACATATGAATGCGCCCCTATAATCTGTCTCTGAGCGAGGGTGCCACTCATTATTCTCCAAGCACCTTGTACAATCACGTGTTTTATCTACAGACATCCACTTCCTTACGAGTAGGACTGTATAATCGATGAAACGCAATCCATTCAAATGGTTCCCATAGTAAACGTCTCGGCGTACAAAGCGATCCCATTCATACTTCACAAAGAGTCTTTGAATCGATCATCAAGTTGAATATTAACACCGGTAAAGCCACTGTCAGACTTGAGGTGGAGATAAAATTTATATGTAAGCTAATGTAGATTATGTTTGGGGGCGTCGTGACGTAGGGTGCAAGCGTTTTTTTGTATTGTGACGGTTGTGGGTTCGATTCTCATTCGGGTATATTAATTACTGTTTATTCATATTTTTATTTGTGCATCTTGTAATAAGGCTAAGTTGTTGTCGGCGTTGAATGGGCGGAAGGTGGGGAACGCAGTGTCTTAACATTAGATTTCCTCAGCCTACTCTATATTTTTTTATATTTTTATTATATATATTTTTTAGACTTTCTCTTTATTACGTATATTGCTTAGTAGGCAGAGAAAATTTTCTCCGCTTTCCAGACACAGCGTGTCATTTTACTAGAGCGAGCGAGAATCGAATCCACAATCGTCGCGATTACACTCAGACCATATGCCTCTGTGCCACGACGGCATTCATATTGGTAATATACACTCTGGTATGCACTTTCCAATATCGCACGTTGTATAAACAGACCGGCGAAATGAAAATGTGAAACTATATAAATGTTGACAATATTTTAAAAATATGTGAAGAGGAATTCAAAACAAAATAAATTGTTCTTCTTATAAATAATAATAAAAAATAGATTAATATTTGTATTGTCTCGCCCCGGTAATTAGGTAAAATGTGGCGTAGAGTTTCGCTACTCAACACTAGAATACCGGGTTACCTCTGCCTTTTATTCTATTTGCAAGATACAGCGTGAATGAAAATATATATCTATTTACAGTTATAGAACACCTTTTGTTTACCTAGCAAGTGAAAGTAATAGTGCGTGACGATGGAAAACGAAGCAAAATTCCTAAAAAAGAACCTTTATAATAGAATGGAGAAAGTAACAAAAAAAAGATAAATTATGGGTTTTTATATATAATATTTTGTCTTACTACTGTAATTAAATTTCCTCTTGGATCTAAAACTTTAGCAGAATATATCCAGGCGAAAAAAGGTCATACGTCAGGGGCTCACAGAGTTCACGAGAATTATCGGTCTATAGTCTCGCTATTAATTTCACTATTACTGCCTTATTTTTAAGTCTATAATAAGGAAGACGAAGAGAAACGTCAAAACACTCCGTTGTAGATTTAGAGTGGTGGATCATACCTCCGCACTATGTGTAAATATATTCGAAAAATGAAAAATAATTTAAAGGTGATTCTTCATAGTAGGTATAGAATTCACATCCATTATATCAAAAACTCCACCCCACTGTGCCATGGTGATGAAATAAAATATATCATTAAAATCGTGTGGTACACTCCTTATAATACTAATACTTTACTAAAAAAGACCTTTTATTCGGTTGTCGATGAAATATTCCATAATGGAAGGGCGCAGTGCTGCTATTGTTAGAGGATTTATAATTCCATGCATTCATGTGTAAGAATACACTATGATTATATTGATCATATTTTATGCTTAAGTAGGTCTTTGTGTAAAAATTGTATTCTCTACTATAGAGTATACTAGAGTTGGTAGTAGGTTGTAAGTGGATAAAAAATACGTGAAAGGAATGATGATAGGTTGTTTGATTGAACTACTAATTATATTATATGTAATCTGTATACAACAAAATTTCATATTAAAATTCGTTTGAAATATAACTACTGCAGTGTTTGAAATATCGCATTTCCAAAAAAATATAATACCAGATATCATCAATCATACGCGATTGATTCGATTAAATAGCTTCATTTAAAATGTGTAATAATCGTGAAAACCAAAGATTTTATTTAAAAATATTACTCAAGGCAAGACGCTGCATTGAGTTTTGACACTCAGCGTTCAATTCAATTGTTCAAAAATTGGGCGGAAAGTGGAGAACGGAGTTTCCTTTGCCAACATGTTATTTTCAATTAGTGTTGCCTTCACATCTCAATTAAAAAAGATATAAGTATTTATTATTATGCAAAATTCTGCGAGTTTCTAGAAAATTAAATAATATACATAATATGTAAGTATTTGTCGAGAGTCTAGCATTGACTTCAAATAATCATTAATCATTATGTAGGTAAGGTTAAATTACTCCTAGAGTTTTTAGGAAATTTGATAATTATATATAAATTAAAAAATCATATTAATATATTAATTTCTAGAATTTTCAAAAATAATGTTACTACGCCACATTGACAAACATTCCTCGAAGTCGGTTACATACCACTAAAACGAACGGAATACGACGCAGTATTGATGTATCAAGTCATAGCAACGACGTCAGCGGAATATTAAAATGTAGAGTCACGGATGCCGAATTACATACTATATGTATGGATTATGTATATCAAAGTCTATACCCTCGTGTGGGGCCTTACATACCATTATATACTCCCATATAGATTTCTGCTCACGTATTCAAATCCTTTGTAGTTATTAATAATAATTGAGTGTCAGTGTAACTAAGTGTCACTGTAAAACCTACTGGTTGTGGGTTCGATCGCCACTCTAGGAGATCGAATTCGAAAGATCGATCGGATATTTGCTTAAATTTATATTTTCTTTTGTTTGCTCTGGTGTCGATGCAAAACGCGGCGTTGAGTTCTGCCACTCACCACGCAATGCCTCCAGAATTCAGCAGAAAGTGGAGAACAGAAAGTCTTAACACTAGGTTCCCTCTGCCCTACAGTGTGCGGGATACAGCGTGATTTTTTTCTGATTTTTTTAATTTTTTTAATAATAATTATTAAAGCTATGTTTTATTATGCCACTACGGTCATTTAAAATATTGGGACAGAATCGATACAAAACGAAAATAAATTAAATACATTTCTTTTAGTGGAATAAATGTTTAAGGCCACTTGGGTATTCTTTACAAGGAGGGCATTTACGGTGATTGCTTTACCTTTTCATATATTATATAGAGTTTTTTTTTATCTAATTTCTAAGAGTTTACGTGAAATAATTACTTAGTGTAACCTAAATTAAAGTGTATATAATTGTAGATATATTATGTTCGTTACATTACTAGTGCTGATTACAAAAAAAAAGGTTTTTTATTTTATTTAACTTTTCAGTATTTTTACTTTCAATAAAAGTCAAAGTCAAATAATTCAATGAAGTTTGTATTTTGCTTCATTTATTGGATGTCAATTAATTTTAGTGCTGCCAGTTTACTAAAGTTAATGCCTCAGAGATATATAATTACACGTTTTAAAAGGATATTGGACCCGTACAAAATAATTAAGTGTTCCATGCTTCACAATATAAACGTATAACATCGTGTTGTCATATAACAATTTTTAAAGCTCGAAAACTAGAAGACCATAGTTCAAACATACAATTCTATAAGCTGACTGTTTTATTCGATTGATGGTGGATTCAGTGATTTGTTCAACTCGTATAAATTATTATACTTAAGGTATGTAAATTGAGTCATTTCACTAAGCAGGAAACCTCTTAATTAAACTAAAGAAAATTGGAAAGTGTAGTGAGAAAATATCGGTAAAACAATGATCAATGATTAAATAATACGCTATAAATAAAGACAATTTCACGCTATTAATTAGTATTACAGCGAAGATTCCCACAAATCGGCAATCGATGTTTTATTAGTTATTGGCAATCGTGTAATTCGTCACGCAAGCGCAGTAGCACAAGTAAACAGGTGTGACTGTAAACGTAACGGTTGAGGGTTCGACTCCCAGACGAGGGAATCCTATATAAATAAAAAAGAAAAAGTGAAATTTTCGTTCAATGACTGACTGTACCCGTTGCCACGGGCTGACTACCCATCACGACCGCAACGACGACGATCACGATTGGTCAATAATGATTACAGGGGGAACTTGCAAAATTATCTACTTTATATATTTTTTTAAATTTTTGCTCAATTTCCGTAATTGATTGGTGGAATGATTTCATAAAGAAAATGACAAGTATCTATTTTAATATAAAGAAAAAAATGTTTCTTTATGATGATATAACCTCGTGACGCGGAATTTGACTATAATTACGGGGCGAATCCAACCCACGACTAGGCGCAGCTCTGAATTCCGCTACTCTACACAGAACGTCTCGAAAATTGAGTCGAATGTTCCGTCGAATGTCTTAAAATTAGATTCCTAGCGTGCTTTATGAGCAATACATTGTAAAGTAATAAAAAAAAATTGGAACAGGTAAAGCAGCTATTATTATGATCATAATAAATAATTTTAGAGGAAGCATACATAATTCCATTCAAACATAAACCTTTAAAACTCCGTAGTCACTGCAGAGAATTTTACATTTATTCATATACACGAATAATTTTATATCAATTCATCTTCTTTAGTCTTGTAAAGAAAATTTGAATAGAAATAACAATAAATACAAATAGGGAGATTTACACGTGAACTTTACAAAAATGGCATATGGCTGCAAAATATTTGGGATTTTAATATTAAGTAGTTTAAGCTACGGTGAGACAATGATACACACACTATTTACCCTACGGAGTGTTTAAAATATAACTATTTCCGTTTTCTAGTTTTGGAAAGATAACACGCAGCGACCGCCATTAAACACGCAGTATCTCGTGAAAATGAGTAAAGGGAACAGAGTATTTTGACAAAGTAAATTATGATTGCAAATTTCAAAGCGATATTTCATATTTTTCAACGTTCGCAGGTAAAAATATGTATAAATATAAAATTGAATAGAATTGGGAGTTCTAAGACGTCCCTACCTTTTTTATTACACGTGAGTACTCCACTAATACGAGTGAATGATAAAAATAACATTCTTCAAAGTAAAGACCGGCTTTACTAACGCAACAAAACTGTAACAAGAAAAGTTTTTGATTTATATAAGGGCTCTACGTTTCACGGGTCGAAATTTCTATTTTATCCCTTCAACCATTTTTCACATTTTCGAAGCCAGTCGACAAACTCAACACACCTCAATACGCAATGCACCAGAATTCGGTGGAAAATTGGGAACGGAGTCTCTAAACACTGGATTCCATCTGCTGCCTTTGCTGAGTGCGGGGTTCAGTGTAAATAAAAAACACCATTTTTCATATTCACTTCAATTGTTTTTAAATATTTATACAGACTAAAATTAAACTTAAGATTTTAGACGATTTGGTATACAGTAAACCATATATAAAACCTATAAAAAATATATTTAAATAGAAATACGAGTTTAAAAAAAAATTAAAGACACGCTTTTCTACCACCTGGTGCCATTTCTAACAATTGTGTTAGAATCAGGTCAAGATTCTTAAATTTTAATACATAATTATAAAGTTTTAAGTTGACTTTATAGAGCCGTTGTTAAGAATTTCTTTTATTGAACATCATAAAATATTATTCTTTGAATATAAAAATAATTACTTTTTCAAAGACTCACTCAGGGTGACAATTTAATAATTACTTTGAAAATTATACAAAAAAAAGTGGAAAAACAAAAATGTAAAAGTTCTTCGAGAAGTTTTCAAAAGCTTGGTTTATTAACTTGGACGTTATGTCGCGTCTAATTAATAATATGCTCATTTAGGGGTGAGAGTTGTTTGTCTCAGCCTTTTTCCACTTTTTATTCAATTTTCTATATTTTTTGTACCTCGCTCATAGCAGAGTAGGTAGAGGTTAAGACACTTCGTTTATCTTTCCTCCAGATTGCTTTGCGTGTTGAGTGGCGGAACTTAGCGCCGCGCGTTGCCATATTAGCAGAGCGAGGAAATTAATATATTAATAATAATTCATAAATTCATTTAAATAAATTCTCCCGAGCGGGACCTGAACCGCCAACGTTCGCGTCTATAATAACACGTTTGCTGCGTGTATACGGCGGTTTAAAAGGCCTCTTTTTGTGTTCTAAAAATGATTATTTTTGACAATAATTAAAATATCATTCACAAATTGTCTCGTACAGACGTGAGTTTTCATGCAATACGTATTAAAATTCAAGAACAGTCACTACAAAAGTCGAGACTGAGTAGACTTTCAAGATATATAATATTTTTACTCAGCTTTATACTTTAGTCACGACGGCTGCAACTATTATATTACATATATACACTAACTTAGATAATTCACTCTTAAGAAAACGATTTTAAACGATTCTCTTTTTCAAACAAAAGATCTTTAGGTATTAGGAATTAGTTTCGTTATCTATTGTTTATTTAATGACAACTCAACGCCGCACCTTATGTTAGATTTAGTAGTCAACCTTCGCCCATTATAATATATGGGTTTTCTTGGTGTGGCAATCGAACCTACAACCACCTCTGTATTAAGTCTAGCATTTTAATCCCATGTAGAGAACTAGAGAATAAAATATACCAAAATATCAATAGATATTTATCCATATGGACAAGAACGTGCTTATGCATTGTATTGTAAGAGGAAAACCAATGTTGATTCATCTTTAAGACATTTAAATATCGATCGATCGAAATCTCCAGGCATCCATTAGCTCTCTTATCGCAAATCAGAGCTTGGGGGCTTTTTACGAAACTATGCAAAAAGTTGACTCACGTGTTATCAGATGACAATGCGTCTAAAGTTTATATGGACCAAGCGATTTTAACCCTTATAGCTAAGAAATATGCTCAATTTTTTCGAATTTTTCTATTTAATGAACCATAACTGAAGATACTTAAATCTATATTAAGTTTAAGACATAAAAAAGTTATGATAATCTGCTTTGGTAGTAAAATTAAGCTTAAGTATATTGTTTATGACACTGGTCTGACTCAGTGGAGATAACCTATCTGTTATTGTGGCTGTATAAAGTTTGAATACACAATAATCTTATGTTAAACTCAGCGAGCCATAAGCGCGAGAATCCGGTTCGCACTTGACCTAACAGTAAATGCTTACGCTTTATTTTACAAAATATTGATGTTATCTGCATTAAATATATTAAATAAACTATATTGTGTTTATTAAACATTTTATATTTTATGTACACAAAATTCTATAAGATTGAAAATTTGAAAAATTTGTTATTTCATTTCAATGAAGCGACGCAAAATTTGAGCGATTATTTATTAAAAGCTTTATTTACTTTTTGATGATTGTATAGAAATACTTTTTTAAGCACTTGTTTTTTTATTAAATATATATTTTTTAGCTTTATCGAGACCCAGCTGAGACCAGCGAGTTAAACTTTATGATTATAAGCTAAAGTAGTTTTTTTTTTCTTTAAATTGGACTAAAAACTGAAAATGATAGAGAAGAGAGAGAAAAAATAATCGCTAGCTCTCCTCCTGCTAATCCAATCTATATTAACCTATTACTAAAATAGTAAGTAATTCAAGTTACATAGAGTATCAGCGTCTTTGGATGTAACATATACATATCTCTTATACCCGCAAATAGCTTATTAAATGCAAACTTTGCTAATATCCACGCCATATATCTTCAGAATTGCATTAAATTATTACATATATAGATACTAGTATGGCACATTTACTTTGAGTTCGTGTAATGATGGTTTACTTTGAACAAATGTAGAGATAACCTTCTTAGAAATATACATTGTTAAACTACACTCCTTTTTCCGCATACATGCTCCAGATGTTCGTAATAAAATCTCGTCATGCTTTCCAAACTACCTGATGGTGATTACTGTTTGAATAGACTGATGTTAGAGACAGTTCGTGACAAAAGTACTTATAGTGCTATTGGTTGTTTTGTTTTCGTGAATTTAGCACATTTTATTGAAAAACGGGTGTTTAGTGATTTGGTATTTTCCTATTAACATTTTATTTTATTTTATGGACTTTATTTTGATGTTTACCAAAAGGCCGAAAAGCGATAGAGAGAGAATCAAAAATGTCTAAAAAGACGGTATTAGAATGATGTTACATATTAGAATTTAACCACTGGACACTGAAAAGTTAGATCACACAAGAAAATATTCACTAAATTGCAAAAAGAATGCAACCACAGAACTTATCTTTTGATATATGGTTAAAAGCCGATTGCAGATCTAAGAGTAAGAAAAATATACGATAGTTATCAAACGATGGAAACCCGCTTCCCCTATACTGGCTGCTTAGGGAAAGCGTTATTTAATTTTTCTAATTTGGCTAATTAGAATGGAGTATTTTAACATTAGGCTTAACTCAATTCAAATCTACTTTAGATGGAGATGTAGGAGATGTAACATTTAATGCATATTACATCTCCACCCGAAAGGCATCCCTTACGGTAACTTAAAAAAATCCACGCATAAATATTGTTTATAGAACGCTAGCAATAGCAACGTTATTGTAACTTTTCTTTGTGGCAGAATACTTTTTTGCATCAGATATCGATCTTTATTTACGACAAAGTACTAAAGGCGGCCACGAACAATCTGCTATAATAATGCTAACAAGATGGCTTTAGTTTCAGCTTCATTGTAAAAGAAAACTTTCATTATTCTCCATGTACTTTCGCACCTCATATTTTTTTTTTCTAAAATATTACTAACGTTTTGTATATATTTTTTTAAAATGAACTCTGAACTAAAAGTGTGACGCACGCGAGTTGCATAATTTTCCTGGTTGCACCGCTGTGGGTATAAAGGGAAAAGTTGGAAAAAACAGTGCTTTTAACACCTGAGCTGGATGCGGACGTGCGACGCCCGAATGTCAGCCACATTGCAACGAAAGCGCAAAGTCTGTAGTGGTACAAGTTACGAGCATAGCTTTATTTGTTATTAAATATAAAATATTTTTTATATACACATGGTAAATAAGACACTGAGTTGTATGAAAATTTGTCGTTTATACAGTTTATATATTTTATTTTTTACTTTAATGTATAGATAATTTATGTATTTTAAACTATATAGTATCCAAATTCAATAGCGTCGTTTGATTCGCTTTGTAAAGCAAGTAATTATACACTCATTATTCCATTTTCTTATTGTAATGACTGACTGCGTGCTCACTAATGTAACCTCAAACCACAGTTTGTCAACTTACTGATGCAAGTCTGTGTAATTAATTAAATATTTCTTCAAGTAGAAACCAGAACAATACGTTTTTAATTTGACTGTTTTTAATGTGTCTACTTTTCGACGACAGTATTTTTACAAGAATTATTCCGCATACAGCAAAGAAAAGGGAAGGGGGGAAGAAGGAGGAAACCTAGGGAACACGGTCCCCCTACTTGCCGCTTAATTTTCGATACATTTCATAGTGCGTGGCGAAACTCAACGCCGCTTTTTATCTGCGTACAAGAGAAAGACAAAGAATTAATTTTGAATATAACTTATCGCTTTCGCCTTTAACTTACACTTGAGTAGAGTACAGTATAATGTGCTCGCACAGCGTGACCGCGAGGCATGACCGACTGCCTCCTGCGGCTCCGTTGTTTACAGCTACTACAGCGACAGACTTACATATGTATGGAACATACAACTTCATACAAATATAGCCCTACGAAAAATGATTTATAACTTACTTATTTTTATACAAAATGAAAACATGTTATTACTTCAAATGACCCATTTTAACAAATTACTTTCGTTTTAATACAGTGATACGACATAATGATAACTTTATTTAGAATTTAATAGCAATATTTTAAACGTTTACATTTTTCGTTGCCTTGACCCGTTTTTATGTAATTTAGTGGTAAAGTATTTTTTGCTGTCCCTCGTTTTAAGCTTGTTTTAAGTTGACATCTCGTTTAAAATATATACATATATTTTATTTGTATGGAATTCTAGATTTTATGACATATGTGCTTCAAGTCGATAAGAATATTATGATTATAAATTAAATAATTTAGTAATTATTAATAATATTAATACGTATTAAGAGAATTAGAAAAGTTTTTAAAAAAAACCCTTCAACACTGATATATAGATACAGTATCTACATCATACAAACACACAACCACATACTTACAAAGAACAAAGCATAGAAAAATGAGATTAATCACTACGTAAACTTTGTACACTACAAACTCATAAAGCATGAAGATTATATAGCAAAAACGGATTTTTTATAAGGAAAGAAGGATATTCTGACATAACAATTTCTAAGGATTTAATGTAACATGCTACTTGGTAGCCACATTTGCGGATGCCAACTTTCAACTTTTGTTTTTATTTTCAATGTTCCTATTTAGTCTTTATACATCTCATGCGGAGTGAGTTTCCTTTGTAAGCTTATAAAATTCATCTCAAAGAGTAGCGTCTTTTAGCTGAGAAATGTATTTCATTTTGCATTAATTAAAAGTATTTGTTAGTTTTCATATGATTATCTCTCGTGAGTATAATTATGTAGTGCATGTAATATTGGATTAATGTAATGTAAGGAACGTGTGTTAATACGATGGTTGTGGGTACGATCCTCACATGGAGGAAGGGGGTAATGTTATTTATGAATATTTTCATTTCAAAAAGCAAAAGCAGCGTTGCAGCGGAAAATGAGGAACATATAGTCTTAACACTTCCTTTTATGGTAAAAAGTTATATTATATTATAAAAGTTTATATTATATTTTAGTCAATTCCTTGATACATTCAATGTAGTGCAATCGAAACGTGTAAATATATAATTCGAACATATATTGAGTTTCGCCATTAACTACTCAAAGTTATCTTTAGGTTCCCTTTACCATCGTTTTGGTGAATTAAAAACTATTACATAAAATTGTCATATAATGTAAATAACATCATAAATTATATTGTCAACAGAAAATAAGTTTTTAATTTTAAAAAATTCAAAAGAATATTAAACAATCATTTCGATTCTACTCTTAATATTTACAACCGTTTAGTTTCTTGGTTGATTCTTGGTTGCGTGATGGTCGAAATCCACAGCCAACAAAACTTTATTGGAAGCTATAAATTGGTAATAAAACGTATATTAAAAACTCGATTCTATTCCTTTTATGCTTTGTGATTTAGTATAGTTAAAATTATAGGTTAATAATTGGTAAAAATAGCTTCCTTCCTTTACTGGAGTTGAATTTGAACACCCACGCGTCTGTTTTATTACTATTATAAACAAATTATATGATTAGGACTTTGATATATTGTACCAGATGTGTAGTGATAATTTTGAATTCATTTATTGTGTTTATATAAAGTGTAATAAATATTCATCAGTAGAATTGAAGGAGGAATACATTATTTTCTTATAGTTATCGTGAGAACATAATTATATAAGTAGAACGAATCTTTTGGCTCATCCTTTACTTTCAGTTTCTCGTGTTTTTTTTCCATATTTAGTAGTATAAGCAGAGAAATTTAAAATAAAGACAACCTAAGTTCTATTTTTGCCCAAAATTAAGACATTGAGATATGATTCTTAACACTCCATACCGAAAATACTAATAATACATCAACATCAGTCCTTTCAGCATAGAACCCACCGACAATCATGTTTACTGTCAAACGCTCTTCCATTGGCCTGTGATATAAAAAATATTTTCTTCTAAATTTTATACGCATTAACTTATATGAAATTTTGATTATATATCCCATTACAGTCTTTTACAGGTGCTTAACATAGTTGATTTATAGAATTACACTAAAACATCAAACGGTATTTATTAATACAAAATTAATATTCAGAATTTTAATTAATATAATGAAGTTATTAGGCTGTATTCATTATGTTCATTTACATAAAAATCTTATTAATAAATTATTTCAACTTTTAGGCTTAGATTTGTTTTTGTAATATTTTGTTACATATAAATATATAACCACTACTTGCTCTGATTTTTCTCTGGTGTATATAAAATTCTTTCATAATATATTCATGCCATAAAAGCATTTTGAGTGATTGAATTAAGTACGAGTGACTTGATTGTAGGTAGTTTTGAAATGTAATTCTATATTTGAAATATTTAAAAATATACCTACAACATATCTTGGGTATGTATATATTGGTATCGTAGGTAGGGTATATAAGTACTATCTAGAATCTAGATTTTCATATTGGAGGAAATAATCCCATTGCCGTGACGGCCTCTTATAATCCTTATGGGGTAAATTTTTATTTAGCTTAATTTATTTATGTCGCGATCATTGCGGGTTAGATAGGAGTACTAGTGTTAAGACATTTCGATCCTACTACAAGACACTACCGCACTCTCTATCGTAGGTAGGGTATATAAGTACTATCTAGAATCTAGATTTTCATATTGGAGGAAATAATCCCATTGCCGTGACGGCCTCTTATAATCCTTATGGGGTAAATTTTTATTTAGCTTAATTTATTTATGTCGCGATCATTGCGGGTTAGATAGGAGTACTAGTGTTAAGACATTTCGATCCTACTACAAGACACTACCGCTCTCCACATTCTGCCAAGCTCTAGAATCTAACTACGAAAATACTAAAATTTTATGTCCTCGAGTAGGTATCGAACCGGCAACCTGTCGCGCATACAATCGCTTGCGCCCCTGTACTACGACAGGCCTCGTAGTCAGTTTACACAAACAATCCGTGCCTAGCATATAAATATTTAATAAACTCTGTACAGTCAACTTAACTACTTAAATATACCACAGCCGCTTAAGTCTGAACGAACCGTAGACCTGTAATCACTGAGCTATTAGAGGTTCAATAGGGAACTGCGGTATGCCAACTTTAGAAACTGTTATTAATTTCAAATAATGTATTGGCTGCACTGGTTTTGTTGCTTTAACATATTTAAAATATTTTTTTTATCATACTTGAGTTTAAAACCGCCGGGATGATATAGAATTCCGTACCGTAAAAAGTTCGTATTAAATATATTTTTAACACTAGATCTAATTAGAAATATACAGATTCAATAAAATGTGAACATATTTTGAATCTATGTAAGATAAAAAGTAAGAGAAAATAATAAAAAAAAATATCTTGAAAATAAATGTAACTGCTATAGAGTTATAAAAACATCATCACATTCAACAATCTAACAAAATATAAACAAAAATACACCAGTTTCACAAAATATTATTTATTTGGCCTATCGCCTACGCCTCTATAATAGCAACCGTACCCTTGAGCAGTTTTGTTTCATTCTGAATAGTTTCTAAGAAGTGCTGGTTCGAGTCCCGGGACGTCAACGAGTTGATAGCCATTTGTGCATTAAAGGGCGAGACTCAACGCTGCATCTTCAAGAAAATCTTCAGAAAAAATTCGATAAACCAGTGCATATAGAGGCATTTGGCCGATAGGTTAATTCAAAAATAGTCATATTCATTCAACTATAAATAACCATATTTTTTATTCATTATTTTATGATTCAATAAAAATAAAAACATATATCAAAGGACTAAAAACTGTGTTTTGGGGCATCCTTTGTATACTTTAGTCGTAGTCAATTTTTATCCAGCTGGTACATTATTAAATATTGAGACTAGCGTGGCGTAATAGAATAATTAATTGGGGTTTGATTCCCGTGTCTTTTAATTATCACTTCCCGCCTCGAGATTAAGACATCTTATTTACCACGTTACGCCCGAATTTGCTAGCAGAAGGGGAAAATCAAAATAATTAATTTCTCCAAGTGAGATTTGAACTCGCAGTAATTGCGTTCCCATTGTGCCACAATAGCCTCGACCAAATAATTAAATTGGTATTTAATTGTGAAAATATATGACCTTATTTTAAATTTATGCTAAATATCGATACTTATATAACGTAAAAGGAAAATACTTTGCATATATTTAATTTAAAATGCACCTTGCTCGAAGGACTCTCCTGCATTTTAAGGTAAGAATCGTGATTGCACAACAGTATGCAAACAGCGGTGCTTGCGGTAAGTTGTCTCAGGAGGTCTAAAAATATCGGTCGCAATATAAAGAATTATTTACTTTATTTTCTAAACAAAATTGAGCACTTTCTATATATACCAACCTATTTTTTTATTAGCGGAAATCGGGAACCGGAGGGTCTTGACATTGTGTTAAAAATTACAACTTATTATTTTTTCAGCTTCACGCTGTATCCTGAATACAGTAGGATGGAGGTAACCCAGTCACTTAGACACTTTCTTCCTTACTTTGCCATTTTTTAACGAAATTTTGCGTCTTGAGGAGAGAAACTGAACTCAGCGCTTTACCTTGTTACCAGAGCGAAGAAAATCAAATATTCGTAAATAATAATACCTAAATTAATCGAGCCCACTACCTTCACAGTTTACAGTCACACTCGACGGCCTCAACAATTGTATCCTTACTTATTTTAATTTGACTACGCCGCTAAAGCCACAAATAAAAGCTAGGGCGAAATATGTAGAACGGAGTAATAAAGTTAGTAGACCCTCTCTCCACTGTAATAATACGGAATAGCAAATATAAGAATATATTTTCTACTGAGGCCAGTCGTGGCGCAGTGGCACGAAGTGTGACTGTAAAACCGACTGGTTGTGGTTTCGATCCCCACTCGAGGAGAGGAAATATTTACTTAAATTTATATTTCCATTTCTTCGCTCTGGTGTCGAGGCTAAGCGCGGCGTTGAGTTCTGCCACTCAACACGCAATGCCTCCAGAATTCGGCAGAAAGTGGGGAATAGAGTGTCTTAACACTACGTTCCCTCTGCCTACCCTGCTGTGTGCGGGATACAGCGTGAAGCTGATTTATTTATTTTTATTTTCTACTGTTTCTTTGAAGTTTCTTTTACAATAAGATTACTCATAGATGTTACTTTCTCAGTTATATCCGCTGATTAATGACATAATTATTAGTTAATACATTAGTTAGTAGTAAGATGATTGGTTCCGTACCTCGAAAGGAAAAACCAGTACCTTAATAAGAGTATTTTTTAAGATTGAGATACAGAAAAGACTATCATAATAGAATTAATCAATACCTGACTGAATTTGCAATGATTATGAGTTCCATCCCTACTCGAAGAAATAATTACATTTTTATTATTTCCATTTAGCAAGACAAATCACAGCGTTGAGTTACACCACTCCTCGTGTAATACCAAAACAATATAAAAAAAACATTTTAATTCATAAATCAAATAGCGGGCCCAAATTTGAGTAGCTCTAACCTAGATTCTCAGGCCTCATCGCTGAATCACGATGAGCGTGACGAGCTTATTGATGCCCGCTGCCTAGGCATGACTAAATGCTAAACCTATTGTCCTTTGTTGTGGTGTTAGATACGGGAGGTCGTTAGTATTAAATTTATATTGCTTTGATAATTTAAACCTATACTATATACCTATACTATAGCTTCACACTGTATCCCGCACACGGCAGGGTAGGCACCTAGTGTTAAGACACTCCGTTGCGTTCGAAATATCGAAAATATAATACATAAGTAGGTACAAATTGTTCTCATTTTGCATTTGAATGTTAATTTAAGATTTAGATCTTCTTATCTTAAGTCGAATTATTAGTTTTTTCTTACTAAATATCTAAGAGGGGCGAATGAAAATGCTATAAAATATATTTCCCGTTTTCTATTTTATTGCAATGACAGCGACAAGACAAAGCATTCGCTTTGACGTAAAAATTGATCGAATTATAGTTGATTGAAATAAATAAAAATAAACAGAAACTGTAAAATAGACAATACCACTTTTCGTTTTTAGGATTCCGTAAAAAGGAACCCTTAAAAGGTCAAGGTTTATTTTTTGTCTGTCTGTCAAGATCCTTTATTTCAGGAACTTTTGGAAATATCGAGTTGATCTAGAATTATGAAATTTAACAGATAGCATCTACAGGAAGGTAGATGACAGCTGTCCAAGTACTAACTTGTGCAGGAAGAAATCTGAAATATAGTTTTCAGATTTTGTCAAATCTTAAAAAAACAAGAGCCTTAAAAGGCAGGCAAAATTTGGTATTAAAGCCGCTAGTTCAAGTAAGTTATCAGATGAAATGGTTCTGGCTAAGCTAAGCCTGAATTTCTGATAGAAGCTCGAGACTTACAATTTTTGTACGGAACCCTCAGTGGGCGCGTCCGACTCGCGCCTGCCCTGTTTTTTTACTTAATATCTAAGACGAATGAAAGTGATATAAACGTTTTTTATATTTGTACCATGACAGGGACAAGACAAAGCAATCGCTTTGACGTAAAAAAATCTCGACAAAATAGATATCTATAATAACCAATTTAACTTCTTTCTAGGTCTAGTTAGACAATGCGAGGCGTTAGGTTCCGTCGGTAATTGTTTGATATTTTTAAAATGGACGGTATAATGAGAATGGCATGATTTACAATGGATATTTATAATATATTTTTTTAATCTACTCAACAAAAGATACGTACATTTTTTAAGCTGATACGATGTATCTCACATTTAATAAGGTAAACAGAGGGTACTTTTAAGACACTCCGTTCCCCACTTCTCGCCGAATTTTTAGGACATCGTGTGTCCTTTGAGTGGCGGAACTAAATGTCATCATTTGTCTTACTACCAGAGTGAGGACACGAAAATATTAAAAAAAATCATTCCACCGAGTGTGCCATTATGGCACAACGGCCACGTCACACGTGCTACTACGGCACGACGGCTATGATACGTGCTTACCTGGAAATTAAAAATATCAATGTTAATAATTCAATCTATAAAGATAAAATTAACCTACATACCCAACCAACAATTTCGATACTATTCCACGCGATTAAACAATATTTCATTTATGACCATCCAGCCCGCAACATCAACCACAGTTAACTATCCTTCCTTTTTACAATTAAATTAAATGTTGAAATACTCTCAAAGTGCAAGTAGTGAACGCTACCGTGGCGCTGTTGTCAAGTATCCAAATACAGTCGAGAATGTGTCATCAATGTCCTTTAGAGGATTTTTAATTTGAGCTTGACGATTTATTCTAGTATTTATCCGAGTATAGTATGATAGTCAGAGAGAACTTAGTGTCACACTCCTTTTTTTTTCGCCGATTTTTTGAGGCATTGCATTTTGAGGGGCGGAATCAACGCCGCGCTTTGCTTTGTGGTAACAGAAATGAAAACCACTTGTGCCACTGCGCTACGGAGAGATATATATATATATAAAAAATATTTATAGTTTTTCTAAAAGGCAGTCATGGTGCAGTGGGATAATGTGTGACCGTAAATGTGACGGTTGCTGGTTCAATCCTCACCCGGAGCAATTTTTATAAACTCAACACACAATTTCTGAAAAATAAGGCTGAAAGTGAAGAACGGAGTGTCCTAACGCTAGGCTGCTTCTCCCTACCATGCTAAGTATAAATCAATGTAAACAGCGGTGACATAATGTCTCTAAATGAATGGAAAACTGCACCACAGCATATCCCGTGCACGGAAAAAGGTTATTTTTTAATATTTTCGTTTCGATACGTTACTCTCTACATGTCTACATTAAAAGAAAAAATAAATATATGTGTAATATTATTCAATAAAATAACTCCCAAAGTATCCATTTACCGTAATATATTTCTATGTAGTTTTGTATTAGGAAAGTGATAATAGCTTATAAGCCTATAAGGAAAATTAAACTATGATATATCGCTTTGATCTTTGAAAATAAAATATACTCACGCTCTTTTCGTTATGGATCGTGTAAAAAGTTTTAATAACACGAAAAATACATATCATATATTTTAAAATCATTTACATTTACTTATGGCAGTAATTGAGATTTATGAATGTGTAGTTAATAATTATCCCACATAGCAGGGTAAGCAGAGAAAGCTTAGTGTTACACAATTTTCCGCCGGAAATTTCTGAAGGCAATATCTTGAAGATCCAATATCTTGAATGGCGGAACTCAACGCCGCGCTTTTGTCTCGACACCAGAGCAAAGAAATTATATGACAGCTGAAATATTGATCGTGTAAAATTAAATATGTTGATGTATTCAATAAATATTATATACATATAGAAACCACAATTACGGGTTTTTAACCTAATTCCATTTCATACTCAGAAGTGGAAGCCATTACCAAGAACGTTTTGATTTTATTGATTTGTAATTTGAGTGCTTCCTTATTCACTTCGGCGTTGTGGTTCAGTTTAACTGCCTAATCAGTTTAATCGACATTGCAAGTTAGAAACTACTATAAAAGTTAGGCGATTGAAATTTCTAAATCTATCTAGCGACGTGTAAAATGTTTTTTTTTTTAAATACTGGCGTTTCTCGTAAATACCGGGATAGGCAGAGGGAACCTGGAAATCAAGTTAAGAGACAATTCTGGAGATGTCGAGGTGTTTCAAATCTGGAGGCATCGAGTGATGCCGAATTCTGGAGGCTCGTGTTGCCTTAGCGATGAAATGAAAAAAATATTGTGCCACTGCACCACGACTGGCCTATAAAGACTATTATAGAAACTATTATAAACTTATAAATCAAGTTCATTTCATATAAAAGAAGTGTATACTCTGGCAAACTTAAGTTTGTTGTACTTCCCTGCCCTACAGTCCTGAGATTGGTACGGGACCCTCCATAGAATAATCTGACTCACATTTGACGGGTTTTTATTTTAGTTGTTTTAAATTTCTTCAATATTAATAAATAGATAGTTTAAAAATAAAAACTAAAATTTTATTTAAAAAAAATGTGTATTTACACAAAGCCTGAAAAACATACACTTTGAGCATCGCGATATTCCACGCCACAAGCCAATTAATGGTTAAAAGTATCGAGTTGTAAGTTTTATTTAAATTCGACATACAATATATTAGTTTCATGTATACAAATATCACATATTTGAAGTTATTATTTTATTCAATTTCAAATATTTGAACACTATGTAAATACAATGGACCTAATTGTGCTTTTGACGCTAGGCTGTATAAAAACACGATTTGTTAAAATAATCGATATAAATAAAAAATAGATATATAAAAATAAAAGAGGCCGTGAGGAATAAAGGTGGCGCATGAGTACAAGAGTGTGACTATAAGTGTAATGGTTGTGGGTTCGATTTTCAATCGGTAAAAATAATTATTTAATATTTTCATTTCCTTGCTCTGTTAAAGAAGCAAAGCGCAGCGTTGAGTCCCGGCGCTCACCACGCGACGACTAAAAAATTCGGCGGAAAGTGGAGAATCTGAAGAAAAGACCCGCCGTTAGGTACTGCCGCCTCACATTCATGTCTCAAAATATCATTTAATGAATTAAGTCGCCTGTTTAATGTCTTAATAATAATATTCCTTTATGTATTTAACTACGATACGATATTACTAAATCGACAAAAAATAATTAAATAACCCATAGAAACCCATAATATACTGTTGTAACACATAAAAAACGTATGTAAATCCGCCTTTCCAGGTTAATAATATATCAAGAACTAAGTTCCAATCTGTTCCCCTGGTGGAGACCTGGAAAACTAGTGACAATGTTTCAAGCTTAAAGTATGTAAAGTGTTGTTCAAATAACTTTTATATATCAGAAAGCAAAATCTTTCCTCAAAGTACAGCTTATGGCCCGATTTATAAGTTTTAAACAGTTGCAAATATGCTAGTTGACTTCGATACGTTCTACAATGTTTAGTTTATAAAGTTTTATAGGTCGTTTGAACTACTTCAAATTTGTTTCCAGATTATAAGAATTTCAAGAAAAGTCCTTCTTCTTTGTATAAATTATATTATATTAGAGTATATATATTATGTATATATTATATCATCAACATGGTTTTTTTTTTTTAATCTATCGAAATGTATTATAACATTATAGACAGGTGCTTAGTACGTCACGCTTAAACCACACTAACGTTATTCTATATGACCGAGCATAAATATGATTATAATATTATAGTTCATTTATATTAATAATATTGTTTGAAGATGTGCGGCATTGAGGCGACTCTAGAGAGAGAGCTCGATCACTCAACACGCAGTGCCTCAAGAATTCAGCGAAAAGTGGGGAATGAAAGCGGAGTGTCGTAACATTAGGTTCCCGGGCTCTCTCTATCCTGCTATGTGCGGGATACAGAGTGAAGCTAAAAATATATACATATATACTGGATAAGTAGATGGTTCTGTCTACTTCATATCGTATATTGTCTGTCAGATTGTGGAAAGTGGAATAATGTTAATAATAGCTTTATATAGATAATTTTTTTGTGCCATTTTATAGAACGTTGTTATATAAAATCTAGATCGTTTTTAGTAACCGTTAGCGTTGATCCACGCTAAGCTCTCAGCGAGTTGAAACAATAATTCTTCAGTAAATATGTTCAATCGAACTGAGCGAGAATTGGCTGAGCGTGGAGCACGAACTCCTAATGTGGAAAGGAAGAAAGAAAATATTTTCTTTTTAGGTACATTTTTTTTATTATTTTTAGTTAATTAAGCAAGTTATATAATAAAATAGGCTTATTATTAAGTGCATTATATATTGAAGCATTTTTTTCGTTATTTTTTAAGTAGTTATATTGATTTAATAGTACTGTAAACCATAAAAATAACAACCACATTCATTATATTAAGTAAATTTATCATCCTATATCAGCTAAATACATCAAGAAGGTAGTTTTTTCATTTCAATATTTGAATATTGTTGTTAATCAAAATGGCCGCCGCAACAAGATAGCGTACAACAATTAGTTGCACAATTTTTTGCACAATCCACATAATATGGATATCAAATGAAAGGGCTTGATTTGTGAAATACAAGACAACATGAAAAAAAAAATGTGGAGACTGCATACAGCTGACCTTTTGAAAGCGATCGATCAAACGAATCAACAAATCGAAAAGCCTAACTAGAGCAGAGGACATTTTTTTCAGCTATATTTTGCATATAGCAAGGTACGGGGACAGAGTTCAGTGCGAAGTCTCTCCGTTATCCTTTTTTCGTCCGAATTCGAGGCGCAACTCAAACCGCACTGGAGGACGTACGTTTTTTTTTAATAAACGTTCTTCCAAACGGGATTCGAATACACGATCATTACGTAAACTTTCCCTTATTTAATATTTGGTCACAAATATGATACAACATGATTAAAATTAAAGAAAATTTTAAGCTACCTTAACTTAACAAACAATTTAATTATCGAATGAAAAATGATCGTTAATTATATTAATGCACAGCATATAATAAACATTTAACATTAATAAA
Source organism: Heliconius charithonia (assembly GCA_030704555.1). Taxonomy (NCBI): domain Eukaryota; kingdom Metazoa; phylum Arthropoda; class Insecta; order Lepidoptera; family Nymphalidae; genus Heliconius; species Heliconius charithonia. The sequence continues at coordinate 2,598,842 of CM060819.1, read as the reverse complement.
TTGAAAACTTTTAATTAAATTGCAATTGAATTCGTCCGCCCTTAAAACACTGCCGTCGTTAATTGCGTTTATTATTATCAGTAGAATTTAATTATTTTTCCGCCTTCGAATTTGCTCGCTGCATCCCGTCTAGACCAGAAGCGGTTTGCTTTTAACTAATAAATAAGTGTTCTTTGAGCAACTTCTATAAATTAATATTTATTGATTTGCCAACTCTAAATCTGAATTTCAAATATTTTTATTTCCCCCAATTTTAGGTATTGGCACTTGGGGGCAACGGATTATTTAGGCATGGCAAAGCGCAGCGCTGAGTTCCACTTTTATCACTCAGCGCGCGATGTTTCCAAAATTTGGAAAAAAATAAGAAATGGAGCGTCTGATCTGTAGTTTCCTTTTTCCTGTCCTGTTATATGTGGGCTAAGAAAACCATTACAATTAATGCAAGTGATTTGATCTTGAGATGTACTTTCTTTACTCCGAGATGTAAATAGTAATAAACGACGACGACGACGAACGACGGAGATTCCTAACACTAGGTTATTTCTACGTGCATTATATATAATTAAATTTCACGACATCACAGCGCATCGCTATATCCAATATAAAAAAAATGAAAGGTAAGGAACGGAGTGTCTTGCCACTAGATTTTCTCTATATACTTAAATTGTTTATAGTTTGGATTAATATATAAATAGATTATCAACTAAATTGTAATAATTAGGTAATTTTTTTTATGAAATCTTTTTTTAGGAAAAATTATATGAATATCAAAAGAGAAATACAGAAACAACAGTTGTGTCAATAATATTCCTATTAATAGACTAGATCACAGTCAGTTATTCTACCGGAAGCAGCTTCGATTTCCGCACAATATTAATTACTGGCTATACGAATGTGTTACGTCCTGAGCGAAAGCAGATGACCAATGGGCGAAACGGAAGTGCGGATAACGGGGACACTGTATTTCCTCTTTTTGTGTAGGTAATAAGTTATTGTTTGTTATGTAAATGTAGTTTTTAGGTGATTTTTAAAAAGATAATATTAAATATTTTTAATTGTATTGATTATGCCGAACGTATGAAAAAAATAAAGTTCTAAACATATTAATAAAAACGTTTAGAAGATGAGCAGTGAAAGATGAAATGAGGGAATCTAGGAACCTAGTGTTAAGTCATTCCGTTTCAACTTCCCTCGAAACAAGTTTCGTCGAATTCTGGAGGCATAGAGTTGAGCGACGGAACTCAACTCTGGCGATTTGCGATGAAATTATTATATTTAAATAATTTATAGTTCTATTTAATATTCTATAATTCCTTTTATCCACCCTGCTATATCTAAATGAGCGTAAGATATAAAAAGAAAAACAAAAAGAGGAAGTGATCGTTTGTGATCATGTTTATATTGAACGTTCCACCTAGCATTGAAGTTTCTAATACCCCTCTCTAATTTAATACATTAACGGTACCGATAGCGTACTTATTTTATACATGAAATGAAATACTCGACTGAAATCTTTTCGCATCTGCGGGAGAAAGATTATATTTATCGCCCGGATTTCGCGTAACCGGAATTCAATGGCCGTAAAAATGAAAAATTTGCTTTTTATAAAACGAAATTTTAAATGATTATTGTGGAAATGTCTTGTCTATAAATATGTTAGCGAAGCTATAAATGTTTTCTAGAATATTAAGATATTAATGTTAATGTATTAAATAAATTAATATAAAAAAAAATAAAAACACGCTTTTATTTATTGCCGACGGTAGAGAGCACTAACTATTTGGAGTAACCAGTCCAAGGTTCCATCAGCCATCTTCCAATTCATCATCAGATTTCGATGTTCGATGGTACGACAATATACAGATGTCATCTCATCTATATATATTTGCCAAGTTTCGTAATAATACAACAATTAGAAGTGTGTATAATTTTCATCCTTAAATTATCACTATATAGTTACCTACTTAGCCTGTAACAACACGACGTATTAATAACAGCGTGTTAAAAAAGAAAAAAGTAATAACATATTAACAATATACTTAAATATAACTAAAACTACGAACTATAACTCTATAATATTTAACGTACCTGTTACTTATATTACAACGAAAGTTACACACCCAAAACGTTTTAAACTAAATCATCGTGTAACAAATAAATCTTGAACCACAGTTAAAAGAACGTGACTAACGTAACTTAAGATTATATCTCGTCCGGCTACGATTGTTCATACTAAATAGAGCTGGTTAAATTTAACTAGATAACCTAAGCGGTTAGTTTTATCTGTATGTTAAATGAGTTCACCGTCACGGAAGAGCTTTGTCGAGAAAATTAACTTTCAAATGCGATATGGGTTATCGTGTAGATTTTATAAAATAAAAGGATCATTGTTCCGCAAAATATGTTTTAAGGCTGTTGTTGTGACAATTAATGCAATTTAAGAAAAAAAGGAACCTTCATAAGATCATTTAATATTTTTAAAGTGTTAATCTATACTTAGGGCTTACTAAAAAAGTACCTTATAAGATCACTCTGTTGTCTGTCTGTCCCAGGAAAGCTAGCTTGGAGATATCGAGTCGAAATTCAAACCATATACCTACCTAAATCAAAGAAAAATTGTATTTCTACATTTAATTAAGAAAAAATATGATATTTAAATAGCGAAAAACGTGTTTTTCGACACTATAAATGAAATCAAAGTTAACCGAAAGTAACTTTAATTAGTAACTTTGAACTAGAATTATGGTATTTGGCAGCTAGAACCTATAGGTAGTAAGTACCTACTTGTTCACGGAAAAATCTAAAAATTATATAATACATTTGTGGTTAAATCCTCAAAATTAATAGCCTCAAATGAGGGGCAAAATTTAGTGTAAAAGCTGCTAATTCAAGTGAGGTATCAGATGAAAGAGCTGTGGTTAAACTAATGCTGAATTTTAAAAAAAGTCGAGCTTTTTCCAATTTTCCTCCTCCTCTTATAACCTCCATTTTTGTACGAAACACTTGGTGGATGAGTCCGACTCATGCTTGTCCGGTTTTTATATTTAGATTTCCATTTTAACCCTACTTAATATAGAAAACGAAACCTATATTTCTATATACATAGTAAAACTTTTTTTTTTATTGTGTGATTGACAGACTAAGCAAATATAATTTTTGGCATAATATTGTTTCTTTGAGAAGTAAAACTGAATGCTAGGAAGAATTTCCTTAAATATCTATAACATATTAGAAAAAGGAGGAATTTTAAGTTTTACTATGCTCGTTCTAATTTGAATTCCTACACTGCCCTAGATCAGTAATCAACAAATTCAAATATGATTATTTACTTCACGATGTACAGGTTCAGAAGGTGAGCTGACTAACAATAATATTTATACCTACGGAAATTTCGTTTTTTCACATACGATTCTAAGAAAAATATTAAATCAAAACAGATCGATGAATCGTTAAATATTACTGACGATTTTTAAAGGGTTTCTTTTATTGTTCATGTTATAGTATCAATAAAACCGTACATTTGCTTCAATTGTTCCGATAAAAAACGTATAAAGCGTCATTTTATGTTAATGTAAATTGAAATTCTATATATCAAGTAAAGCCGTCCACAGTTACTGGTTAACACTCGAGCATGAAAAATACAAGTGCTGCGCATGGCTTTGTCCGCTTGGATTACATTTGTATGATACAACATATTAAAACTTTTTTATTATATTCCTCCCAATGTTAGTTAAAATCTTCTAATTCCGTGGTGTATTTAGGAAGACCCAAATGTACACCGCCGGTAGACGACGGCTTTGTTTAATAGAATGTAAAAAAACTTTTAATTAAAAATAAACTACTTTACATTTTTTCCCAATTCGCCTCTCTTATTTTTCGCAGATATTCCAAACCATTGCGTGTTGAGTGGTGGAACACAACGCCTCGCTTCGTCTACCCAAACGGGAAAAATGAAAAAAAAAATACATATAACTATACCACCGAGAGCGATCGAACCCACAACCATCGCACTTACAGCCAGAGGTTGTTCCTCAAAACCATGATGACGACAATAATATATATATATATATTGTATAATATTTTGAATCTCTTATTTAAAAAGATGTGTTTACAAACGCCCTGTCCGAAACAAGTCTGAAACTTCTGCTCAACTGAGCGCAAACACATTGGAAAATAAAAGAGTAATAACTATGCAATTTTAACAAAGTTTTCATATTATGTTAACGTTGCTAAAACTGCCTTAGTGGTGATACGACAAACAAAAAGTTCTTTATATAAACTGCCTTCGAAGTATGCTACCGGTTCAAAATATAACACCTTTTCGAGTTTTCCATACGGAACCTAGAACGGAACGGAACCTAGTGTTACGCCACCCGGTTGCCTACTGTCTGCCCAATTTTCCAGACGCTAGACTAACTTACTAACTAACTGAATTTAAATATAACCATTTCACCGGATGTAAATCGAACCCTCAACCAACGTGTTTACATGCAGATGCAGTGCTACGACATCCGCATCAAATACCAAATACATATTAAATTTCACTCAGATATTAATTTATGTCAATGAATATAGCTATAGGTTTCCATATAAACCAAACAATTTAAGATATAAGTAGTATAATTTATGCCTCAAACGGTAACAAAATAAGTTTAGAAACCTAGATCCGTTTTACAGACGATGTCGAAGTTAAACGGCCGGACCAACTTATAAACAGTTCAGTCTAAAATAAATAATAAGCTGTTTACTCTTGTTTCATACTTTGCGGGGAAATATGAAAACTGTTCTAATTATTGTTTGTCGTGAAAAAAACTATATAAGCGAGACAAGTAATTAAAGCGAAAAGTGCCCGCCATTACAGTTTTGTAGCGGAAATTTTAGTTGGAATCATTTTAATTTCTATCCAGTTCGTCAGTCAGAGGACAGTTGTGGCGCAGTGGCAGAAAGTGTGACTGTAAAACCGACTGGTTGTGGGTTCGATCCCCACTCGAGAAGTTGAAATATTTACTTAAATTTATATTTCCATTTCTTCGCTCTGGTGTCGAGGCAAAAGCGCGGTGTTGAGTTTTGCCACTCAACACGCACACACTCAATACACCTCCAAAATTCGGCAGAAAGTGGGGAACGGAGTGTCTTAGCACTAGGTTCCCTAACCTTACCTACTTTGTGTGTGATACAGCGTGAAGCTAATTTAATTAAAATTTCTATCCAATGTTAATTTACATGTTATATAAAAGTCAAATCCGCTTTATTATTAATCTGATTATACTTTGTTGTAATTGAACGGAATCGAAGAAGTACGGGTTCAATCGCGTTGTGTCAAAAGAATATTTGCAGTCAAAATCAACGTGTGATTGTCAATGCGAAAAAATGTAGGTTCGATTCCCACTCAGGGCAATGAATTAAAATTTATTTATATTTTTATTTCAAATTTCGAGAGCGCGGCGTTGATCTACGCTACTAAAATTTTCACTCGAAGAATGAAATATTAAATATTTTACATAAAAACTTTGAAAATTAAATTTGAAATTTGATTATAAAGTATTTTGTAAGAGTTTAGGTGAAGTAAACGCGATAAGTGTCGAATTCTATTGTAAATTGTGAGGCATTTAAAAAAGAAAAGGTGCTTTTAAAGACTTACAGTGGTTTCGAGATAAATGCGATACAGCACGCTCTCGTTTAATGTTCAAACGGTTACTGTGTTTGAAAAAAGTTATTGCCCGTTTTATGGTTTTGGAAATGGATTTTCATCAAACAATAAGTAATTATATAAGTCTCGTGAAGAAATTAAATACTTAATTAGAGAGTAAAAAGTTTATAGGTTTCATTATCTAGCCATATTCTACTATACATTTTTTTTCATTTTTATATTATTTATTAAAGGCGTGGAAGAGGCGGGATATATTGACAGATTCTATGTGGAAAACACAGAATCTGTTTTATTTCACACAGAATCTGTATTATTGTACTTATTTTAAGATTATTGTTAGTATATTGTAACAAAAGTCTCATCATTATCACAAATCTATTAAAAATTTATTTTTTTTAGAAAAAAAAAATAGTGTATACTAATCTACGTATATGATCATCGGTATATCAATTTAAAATATTCCAAAGTATGCTACAAAAATTTTATGAAAATCGCTTTAAACTGCACCATTATAATACACTAGACAGACTATCAAACCAACCCCAAAAATGCCTAAGTTCTAACCTACATTCTGATACATATCTTTAATATTAAAATCCCAACCGGATATGCCGGTCACAATGTACCACTACAACGTATAGAGTTACTATAACGTTCTAAGAATACGTCTGGCCCACTCGTAATCTGAATACTACGCGATTAGCTTTCATATGTTAATACTGTTTGTGATCTCACAAGAAGTTGATACAATATTTATATATAGATAGATATGTAGATAGATGTTTGTAATTAGATCTTTGAGATGGCGTTGTAAAGTTAATTCGTTATAGTGATATTATTTGTATGTAATTATTTATGAATCCTGTTGTAGAGTTGTAGTGAAAATCTTTTAAATGGATTAATCTCGTATATTTTTGTTGGAAAATATGTTTGCACGCAGTGTTCAGTTCCGCCTAAGCATGTAGAGAAAAAAATTGGGGCCGTCGTGGCGCAGGGGCACGGGGGTGTGACTGTAATGCGACGTTTGTGGGTTCAATTACCAATCGGGGGAATTCATTATTATTTTTTAATATTTTCATTTCTTCACTTTGGCACTAAGAGAAAACCCCCGTATTGAGTTCCACCATTCAAGACGTAATCCCTCAAAAAAATCGCCAAATTAACAGTAGGTTTCCTCTGCCTATCCTGGCTATGCGAGACGCAGTGTGAAGTGATTATTTTTCTGTAGAGAAAAAAATGTATTTTTTTTGTCTAAATAAAATTATATTTGTATGTGTATCACCCTCTTTCATTGATCCTTCATCATCACCGTAAACTATTGAGAGTTAAGAGCATGGCATTTGACCAGTAAGATCCTTTTGTAAAACGAATATTTATTTTAAGTAGGTATCCCATCCCATTTCTACAGGTATTCGGATTGTTTTTGTTGAAATATTTACAAAAATAGTATTATATCTACATATTTTAAACATATATTTTCATACAGCATGAAATTACCAATATTTTATTACCAAGATCACTTTTCATTATTTGTAATATTTTGTATTGAAAAAGGTAAAAGAAAATTTATAAAGTGGTAATCAATAACTACAGTGCGACTAAAAGTATTGGATCGTTCTCATCTTAGAGTGGTCGAAACGTTTATATACTTTAAACAATAAATGGTGCTCGAAATCAGGACTTCGAGATAATTTTTATGTTCAATTAGAAAAATTTAGGTGAGTTTTTGTTATTTATATTGTTTTCCTCTTTTATCCGCATACATATCGCAGAGTAGGCAGAGAAAATCGATAATGTCAAGACACCCCGTTACTCATTATCCGCCCGAAGTCGTCACATTTCGTGTTAAGTAGTGTAAATCATTGCTTTGTTTTGTCTACGTGAGACTCTAGAATAGAAAAATACGTAAATAAAAAGAACCGTCCCCCTGATATAAATTGAACGCACGACCATCACGATAAGCGTCAGGCGCTGTCCCCGTGCACGACAATACCCTCGTTATCTACATACATGACTGTGTATTACTCACTATTTTCAGAAAACGTAGCATATAATATTTGAAATATTATTTTCATATTTTTAAAAATGAAATTTAAAAATTAAAAATGTAAAATATTTCAGTCTTATCGACCTCACAAAGCTTGCATGCTAGGGCTGTAATGTTTTTACAATTTTTACGTCGCGAGCAGTAATTACTTTGTGTTTCTAACCAAAAGATTAACGTCACTTAAATCTTTTAATACCGTATTTGTTAGAGTTCATACACTATTAAAGCTAATATTTTCATTTTATTTTACAAATTAATATTCATGAACAAGATTTTCTCGTTATTTTTCGAGGAATGGAGGGAGACCCACCAATTAATTTTAAGGTATTGCGTGGGATTACAAGAATATTTTAAATATCAATATTTTAAGTGGAATTTAAACCTGCAATCTTCAAGTCAATCAAACACCCAACTTTTATAATTCTATAAAATGAAATCATTTTGCTATTTAACTTAAAAAGTGACTATATACATAGCGTAGGAAGATATACAGAGGGAACCTAGTGTCAGACACCCTAGGGCGCCTTCATTGTAAAATCGCTTTCCACCAAGGTATCGTAGTGGCATGCACGAGCAATCCTGTGGCATCTCATTTTGGTGGCGTCCGTTGGATTTTATTGTGTAGTATCTATATAGGTTTTCCTCCGATGAGTCCTACAAGACCATTCGTCCGTGGGGCACATCTGTTTTATCTGTCTGTCCAATAAGAGAGGGAACCTAATGTTACGACACTTCATTCTCTTCTTTTAAAACTGAGCAATATCTAACATTATCCAAAATTAAATTTAACTAGTAAACTCCATAGTTTATATTAAAAACTGTAGTTAGTAAACAAACTTTCTAAGAAGTTAAGATTTCACAGTAAAAAGTGTTAAATATACAGGAAAACTTTTTGCGTTCGTCTCGCTTTCAGCATGGCTGCTTGTAACCCAGATACAGCTATGGGGTAAATATTTGTATAGTAATTTTATAATATTTATATTATTGAAATGTTACACACCAAAGAGAGTTAAAAAAACTGTTAACGTAGAAGAAAAATTTAATGTATCAACAATTTGAAAGATTTTTTTTATTTTGAGACATGTCGTGGCAAAGAGGCACAAGCGTAGCTGTACGCTGTATCCCGCAAGCGGTAGGCAGAGAAAACCTAAAAACCTGGTGTTACAACACTCTGTTCTCAATAAGATACTACGTTCCCATTAAGACCTTTTTGTTCCCTACTTTCCGCTGAATTCTGGAGGGGCGTGTGGTGGTGAAAGAACAAATTAAAATATGAAATATTTAATTTCCTCGAGTGGGATTCGAATCCACAATCTTTCGCGTAAATAATGGCACGTTTGTATCGATGCGCTACGACTGGCGTCGAAGGAAGATACTTAATTTCCAATAAAGCAAATTGTATATATTTAAGATACAGGAGGCTGACAGCTCAAGCACAAGGATCATGGGTTCAATTTCCACTAAGGGCAATCTCCCGAAATTTGGGGAGTGTCTTAACACTGGATATCGGTGCAGGATACAACGCGAAATGACTAAGCTGAGCTACAAATGACTTATTCATTACTGAAAATGTACAATAATATATAATTTTAAATTTCCGCATTTCACGAAATACTTAAAGCGATGAAATAGCGTATTATATTATGACACCGAAATAACGGCACGAGAACGCTTACATCAATTTAAAAGTGGCCGTAAAGAACCCTTGTATTTTATTTAAAACTGGAAATTATTTTAGTTGAACACGAGATTTGCCTTTTGTAAATAAATGAGAATATTTATTTTTAACTCATCTTTTTTTAATTATCTCTTTTCCCCATTATACCCCATTATACCACCATCACCACTGCCATGCCGTTTTCCTTCGCCTTTTCTTAAATTTTAAGATAATACGTGCTGAGTGGCGCAACTCAACACTACGGCTTATGTTATCAGAGCAGAAAAGATTGATGATTTTTTTACAATTTTGAAATGTAATTCCACACGTAGAAAATAAAAATACTTTAAAGAAAACATAAAAATTTGAACGTAACGGAATTTAAACCCGCGCCTCTTGGAAACTGTCCAACTTAGACTGGACTTGGACTCTGTAGATAATATTCGGGTTCAAATTCCGTTACATTAAATTTTTTATATATGAAATGAAAAAATATTTAAACATAATATTTTTTTCCTACTAGATTAAACTCCATTTGAAATATTGCGATTTTAATTATAGTAATAAATAAACAAAATAGCAAGATATAGATAGAAATATTTACTTTGCATATAGATAAAATACAGGAAAACAAAATATATAAACATATTTCATCTGTAGATATAAAATGGAGCTACTACAAAAATCCATTAATAATGTGACGTGCTTACCATAATTAAATGAACGAAACAGTCAAAACTATTTTTAATTAGTACAATTAGCATTTTGTTAAATTAAGATAATTAATTATTTATTGAATGCATATGACGCAATATTTACACGTCTCACCAAGGACGGTGATTGTGGGTTCAAATACTACTGAAGGAAAACTTATATTCGTGATATAATAGTTGTAGTACTCGATTTTGGTGTTGTTCGAAGAAGAAGTGTAGTCTTGGCGTATTAGCGTAGTTTGCCACTAGCTGGTTTTGGGATCGATTCCCATTCGAGTGAATGACTTATTTAATATTTGCATTTCCTCACTCGAGTAGGAAGACTAAGAGCGGCATCGAATTCTACTTCCCATCACGCACAACCCACAATGTCTCAAAAAATCATCGGAAAATGAGGGACGGAGTGTCTTAACTCATGGTTCCTCTAATATATGGGATACAGCGTAAAGCTAAAAAAAAAAAAGATATTTAATAATAAATTTCCAAGTTTCATTATATATTCATTAAATGTACTTAAATTTATAGGTACGTTATATCATGTGTCTGCCAGTGCAGTAGGTGGCGGTTTAAGGCGGTTTAAGGTTGTTTGGACCCTGTGGTGATATCGCAAGCGACTGCAACGCGTGCCCCATTTAAGATGAATCTTTAACTAGGGTTGCTACACTTAAATTTAGTATTTATTATTTTTTACACAACCGTGCGGCTGTAAAGAAGACAGGTTGTTAGTTCGATTATCATTCGCGTAAGTGAAATATTTAATATTTTCATTTTCTTCGCTTTAGTAATGAGGCAACACGCGGCGTTAAGTTTCGTCGCTCAACACGCAATGCTTTCCGAATTCGGCGAAAAGTGGGTAGTGTCTTGGAAAACGGCTGTGTGCAGAATACAGCGTGAAGCAAAAAAAAAATATTTGTAGGTAGGTATTTTTCTATAGCACGTTATAGGTATGTTTAAGTATAGTAATAGGTAATTTTAGGTCTCAGTGATCAGAGCACTTAAGACAGTTTTGGAGAGGTTTCAAAGCATTTATTTTTTATAATAAAGGCGATTTACTACCACTATACTGTAAGTTTAGACAATATTAAATTTGCATCATATGACAGCCCTATTCATAGTCCGCCACAGTAACCATAGTGCTGCGGTCTATTTGTTCTCATGTGTCAGTGTTGAGTCCTGATTACCTCTTTTGATTAAAGACACGTTTTTAGCAGTTTATCTAAAGTGCTAAACTATATTGTTTATTATTCACAATATAAGCTATTATTAGAGGAGCGGTTGGGGGAGGGTGGCGGAATCGTTAATTATTTGTCTAAAAGTAGTATATATATATATTTATTTTTTACGCTGTATCCTGTACTTAATAGGGTAGGCGGAGGACACCGGGTGATCTAGATTTAAGACATTCCCATCCCATTAAGACACCTCCGCTTCACCACTTACCACCTTACTGCCGCAAGGAGCCAATTCTGCAGGCATTGCATGTTGAACTCAGAGAAATTAAGTATTCAATATTTTCATTTCATCGACTGGAAATTGAACCCACAATCTGTCGCGTTTATACGCTTGTGCCGCCTAGCCTTAATGATACTTATAATAATAATACTTAAAAATAACAGCAGTTAGATAGTTTGTATCTAATTCTAATCAGTCAGTTCCATTAACTCCAGTCAAATTAACTTGGATAATAAAAGTAACTTTAAAATGAAACGTCTGTCTGTCACGCCATAAAATACAAACGAAATGCTAAGAAAACGTTCACTCTAGTTAACATGTAATAAATATATTGAGATGTCTGTCTGTGACATTCTCGGAAATAGTTAAAATTAACGGAAAGTGATAAAAGGGCCGTCCCCCTCAGTTAGTCAGTGCGTTAAGTATAATTATATGTGTAACTGAACTAATTATGTTACAAATCAAGGCACGTTTTGGAATGTTCATTGATGAGCTAACAGCAAGATAAGTTGATCTTGTATTGACGTAAAGTCCCTTTGTATTTGACGATAAAAGTTGAGCCGTTTGAGGAATATTTAAACTAGAGTGACTAATTGAGTGGGTGTTGTATTTAAACATAAATCATACTTACGTAATTATTTAAAATCTGAGTTTGTTTAAGGAGCGAATGATAAAACTCTGGTTTTTTAACTATTCACCGAAAATTTAGACATTACGTATTGAGTGACGGAACTCAACACTGCGCTTTGTTTTCCGGAGACAAAAAAAATAATTCCTCCAAGCTTGATGAAATCGAACAGATAACCGTCACGTATACCGATGATCTTTCACAAGATTATAATGCAGTGAAACAATATTTTCATAATGTAACTGTTATCTCAAACTCCTTTGAGAATATTTTTTAATAAATAACGCCTTGGCTCGTGATGTGTCTAGTGATTAGAACCGTCTATAGTTGTGATCGTGAAGAACCCAAAATCTTTTAGAGATTCAGAGGTAACAGTATTAAGAATTTGATATTATGTCATTAGAAGGTATCGCTTTAATAACATATTTGCCATCAGAAGTTGTTCTTGTGTCAGTTATTTACATAACTGGAAACTCGACAATATGACACTGTCATAGCTCGAAGCTCGTCCGAAGAAAAACCAAGAGCGCGTCCTATCTTCCTCTCCACTATAACTGCGAACTAGTTATAATAAAAGGAAGAAAGAGTACGGGCACCTCCCCGCCCTACACCGTGAATTCCTACCAGACTGCGGCTGCAACAGTCTTATTGAACTCTCCGGGACGTTTGTGTGTGATCAGTCTGAAGGTACTTGTTACGCTTGTTTATATTAAGATTATTATATTAGAATTGTGATTCGTGATGTTGATTGATTTGTGAGATCAATATAAGTCGTTGGAACGAACGCACTGCCGCAAGGCGGCCGATATGTTAAATAAACGCACGGCACACACCCCACAGTCGTGTCTCGAACCGTAGGCGGACACTACTACATACACCAGAGTTCCAGGACATAAAATAGCACCACACACACGCATGAGAAGGCGGACACTACTACATACACCGGAGCTGGGACATAAAATAGCACCACACACCTACTAGTCGTATACCAAGTCGTAGAAATGGTATATTAATATATCAATGGCTAACGCCATACAAACACAGCTTACGTACTGCGAGCGTACTGCGAGACGGCATCAGCCACGACATAGTTAATGTCACTGCAACAGTTCGCATAAGCCCATCACGTCAGCTTCCGCGACGTCAAGCAACATTCAATATTATAACATTGGTCAAAGATAACTTTAATCCATAATATGTGTCGCTCCTACACATATAATTCCTTTATAAGGAATTCGATCCTAAAAGATCGTGCCATCATAGACTTCGAATTATCATATTATATTCATTATACATTTGGTACGAGTCTTTATGTGCATCATATTTATTAGTACCGTAGTACTTTAGAGTTCGACTCGACCGCTGCCTTCCAGCATCACCACCACCTATATATACGAAACGACGGTCGCGACATTCGGGACGACAATACACGAACTCGTCTCGATTAATATGGTATCAAAAATATATAGTTTGTATTATACATCATTAACTATGTTATTTATGTGTATTGCCATGCATATTTTATTTTATTTATTTATTTATTTTCAACTTATATCCGTGGTACATACTGTTACAATAATATATGATTATTTAAAAAAAAATGAAGCAACATAAAATATTTTATAAATATGCACAATACCTTGTTAGTTATGAAGGATAAAAATAAATTTTCGCTATTAACATAACATGTACAAAAGAATAAACACAGACACGAAACTAAAAAGACCAGTCACCCGTGAGACTGCGCGTCGCGTCGTTCATAAAAGCAAATTCAGATAAAATTTTAAAATATTGTACTAAAGTCGAACCTGCATCTGCATAAGTGGACGCACATACGTATTAAATATGGATTTTAATATTCCCATATTTTATCCCCGCCGTACGGAAGAGAGCACGTTAAGCTAGCTATTATCAGCAGAAAATGATAAAATCCGTTATACCCTTTTATCAATTGCAGTCCATTTGTGTTTGTGTATAATTAAATGGTGTTTGTTGTAAATCACTTTAATGTATTGTGTTTCGTTGGAGAATGTGTTGCGAATTTGTTGTTAAATGTTTTGTTTCATATGTTTTACATTTTGGCATGTGTCTTTATGTTTGTTTTAGTTATATAAAAATGATAATAATAAACGGAAAAAAGAAAATATAATTCGTTCCCCGAGTGAGAATCGGACACACATCTATCGCGTTTACAGTCGCTGTACAACCTCATTATCTATATAGTAAATAACATAAGAAAAGTATAGTATTAAATAAATTTGTTGGTAATTTTTTACCTTTTTTTCTTTTTAAGATCAGTGAGATATTTATATATCTTTTAAACAAATAATTCTCTAGGTGGATTCGTACGTACAACTATCGTGTGCACGCAGATATACAACTGCGCTACAGTGCTTTCGTAAATTATTAAGCTCATACTTATTCAGCTTTTAATTAAAGTGGTAAATCAAAAACCAATGAGAAATCGTAAGTTTTAAGGGAATTTAAGTTCTTTTTGATGTTTTCGAATTATAAATTTAGAGAGAAGTTAGAGAACGGCATGATACTTCCTTTTGCTTCGTAAAATCATTAACCATATTAGGGACAAAATGATTTAGATAATATTGTTCTAATTATAATTAGTTTTAAAATCGCAGTCAATAATATTAAAGAATATACTTAAAAAACAAAACAATTTGAGTTAAAAAAGGCGTATCTATTCCTCACCTTGTTATCTTTCTGCCACGAGCAAACACCTCTCTTGTCAGATATCCGGCATTTGAGCAACGCATCCTCTCCCGGATTCACTTCAGTATAAGTGGGTAGCTCCACGAAACGTTGCACAGCGTCTGTAATAGAGTGGAAAGATATGAAAAATGTACATTTCTGGATCGCTTTTTGATATGCAATCTATAATTAAGTAGAAAAAATAAATAAATTAGCCTCACGTTGTACCCAGCACACAGCAGTTCGGCAGAGGGAACCTAGTGTTAAATCACTACGTCCGCTATTAAATGGGAAATGGAGTATTAATAGAAGTTTTTTTTAATTACCGATTAATTTATTTCGTGTTTGACATTCCGTGGGACATTGGTGATGTGATTTATGGTCAAATAACAACGTTAAAAATGCCATAACAAAAAAAATGATTTTGATGAGAAGCTACAAGGAACCTAATACTAAGACACACCTTTTTCTACAATTACCGAAATTGCATAGCATGTAGAGAGGCGGAACTCAACACCGCGTTTTGCCTCATACAGGTAGTGCGTCAGAGCGATGAAGTGAAACTAATTGATTGTCCCAAACGAAAATAGAACACACAACCATCGCATTTCCACTGAAAAACTACACCGCTGCGTCACAACTGTCTCAAAACCGCCAGAGTGGAAAGTTATAGTATAATTTCAATTTAAAGTTTCCACATATGCCAAACATTGAAAATTCAGAACGCGTTTGAGGGTTAGCCTGTTTGCCCGTTTTATAGTGACTAATCTCTTTGGTTAGGAGGTGGTCAGGAAAGTTTTTGTATATTTAGTCAGTAGAAGGACGGATACGGATGTTATTTGCATGGAATGTCACCGTGAGGGCTGAACGAATTTCTGATGAACGGGCCGCCCGCTGGCCTTTGTTATAGTGGTCTATACGTAGATGATTTACGGAATCTTGATTTGATTGTTAAATTTTTTGTATGTTTCGAAATGGAAACATAAAAAAATAATAATAAATCTTAAAATTACTTTGGAAAGCGGAAAGATTAACTATTTAAAATACATATGCTATTTACTTTAAAAATAAGCAAACAAATTATAAAGACGAGAACAGACATATTGTGGTGAATGATTACAATATTCAACATTGGAAATTAAAATTCCGGTATTATTGATATTAAGTAATTGACTAAATTAAATAGCGGGAAGCGGTCAACTGTTTGAAGGGTCGATACGATCTCGATTAATCGAATAAAGTTACTAAAATTGGATGAGTTGAATGAATTGTTTAATAGCGATCAAACGGAATCGATGCGGACTTCATATGAAAATACACTTAAGTACATTTTCATATTAATCTACCCTCGTACGTTCAAACAGAAATAATAATCAGTTGTTGTGTATGCAACATGAAACATTTTAATAATATATATATTTCTCAAAAAAATTGACTATCCTATACAAAAAGGACTATTCAAATCGAACCAGTAGTTCCTGAGATTAGCGCGTTTATTCAAACAAAATAAGTTCTCAGTGATTCGTCGGTTATTTAAAAGATTTTCATATTTATGTACATATTTATTTTAAATAACTGTCGAATCATTGAGAACTTATTCCTACTTGATTCACATTTTACTGCTTAAAATATTTTGGACACACACAAAAAACATCAATAGTACAATGTGAGAGACTTATTTATTTCTCGATAGAAGCTGGAATTGGACGAAAATATGTCGTTTCAATTTTTGAATCTGTTACCACCGTAACCGTGACGTTTTACGGCTGTCAACGATTACTATGTATTATTATACAGTTCTGTGCCAACCGATTGCTTTACATTTTTAATGGTAAGCCTGGGATAAAGTATTTTTTGCTGTCGACTGTGTAAGCTATAAATATTTGATTTCTTTATTACCGTGAAGAAGTGTTGTTGATTTTTATAGTTAAGTTAAAATGTCCACCGTTTTAATTTCGATGATTTTGACAATTTTAATTTTCTTTTCAAATTTCTTTTTCGTGTGTTTCAATGTGGGAGGAAATTTTAAAAGGGTGATGATGGCTATTCATCGTACGTACTAATTTCTTTATTCAGTTAAGCACTATGGCCACTCTGACCACAATATTGTGCCAAAAGGCCTACCGTCTACCCCATAAACTATTAAAAAAGCAAAGAGACAAAGAAATATATATATATATTTTTCTATTGTAAGATTATAAGATAAAAGATTTTAATTAGAAGATCTTATGCATCTTTCAAAGCAACACACAACGTTCTAATATGAAAATAGGAAACAATGGTAAAGACAAGTCTTGCACTAAGACAATTAATTATCTTACTTTAACTTTAAGCGTTCTTAATTAAACTTTTTGCGCTCTCCCCCGCAGACACTACGAAGTTTTTATAGGAACTGGGAAAGTCAGTCATCACTTTTTCCCTTACAGTATGTCTCACTTCGCTGCAAAAGTTCGAAACCAACAAGTTTATATGCCATCTTGGCAAATGAGGTTTATATACAGTTTTGATTCTTGTCTAGGAAACTTCATAAGACATCGTTGTAATAAAGCGAATGTAAAGTAACTGAACGTTTATTTATATTGGCTACTGACTTATATAAGTCAATCATATGAAGAATCTAGTCGAAATTCGTCGTTTTATTTCATATAATATTATTTTTATTTTGAAGAAGATTTTTGTCAATTTCATGTTTAATCCTGCATATACTACGGTAGGCAGGCAGAACCTAGTGTCACGACACTTCGTTACGTGCTTCACGCCAGAATTTAAGACATTGTCTTTTGTGCCAGCCATAAAAACGAGCCTAAGAGTTCTGTATTACACTCACATCATAAATTATATATAACCTATGAATGAAAACAGCATCTCAAGATCGATCTCAGATTTAAGAGCGGTTTAAAAATACGAACCTTAGCTACTTATTTATATTTAACTAAAGAGGTGAAGCCGAAGGTAGAAATTAGTGTATAAATATGTAAAGTTGGTCGTTTCTTTGTCTATTATGAATAACGAACACGACATTTGATTTCATCAAGGAAAACGCAATAAATGAAAGTGAAAAAAAAAAGAAAAAATTTATCACAACATTCACTCCGCATTCAAAATTCCAAAGACAATAACACATAATATTAACATCAACATACCATTTACTTTACATAATAGATATAATTTTAAATAAGAAGATTCACTTTAAAAGTAAAATTCTTTTTTTATCTCCAAGTTAATATTCAACTATTTAATATTTAAGGCTGATGACCCTATTAGCGTGACGTACGGTATGGTACAGTGGCACGAGTTTTCTGTCCGAGCACCGTGAAGATTGAAGATAAGAGAACGCCGCTGTATCTACGTACATTAGAGACTATTTATGTTTTTCTAGTTAGGTGAAAATATATTATATGGTGAGAATAGAAATGCAGAGAGTTTTGTATTTCTGTGAGTTTTTTTTTAAATAAACTATTATTGTTGTTAGAGTTTGTTGTGGGTTCAATTAATGTAATTTTATAGAATTCCTTTCATAACTTGTACTTACATACATAGCTTCACGCTTTATCCCTATCGGGGTAGAACGGAGCGCCAAACGCTACGGTCGCTACATACCTCTTTCGCCTCGTCAACTGTCATCAACCTCTTCATGCATGCCTCCTCCTCCTTCGGAAGGTTCTCATGCTTTTTACGTGACCTTCCTCAAATGTCTTTGATATTGTGTTTTGGAAGGTCAACCGAAGTCTCCCTCTAACTCTCTTAACACTCTCTTTCCGGTCATAATTTTTTTTCCATTCTTTCATCACTCATCATCGCGACATCCTCGTTAGTACCTGTAATTTTATGTATCTCTTCATTGAGGATTCGATCAGCTATTTTTTACTTGTCTTTGGGATTAAAGAAGGCCCTTTGTTGAAAACATGAAATTAATGATTTGTGTGAATGTCATAGTAAAGTAAAAGTAAAAAATATCTACAAGAAAAAAATAAGAAATTACTTTTGCAAATATTTTTTTAACAATATTGAAATATCACATTTTATTTATTAAATATTTTCTGACGGACCCACCATAAAATTTTTACAATCTCTTCCTGATAAGTGGTGTCTGGTTCTTATAGCTTAATAAAAATATGTACATTTAATTATATTAGCCTTTATTTTAACACATGGATGGTGTCAAATTATATAGTTTTTTGTAGATCGTGTTTCCGGTTTACGCGCAATTAACGGGTCTTCTGTACTCTTGCGAAGTCCTGCAAGTGCTTAACCCCCGCTATGCGGTTAACGTCACTGGAGGTTATATAATGACTTTGTTTGTCTAAATTACATCTCCCATATTATAAGACTCCATTCGAGTCTTAGTTCTGCAAAATGTATAATAAGTACTGAGAGATGGAAGTCAACATCACACTCTCTTCAGACAGTTCAGTTTTCTTGGTTATTATTTTGAATTTAATTTTTCCCCAAGACGGATTTGAAACTGTCAACTTTTTAGATTCAAATATGATACAATGGAGCTATGTTTTTTAGCTTCATGCGTTATCCTTATCACAGTAAGAGAGGCAGTGACAATCGTACATTAAGGCAGTTCGTTGAAATAGAAGAACGCCATATTTATCATCTTAGGACAAATGAAAATAATTAATTCCTTAAATTGAGGATCAAATTTACAACCACCATGCTTACAGTCAGAAGTGTTACCATTGTGATACATAGATATATAATAATATAAATAAATATGGACGGAAATGGAGTTATTATTTCACCTACCGCATACATACTTATTTTTTGCGAAAAAAAATCGGTTAAGTGGAAGTCGAACTTACCCAACAAGGTTCCCTCACCGATTTATAGATTTTAAATGAACGGGAATGAGTACAACCTATAGTTTACATATTTATATGAAATGACGTACAAATATAAGTTAGTAAGTACCTATAATTTTTTGACATTTCAGTATTTTCCCTTCATTTTTATTGTAACTCCTTACTTTATGCTAAATTTCATAACTGTAAGTCTACGAGAAGGATCTTGTTGGTTTTGATTAAGAGGCGAATTTAATACAAAATGTAACAAAATCCATGCATAAAATAAGCTTGTATCTTTTGAATGAGTTGCTTTTGTAGCTTGATTATTGACCCAAAATTTTTGATATTAATTTCAGTTTGATACTTTCACGCAATATCGAGATAAATCGTCTTAACAGAGGGACAGAGGGACAACGAAGAGATCCTAAAATGGTTCCGTTTTTACCTTTTTACCAACGCAACCCTAAAAATACCAAAAAACGTTTGACATGACGTATACTTTAGTGGATTGCGGCCAGGAAAGCCATTCTTTTGAATGCACAAAAAATTGGTTAAGCTGTTGATCGCAAGAAATGGGTTCGGCTTGAGTGGAACGGTATGTGGACGGTCGTAAACACTTCAAACCTCTAAAAGTATTTTATGTATGTCGAATTACTATAAACTTATATCTAAGCTGGTAGTGGAAATATTATTTTCGTGCACATTTTTGTAACATTTTAGTGTGCTATATGTTATTCTTTCACTTGCGATTGAAAAAATATTGAACTTGACTGTGTGTTATGTCCAAAAATTTTATATTTATACTGATTAATAAGCGCAGCTTTACGTTTTTTCACGTGTATCAAGCAAGGTAGGCAGAGCAAACCGAGAGTTAAGACACTCTGTTCTCCACTTTTGTGTGCTATGTTATATACCTACAACATTTTTAAAAATATGTTTCAGCTTCACACTGTATCCCGCACACAGTAGTGTAGGCAGAGGGAACCTAGTGTTAAGATGCTCCGTTGTCCACTTTCCGCCGAGTTCTGACATTGCTCGTTGAGTGGCAAAATTCAACGCCGCGCTTCGTCCCGAAACCAGAGCGAAGAAAAAAATATATAAATGTTAATAAATATTTAATTTCCTCAAGCGAGGAACGAATCTATAACCAGTTGGTTTTACAGTCGCACTTTGTGCCCCTGTGCCACGATTTGCTAAATATTATTTTTTAATAAATATCTACAAATAATAGAAATAATCTTGACATATAATCTTTCGCTCTGGATAATCTGTGCCAATCCACTCACTTGTTTACAGTTTTAAGTATACTCGTATGTTTACATCCAAAATATATTTTAAAAAGTAAACTCGGATTGTTTTATTGCAGTTGCACGAAAATAGAACAACGCATTACACAAATAACAAACGTTCGTATAAACGAGCCGTGCTACAAACAATACATCAAAATGGAATGTAATATAGATATTTAAATTCTGGAAGTTTCATTTAAACATGACTGAAATATGTTTTGATAAAGTGCAATCTAAAAATGTCGCTACATATTCTTTTTTTTTTCAGCTTCACGCTGCATCCCGCATGCAAAAGGGTGGAAGAGGAAATTTAGTGGTAAGACACTTCGTTCACTTTCCACCGAATTCTGTAAGCATTGCAGTGCCGGAATTCAGCGCCGCACTATTGCCTCGACACCAGAGGGAGGAAATAAAAATATAAAATATTTCATTTTCACGATTAGGCTTCGAATTTACAACCTATCGTGTTTACAATTACACACTTGTGCTACTGCGTCACGACTGGTCTCAATCTATTCATTTCATGAACAAAAAAAAAGATACATACTCGTATGTTTGTGTATTAAAATTTAGGTTACGTTTGTATATAACAAAGTTTACCGCCCTCTGACGGACCCGCAACCATAAAAACTAATAATCTCTCGCTAAAGCGCATACATACGATATTACACCGACCGCTCTAGGAATATGTTATAAGGGTACACTGGTGGATATTTAAAATTACACATATATTTTAATTATTAATAACTGATGCAATATTGTAGCTGAAAGGATCAAATAAGACTAGCATAAAAGTAAAACTTTTAAAAAAATATATATTTTTCATTTATCAGCTTCACTCTGTATCCTCCAGCATAGGCAGAGGAAGCTTAGTTAAGACACTCCGCTCTCCATTTTGTGCCAAAGTTTAGAGGTTAAAACATTAAATATTTTATTTCCTTAAGTGGAAATCGAACCTGTCGCGTTTACAGTCCTCGTCTCGTCCTCGACTCGATGCCACGACTGGCCTCAAAAGACATTTCTTTATATTTTTGTAACATAAACTTAATAAGAAAACGTTATCTTATTGTTAGTCGAGTTATATTAAATATCTTATGAAAGTATTGATTTATATATGTCTCTAGGGTTATTTGAAACAATGCTACTGTAACTTAATATATTTTAATGGTGTAATGTAATATTGAAATAACATCGTTTTGAAATAACTTGAAAGATGAAATATACTTATATATTGATTTATAAACTTATAAATCAATACTAGTTCTGGAAAAATAGTTTTATACGATATTCAATATTTTCATGAATTTTGTTTACCGATTTTGATTTACTCAAACTAATGTTTGTCCTATTTCAGTCGGTATAAGTTGACTTGTTTGTTTTACCACTAATGTAGAAAGAGGCGAAAAATTTCTTGTTTTTCCCGTATATTTCAAAGTAAAAACTAATAGTGTATTTGGAAAATATTTTATAGAGTTCAATTTATTAAACTGACGTCATCCTGGTACAGTTGGGATTTAGCTAATTGAATCATAACGAAATGTTGTGGGTTCATGAAAAGTGGGAGTCCTAACACTCGTCTTTTTCCAATACATTTTTTTTTCTAAATAATCAGAAATGAAAGATACGTACAAAAAAATATTTTCAAAATGTGACAAATAAAAAAAAAAAAAATTAAATTAGCTTCACGCTATATCCCGCACACAGCAGGGTAGGCAAAGGGAACCTAGTGTTAAGACACTCCGTTGTTCCCCACTTTCTGCCGAATTTTAGAGGCATTGCGTGTTGAGTGGTGGAACTCAACGCCGCACTTTTGCCTCGACACCAGAGCGAAGAAATGAAAATATAAATTTAAGTAAAAATTTCATCTCCTCGAGTGGGGATCGAACCCACAACCAGACTGGCCAAATGTTGCTACCATATACATATTTCTATCACAAACATTTTCTCTCAATTATACGTTAAAAGAGCCATATCTTTAACAAGAAACATACGGTTTGGCACAAAAATATCAGTAAAAAAGACCAATATTGACCTACCTTTAATATTTCCGCGCAATATATAGTCGCTTGCGGTCCCGAATATACATAGTTCACAATTTGTAAACGCTTTTCGATATTGCCCGGCTCAGTCATATCCTGATAAAACGTATTACTCCCCAGATGCTGGATGGAGGTTTTCGAGAGCCAAAACTCTGACGCTCTTTCCAGTGAGACTCCATACTCATAGGTACAATAGCTTGTATTATGGCTAGAACTATTTCATTTTACTTTACGATTTCTTTGGGAAACGGATAGATATTTGCGATAAGATGGCTTTTCTTCGTAATATGTAGTTATTTCGTTTGTATGTGTAAGTATATTGGTGGTTGTAGTGGCGCGGTGTTTGATTGTAAACGATGGTTGTCAGTTCGATTCCTATTCAGGGAAATAATTATTTTCATTTTATATCTACTTTTATTGCCTCGAAAATTGGGGGTGCATGGGAACCGAAGTGTCTTATAAAAAGTAACCTATTCTTCTGCCTACCTTTCTATATGTGGGATACAATGACAAGCTAAGAAGAAAGAAATACATTACAAGTATATGTTTATGCAAAAATTATACACCTTGAGGCCAAGGCAGCTTAAAAGTGAAATGGTAGTAAAACGTAATGGCATGCACTGCATAATTCAGTAGAGAAAACCTAAAATCTAGCTTTTATATTTTGTTTTATGATTATCACGATTCGTAGCAAATCTAATATTCTTTTTACTTTCAGCCAGTATCACCCACACTACGGGGTAAGCAAAGAGAATCGGGGAACCTAGTGTTAAATTAGCAGTCGTTTCTCCATTAAGACATTTCCGTTTCCAACCTTTTTATTTATTTTAATAACTAATCTATTTTTAGAAGAAGACTACTTACTTTGTATATATATTTGGCAAAATCGGGCAAAGCCGCTGATATAAACTAGTTTAACATAAAATTGCTTATTAGTTGATCTTATGCTGTAACACGTATCCACCTGTATCATGTTATAGGTTAACATGCCTAATATTCGTAATTAAACTGGCTCCTCTATTCTATAATGTATGAGCATATGCAAGGTGTTTTGCAAGCACTGACAGATTGAAATTCTAATGTTTATCCTTTCAAACTATTTTGGAATCATATAGTTTGTCTTCTTTCTTTTTTCTTTTGTGATACACTTTAGACTATTTCTTTTCTTTTATAGGCCGATCGTGGTAAATGCGGCTGTAAACACTATAGATTGTGAGATAGATTCCTACTCGAAGTGCACGCAACGCGCCCATGATATTGTACAAAATGGAAAACGGAGTGTCTTAACACTAGGTTCCCTCTTCTTTGCTATCCGGGATGCAATGTGAAGCTAAAAAAGCTAAGCTTAACAATATTATGCAGCTATACTAAAACCAGTCTGACATATAAACGAAATAAAGCACACTGAATTATATGACTGCACCATGTTTTAGTATCCTGCCTAATGAGGATAATGCCTAAATACAAAAAAAATACATTTGTTATTATGGCTAAGTTGAGAAAAGATGTTACAACTCATACGAAGGTCATGAATTCGACCCTTCTTGGGAAAAATATTATGTTTTAAAAATTGTTTGCCTCTTTTCTCTGCCTAGAGAGGCAATCCATAAAGACAAATAAACAGACCAGAGGATCTGTTTATTTGCGTTTATGGAGATAGAAAGAGAGAGAAGAGAGAGAGAAAAACAATGAAACTTCATGTTGACAGGTACAAGATATTCGTTTCATATTTTCGTGGGTAGCAGGTTCGGCAGAGAACGGAAAGACAATCTGTTTCCTCACTTTCCTCTCAGTTCCCAAAACATTGTAAGTTGAATGGCAGAATTCAACGCTGCGTTTTGTCTGTTAGAACAGGGAAATAAAAAATATAAACACTCCCCCAGATAAAAATCAAACCCACAATTACCACGTCTACAGTTCGACTGTGCCATAATGACGTTCCCAACGTAAAATATATTACGTTATATCAAAATAAAAACCTGTATACCCTTTGTTATCAATTAGACAGCTACATTAAACAATAACCTTTTGTGTATACGTGAGAAACATATACAAAAATAACTAGCGACACCCGCGGCTTCGCCCGCCTAAAATTACTGTTATATAACAGCCAAATTATACAAAAATTTTACATAAATTGTAGCTTATATTTTATTCAATCTAAATCCTTTTAGTAGGTTTTTCGTGAAAATTTCACAATAATCCACTTATCCCTACAAACTTTCACACTTATAATAGAGGTTTTTTTAAATAACACCGCGCTTTGCCTCGACACCAGAGCGAAGAAATAGAATAAATGAATATATTAAATATTTTATTGGAATCGAACCCATAATCTGTCGCATTTACAATCTCACGCTTGCCCCTGCGCCACGACTGGCCTCACTCGCCATGCAAATTCGTCCAGAGACGAAGAAACAAACATTCATAAAAAACATAATAAATAATATTATTGTAGAATAACAATTATTTACATCACTACATACAATCTCATGATCTTGCTACCTACGCTTCGGAAATGCTCGACTAGATATCCGGATACGAATCGAATATAAATTGGACATGTATACTGCTCAAATTCAAATATAACCTTAAATTCAAATGCATCTCGATACATGGGAGCCAGTTCCTACATCTAAGAAACGTATATGTTTAGGCTTGAGGCCATTGTGCAATTGAATATATGTTTGGTTTGATGATTTTCGGTTCATATAGTGTTAAGGGGAAAGCTCATATATAAAAATAATTTCTTTCTGTTGTCTGTTTCGAAATACAGTCTAATAAAGTTTTTTATAATCAGATTTAGAAATTAAATTAAATAAAATAAATTAAATAATAAATAATTAAATAATTATTAATATTAAATTAAATTTATTCAGAAGAATACAGCTTGGGTGGGCAGCATACAGGCAACTGCGTGAAGTCTTTTCGTCACCGATACCGCAAAGCCTAAAGACGAAAGTCTTTAACGAGTGCATCCTACCAGTTATGACATACGGAGCCGAGACGTGGACACTGACAGTGCGTTTAATCCACCACTTTAAAGTCGCTCAGCGTGCTATGGAAAGGGCTATGCTTGGAATATCTCTGAAGGATCGAATTCGAAATGAAGTAATCCGACAGAGAACCAATGTTATCGACATAGCCCAAAGGATTAGCAGGCTGAAGTGGCAGTGGGCTGGTCACATTTGTCGCAGAACCGATGACCGTTGGAGTAAACGCATTTTTGAGTGGAGACCACGCCTCGGCAAGCGTAATGTGGGACGTCCACCAGCTAGATGGGGTGACGATATTCGCAAAGTGGCTGGCATTTGCTGGATGCGAAGTGCTCAAGATAGAGCTCAGTGGCGTGCCATTGGAGAGGCCTATGTCCAGCAGTGGACTAGGACAGGCTGATGATGATGATGATGATGATGATGATAATCAGATTTATAACTTTTGAGTGAAACTATTTTAACCGGATTTATTTGCGTATATTTTGTTTTCTTTGGAGTAGTCCGTGATCATGGGAACACGGACTACTGCAAAATGTTTGAAACGCCTGGTTTCCAAAAATGTATAAAAATACAAAATATACGCGATTAATCCGGTTAAAACAGTTTCATTTAAAATGTGTAATAATCGTGAAAATCAAAGACTTATAGCTTTTATATATCATTTAAGAATTGTATTTGTTAAGTGTATATATGAAACTAGTATTATACGTTGACATTATCACGTAAAACATAAAATTCTTAATTTTTCTATCTTGTAAGTATTTCGAGAAAACCTCTCATACTCTTTCCCTAACTACCCAAAGGAGGTTCCCTTATATGTTGTATGTAAAATAATGATTTCTACACTGCGTTTTGTTGTCTATGCGTTTTCTGTCAACCAATCAGTAACGGGGGAGTTATTCAATAAGTAATAAACAAAAAAAAAATCTAGAAAGCTTCTTTTAAAAATGATTTTATCTTTTTTTTCTTTTCTGGAATTGAACGATATCTTATCTATTCTGGAATTGAACGATATCTTATTACTAGCGCAGCACATCTATTGAAACATTTGAATAAAACTTAACTTTTACTACCAAATAAAGATTTTTTTATTATTATTATTTACTAATACCAATGTGAAAACAAAAATAAAACATAAATTTCCACCCATACAACAGCATGAACATGTTCATAACAATCTATTCCTAACATCCAAGCATCCGATATAAAATAAGTATAAATAAGAGAGAAAATCACAAATAGAAATTTGCATACACAATATACGGGGGCAACAGTAAAGTTGTCGGGCCACATGTGACGGGCCGTGATTGCAAACAGAATAAATAAGTCGACTGAATGAGAATATTTAGTTGTAGGGAAACTCAATTTCAGTTTTGTAGTAGGTACCTACACCTACCCACCTCATGATGTATTCCGTGTGAATTATATATAATATCGATGCGCATTGTCTCTATTGTTTTGTTTGTACGTGTTTATGTAATGGGTGGAATGGTAAAAAGCTTATATAAGGTAATAATTTTATTATAATATAAGAGTTGTTCGTATAAAATATATGGGTTTGGTTGATTGATCGCGCTCATCTCAGGAAGTATTGGATAAGAAAAAATAATTTTGTAATGGATGTGGATATACGTTATGAGTATCAAAAATGACATAACACATAATGAGAAGAAACTTTCTTTATAAAGATAACAGCTTCGATTTTGTCTTTACAAACGATCAAAACGCAATCGTATAATTTATTTTATAGAATAAGCTACTTCACAGTCACACTCGTTGTCAGACGCAAGGCACAAACATTTTGAGGTATCAGTTAATAAATAAAAAAAAATTAAATTAGCTTCACGCTATATCCCGCACACAGCAGGGTAGGCAGAGGGAACCTAGTGTTAAGACACCCCGTTCCCCACTTTCTGCCGAATTTTGGAGGTATTGCGTGTTGAGTGGCAGAACTCAAAGCCGCGCTTTTGCCTCGACACCAGAGCGAAGAAATGAAAATATAAATTTAAGTAAATATTTCATCTCCTCGAGTGAGGATCGAACCCACAAACAATCGGTTTTACAGTCACACTTCGCGCCGCTGCGCTACGACTGGGCTCAAAATATTGTAATGAAATTCATAAATTATTAATATATTATACTAATAGTAATTCAATATAAAAAAATATGATATAACTCAACAAGAATTATAGCATAATTCATGAATAACAATTGTCATTTTCACCAATCTTAAGCATTTTTAAAGTTAAACAAAAAAAAACATCCCTTCCCCCGTTGATATGAGAATCGTTGGATAGGAGAATTTCTTGATTCACTTTCTCTAATGAGTAATGAGACTTATATTTTTTTATTATTATTAATTTTATTTCAGGCTGTATCCAGCATTTAACAGCAAGATAGACAAATGGAACCCAGTGTTAAAACGGTTTATTGGCTGGCGAAATTTAACGAAACGCTTTGTATTGCTACCAGAACGAGAAAATGAAAACTATTTAATTTCGCAAATGGTAATCGAACCCACAAGTGCGCGATTATCTACATAAAACGCTGTGCCATTGTTCTATGACGCCTCTTAATCCTTTAATATTTTATAATAAATAATTTCTTGAGTGAAATTCGAACCCACAACCAAAATTACGATAAACGTATTCCGACTGTACCACAACGACTACATTGTTATATTATAGTTACAATACCTTATACGATATATTATCATATTCATAATATAATAGAGATTTTATAAAATAATATATTATAATATTCCTTTGTAAAACATCCATTATAATTAATTATTAGCCTTGTACTAATTACCAATGGATTATTGATTCAAAATAACTAGCATAGCTTTAGTTTCCATAGAATTGATTTATATATTTCTATATATATATTTAATAACACATTAGAAAATATATATAAAATAATATCTGCACACTGACCTACACTCTTATTAATTAGTGTTTGCATTTAATCACTTTTAAAATAGTAAACAATTTTTTACAGCTTAATGTTGTGGGGAAGGTAGAGGGGCCTAGTAATGTCTTTACATTCAGTTTTCTATTTTCCGCCGAATTCTCAAGATATTGAGTGGTGTTGAGTGGCGAAACTCAATGCCGCGCTTTGTCTGGACACCAGAGCTAGAAGATATGAAAATGTTCAATGTTTAATTTACTGGAGTGGGTATCGAACCCACAACCAGTCACGTTTACAGACACACATTTGTGCCCGTGCGCCACGATTGCCCCCAAAAGTAAATACTATTATTTAATTTGAAGTTTCAAGTATTCCGCATTATGAGTAAGGACCATAGTCTCAATTTACCGTCCATTTAGAGAAATTGCGTCCCAAATGGCGCCCTTGCGCCTGACTGTCTAACTGCATAGAGAAACACTATATAATCTTACTAATATCATAAATATAAGCATTTTCGCGAGCGGGAGTCGAACTCACAATCATTTTCATCCTACTCCCTTGAAGTAGCGTAGTGAAAAAAAAGTCCTCACAAATTGAACCGTTGGCTAACTTTGAAAATGTTTCCAAGTTCGTGTAACCCAAACAGCTGATGCTGGAACAACGACCATCGATAAACTTCCTCCACTCTCTTAACGTTTAACGTACAAATATCTTGAGCACATTAATAAAGGATTTATCGAAGCGATTCTTGAAAATCTTCAACAAATACATGGACAGCTTAAAAGGAACTAGAATTTATATTGTATTTCGAGATAAAACTTTATTTTATCTGTAGAATCTCCAAATAAAACTTATGAGATATATCACTATATCACTTGCATATTGTTTAAGACTTTAGCTTTATATATCTTATTTCATTTCGAGTAAAAAGTTAATTGGGAACAAAGTTTTCCGCATTTCGATTAGAAGTTGCATCCCCACTGAATCTCAGTTAGTTATCGCGGCTTTTCTCCCAGAATGGGACTAAGGAGCTGAAGTTATGTTGTTAATAGGAACGTTATTTTAAATGGAAATTGTCTGTAAACTATTTAAAGTTTTAATTAATTATTAATATTTGGTATAGATTAAATTTAGTTAGATTTCTTTTTAAAAAAAATGAAAGAAAAAATTTCATATAATCAAATCTAGTTATTGACTGATTACTCCGAATTGTTTATAAGTCTACTGACATGAGTAAAGGTAATGTAGAATATGATTTATAAAATGAATCCTACGTGTGTTTTGATTTCAGCAAATAAAGGAGAAACTCAGTGGCTCTTAGGTTTTCTCTATAAATAAAAATATTTCGATAGTATATATAATTATGTACAGAGATACGACGAAACTATTGTACTGGAGGTACTAAAGTATAATGATTTCGTCGTTTCTAAAAACGCTGAAAGTGGACGACGTGGAGACAAATCTGTATATTGTCTTATAACAAAATTTAAAAAAATACATTATAGTATACAAATCTCTGAATTTCGGTACATGGTTATCGCAGTCATATAGGATTTGATTGGAAGGACGACGAATAGATCCATATGCTAGTTATTATTTAAATTTTCATGTTTAGATTTTTAAGCGCGGCGCTGAGTTTTACCATTCATTATCTCGAATTGAAGATTAAATTGATAAACGCAGTGTCTTAAAACTAGGTTCTCTCTGTAGTGAGACACCTTTAAAGCAAAATGCGTAAAATTGAAGCTACCTATATCATGCAAATATCCAACGTTTCCCGAACACCTGGTTTTCCTATACCACACACCGCGTCGTAACAAAAGTTGACTGCCCCGACCGTCAGCCGTCTATTTTAATCAAACTTGTTTACTATTTTAAAACTTATTAACTTTCAGTCATAATATTTTCGTGAAAAACCACATTTAATATGGAAACTTTTCTACTAAAATAATTTTAATTGTCAGTTTCATTAAAATAGTCATGTAAAAAATATTAAAATAATATTCTTTTGATTTTTTTGTCAGCATTTTTACCGGCATTAAAATGTTTGATATGTTGGTGAGCTTGATATCCGGAAGTATATATAGAATAAGCCACATAAAAATACGAAAAATCGTTAATTTTGACACCCATTCGAGGAAATGGTAGGAGGTTGTATTCCTCGACTCACCAGGCAATGTCTCGATGTTCAATGTTTTGAATTCAAGCGGAAGGAGAAAAGCGGATGGTCTTGTCACTACTTCTTTAAATCCAAAAAAAAAGTAAATATGAAGAGTTGAAGCTATTGTACATATTATTTTTTCTATAATTTAGTAATCTTCAAAATAACATAAACATATATCATCAATAGAACTCCATAATAACTTATACAATAAAATTGATACCCAAACCGAATTTATCTGATTTCAATAGTGAGCCTTGTTTACGGCGGAGCCGGAGCATTTATTCAATTACGTAAACTCCCATCCCTACGCAAGGATGCTGGAGCAGAAATCTATCTCAAGAGAACACTCTCGATTTCGAACAACAAATAAGTAAATTACAGCCCATATTTCTTTTCACCCTTATCATGTTATGATTGCTACCAGATAGAAGTAGTACGTTGGTTTATTTTCCTTTTTTCGCTTCGCTTTGAAATATTTTATTATATAATTTTGTTGCACAGACGGCAAATTGCTATTCTATTTTGTTAGCTTTGGTTGTGAATAATTAATATGACGTTTATAGATTTTAATGACACCCAAAGGAATAGACAAGCTTTGAAAATATAATTAATTTAAAATTTACTTAAAAAGCTTAAGTATTAAATAATTTTTAGAATTATAATCATGATTTTGTGGCCAGTCATGGCGCAGAAGTACAAAGTGACTGACTGAGACAATAAACGCGATAGGTTGTTGGTTCGATTCCCTATCGAAGAAATGAAAAATGCAACCCTTTCGTTTCGTCATTCTGGTGTTGGTGGTCTTAGCACGCAATGCCTCCAGAATTCGGTGGAAAATGGGAAACGGAGTGTTTTAACCCTAGGTCTTCTCTGCCTGCCCTGCTGTGTGAGGGATACAGTGTGAAATAAATATACTTTTATAAAAAGAGAGTCATAATTAAAGAAAGAAAACAAACCAAACCAAAATTAAATAAAACCTAAAATAAAAAATCTTGCATACATAATTTTCTGTTACATTATGTTGCAGTATTTTTGGCTTATAATACCTATATTTAAAAATTGTGGCGTCGTGATGCAGCGGGACTGTATATGTAAGTAAACACGACGGTTGTGGGTTCCATTCCCACTTGGAGAATTTCATTATTATCATATTTTCCCTCTGACAGCAAAATCAAGCGCAGCGTTTAGTTCCGCCACTTGTATATAGAAATATTTTAATGCTTAATAAAATCTATTTGTGTTTGGAAATAACGTCTAACTTAATACTAAGCTCTCTCTGCTTCCCATGCTTTATAAGGGAAGACTAAAAAATGTCGAATAAAATCTTCACTTAAGATTTTTAAAGTATTGTCCCACACTAAAAGAAGAAAAATACTTTTTTAAAATCGTATAAAAAATCGAACGTAGCAGAATTTGAACCCGCGCCATTCATGTTGAGCAATAACAAACAAAAACAAAACCAAAAATATAGACGTAATAAAAAAAAGTATTTAAAATGTCATTAAAGTCATTGTAATGACTGGAATCAGAGAAACAAACATTGCAATTCATTTTTCAAACTGGAAGCTCCAAATAATGTAAATGGCCATCAATCATACAACAAAAGACCAAGAGATTCATAGTTCAACCTTTATTTCTTTTAAAACATCAGTGGTTTTTGCGTGGGAATGTTTTTTTTTCATATGGTTTTAAATTATTTTCCTCAAAAAAATTAAAATTTTAACTTAAATTTAACTTTAATTATACATTTGCAAAACATCTGCTTGGCTCGTGAGGGATTACTTTACCGTATTACAGACGGACGGAGCTTGTTTTTTTTTTATTATAACAGCTTATACAGATTTTGAGATTTTATTTTTAAATGTGAAATAATTTTTAATGAGATGAGATGAGAAATAAATATATATTTTTCGTGGCTAAATATCGTGGCTTTTAATAAAGTGTGCAGTTATTTATTACCAAATCAGATACTCAATCGTGGTATATAGAACTTTTTACAAATAATTAAGTGCGGCTGAGTTGCGCCGTTCAACTCACAATTACTCGATAAGTGGGCGGAAAGTAAGTGACGGAGTGCCTTAACACTACGGTTCCTTTGCTTACATTACTATGTGCGGGATACAGCTTGTATAAATGTTTATTTGAAGATATATATATGTAACTAAAAAAATAATATATTACTAGGTAGTATCATAGAATCAAGTAGTTTTTTTTTTGCTTCACGCTGAATCCCGCACATTGCAGAGGAGACAGAGAGAACCTAGTGCTAAGGCACTCCTTTCCATGAACTGCCCCATAGCACACTAACCCCCGACAACCTACTACCCCTGGCCTCTTGAATATATAACAAAATCAACTTGCTATAATATTTCGTAGTTCCAACAAACAGCAATACGGTTCTGACTGACAAGACACCGATAATGGGCTCGTGGGAAGTGTACCGTGTGTATTCAATCAGTGCTACGCTAATAGTTGTATTAGTCAGTATATTGTGTGTGGACGATGATTGATTTGATTATTTTTGTTGTACTATATTGTATCGAAAAACGTAGTGTTGAGATTCTCCGCTCTTTTTTTTTACCGTTAAATTATTATACGTCAAGCAAAATAAATTTACGCAATGTAGCAAACACCACACCACCACAAGGCAACCCGCCACTCAATACACAATGCCCCGAGAATTCGGTGAAAAGTGCGACAACACTAGATTCCCTCTGCCTACTCAGCTATATACAATATGAAGCCAAAAATTAATATTATTTAATATTTTACTTCGAATCACTTCTGTATATTTACTTATATCCTGACTGTATGCATATTCCTCGCGTAAGTAATGAGAAAATTGAAGCAAAATTATCATTGTTTCATGGAACATGTTATTAAATAAAAACAATACAAATACAAAAATTAAATTGAAGTTTAAGTAACAAAGGTATTATATATATATAATACATACTAGCGACCCGCACACGGATTTACCCGCTTGAACTACACAATTATGTATTTAAAGATAATATTCTGTAGCAATTTTGTCAATTAAAATGTTTTAAATTGATATTACTATTTTATTTATGAACCGTTTGTTATAAAGCAAATAATAAATATTTTTTCAATCGTACTCTTTGATGCAGGGCGTTGTAGTTTTGAGTACGTAGTATTATAGTAATAATTTAAATATTTTTGTTTAGGTTTACGCTGTCTTCCGCACATAGCAACCCTGCTGCTGGTAAGCAGCCCTCAGCTGGGAACCTAGTGTTCGGCCGTTCTCAATTTAAACACTTCAGTTCCCGCTGAATTCTTGTAGCATTGCGTGGCGGAATTCAACGCTGCGCTTTGATTTGTTAACTTCTGGTAATAAGGGAAAGAAAATATTAAATATTAGCAGCCTATTACTTTTATTATATTTTTTTATACAGAGTGGCGTGGACTTTATTTTAGAATTAATGAAACTGAAGGTTTTTGTAGTATAATGTATTTACATATATTTAGCAATTTTTGTAGTGCTCGCGCTTAAAGTAATACGATGGCGATCCATGATAAAAATAAATATTTAATAATAATAATATAAAATAATATATTATATTCACTCATTTCATGTAATGTAAGCGAGAGCACACAAAATAATAATAAAGCACGATGTACTCCCATATCAGATTACTGGACCAAGAAATATGTAAAAAATATGCACCGACGGACGCAAACATGGTATCAAATGTATGTATTATTCAATAGGTTGCTCCAAAACAATATCTATCTAGGATTATACCGCGATATTATTGCTTTCCAATCGTATTATTTATTTATATATTATAAGCGGAAACGTAAATGGTCCCTTAGGGTTTTTTTTTTTGCTTAATTTTATTCAGTGGGTATATGCGTAAGGTAGTGAAGTTCTCTTCTATGTTCTCTTCTTGAGGCCAGTCGTGGCGCAGCGGCACGAAGTGTGACTGTAAAGCCGACTGGTTGTGGGTTCGATCCCCACTCGAGGAGATGAAATATTTACTTAAATTTATATTTCTATTTTCTTCGCTCTGGTGTCGAGGTTAAGCGCGGCGTTGAGTTCTGTCACTCAACACGTAATGCCTCCAGAATTCGGCAGAAAGTGGGGAACGGAGTTTCTTAACACTAGGTTCCCTCTGCCTACCCTGCTGTGTGCGGGATACAGCGTGAAGCTGATTTATTTATTTAATTTTTTCTTTTCTATGGAACCTTTAGTTCTCCACTTTTCTGTATTGAGTGATCTTTGCCTGGAAGCCAGAGCAAATAAATGGAAATATTAAATATGTCATTCCCTCGGGTAGGAATAAAACGCACAACCGTCGTGTACAAAGTCACACGCTCGCTACAAAAGGACTCGGTCAGCCTCTTTAATATACGATAGGCAAATCAATTTGTATATACATACGCACTACTTATATAATTATTGAAGTTCTATAAAACAAAATTCAACGTAAATATTAAATGATTTGAATTTGTATTTTTTGTGTATCATCCTATCATTCTAGTCAATCGAGATAAACTTCCACCACAGCGTTTCCATCTATATACGTTTGAATAAACGGGTGCTTTTAATAAGTATATAACATCAAGATCCTAATGCCTATAATAGTATATTATTCTGTACCTACTGTATACAAAAATATTTTTATATTTGCCAGCCTTGTATTGAACAATGATAATATGACAAAAGGAAAATATAAAATTTATAAATTTAATAATTGATGAGAAACGAGTAGATCTCCCCAGTACATACAAAAGGGGAAGTACCTACGCTACGTCGACCCGACGCTCGAGTTCCTTTGTTAAAAATAAATGTCACTTGTGAAGGTCATAATTGAAACGTTATTCTCTCTCTTCTCAGTATTTCTAAGGCTTAGTATTGTAAAGCAATAATCGAAAACCGAGTAACCCCGTAAAACATTGTACGGAGAGCAGTTTCGGAATCCAAATGTATTTTTAATGGTACCCCGCGGGCAATCAATTTTAGTTCAGAAAGCCTTCGAGTACGCCTTCCCCACACACTGCATTGTACGCGCTACGCTGTTCTTATTTTGGTTATGAATGCATAAAATATTAATATGGGATAACAGATTTGTGATACGAATGGATAGGGCTTGAAGGTCTAACGGGTTTGTTATGATAAAATTGTAATTTGTACTGGTATATAGGGTGTGTTGTTATATTTGGTAATTCACAGATTTTGTATTAAATTGTAATGTAGAGAAAAATTTGGGAGTAAGCAGTGCCGTTTTCTACTTTCTAAAGTATATAATTTCTTCGTCTTTAAATGGCTTATTAAAAATTAAATACAAATGAGGAATAGGACAACAAAAAATATTAGAAGATTATTCGGAGATAACTATTAGGAAATAAAAACTCATAAAAATATTCCCTGTAAATAAAGAAATATATATTAAAAAAAATGTTCATTAAAAATATTCTCCAACAAAAACAATATAAAATTCTAATTATTTAAAATTAGCTAACATGCTACTTTTAATATAAAAATCAAATACGAGTACGTACATACGAAACGTCGACAAAATTCACTGTAACATTTTACACCTAGATCGGTGTATGTGTCAGAAGAGCGGGATTGAACTAGAACGAGGGCTTTGAATTTTCTCAAGATTTAAAAATGTTATAT
Organism: Heliconius charithonia; assembly: GCA_030704555.1. Lineage (NCBI taxonomy): Eukaryota > Metazoa > Arthropoda > Insecta > Lepidoptera > Nymphalidae > Heliconius > Heliconius charithonia. The sequence continues at coordinate 2,562,151 of CM060819.1, read as the reverse complement.
CACATATCCGTTGTTACGGAAAAAAGAGATGAACGCCAAGGTTGGTATAAACTTTTCAAATCTAAAATGATTCTTTGATTTATGATTCTCTTTTTATTTTTATTTTTTCATTTAAATAAATGCGTGTTGTATTTTAAATACAAATCTTTCTTTGATAGGTAATTGAACCCATAACTGTTAACCAGAATGCCAATTTACAATTGTAATGTATAATTTTAAAGCTTCACGCTGTATCCCGCATTAAGCAGGATTGACAAAGGATACCTCGTCCCTAGGACACTCGTTTTTCCACTTTCGAGACATTACGTGTTGTATTGTGAAACTACTTAATATTATACTCCACTGAATAGAATTTGAATCCACAACTGTCGCGTTTGCAGTCAAATCCTATGCCGCTACGCCATAGCGGCACAAAAGTCTTTTAACAAACGCAAAAATGGTTCTTGGGAATTTTATATGGTAACCCTACACTTCTCTTCAAAACAATGGTCAAGCGCCTAATTGCCATGAAACGAATGCTTGATGAATTCGTGTAAATTTGACTTCAAAATACGTATAAATGTTTTCTTAGCTTATATTCCAAATTGTGTAATAAAATAGTATAATATTATTATTTTCATATAATTGATAACATCGTGATATATAATTATAGTAAAAGTGGCGGTCGTGGGTTCGATTTGATTCGTTATGTATAACATTTTTAAAGTCTTTAAATAATTGTTGATTACGTATAAAAATTATTACGTAGTGAGATTTGAACCCGAACCTTAGAGTAGTTAGAAACTTTTATATCCTTGATAAAATGTCTTTTAATATTACTAGTAATAAACGAACAAATCTATTAACAAATAATGGAGAGCGAAGAACAAATTCCTAACAAAAAAGAAGTGTAGACATTACTCATAAAACATCATTAAAAACATAAATGAAACTAAAAAATCAGCTTCTCGCTGTATCCCGCACACGGCAGGGTAGGCAGAGGGAACCTACTGTTCAACACTCCGATCCCCACTTTCTGCCGAAATCTGGAGGCATTGCGTGTTAAGTTACAGAACTCAACGCCGTGGAAGAACTTAGCCTCGACACCAGAGCAAAAAATGGAAATATAAATTTATGTAATATTTCATCACCTCGAGTGGGGATTGAACCCACAACCAGTCGGTTTTACAGTCATACTTCGTGCCGCTGCGCCGCAACCGGCCTCAAAAAACATAAGATACCAAAAATATTATACATAACATTATTTATTATGCAATCAGGGATTATAACAAAATGACAGCTGTGTATGTCATAATAGAATTAAGTAGTCAATAGCCAGATTATATCTGATTTCAACAAGGATTTAAACGATAAAAATAGCTTAACGTTTATTACGTGAAAATATATGTATAACAAATATGGTCAGTCGTGGCGCAGGGGCACAAAGCGTGACTTTAAGCGCGGTAGATTATTGGTTCGATTGTCATTCGTTCATCTTTTTTATTTTTTTTTATTATTATTTTTATTTCTTCGCTTTGGCCTCGAGTCAAAGCACAGCATTGAGGCTCAACACGCAATGTCTCCAGAATACGTAGAAAAATGGGGAACGGAGTGCCTTTACACTACAACTATTTCTCTCTGCCTACCCCGCTGTGTGCGGGATACAGAGTAAACCTAAAAAACCAAAACAAAAACTAATATTTTTAGCTCCATGAAAATAATCTAGTCACTAATCACTTAGTTATCCATTGGTTGCTCATAAATAAAGCTATATAATCCGATCAGTCATTTAAGTATTAATGGGTATTTAAATATTTAATGAGAGAGATTCGAATTTCCTTTCATTGTGTAGAGTATTTGAGAACGTCGTGACGCAGTGGCAAAGAGTGAGATGTAAAAATGATTTCGCGGTAGATTCCCAATCGGAGTATGAATTGTGTTCGTTTCCTCGAAAACAGAACTTCGTCGCCCAACACGCAGTCAAAAATTGAGGGGTGTGTAGGTTACGGAGTGCCTATTCTCTCTGCCCACTCTGCTATTACGTGATACACCGTAAAAGTAAAAAATATGTTCTTATTTTTTATAATTTAAAAATGTTATTCCACACTTAGGAAAGAAAAATACTTTTTTAAAAACCGTATAAAAATTTGAACGCTACATTCAAATTTTTATACGTTTTCTAAATAAATACATATGTCTTTTTAATGTTAATAAAAAAATAAAACTCACTACATATACATCAAAGAGTTGTTTTGGAATGGAATCTTACACCTAATGGGATGGACAATGAAATGCACATCTATATGTAAAGTTCAAATGAACCGTCTCCGACAAGAAACCACAGTTTGTGTAATTGCCTCGTAAACTGTAAACGACATAATAAATGTATTCATCCAATACAAAACCGTCGCTTTTTGTAAGATACTCGCTTTGAGAGTAAATTAGACGATCTCCGCCAAATTCCACAGGAACACGTTGCTTTACAACTTCAAGTAATATCAGCTTTTAGGTAGTACTGTGTGAGCGGTGGGAGGGAAGGCAAATATGAGAGCAAATCAAATAGGTTAATGTGGTGTGCATATTAGAAGACTTACGAAACGTTTACTATTTATTGGATTTAAATCTTAAGTAGAGATAGAGATATGTTGTCTTATATTTGGATATCATTCTCTTATTGCGTATATAGATTCCGTTATATTGCTCCCGTCCGTTTTGTTTATATGTATTTCTTATATTTTTTTATTTCTCCGAATGGCTATTGAGTTTGAGTATTGGAGACAGCTAGATCATTCTTTAATTCCTACTTCTCAAATGCGCAACGAAATTACATTCAACAAAATTTTTAATGTTATTTTATGTCAATGTTTATAAATAAAATGAACCTTCCTTCTAGTTCATAAATATTTAATGTCAAGCTCATTAGCTTATTGCAAATGCCTGCTAAAAATTCAACTAATATAGATACTAAAGGCGCACAGTGGTATAAATAAGCCTGTGACTGGAACGCGACGGTTATGGATTTGATTCTCACTCGGGAGTATGAATTATTATGTATTGACATTTTCATGACTTAGTATCAAAGCAAGAGCGGTGTTCAGTCCCACCACTCAACACGCAATGCCTCGAAAATTCAAAGAAAGTGGAGAGCGAAGTGTCAGAAAAACACAAACACAAAAAAAAAACCAAAATATCAGTCATTGTTTAAGAATGAAGGCACTCCTTATATTATTCACATTTCACACCCAACATGCATTGTCATGATCACGAAGTGCAGCTATTACCAATACCAAAAAAAAACAAAACAAAACCTTGTCGATGTCACGCCTATGCAGTTCCGACGGTTCTCACGGAGCCGAACAAACAACTCCTTGTACCAAGAAAAGTAACGTGATACTCTACACCCACTTTCTCATGCCACACGTCCATTGCTCGCTCACAAATCGAACAAAACAGCTCTATTTCTAAGATATTCTTCAATGAATACCGAACATGGTCTATAGTATTTCAACAACCTGATGTTCCGTTGACAGCGAAAACAATATCCTAGAAAATAAGAGAGCCGCGATGTTCGACACGTCGGTATGTATGTATGTATGTATGTACAAACTGCCCGTGGGAAAGGTCCGGGGGCGTACGATAATTACCTAGTTTGTACACCCTAAACCCTTCGGCGAATACCAACTGTAATTACAAGGCAAGGTGAGCTGAATGATAGGTTGATCGTGGTGCATTATCGTTTAGGGTGTTGTGCCTCGGGGTAAAAGTGAGGATTTTTTTTTTGGACCTGGACGGCCAGGGCTTGTGGATAAATTTTTTATATGTTGATTTTAATTCCGAAGGCTTAAATTGAATATTTTATATAGAATATATATGGGCTGGTAAGGTGAAGCGTGCAATTGAGTTTGGCATCTGTTTTTAAAAAATAAATATCTTGAACGGTCTATATGGTACGTACATATATAACGTTGATTTATCTATTACTACATATGAGGAGACTAGATGGAAAAATTAAATATGAAAATATTAATATATTGATGAGCGCTAATAATATTTTGATTAAAAATTTTGAAGGCATCAAGCTTATGCCAGAACAATTTTTTATATTTTTACACGCTCTACGTTTTTATTAAAACATGGTGGAACTAATAAAATATATTGAAAAGATCCCGTTATTAAGACTCTTTCATTTTTATGTAAAAAATGGCAATATGAATGGCACAGGGTGACATACATTTTGCTTTTTGCGTCGACTTTTTCCAAATCTGACGACAGTTCTGGTGAAATTGATACATTACGTGTATTGTACGTTTTATATTTTACCTAATTTAGAGTAAATATATTTAAAGAAAAAGAAATAAAAATAAATAACTTATCTTACGAGACTATCATATGTATTTAACAGTAATATAATCAATACAATTGAGTTTTTTTTAACTTCACGGTGGGAGAGGAGTGTTAAGACGTTGTTTGTTTTTTTTTGTTGTTTGAACCTCACTCTCCACAGAATTCTGTAGATTTGATTATTTAACAATATATAAGGTTATTTACAATTTTCTCATTATTTGTAGACAGTTGATAGAGATAATAAGGATCATTGTCAAATATTTTTCAATATGAAAATATGATGCTGGTACGAAACCTTAGTTTACCTACTATTTACTGCATGTGGCAGCTATGTCTTAACTCATTTATTAATTATATATAAAGTACTTGTAAAGTTGAAATTATGGTATTAAATCACGATTTATACGAACATTTAAACACAAAAAAGCAAATAACCAGAAATGAATTAAAATTAAATCACTTAAATACATACACCACGCAGCTTTAATTAATTTAAGTGGCCCACAAAGAAACGAAAAAATAAATACAAAGTACATTTCTTATGTCAACTATAACAATTGCTATAGAAAAGGGCAAAAATAAAATAAAAGATTAGGTGTTATAGTCTGGTTTCCTGCATAATCCCACAATCAGTGAAGCGCGACCGCACGTCCTACCAGTTACCAGTTTACCGCCTCGTCGCCGAAACAAATGTTTGTTCTTTACAAAACACAATTCACACACAAAAAATGGAACAAGTTAATATAAAACAAGTAAAAAGTTCTACGGTAGATCCTAAAAAGTGTGAAAAATTAGTTTTTTTTATTATATGTTTACTTTTAGATGTCCTTCTTTATTTACGCTTTGGGTCAATGCTAAAGTGCTTTTGTTTTAGGTTTTGTTACTTGATAAAAAATATGCACAAAATTGTTATTAACTAAGGAATAAAATATTTTTTTATCTTTACTGTGTACCACCGGTTGCACAGTGTTAAGACTCTACGTTCCCTGCCGCGCTTCATTATGTTACCAGAACGAGGAAATGACGATATTTTATTTCCTCGAGTCGGCATCGAATCCGTAACCGCCACAGTCGCAAGTAACTTTTTGAAATATATTTGATAAATATCCAAAATAATATTTATATCTCGTGCCTTCTTATCGAGGGTTGTTTGTACAAGATCGATTAGTCTCAAAATTGTTGACAGGTCATGTCAGTCCGTCTGTCAACACCTGATAATGTTACCTTTTCTACCAAACGTAGAATATATAGAAGGTTAACTTATCTTAGAACTTTTTACTGTTCAAAGAAAGACAGCTGTTGACATTTCGCGTCGCGTCGCCTCGAATAATATTTGCTTCCTTCAATTTATCTGCACTTAAATACGCTTTACATACATCAATAGTATGTAAATAGAGGTGTTTTACCACTAAGATTGTGGGTTTGACATTTTTTTTGTTTATTTTTATAATATTCTCCATTTCTGTTCCGTTTATATTTTCATTATAGCGCAGTCAAGACCCCAGTTACTGAAAAGGGTTATAGGTTCATAGCCTCTTCTAGGTCCATAGCGGAAGATTTATTTGGTAATGATACTATTAACATTGGTTTGTCTGGGTAACCGTAAACCGCGTTCTGAGCGCTCTCAACATCAATATTACAGAAGAGAGTGACGCAACACTGTGCTAACCGTTTTGAATTGTGAAGGTAAAAAAAATAACAAATTTTAAAAAGCAATCATTATGATTATTATTTATCCATTATTTCACGCTATATCCCGATCACAGCTGGGAGGCAGAGGGAACCTAGTGATAAAACACACCGTTACCCACTTTCCGCCGAGGTCTGGAGGCATTGCGTGTCGAGTGGCGTAACTCAACGCCGCGCTTCGCCTCGACACCAGTGCGAAGAAATGAAAATATAAATATAAGTAAATATTTAATTTCCTCGAGTGGGGATCGAAACAACAATCAGTCGATTTTACAGTTACACTTTGTGCCACTGCGCCATCACCGGCGTCTAAATATAAATTGTTAATTACCATCATAAATTCCAGTCATCACAGACACGTATGTTCATAATAACATGGCTTAAGCAAGACGATAACATTGGTTCTATATTACAACATATTATAGTAAATCTCTTTCTAATATTACGTGACTGTATACGGTGTGACTTTTGACCCAGAAGATGTCTACCAAGGTTTCGATTCCCCGATTCTCACGATCATGACCTTTTGATAAGCCGTACTATCTTATTTGCTTGCAACATAATATTGTAATTGATAATAAATACCATTGTTGTAACAAAATTGTAATCATTTCAAAAGCCATGTACATATGTACTTATATGAGTGTTTGTGGCACAGTGGTTGTGGGTTTGATACTCACTCGGGTGAATAAATTGTTTTCTTCTCCCTGCTGTGGTAGAATAAAGTTCTTCTAACTAAGTATGAAGTAAAAAAATAAATTTAAAAAATGTATATTGCTCGACGCCTTTATGTGTATGCAAAAAAAATGCAGACATTTTTTCTGCATAAGCTTCAGAATTCTTTTCAAAGAGAAATGAAATACGTGTTTAAAACATATTGATAGCAGTCGTTAAGCTATGTCATTTACTACGTTAAAAATTTTCCATGTATGGAACACGAATCCAGGTCATACACTATCTGTGCTGCCGAATTCAAATAAGTTCAATTATTTTTAAGAGATCCTCCATATAAAATATTGTATGTTTCACGTATGTATGTTATTTGATATTATAATTTAGCTTATTTTAGACAGTATCTGACTTTAAATGTTGTGGATTCGATTTCCATCCGGAGCTTAGTGATAAGTAGATAGATATATTACTAAAATAGTTTTCAAAACTATTCAATGTTTCAAAATTAGGCGGATAGTGTAAAATGGAGTGTCTGGATACTGGATTCTCGCTGTTTATGGTACATCGTTCATTTAGAGAATCGATGACGTAATTGCATTTAAAAAATAAATGAAATATATCAATGAACGCGGGAAGACTATTTACGGAAAAACTATTTCGAAAAGTGCAAATACGTAATTGTTTCACTAAGTGAGCGATATGTTTAATTATTTGGGACATTATGGCACTTCCTTTTTGGCAAGGAATTCCTCTCTCTTCTCCGCGATTTTATCATTAAATGCATTTCACTTTTCTCCATCACATTCAGCATCATGCTGCATCTAGCACATAGTATGGTAGGCAGAGGGAACCTGTTAACCTTCCTTCTTAGCCCTATTAAGACGATCGGTTCCAATTAACACACTTCCGTTCCCCACATTCCGAAGCATGAAGCATTGCGTGTTGAGTGACGGAACTCAACGCAGCGCTTTGCCTTGTTACCAGAAGGAAAACATGAAAATATTAGCTCTTGCGCGCTCTTGTGCCCTTATACCACGACTGGTTCAAGTTAACTTTTCGTAATACTAAATGATCCTTTACACCACAAAATACGAACAAGGCCTAACCATAAATCTTTTTGTTTCGTATGCTCATCTTAGCCTATTATATATTGGGAAACTGATTCCAATGTCACGCTGTGTAGAGTGGTGTAGTAGTGGCCAGATTATTTATATATATAAAACAAGAATTATTTTATGTTGAATTTGAACTTCAAAGATTTTTTTGTACATTTTATTACGTTATTACAATGTTATTATAGTAATACGCAGCTTTACGTTTTTTCTTACATAGCAAGATAGGCAAATGTATTCGATTATCAGGATACTTCCATCTCCACTTTCCGCTCGATTAGATTTTCTAAGTATGGAGATGGAACTTAACACTGTGCTTTATCTCATCAGAAATTGAAAAAGAGAATAATTCAAATATAATTATTACCTGGCTTGGGGCTCGAACTAATTACCATTGCAATTACTATTCGATGATAGACACTGTTTCACTGTGTCACGATGGCCTCAAATACAATAATGCTTTTGTATTCATAATAAAAATCGGTCAAGTGTGAGTCGAACAAGCGCATCGAGGGTTTGATACTAATTTCAGGAATTTATGTCAACGGGAACTACAACTTATAAAAGTAGACAAACTTAAATTTGCAGAACTGCAAATAAAAATTTATAATTGTTTTTTTCTATGTAAATATCTATAACTTTCTACTTTTTGGAGTTTTCCCTTTATTTTAATTAGAAGTTCTCACTTAGTGTCAAATTTCATAACTGCAAGTAGGTCTTACAAGAAGAAAGCACCCTATTTTCGTTTAAGCGGCGAATTGCATACAAAATGAAGCACAAACGATGCATAAACGCTGGTTTCTTTCGCTTGCGTTGACTTAGAAACTTGTTTTTTTTATATAATATTAAAAATATTATTATTAATATGAACTATATCAGTATTAATATCAAAAATATTAATAATTTCACCTTGCATTTAGGCAATTAAAAAATAAATAGCGTAACAGACAACAAAGTAATCCTATAAGAGTTCCGGTTTTTTGAAAAAAAGAAACAGCATTACGGAAATTCTAGAAAAATCTTCTAGAAAATACGCTGTACTACAATAATAAATAATAAATCCAAAAGCTTGGAAAACTAATGAAGTGTGTGTGTGTTGTGTTTCGAATGAACAAACACCTTTATCTCTCATTCTCTTATACTCTTATTCTCTTAATCGTAACTCGGTACTGGAGTTCACTGTAGGTAGAAGGTACTAGAGTATCGTATTTAGTTTCAAAACAATTTTATACGTGAGGCTAAGCAATAGTCACATAGCGTGAAGGATAAGGATCGGCAAATTACCTACGAACACGTATTTGTTTTTCACTGATTCAATAAAGCACCCATAGAAAATTGTACTTAAATATAAATAATGTATTGTTTTGTATTGTTTTGTATTGTATTGTTTATCTGTTGAAATTTATAAGTACTATTGCAGTATCACTGTGTAGTAGATAAATTTTATAAGATTGTTAAATTTTCTATGAACACTATGGATTTTATTTGGTGGTATTTTCTTGTTTTTTTTAACATGATCTTATTAGTTCCATTTGTAAGTAACTATATAATAAAATCTAAGAACCTCAACTTCTCCAACTTTTTTTTTATGTAGCATGGTAGGCAGAGGGAGCCTTGTGTTAAGACTTTTCTTCGAACTCTAGAGGAATTCCGTTTTGAGTGACGGAACTCAACGCTGCGCTTTACTCCCTGCTAAACTCAACACCAGAGCAAAGAAAAAAAATGTTAAATATTTTATTTCCTTGAGTGGTTATCGTACCTACAACCGCCGCGTTAACAGTCACACGCGTGTGCCCCTGCGCCATGACTCTCTTTCCCTCTTAAAATAGTTGTATCATGATGAAACTTAGTAGTTACAAGTATTTTAGGTTAAAATACAATAATGTGGTATCATCGAGATGGTCTGTTGATAGAATCAGGAATATTGGATTCTCCACTAATAGTACTATACTTTCTAAATCATTCTTGGACCTGGTTCAGGGCAGTTGGTGTAGAAAAACGTGTTTTTTTTAGTTACTACCTTTATATTTTACAAAGAAACATTGGATAAAGTGAATTCACTAACGCCTAAACTTTGTGGATTAAATTCCGAGCAACTTGTAAATTAGCCTCGAAATTCTCAAAGTAACATCAACAAATTTAATTTGATAAAAATTGGAAAGCATTAAAAAATCAAATCAGCTTCACGCTGGATCCCACACAGCAAATTATACAGAGGGAACCTAGTGTAAAGATACTCTGTTCCCCTTTTTGCGCCAAATTATGAATATCATATAATATATCTAATCGAACATATGATAGCTAATTTTATTTGTACGATAAAACCTCTTCTTTCACTAAAGCAAGGTGGATTACTCTATGAAAAATACACAATGAACATTAGCCAAAACCGACACGCGATACCCGAGTATCAGGCAGTGCCAGTCAAATATAATTATTATTGACAACTCAGCTCGTATTCACCATTCAAAATATTTTACCGAATTTCATCTTTGTTCGTTATTAAAATAAATAACAATAGACAGAGGAACATTGTTGGGTTGTATTTTGAATGTATGTATGATTGTGAGTTGTAAGCCAATTCTGAGTAAATAAGACTAAATGCGGGGTTGGATTCCGCCGTTCAACATCCAATGTCACTGGTATAAGCGAAAAATAGATCATAAACAATATTTTAGAAAGGTATATCAATTTAAACATATCGAGATTTTAGACGATATTAAAGAGATTCGATCTCGCTACATTAAAATAAATGAAATGGATACTATTTTTCTTTGTTTGGCGTTTATTGTCACTTTTGGCCATATTAATAAAATAATGGAACATAAGCTAAATTAATGTCTACTAAATTATCTCTACCTACCGAAATATAGAGGTACGTTAATCTAAATAAAATGTAATTTAGTGAAAGGTAAACATAACATACGTTTATGTAAATCACATACACGCATACGATTGTGGTTCAAATGTTACGAAACAATGCGCTTTTCTGCGATGTATCATAAAGAATATTCTACTTTTTCATGACCTAAAAAAAACTATAATTGTATAGAAAACCGACTTTATTCATTTACTTCAGCTTTAAAATGTAAAGTACATTGTATTGGTATACTTATATTTCTAGTATTAAAATATTTTACGGAATAGAGGTCTTTTCTTTTATTTTAAATAGTGTAAAATTTTAATTATTTTAATTATAAATAATTTATTTATCATTAAAACTCTAATCAATCAATGAATCTTTAAATTAATTTATAAGCCATATTTATTATATTTTTCTTTTCAGCTTACACTTTATATCGCATATAGCAGAATAGGCAGAGGAAGCCTACTGTTAAGACACTTGGCTTCCCATTTTCTGCCGAAATCTGAAGGCATTGCTTGCATTGAAGTGGTGGAACTCAACGCAGCGCTTTATCTCCACACTCGAACTCGAATCGAACTCACGATCTGGCGCGTTTACAATCACATGATACTGCTACTACCCCTGTGCCACAACTGGCCGCGACCGCAACAAATATATATATATATATATAAACTGTAAATTAAAGAGAAATTCTAAGAAATGTGACGTCAACCACATAGTGGGTTCCGCTCCGAAAAGCAAGCCAGCACTAGGTCCTTGCCCTTTGCAATGCGATACACATGAGCTGTACGTCACGTACGATGTGACATTAATCTGAGATATCATTTCTAACCTAGAAATTTCATTAGAGGAACTGTCAAAACATATACTGGAAACTGGTGTTTTTCAAATGTTATAATAATATAAATGCAATGTGTTTTACGTGCATGGCCGGAGATATGAGCAAGAGACGTTAAAATACTGGGAAATTTTGACAGATTTTATTTGTTATACGCTGTACTTGATTTATTAATAATTTCAAAGTTGTATATAACTGTGTACTATGATTTAGGTTTGAAATTTGAAAATATTTTTTAATAAATAGTTGTAGTATAGAAATATAATCTATATAAAATATAGCGGGTTCTATCCCCATGTAAAGCCCACCAATTCCCACTCGAATAATTGAAATATTTTCATTTCTTCCCTCTAGTGACCAGGTAAAGCGCGGCGTTGAGTTCCGCCAATCAACATACAATGCCTCTAGAATTCGGCGGAAAGTGTGGAGCGGAGTGTTTTGACACTAAGCTCCTTTACCTACCCTGCTAAATGTGGGATACAGTGTGCAGTTGAATTAAAAAAAAAGTATACGAAGCACAGTAGCAAACTATATTTTTATTATTGTAAAAATATTACATTGTATATAGCAAAATTTTACATTCAATCACCCCTATACCAGTATATCGTTTTTGATTCTTTTAATTGAATATTCATTCCGTTTCGTTTTAGCTCTTTGATTTTAAAATATTCACGCATATATACATTGATGATATAAAATAAAAAAAAAAAAGTTAAACCAAAAAAGTCCATACACGAAATTCAATATCTATATTTTAGGTTCACCAGTTGAGTGTTAGCAACTTCTGAAAAAATGTTATATCTACATATATATATATTTTTTTAATCTTGTTATCGGTTTATTGCACCGGCCTCGGCCAATATTTTAGGTCCCAGCCATATTTGCTTTCGTCTAGTCTATTTTCAACTGGCTTAGGTTAGTTTGCACTGCAGGCAAGGCAGCAGGTACACAGCCCGCTTCACTGGATGTAAATTGTATGGACGTGCAGAGAATAATGTCGCTACTGCGATTGACCGTTGATTGTGTAAAAATGTTGGGTCATAATCGATATTTAATGTTGACAAATTGATATTTATATAGGAGTTTTTAAAATTTTTACTACATTTCAACATTGCGGAATTTGTCTATATACTGTGACTACTAAGCTATACGTTTTTATCAATCAAACACACGCCTCTCGCCTTAGAAGTTAGAGCACTTGGATGGTTTCTCAGAGACGTGGATTCAGGTCCAGCTACATAACTTTTATATGTGTTTTCTAAAAATATATTTCTACTTAAATATACCCAAAATTTTGTCAGTCAACAATTGGCACTCATCTAATACATAATGTTTCCAAATAAAAAAAAGTTGAGAAAAGAGTTTTCTATCTGGTAACTAAAAATTAAAAAGAAATCAATTGATAATCGCAGAAATTGTAATTATTTTTAACATTTTTTAAGTGTTATTCCACACTTAGGAAAGAAAAATACTTATTTAGAAACCGTACAATAACTCCTGGTCGGTTTACAGGTAGCACGGGTTCGAGTCCCGCTACGTTCAAATTTTTACGTTTTCTAAATAAATAAATTGTAATTAGCTTAAATATCAATAATGATATCGTACATACGAGTAGATATTGAATGTAGTTGATCACCATTTAGTTGCAAGACTACCGACTAAAAGATTACTCTCGAATGCGTTACATAAATAACTCAAAGTGTTTCTGCTACTTCACCAGACTGTGTGGTACCTACATACATGTAAAATGAAGATATTTTTAACTTCAAGCTAAAAGTAAGTATGTACTTTAAAATTTGAAATTCGTAAATTTTTAAAAAGACACCAGCTCTGATTTGAATAGCACAGCAAGGTAGGCGGGGGGAATCTAGTGTTAAGACACTCCGTTCCCCACTTTCTGCCGAATTCTGGAGGCATTGCGTGTTGAGTGGCAGAACTCAACGCCGCGCTTTGCCTCAACACCACAGCGAATAAAATGGAAATATAAATTTAAGTAAATATCTCATCTGCTCGAGTGGGTATCGAACCCACAACCTTTTGATTTTACAGTCACACTTCGTGCCGCTGCGCCATCACTGGCCTCAATATTTGAATAGTTAGTAGTACAATATGTTTATAGTTTATACATTGTATATTAGTTATAATAATAACTTTACCAATTATACACAAAATAGGCACAGCGGCATAGTATCCGTATATATAATATAAGCACGACGGTCGTGGGTTTGATTATCATTCGCAGGATCGAAAAATTCTCATACCGTCGTTGTACTACGAAAATCAAATATGATATTGAGTTCCGCCACACAACAAATAATGTCTCAAAAATTAGGCGGAAACTGGAGAACGTGTAATAGTCTCTGAAACACTAAGTTTCCTTTGCCTAATCCTGCTAAATGCGTAAAATCTCACATTATTATTAAATCAAAAACATGGAAAATCTAAAATAAAATCTTGAAATATTGTAAAAACAAGTTGACTTGAGAAAAATATATTCTTCATATTTCCCTTTCACATCGCTACACATTCTGCAAACGATAAAAAGCCGACTAGATTCTATCGGACGCTCCTTAAAATATTAGCGAGACGACTCTCTCTATAATTACGACACCATTTTAGTTAATATAGACAGGTATCAAAAAGTAATTCAATTGAGTTATTTCTTATTTGTACCTCACGGGGAAACAATTTTATTAATTGAAGTAAGTGAAGTTCTCATTTTTATTCATTTTCTCACAGTTTTCTTTAAAAAATGTTCGCTCTCAACAACTCGATATAATATCTAAGAAAATGTCGGTGTATTTCTTATGAGGCACTTCGAGCATATTTGCCAAGTATCGTCCAATTTTCGAGACATTAATTGGAATGGAACTCAACGCCGTGCTTTGTCTTGTTACCAGAACGAGAAAATAAAACCATTAATTTTCTATAAAGGAAATTGAACCCACAACCGTTGCGTTGACAGACGTTGCACTACGAAAGCCTCATATACATACTTATATACAGATATACAAACAAATAGGTATATCTTATAATTTTATTCGCACATATATATCATATTAAAAATTTACTTTAACCAGCCAAAACAATTAGGTAAATTATGCACGCGTCCCGCATGACCACAAGCCGTGATGATTACATTGCCAGAAACTCTTACTGCTGAAGTAAAATTTGTTAGCCAGCTTTATGAGATCGTTTCGTCCTCATATAATCGTAATTTATTCTATAATAATTATACTTAGTGCATAATGTTTCCTTATTTCGTGTACAAATTGTATGTAACATTATGGAAACGATTGTTCGTTCTCCTTAAAAATAATCATATTCATATTTCCTGCAGTCTAGGGGATACAGCGGTGAGCTTTTGAGGCCAGTCGTGGCTCAGCGACATATGAGTGCGATTTTAATCGCAACAGACTGTGGGTTCGATCCCATTCGAAGAAATGAAATATTTGATATTTTCATTTCTTAAATGAAATATTTGATGTTTTCATTTCTTCGATCTAAGTGGCGTTGAATTCTGCCATTCAACACACAATGCCTTCATAATTTGGTGAAAAGTGTTGAACGGAGTGTCTTATTGCGAATACAATGTGAAAAAATATATTTATGATTATAGAATTTGAGGCCAGTCGTGGCATAGCGGCACAAAGTGTGACTGTAAAACCGACTGGTTGTGGATTAGTACCCACTCGAGGAGATGAAATATTTACCTAAATTTATACTTCCATTTCTTCGCTTTGGAGTGCCTTAACACTAGGTTCCCTCTGCCTACCGTGCTGTGTGCGAGATACAGCGTGAAGCTGATAAAAAAAATATAAAATATTTGATTGATGATTTTTATAAAATTTTAATATAAAACGTTTTTCGTTACAATATTGTAGTTAGAAACATGTGCAATTATACATTTGAAAATACATTCATAAGGTTAAAATTATATGAATCCAACCAAGCATTTGAACGAAGCTAAAAATTACACAAAACTTACAATTTATTTAAAAGAACTTTACATCTAACGGCTAAAATTCTCATAAGCTAACAAAAAATTACTAAGCCATATTATCAAAAGATAAAAACTACTTTGAGCTGTTGTTTAATCTTGAATCCGTTTGAAATGAATACTGTAGTCATAAAATAATATTTTAAAGTGTTATTTACTCACTTTGAGTTATTAAAGTACGGAAATTCAATATAAAAATGTAAAATGTAATAATGATATCAGTTGTACACATTATCGTGCTTAGAACCTAGTGTTAAGACACCTATTTTTGCTTTTTTCAGTCTAAATTAGAGACATTATGCGCGGAACAGCGAAACTTAATGCCGCGTATTGTTTTGTTGGAGCGGGTAAATGAAAAAATCACACCCCTGAATAGAGTCGAACACATTGTCATATAATGAACAATAAAGAAATATTTTGTCTTAATACTGTAATGTGTACAGGTATGTCTTATAGTATGCTAGTTATGTTGGTGACCGGAGTGTCTCGACACTAGCTTCTATTTGCCTAATTCTTTGTTATTTGCGAGGTGTATATTTAGCTGTAAAAATTAAAAGGGGTTTTTTAAAAAATAAAAGAGCCCTATATAACTTAAGTTTACACTCATATCAAGATATACTTATCACGTAAAATTAAGATATAACAAACGTCATATTGCCTATTACAAACTGCGTGTAGAGAAGGTGCCTACCTATAAATACTTTTACCTATAAAAATGCTTGATATTACTATTTTAGTTAAAAAATTCAAATTCTTAAACCACAATGAATGATTTCTGATTCATAATAACAATTTTTATTAAATTACATATCAAAATATATATTTTCAAGGCTTCCTAAGCAATTTACATACATAAACAGGTAGCTACAAACAGACAAATATGTATATATATATAATATATACAATTGTACACCCAAGGGAGTCGTAGTCAAACCTAATAATAGGCTATAGGACATGTTTGCTAACTATTGCATATTGTATAGTCAATAACCGTCGTCTGGTTACAGTTAAAGACTTACTATACGATTGAAGAAACGGTATTGTATTGAAAGAATGTTATATATAAAAAAATAACTTGATTTTTATAAAACATAAGAGTTTAATGACTTATATTGGTTGATTATTTTTTATAATAATTATGCAGATGATAACATAAGACATAACGTATGAAAAGTATTTTTGTGTGTTTAGTGAACAAAAGAATCTAATTTATTTTAAATTAATTGTAACCTAACATCAATTATAATAACGTTTTAAATAATATTTACTAAAGAAAATAATATATTAAGTACCACTAATAGTAATAAATTATTAAACGACTTACCCACAAAAGGCAGGAGCAAAACCAAAAACATCCAAAAACAATTGTAATTATTCATCTTCATTATCGAAATATCTCGCATTAATTTCGAACGAAACACCGCAACTAGAACTGAACTGTTGTTCATTTAATTACCGCCAAATATTGGCGCGTTAACGTTAATTTCGCTTTCATAATTATAGTCAATTCACAAAATAAATTTAGTCCAAGACCTTAAAATACACAGCCTTATGAGAAATAAAAATATTTTTTTAATATTACAGCAAATAATTAAATTATTTATTTATTATTACAGAAAAAAAATATAAAAAGTTTTACGATGCGTTATATACACGAGTGAACTTCGGAACGTAAGGCATACACTGTAGCCGGTGATCGACCCTACCGGAACCACACTCGATGGGCTCGCGACTGCCGACTCTATGTGCACCGCACCGAAACGCTCTCTCTACAAATTTTTATTTACCACCACTCCCTACCCAATACAACTCTAACAGCCTAGTAATAAGGTTCAAAATGAAGTATTTTTTATTTTCGGAAGTATCGATAGTTATGCAAATGGGCTTATAGTTTTGTGGGGCGTACGCGCATTGAAAACCACGTTGCCCCATTGTTACTACAAAACCGTTCCCAAAACTAAAAACAATACCGTAAAAGGACGGCGATAAAGACGTTTAATTACGCAGGACTATGGAATGTGGATGTTTACGCAGTAAATCATAATATTCGTTTCTATTATGAAAATATATTATACGTGTTTGTTTTGATTTTTTTTTAATTTATTACGTGTTTCTCACTTTCTTCACTTTATTACGTATTTCTCTTGTAGCGCAGTTGTAAAGTGTTTGAGAGGGATAGATATTAATTGAAATTCCATTCGTAGCATTGCTTAGGTATGACCGTACGAGTCATACGAGTCGTACATATACAACAGTTTGAATAGTGCTCGTTAGAAAATTGGCGTTATGTTTCGTCATCCAACTTTTTAAAAAGTTCGATTATGTTTTTAAATGAAATTATTTTAACCGGATTAATCGCGTATATTTTGTATTTTTATACATTTTGGAAACTCGACGTTTCGAACACTTTACAGTAGTCTGTGGTCACTGGTAGACTGTATAGTTTCATTTAAAATGTATAATAATCGTGAAAATCAAAGAACTTATTATATTATGTTTTCTAATATATTTTAATATGCAATAAAGTGTAAAACGAAATGATGTATCGATGAAGTCTCTCTA
Organism: Heliconius charithonia; assembly: GCA_030704555.1. NCBI lineage: Eukaryota > Metazoa > Arthropoda > Insecta > Lepidoptera > Nymphalidae > Heliconius > Heliconius charithonia. The sequence goes on along the minus strand of CM060819.1, from coordinate 2,544,089 downwards.
TTATTACTAGCTTATCTTGCCAGACATTTGTAAATATAATGTTGACAGCTATAACAATACAAAATATGAAAATGCCTAATTAAGGCATTAAGGCCGTCGTGACGCAGGGGCACAAGGGTGTGACTGTAACGCGACGTGGGTTTGATATCCACTTGGGGGAAACAAATTATTATTATTCGTTTTTTCGCTCTGGCACCAGGCAAAAGCCCAATACCTCGAAACATTAGACGGAAAGCGGGGAATGGAGTGTCTTAACACTAGATTGCCTTTGCCTACCCTGCTATATTTGATGAGATGGGATACAGCGTGAACCTGACATAAATAGTTGCAGCGTTAATTAAAATTAATTAGGCAAATATAACAAGTAAGTATGTAATATATACTTGTTACATGTCTGAAGGCATTGTAATAACGTAATGGTAAGTATTTCGTGTTAACATACACCGAATGCCAAACCTAATTGGCAAGGTATGTAGAACACGGATTCAAAGAGACGAACGATAGCGTCAAAATCGGATATTGAAAACAAATTTAAGCGATTTTTAGAAGCATTCGAAAATATTTTACTATCAATTGCTTTTTTAAGTGTACGCTTTTTTTTAAACGTGTAAAATGAATATAGAGAACTTGGAGCAGAGTATCAAGACACTCCGTTCTCAGCTTTGCATTTGGATTCGAAACATTGCGTTTTGAATGGCGGGGCTAAACGCCGCGCTTTATTTTAGCAGATTAGAACTATTACAAATTTTTCTATATTTTCTTAGTAAAATATGGAAATACTTAAAAGATTTACACAAATTTATTTAATTAAAAAAAATTAGGCTACACGGAAAGGCTGTCGCGTCGTGGCAACGGTTGTGGGTTCAATTCCCACTTGGGGATTGAATTATACACTCTATTCGTATATATGAAAAGTTGGCGGTCCGGGGACCAGAGCGTTCTTTTTGCCTTCCCAGCTGTATGCGAAATACATGTCAAATAAAAAATATATGAAGATTGACATACTTTATGTAATTTTAAAAACATGCAGAGTTACGAATGTATCAAAAGTAAACAATATCTTCTCGACGCTTATCTTTTAAACATTTTATATACTCTTCTAGAGATAAGAAAGTATCAATTATACACACATATATAATGTATACTCACTTAAGTGTATATAAATGGTACTCTCATCATCTCACATATGAAGTCACTTACGCGAAATCTTGATTTCGAAAGAGGGCTTTGTCAAACTTTCATTTGCTTTTTGGTGGACTGAAAATGAAAACTGTAATATGTATCGTTTTAAGATATAATATTTTAAAAATATACAAGAAAAAATTGTAATATTTTTCGGTTAAAGTGAAAAGTGATTAGAATTTTAAAATTATTTAGAATTTTTTTTTTCAAGTGACTAAATAGAAATTATCCTTAAATTATGAATATTAGCAACAATATTCACTTTAGAAAGGCACTCCCAATTTATTATGTTAGTATACGACGGCTGTAAAAGCCAACACTACTGGATTTTCTAAAAAAAAAAAAAATAAATTAGCTTCACGCTATATCCCTCACACAGCAGGGTAGGCAGAGGGAACCTAAAGTTGAGACACTCCGTTCCCCACTTTCTGCCGAATTTTGGAGGCATTGCGTGTTGAGTGGCAGAACTCAACGCCGCACTTTTGCCTCGACACCAGAGCGAAGAAATGAAAATATAAATTTAAGTAAATATTTCATCTCCTCGAGTGGGGATCGAACCCACAACCAGTCAGTTTTACAGTCACACTTCGTGCCGCTGCGCTATGACTGGCCTCTGGATTTTCTAAATTATTAATATTTAGTGTTTCTCTGTAAAATATATAGGTAGGAGTAGGCAGAGGGGAGGGGCTGTTAGGACGCTGCCGTCAACTTTCCGCGCAAATTTTGTTCAATGACGGTACTCAACGTCGCGCGTTCTTTTGTTAGCAAAACGAAGAAAATCATAATAATTGAGTGCCTCGTGTGGGAATCGAGCCCACAGTCGTGGCGTTTTTAGTTAGAGGATGTGCCGTTGCACCACGATGGCCTCCGACTTAACCTGGTCTTATAGTAAGCTAAAATTTATATAAATCATAACTATATGTAATATCTACATATACGTAAAGTATTATAAATAAAATGTTATTTTGTGTTTTATCTTGCTTTATTTTCATAATAATCTTTTATATATTTATAAACCTAATCATACGAATTACCGGAACGGGAAACGGACAATCCGTTAATACTAGGTTCCCTTTGCCTACCCTGTGTGCGGGATACACCGTGAATCTGATTATTTTTTTTAATTATACGAATTATATTTAAATATATTATAAAACAAGCAGAGTACTAAATAAATTTGGGTTATTAGGACAAAAGCGGCATTAGACGCCGTCGTAGAGCCAACCGTAGGCTAAAATAGATAAAAATATTCAACTTCAAAGAAAATCTTAGACAAAACATTAAAATACAAAGTTAATATGAATAATATAAATAATTTAAGGCCGTCACCACGAGGGGATACACATAGGGACAGCTATGGACTGTGATTGATTGTGGGTTCGATTCCACTCAGGCTCTGGTATCTGGTGGTGTTGAGTTCCACATTCAATATGCAATATCTCGAAAATTAGATGAATAACGTAACGTGTTAATAATATATTATCTCTGCATACCCTACTATATACTATACAAAAAAGAAAAACATGAAAAAAAAAATAAGAAAGTTAACTTTAAATAATTTCTTATCTAACATTAGCAAACTGGTTAAATGCGAAAATAGTATACCAAAAGTACGCAGTTTAAGCAAGAAGGCGTAACAATGCGGGTAGAATTCGTGTCAAGATGTAGGATTTGAATCCAGGCACGCAAACCATAGCTTTTACCCTGTAAGTGGCTAATTACTAGGTAGTTTTCAGTTCTTAAAGGTGAACCTGGGAAAACATTATAAAATGATTTTCTTATTACTTAGCGCGACTCGTTCATTTCTTTGTTTATTGTAATTGCTTTGAGATTTATATAACTGTAATATTTTATTATTCTGTCTGTTGTTAGATTTTATTGTAGAAAAGTCTAGTTTAAATTAAAAATATTTTTTTTTATAATGTTTGTTTATACGTATAAATATCTTAACGTATAGTATTTTCAATTTTAAATCTACACTTGTTATCTATTGCTCTATTTTTTACCTTCACGCTGTATTCCACATATAGCAGGTTAGGCAGAGGGGACCTAATGTTAATGCACTCCGTCCCCCAGTTTCCGCCTAAATTTCGAGGCATTGCGTTTTTAATATTATTTGGACATTTTAAATATTGTTTACTAGGTGACTTAAAAATCAGAGAACCTAGTGCCGCATTCTGTTCTGTTCTGTTTTACTTAAGAGAAAAACAGAATTTTTTAGAAATATCTGGTAAACATTGAGAAATTTTCAACATTACTAAAACCTCTCTCACATAATCGAAAAGATAGAAAAAAATACAGCCACACTAAACAAATATTTTGAAATATTACAAACAGTGTGGAACGGCAACTATTAGATACATCTCCAAAAACATATGACTGTATAAATTCGACTAGATACGGGTTCCTATGTGTCACGAAGAATTATACCGCCAATTTTACATAGAAGTGGCACTGAGATAAAATATCTGGCCCGTAAAGCATTCCCGACTTTTATCTTCGCGCAAGTGCAAATACGTTTTATTTTTATGTCACAAACTATTGCGATGGACACCTGTAATTTGATGGTCAATCTGGGACTTAAAATGGTAAAAATATAGATTAAATAAAATAAATAAATCAGCTTCACGCACACGTCCTTACCCTAGTTACGGGGACTTAGTGTTCAAACATTCCGTTCTCAACTTTCCGCCAAGTTCTGGAGGCATTGAAATATTTACTATTTTCATTTCCTCGCTCTGATAGCGAGGCACAGCGCGGGGCTAAATTCGACCACCTACTCGCAATGTCTCAAGAATTTGGCGGTAAGTGAAGAATGTAAGTGTCTTATTAAGGACGGACTCTCTTAACATTAGGTTCCCAAGTTAAATCCGCTTACCCTGCTGTGTGCGGGATGTATCCCGCTGTAGCGTGAAACTGAAAAACCTTTGAATATAAAGTTAATTTATTAACATAAATTTATTAAGATAAAGTTAATTTTTATAATATTTATAAAGCTAGGTGAGGCCAGTCGTGGCGCAGTGGCACGAAATGTGACTGTAAAACCGAATGGTTGTGAGTTCGATCCCCACTAGAGGAGATGAAATATTTACTTACATTTATATTTCCATTTCTTCGCTCTGGAACCAAGGCAAAAAGCGCCGCGTTGAGTTCTGCCACTCAACAAGTAATACGTCCAGAATTCGCCAGAAAGAGGAGAACGGAGTGTCTTAACACTATGTTCATTTTGCCTGCCCCACCCTGCTGTGTGCGGGATACAGCGTGAAGCTGATAATAAAGTTAATTTAATTATATGCATAACGTGTTTTGAGAAATCAATTTCCATTACGTCATCAAATGTACTACATACAGTACACGTACAGTGCAGTATACATTACTCATCAGTACCCATGAAAAGCTGAGTCACAAAAATGGTATTCAACGAATTGGTTAATGTAACCAAGAATAGAAACAAAAGTTGACATTATCAGTATTTTTTTTAAATCAGGTAGGCAGGAGTGATCTACTACTGGTAAAACACTCCGTTCCCTACATTTTGGCCGAATTTTTCGAGGTATTGCGTTTTAGGTGGCGGAACTCAACGAATTTTAAAGATTAATTATTTTTTTTAACTTTTTACGATCTTAATGTTTAACTCTAGTTTTATATGGTAAATTACAAAGTACATGGGCAAAAAAATAAAAAGTTAGTACACTCAGCTTCCAACTATCTGCCCAGTTTCTGAGACATTGAGTGATGATTAGCGAAACTCAACGCTGTTCTTTGTTTTCTCGGACAAAGCGAGGAACTGAAAATAATTGAACCCACGATCGTCGCGCTTAGTGCCACACACTGTGCCGCTGCATCACGATAGCCTCAACAAATGACATCCTACAAGTAACTAAAAACCAATAAACGAAATTTAATATATAAGCAAATAATACTATTATATATATTGAAAAAAAAATTAAAGTTGAAAAGGCCAGTCATGGCGCAGTGGCACGAAGTGTTACTGTAAAACAGGCTGGTTGTGTGGCTAGGCGCGGCGTTGAGTTCTACCACTCACGAACACGCAATGCCTCCAGAATACGGCAGAAAGTGGGTAACGGAGTGTCTTAACACTAGGTTCCCTCTGCCTACCCTGCTGTGTGCGGGATACAGCGTGAAGCTGATTTAATATTGAAAGTTCTAATATATCTTAGAATTAAATTAAAAACATTCATAAAAATAAGTAAGTAATTAGTTATTGTAGTATCGAATTACTAAAACAAAGTACAAAAGAACCATATTGTGTTTGCGAGGTTTTCAGCGCGGCGGCCAATTGCGTACGAATGGATGAATTTTAATAATATTTTTAGGCTGCTATCGTTTGAAAGTACGCGACCGACACTGACTGTTATCGCGATGGCTGCGTGTTCGAGTCCCACTTAGGGGATTGATTCTATTTAAATTATTTTCATGTTCCTGTTCGGATAGATAAGTCGCGACGTTTATATGCGCCCCTTAATACGCAATGTCTTGAAACGAGTGGGGAACGGATTGTCTTAACACAAGGTTCCCTCTGGCTCTCTTGCTTTATACAAAAAATGTGAATTACATAAAATAATATATGCTTAAAAATATAAAATACACATTTTTTTTTTACTTTTTTCTATTCATAGGGATAAAATTGTTACCTCATATTTAATTGGCTTCCTACTTGATTAGTATTAATTCCATTCCTCGTGACATATATTTTGATGATAGACCTACTAATCACTTTTTACAACACTAAATTATTTTCCTTTCACAATAAGAAATTATTTTAAATTTTATAATTATTATTTTTCTAGCTATACGATGTATATCGCAGGGTGGCTGTAGTTGGCAGAAAGTACCTCGGAACCTAGTGTTTAGATGTTCCGTTCCCATTATGACACTTCCGTTTCCCCAATTCCTTCCGAATTCTCGCCGCGCCATGTTTCTTTACCAGAGCGACGAAATAAAAATATTTAATATTTCATTCCTCCGAGTGGGAATCAAATCCACGACCATCAGATTTTTAATCCTGGTCTGGCCCTAACATATTTCAGAAGCCCTCGTGGCCCAGAACTCGAACTCTCGAACGACGATTATGGGTTTAATTGCCACTCAGGGGAATGAGTTATATTATTAGTTCTCGTCTGGTGGCTCCAGTTCCGCGGCGGCGTCCCTCAACGCAATGTCTCCATAATTGAGACGGTGCGAGGAAAACGGAGTGTCTTGACACCAGGATTAATACTGAGTAAACCTAAATAACAACAAATAACATACTTTCAAGAGAACAAATTAACAAACCTACCTAATCATAACTAAGTATATTATATTTTATACACACTCCACATCTCAACGGCGCCCTAGATTTATTAGGTATTTTACTAAACGCAACTTTTAAGTTAAAAAGTCACAAGTAGAAGTGGATTAAATAAGAAAATACGATCCACTACGGCGTGTATTCAGCGAGTGCACTTCAAACCAAACTGAGGGTCACTCGACCCAATTTTTGGGTAATGAGAAATCATTCATTAAAAAAACCATGCTAGCAAGCATGAGTTATGTATATAGTACAATGTTTATATTATATGAGATTCCTCATTTAATATAAACATTTTTTTTTTCCTCATATAATACAAACACTTTGTTATTTTTATTTGTTATTTATGTTTTTGCTATTGTGAATTGGGAAGTATCTCGCTGTAAATAAAGATTGTGGATTCGATTTCCATTTAGAGGAATTTGTATATTTAATTAAACATCTCAATCTCATGTGAAGCCGTTGTTGCGCAGGGGCACAAACATTAAAGTATCTAGAGATATTTGGTGGGAAAGATCTGGATTTTCCCTTTGAACAGAAATATTCGTGTAAACGTTGTTTTTTTTTTCAGAGCAAAGAGACACCAGGCTATTTTGGGGTGAACTCAGACCACCCTCCACCCTCTTCCTACGAATCCGATGCGCACAAACATGTGACTATACGCGACGAACTGTTAACTCTTTAAAATAAACAACAGGGAATAAAAGTGAAAAGTCTTTGCTTACGTTAAAGGTATAAAAATAAAAAAATATTTATATGCACCACTGATATTATTTATACAGATACAAGCAATATAAGTTTTGTTTCTTCGCTTTTAGATAAAGCGCTGCGTTGTTGGGTTCCGTAACTCATTACGCTGTCTCAGAAATAAAAATATTTTTTTTTTGCCTATAATTGTGATATACGGGAGAAAGGTTAAAGATACTACTACTTACAAATATTATATAATATAGATATACGTAGGTCATCATGTATAGTTGAAATTTTATTTCAATTAAGTAAAATTAAGATCGAATCTTTTGTATAACGAAGGCCTAGCAAACCTTCTTTATTTCCAAGTAAGTGCGCCAAGGTGTAAAAATATTTAAATGACATTTTTTTTTTATGTAAACCAGGTGACGAGACTGTGACGGTCTCTTAACTTCCTAAAGATTAAGCCTGTTTGTAATTAATTTAGTTATTTTCTGTGCAGCACACGTTAAACTTCACTTTACTATGTCGTTTCGTGATGTGAGATAAACCTACCAGATTCAAACTAATGGCACAGAATTTGACGCGACGGTTGTAGTTTCTATTCCCATTCGGGGAAATTATTTGTATTATATCTTATTTTTTTATTTTTAACATTTTCGAAGTGTCATTCCACATATGGGAGAGTAAATACTTATTTAGAAAACGTATAACAATTTGAACGTAGCGAGACTCGAACCCGCGCCTTTTGGAAACCGACCAGGTTCAAATTTTTATACGTTTTCTTAATATAATATAACCTTTTTTTTTCAGAAAATGGGAAACGGAGTGTCTTAACACTAGGTCACCTCTCCCTACCCTGACTATACGCAGGACGAAGCGCCTACAGTGCTAAATGCGAGATACAGCAAAAAGTTAAAATGTTTTTCGAAATGTTTTATGTTCATTGCACATAAACACATAAACTTTAGTATACTACGTACATATATGCAGATTACTGCTCCAACATCACCACCGTACCGCCTCATAGCGCTTTGGGAATGTGACGGTTATGGCCTCAAATCCCCATCGTGGGAATGTTTATACTATGTACCTATATAGGCTCCTTCTCTTTATTGATATTATTATGGAAAGTTGATAATGAAGAGTTGTATCACTAACTTTTCTCTGCTTCTGAATCGTTAACCTAATACTCTATAAAATGTTATTACGACCACAGTGCCAATATACCTACATACGTATATACATATTTTTGCTTTTTATCGTTATGGGTTTCTAAAAATATTATAATTTTAATCAAAATCTACAAAAAAATCTTTGTAATAAATTAAATTATAATTATACTTTACATTGTTCTACACATTGTTGCCACTGGATCGATATTACAATGTATACATTACGGAGTCCGTTCGCAAATACAATACACAAAAGCTGCCTTTAAACTTAAATAAAAGCTGAAATCATGTACATATATTTTTTATTTAGGAAAAAATGTACTGAGAGGAAATGTGTTGAGGCTAAACGGGGTGCAGGGTTTAACGCGTGTTACTGTAAGTGCCACAGGTTGTGGGTTTGATTCCCAACCGAAGAAATAAAATATTTAATATTTTCATTCCTTCGCCAACGACACCAACATCTAAAATTCAACAAAAACTGGGGAATAGAGTATCTTAACACTAGGCTCCCTCTGCCGGGATACAGCGGATGCGGGATACAGCGTGAAACTGGAAAAAAAAAATAACATATACAATCCGATTCAAAAGGTGTATTCGATAACCGTGAAATACGCTTCTCAAATCTCTATAAGCCTGCTCTCTCTTTGCTGCCCGCGGCGTGCAGTAGCAGCGAGCACGTATCGGTGCATATTTTCATATTTTGTTATTTCCGGCAATCTGTCACCGGCGCAGCCCGCCGTGTGATAAGTATATTTGCATACGATTCTACTATAAACACAAGAAAATGTTTCTTTGTGCTATTGTTTTTGTTTTTGTTTTTGTTTTTGTGTGGATGTTGAAAGGATAACGGTTTTGTGTTTTGTGATTTTATTACAGCTTATAGTTTAGGGGTTTTAAGAAAATTTATTAAAGATTTCAGCTTCACGCTGTATCCCGCATGCAGCAGAGTAAACAGAGGGAAACTAGTGTTAAGTCACACCGTTCCCCACTTTCCATCGAGTTCTGGAGGCATTGCGTGTTGCGTGGCGGAAATCAACGCCACACTTTGCCTCGACACCAGAGCGAAGAAATTAAAATGTAAATGTAAATAAATATTTAATTTCCTCGAGTGGGGATCGAACTCATAACCAGTCGATTTCACAGTCGCACTTTGCGCTTCTGGCCTCTTTTTTTTAATTAAATATTTTTATAGAAGAAATAAATACGTAATAACGGTCATAATTTTATGTAAATAAGTTTAAATGAATTTTATTTGAACGTGGTACTTACTGTAAATAATAATGCAGACGCATAAAATGCAGATCCACCGCATTAGACTCAAGAGACATAAAAATTAAACTTAAAATTTAAGAATTCAATAAGTACAGCAATAAGTAACTTCTGTATAACCGCTTTTGGTCTTCTGTGTGTGAATTTGACATTCTTAAAAATATAAGACCAGTAGTGGCGCTGAAGTAAGAGCGTGTTACTGTAAATGCCACAGGTTGTGAGTTCGTTTCCCAATCGAGGAAAAGAAATATTTAATATTTCAATTTGTTTACCTCAAGGCATATAATAGTTCCCTTCGCGGTGTTGAGTTCTAACACTCAACACACAACGCCTTCAGAATTCGGCGGAAAGTGGGGAGCGGAGTGTCTTAACACTAATAACAAAAAGTGAACGCAGAGCTGAGACATTATATTTATAACTTAACTCAACGCCGCGTTTTATCTCATTAATTAAGTCTTAATAATAATCTGCTCTTAAACATTTCAAAATTCCAATTTAAATAAACATTTCATGTAAAGTTTCCGTCGGTGAATTAAATAATAGTTACAAATAATTAGGTAAAATTAATAAGCCGATATCTCTACTCCACAGTGCCGACTGCCGATAACAACGCGCGCAACTTGACATCGTTTGTAGTGCCATCAAGAAATTCTGTGTATTTTTTATATTTTCAATATCAATGTCTCGATGGTAAAAAATATTTTTCACTAATTAGGAACCTTTTTTTTCAGCTTCACGCTGTATCCTGCACTCAGCAGGATGGGCAGAAGGGGCTTAGTGTTAAAACACTCCGTTCAAATTCTAGACGCATAGTGTAGTGTTGAGTGGAACTCAACGCTGCGCTTTGCCTCGACAGTAGAGCAAATCACAGACAGGCGAAGGCAGAGGAAACCTATTGTTAATACATTCGTTTCCATTAAGATACCTCCGTACTTCACTTTCCGCTGAACTCTGGAGGCAATGCGTGTTAAGTGGCGGAACACAACGCCACGCTTTGTCTCATTATCAAAGCGAGGAAATTAAAATATTTAATTTCCTCGAGTAGCAATTGAACTCACAACCTGTAGCGATTACAGTCACACATGTGACCTACGCCACAACTGGCCTCAAGTCACGACACGCTTCGACAGCTTACTTTATAATTTTAATAGTTGAATGTTTTGCTCCAAATGCGTTAATTTTAAAAGTATTTCATTCTTTTACAATATATTTAACTATGTAGAGGCCAGTCGTGGCGCAGCAGCACAAAGTTTGATTGTAAAACCGACTGGTTGTGGGTTCGATCCCCACTCGAGGAGATGAAATATTTACTCAAATTTATAATTCCATTTCTTCGCTCTGAAATTGAGTTGAGTTGAGTTGAACTGTTGAGTTCTGCCACTCAACACGCAATGCCTCTAAAATTCGGCAGAAAGTGGGGAAGGCAGAGGGAACCTAGTGTTAAGACACTCCGCTTAACACTAGGTTTCCTCTGCCTACACTGTTGTGTGCGTTCACGCTGTATGCGTGAAGCTGAATTAACTATGTAAAGCAAAAGTACGACTAGAACATAAACTAGTACTAGATAGATTCATATAGGAAGGTATTTGCCCCTATAAAGTTCGAAAAAAATCGCACCTGAATCGTTCACGTTTCGGCTGTGAGCCTTTACACGGAATGACGCTTAGAATGTAAATATGAGAGCAAAATCGATTCTACAACACGAACTGACGTCTCGTTGATATTTTTTTATTAATTTTATAAGAATTTTTATAGCAGAATGACGAGATTCGGAATTTTGTAATTTGGCGGAATTTGTAGGCAAATAGATAACGACGAACTTTCTTTAACTTTTCATAGTTAAACAAACTACGAAGTACAGAACCTACAGTATGAGTACAGAAGATACAGTACAGTATGTAGTAGGTTTATTTATCAAAGCTTGTTGTTCTTACAAGTGCACTACGAAATCGGTATTTTTTTATTGTTTTTTTCTGGCTTCACCCTGTATCCCGCATGTGGCAGAGAAGCCAGAGAGTACCTAGTGTAAAGACACTCCGCTCCTCACTTTCCGCTGAATTCTGAATAAAGTGGCAGAACTCAACGCCACGCTTTTGCCTCCAAAACTAGAGACAGACAAATAAAAATATTAAATATTACATTTTTTGGAGTGAGATTCGAAGCCACACCCGCCGCGTTTACAGTCACACGCCTGTATCACTGTGCACTGTGTGTAAGACGGGTCTCAATTTTCCTTTATGTGTTTACATATTTGCTTCCAGACATTTCGTAGTTCGAGACATTATGTGTTAAGTGACGGAACTCAACGCCTGGGCTCTTTATTATGAACGATGTAAACTAACGCTAAATTTAAAACCTTCATATGCGGACGGGACCACGACGTTGTCGCATTTATTTAAAAGACATTATGTATATATGTATATTTAATTTAATCTAATCACAAGATTGTACATTACATTAGCATAGCGAACAAAAGGTATGTAAAATAAAGGTATGAAAAAGAGAAACTTAGATATGCACGTCACGTTCTCGATTTTAGAGATGATAAAAAGTCACGACGTTGTACCTATTAGGATTTCAACATAAAAAGGTTAAGGTTAGTTGGTCGCTTGCCTAATAATAGAAGTAACTTAAGCCTATTTGTTTATTTAAATAGAAATATTAAATGAAATCAAATTTTAATATATTTGTAATAGAGGCTAGTCGTGGCGCAGGAAAACAAGCGCGGCGCGAGAAAGTGAAATATTTGATATTTTCATTTTCTCGCTCTGGTACCGAAGGAAAGCACGGCGTTGAGTTCCGGCACTAAACACACACTGGCATCAGTATTCGACGGAAAGTAGGGAACTTAAGTGTATTAGCACTAGGTTCCCAACTTCCCTCTGCTTACGCTGTTGTCTAGGATACAGCTAAAGATAAAAAAATAAAAATCAGAAGAATTTTGATACTCTGCTTAAATCGGTATGTCGGTAATGTGATTTTGTATTCACATTAAGGAAACGAGAGATGATACTGGGGTAATGGCACAAGTAAAAGACACATTAAGGATATAGCATATTTTCATTACATTAAAAAATATATAAGGCTTAAAATAATAAAGGTCAAATTATTAAATAAATATTAAATTTATAAAATATATATAAAATTATTTGGTAATTTGTGAACGGTACATAGTCAACTCCTGTCCTGTCTCGTTGAAATTAAAAGCGAAATCCAATGTAATAAGCAAATTAAAGCCGTTATATACTTACACTATAATATATAATCGATCCATGAAGCGCTCATTGACTTCAGGCTCCGCCGAGAGAATACTGTCTCTAGTGTCTGTAGATATATGATCACACATCAACACAGATGTGTCATCATATGTGGATAAGTAATTAAAAGCCAGTATTAAGGCCAGTCGAGGAAATAAAATATTTATTTTCATTCCTTGGCTCTGGAGTCGAAGCAAAGCGAGTTTCACCACTCTACACGCAATGCCTCCACAATTCAGCGGAAAATAAAGAACTTAGTGTCTTAACACTGGGTTTCCTCTGTCGACCCTGCGGGTTACATGAAGCTTATATTTTTTTTATTCTAAGTAAATAAAACACAGCTTTACTACGACACTCATTTATTAAATATTTATAAAGGGCAGTGTATCGCGTAAGGCATAATACTATTGAAAATTGCAAAACCAATGCAATTTTCGCAATTGCAAAAAATGGTAACTTCAAAATTCTTTTAATATTTTACAAAAATGGACAAACTATAGGATATCTTTAGGTTTCAGTCGATGTAACTGGCTGTCTTTAATTTTTAAAAAATGCTTGTGAATTTGCAGAAACTACCTTATGATAAGCCTAATGGTAACATGTCATTTAGAAAATTAAAACACTTTCCTATAAGACACAATGGCACATTTATTTTAAAATAAACAAACACAAATTTAATAAAGATAATACCAATCAAAGTGTCATAGTAAATAATAAATGAGAAAAATAATATACAAATACAAAATGGAAAAATAAATAAAACAAACGATTTACAAGAAAAAGATGAAAACTTAAATTTTATAATTAACAAAAAATATTTAAAGTTACGAAAATTAAACAAAGAGGTGATACATAAAAAGAGTGTCAATAATAAAAAAATAAATATTTTATTAAAGAGACATGTAAGTACAATAAAAAATGAATAAATAAATATCTGACATATTATTCTAATTGATAAGCTTTTGATAACTTATCAAACACATATATATTTATTACTATTCGTTTCTTTTTTTGAAAAAATACATAAATTGTAAAAATAAAATTATTACGCAGTTTTATGTAAAGGCCTTAAATTTCTGTGATTTTGTAAACATTGTATAGAACAAAATTGATACTTATCATATTGAAATGGAGTTTTAGGAAGACAGACGCCGCAAAGAAAGCATCTCATTAAATCTGATTTTACCTGAAACAAAAATAACATTAGTGATTAAAATTAAACTTATGTTTTATATGTTCTTGTATGGCAATTTGCCATTGAAGGGCCGTATGAGAGCATCCGACTGTTTACGCGATGGTTGCTGGTTCGATGCCCATTCAAAGCAAACATTTATTTAATTTAAAATTATTCCTAAGAGAAAGTGCTCCGCTAAAATGTTATATTTTTATAATTAAAAAACTGCACTTTTTCCACATACGTGGGGTACCTACGTATGTGGAAATGTGCTATCATATATATCATCATATATATAAAGAAAATATAAAATATTTCTTTTCCTCAAGTAGAAATCGACTCCACAACCACGTCGCGTTTACAGTCGTTAAAATACTACATAATAAACACATGCTGAAACAATCCGGCTGAGTTTCTTGCGCCAGTTCTACTCAGATCTGAGGCATTAATGTTAGCGAACTGGTAGAAAATGGTTTGACATTCCAAAAATGAGGCGTGTATCTTCTTATTTTGAATAAAATTAGTTAAATAAGTCCTTATTGATTTATTTGGATTTATTTATGCACCACATTTATACAAAAAAAAATATATAAATAAAAACGCACAACGTTTTGAGGTGCTTAACTTGGTAATATTAATCATGCAAATGCAAAGCAAAGAACTTCATATAAATAAAAACAGACAAGCGGAAAAATAGCATTTATCTGTAAACACAATAGTTATGGGTTCAATTCTTACTTTGGGGTAGGAATTATTTTAATTTCCTAGCTCGAACGATACGACAAAAACGGAGTTGTATTGTAATACAACTCCGTTTATTACGCACTTAACATGCAAGGTCGAAGCAAAAAATATATGATTATTGATTATTATTATATTATTTAATATACTATTAATATATAATTTATATATAATATATTATTTACCTTTTGAGCATCTGTCATTAGCAAAAACTTATTACTTTGATTCTTCTCCATTTGCTTCTCTTTCTCTTTCTGCCGTTTGGCACGTTTCTGCTGAGCTTTCTTCTCTTTCTCTTGTTCTAACTGTTCGGGAGTTACTGGACCGGGGATTTGTGACTGTAATGGAAAATCAAATATTTTATAAATACTAAATTTTTCTTATTTAAATAACGTCACACTAATTTCATGATTTCTTGACCTCTGTGACCTACTGAGACATATATGTTTTCAATGTTAAACCTTTAGATTATCAAAGTAAAAAAGCAGTTCGGAAATTTTAAATTTTATTTTTAATTAACAATTAATTAAATTTAGGACGCCTCTCCACTTCGGCGAACCCTCCATCACATTAATGTGTGACGTAATTTATAAAGGATCATTTTGTGTTATCATGCTAAATTACAAAATTCAACACTGCTGATTGGTTAACTAAATCGATGAAATTTTACATTTATTAAATATGTTTATAATATTTTATAAATATAAATATTAACTCATATAATCTCCATTTAGGATTATTTTTTATCAAGCTTCATCATATTTACGTGGAAGCCTCCTTGCCATTGTAGAAGAGAAAGCAAAAAACTTTACTATAAACAGCAAATACTAACCTAAATGGGGAATAGAGTGTGTTTACACTAGGTTCCTTCTGTCTTTCTCGCTGTGTGCAGGATACATCGTAAATATATCCATCGTGAATATGATTTTTTTTAATACTAACCTTATTATAATTATATTTCTCAGGGAACTTCGCTTGGAAGAGTCGGAAGGCGATACGGGTGTCATAGTGAGGTGTCGCCGCGTATGGTGTTTGCAGTTGGTGATTCTTTATGCACGGATCACCGCCGGCGGTGAGGATTTCACTGAAAAATATATACATATTTAGAAAATATATAAAAATCTCAACATAACTGGATTTGCAACCGCGCCTCTACATGAGATCTCACATCCACACGTGATATCATATCCACACATGTGATCTAAAATGGAGGGTTCAGAACTATTTTTACTTCCAATATTAACTTAACTTCCAATACTCACGTGACCATATCAGGTTTTGAAGCGATGGCAGCTTTGTGCAAGGCTGTGTTCCCATCGTGAGGGTCCGCCATATTACAAGCCGATTCCAACTCACTATCCTCCATATGTTCCAGAATAGTCTCTAGCGTTTTAGATTGCTCGTCTGATATTAGCTTCCATATCTGTTAATGTTTATTTTTTATATTAATGAGTATTTTACAGCATTATAAATATATAAATTTATATAAAGGATATGACGTCTTTGTGGCACTTTTGGGAAGTTATAGTATATTTTCTGTTATACGGCAGCGAAACGTGTAATACAGAACGGGTATTGCAGAAGAAAAATGAAAGAAATATAAATGCTGTGGAGATGCGATCTCTTTGTAGAATATGCGGAGTTAGCTTAGCTGATCGACCTTCGAAAACACAGTAATTAATGTTCAAATGCTGAAGGAAGGTCACGTAAAAAGCATGAAGACTCTCCGGAGAGCATATATGAAGAAGTTGATGACAGTAAACGAGGCGAAAAAGGTATGCAGAGACCGTAGCATTTCGCGTCCTCTCTGACTTCTCCACTAGGCATATAGTGAAGTCAGTTTAGTTTAATAATTAATTCCCTCGAGTGGAGATTGAATCCACAAGTAACAGTGACACCCTTGTGCTCTTGCACCAGTGCGGTCTCATTTTTAAAACTAAAATCACTAAGACAAACCTTTTTAACATTGACCGGTATCTTAATATGAGCAGTAGGCACTTTCTTAACTTGTTTATCTTTCTCCTCAGGCTTTTTTTTCTTTTTTTTCTTCACTTGATTCTTTTGTACATTCTCCTCTTCACTGTCAGATGAAAGACTTTTTAAGGCACTATCATTTAATAGATCTTTTCTTGAATTGGTAATGACTCCATTGCTACTTTGTTCTGATAGTGTTTTAATCCATCCTGGCGGAGTGTCCGAGTCTATGAAGCATGGGCCTTCATCTTCGCTCGATAATATTTGTGTTGGTAGTTCTCTTGGTGTTCTCTCTCTAGAAAACAATATTAAAAAATTAGATAATGGGATTAAAATATATTTTTATATAATAAAATATATTTTTTTGTTCAATTGTTGCACTGTGGAACGAAATGTGGAACGAAAATGTGGCACGAAGCTATTTTTTACATTTATAAGCCAATTGCGATGTTAATTTTTTTTATTTAAGACACAGTCTCTAGAATTGGCGTAAATAAAGTATATATTTGTTGAACACTAGAGCCTTTCTGATAAGTCATAAAGAAAATATGAACTAGCAACCCCAGCGCGTCTTCGCCCGCTTAAGCTTATTCATATATTATAGCCGAATGACACAAAATCTTTACATACATTGGAGCCTATGTGTTATTCTGATGTATGAGCTATATATATATATATATATATATATATATATATATATATATATATATATATATATATATATAATTGTAAAATTTTATCTAAATTCATTCAGTAATTTTTACGTTTTATCACAAATTTTTATATGTAGTATTAGTATCCATACATACCTTGATTTCGCTCTATCCAGTTTCATTGGACTTTTCTGTGCTTTTTTGGGACGTTCCGTGTTTGTATCATTACTTTTAGTTGCACTTTTACTTTTTGATACTAATAACGCTTTTTGGAATAGCTCCATTGTTTCTAGAAAGAATATATAATAATTTCATTAAATATTATTATAGTATTGCCAAAGGAAGATATTTTACATATTATATCCTTACAAGTTTATTTGTTAACATAATTCTGGTAGTTCATGATGGTTTTAAAATAAACATAAAAAGCTTAAGAAAATAATATAAATATAATGTAGTAGTGGCGCAGGTTCGATTTCCACGCGAGGAAATGAAATATTTAATATTTTCATCATTGAGTTCCGCTATTCAACATGCAATGCTGCCAGAATTGAGCGGTAAGTGGAGAGCGGAGTGTCTTAACACTAAGTCTACTACTCACTAAGTCTTAACATTAAACTTATTATTTTCAAAAGCTTTTTAAAATCGTAAAATATCGAATACTATGCACACTTACCATATACTTCAACACTAGCAACAGTCTCGTGTACCCTTTGCACTTCCTTATAAGTAGGTTTCCTTGTAGGAAAAGGTAATTGTCTCACTCTCTCGTCATCTCTCTTTAGAGGGGAGTTTTTACCGAATATGGCAGCTTGGTTGTTTGCACCAACCGCTCTGTATAAAACTAGATAACAGCCTTTGAGGTCCTCTGTCCAATTGAACATTACATCTTGGACATGCTGTAATGTAATAAATAGTTCATAAAATAAAAGTATTTTTCAAAGAAAATAAAAATGTCATAGAGATTTCATTATTTTATACATTTATTGAAAGTTGAATTAAGAGAAACATATTATAATATGTCAATTTAGAGTGGTGAGTAGTCCTTACCGAAAAGACCAAATATTAATTGATAAACGAAAAAAAATATAAAATAAAGATTCATATTAATAAGATATTGAACTTAAGTTTTTAGATACGAAATATTAACGCACGCAATTGTTCACGCACATTGAACCTAGCGGGACTCGAAAGTGCGCTTTTTAGATAGCATCAAAGAGACGTGGGTTTCAGTCACGTTTATATTTTTTTTATTTGTGTTCTAAAATATTAAAGAGGCCAGTCGTAGCGCAGCGGCACGAAGTGTGACTGTAAAACCGACTGGTTGTGGGTTCGATCCCCACTCGAGGAGATGAAATATTAACTTAAATTTATATTTTCATTTCTTCGCTCTGGTGTCGCGGCAAAAGCGCGGCGTTGAGTTCTGCCACTCAACACGCAATGCCTCCAAAATTCGGCAGAAAGTGGGGAACGGGGTGTCTTAACACTAGGTTCCCTCTGCCTACCCTGCTGTGTGCGGGATATAGCGTGAAGCTAATTTAATTTATTTAATTTTTTAATTCTAAAATATTTAAATTTTTTAATGTGAAGTAACAATTTGAAACATATTTTTTTGTTTGTTTAGTCCATCATATAACATGCGGAGTTTCTAATAGAACGGAGAAATTGTTATCATTAAGTACTCTTAATATTACACAGAAAAATGCATATTAAAGTATTAAGCAAACAAACCTCCAAAAACTGCGCATGATTATATCTCCTTAAGCTAGCCCCAGCTGACCTTGGGGCATTACCATGCTGATCCCTACTAGCTTGGGCCTGTCCCTGACCTCGTCTTGTAACATATGAATGTAAGGTCTTATGCAATACTGCAACTCCACCAGAAAATATTGCACCCGCAAAATGGCCGCCGGATACCATTAAAATAGCCCATCTTTGATAACCAGCAATAGTAAAACGTTGGCATCTTTCTATCCAGGCATTACCATCGCCATCAGTTGATAGTTCTTCCTGTAAAAGATTAAAGATAAAAATATTGTACCTACATGAGACCTCCGTTTATTCTACTTTTTGCCCATATTTGGATACATTGAGTGTTGAATGGCAGAGCTTAATGCTGCGTTTTGTCTTAATACCAGAGCGAGGAAATTTAAATTAATTTGACTCAAAATTAATGGGACTCAAACTCACAATCTTCGTGTTTATAGTTTGTTATGCTTTGCACATAAACATTATCTACAGTTAAATACAGATCCTTAATAATTTTTTTAATGATTGGGGAAAATATAATATTAAAATTAGTTTATACAAAGAAATCATTTTAGTATTAAATATACATATATAAAAATTCTTGAAAAAAATCACCATATCATGGAAAATAGAGTGTTGAAAGATGTGTGAAACTAAAAAAAAACAAAGTGACATAGTGTGACATCATCTAATTGTAAACACAAAAGTGATAGGTTCAATCTCTACTTGAGTGGACAGTCATTGTAAAATTATTTTCATTCCCGCTTCAGTAGACAAAGCAGGAGGTAGACATACAACACACAATTTCTGGAAAATCAACAGAGTGTCTAAACACTAGGTTCTAGGGAACCTATGTTAGGACATACTAAAGAAAAGGCAAAGGGAAAAAGTGTTATACTGTTGTTTTTTTGTTCTTAACCTTTTTATGATGTAATATGCATCTGTAAATACAGAATACATTTCCTTTTTGATTTGTAAAAAAAGCCTTGCAGTGTCGAGTGGCAGCCGCAAACAGATCACTTGCTGGTTTATCACCTGAATATTCACTTTCTGAATCACTACCTGAGACACTCGAGTCACCTAAAAGTAAAAAACAAGGCATTAGTAGCAAAAATATATTAAAAACATTATGCTTCAATTGGTCAACAAATGATTGTTAGCATGATGTGGTTGCGAACTAAACTTAAAAGAGTGATTATAAACATATTATTTTCACTTTTGCACTCTGCTAGATGAAGTTTGGCCACTATGGAAAATAGGGAAAAGAGTGCCTTCACATAATTAGAATTACTACTACCGGCCTCAATAAGTAACAAATCTTAATTTCTATGAGTTATTAATCTATACTTAACTATGTTTTATTGTAACTAATATTATAAAGCAGATTTTTTTTAATGAATTAATCTTAGTAACTACTTGTTTAAATTAAAGAATAAATTTTTGTATAATGCATTTATATAAGAATTTATTACATCACATTAATAGTTTGTATGTAACCCAACGATCAGAGCTACCTCATCTACCTCATAGTGTGTCATACACCATTGAAACTTTTTGGTTTTTCAATTAGTGTGAAGATGAAGTTTAAAAATATAAAAAAATATATAAGTATAGCATATCAAGTTAAAATTCTTACTAAAAAAACTATATGTAAAATTACCTTGTCTAGAATTAAATTGTCCTAAAGTTAAGGATGATTTTCCAAATAATTTCCTCTTTAAATTGTGGGTGTGCCAATGGTTTTTATAATGGGCGGTCTGTTGAGCTCTAGATTCAAAGGGGCCCACTCCACAACAAGAACAGCAATTACCATCAGATGCTCCATTTAGTGTTAAAGCATTAAGGCGTTTGAGGACACTCTCTTCATCCACTGTAAATAAAATGTTTTTTTAGTGAGGTCAGTGTTAACACAATTGCCTACTTTTTACTTTTTATTCTGGCAGGAGTCAATGTGATTTGATTTGTGACCAGAATGATAAAATGAAAATCAATACATTGAGTGGGAATTGAAGACACAACCGTTATGTTTAGACATTAATACTCAATATATAAACACTTTAACTAGTAAATTTTATTGAAATTATTATTATTAATAATATAGTTATCATTTCCTTGAAAATAAGGAATTTTTATTCATCCAACAAATGTTATAATACATACAATACAATATCCTAAAAGAACATACTGCTTAAAATAGATAAAAAGTCAAAATAAATAACAAGATAATATTAACACTTACCAATTTGATGTGACTCGGTGAGCATGCATGCCGCAACTTTTATACCCTTCAACAACTTTTCATAGTTATCTAATTCATAAACTCTTATAGTACTAGGTTTTACAATGTCTGTTTTAGTAGTCATTATAATAGTAGTTATTAAATTAAAATTATGTCACACACTATATATTGATTTCTTTTAAAGAGCACATGTATTAGTTAATAAAACGTTGTGCAATATTATAAAATAATTCAATATTTTTTACACTACCAGGAAATACACATTTGTTTGACATATATGACAGCTATCAAATTCTGTATACGTCAGTTGTGAAAAGTGATGAGCGCATTAACTCAAGATGCAATTAAAACCGAGTCGAATCGACTCAATGAAATCGCAACAACTTAATTTATTTGATGCTCTGAATTCCATAATACTTTAGTCAAAATTCGATGTTAGGTTCGATATAAGGTGCAAGTCGTTACTTAATTAGTGCACCGATGTTACAAAAATTGTGTAACCGTTGCTTAAAAGCAAAAAACCACGGATTAAGTAAACAAAAATTTTGCGTTAAAATTTGTACAATTTTTTTTATGTAATCTAAAGAAAATAATTTAACCTTTTAATAAAATAAGATATTTTGCTTAGATTAGGCTATCTAAGCAAAAATATATGAATAATGTAATAAGCAATACTAAATAACATATTTCATTATTTTATGTAAGTCTTATTTCTGACTATATTTAATTATATGACTTATTATTATGATAATGATCACTATTAGAAATTCAATTATTATAATTTAATTACTTCTTCTCCGTTTCATTAATCTTGTTTCTTTAATAAAATTTATTTATTTCATATATGTAGTTATACGGATCATGTCTCTATAATTGAAAAAAATAAAACCATATAAAAGGACAAATACGCTGTTTTTATTTAACTATGATGATTAAAACTACTACAATCCATTCGATTTTGTTCGATTCTTAAGAACGTATGAAGTAATTCGAAAAATCGATATATTTTGCAATCCCTATTGAATGAGACAGATAACAAATCAATACATTTAAACACGTTCTAGGCTTTTGAGTCCTGAATTCTAACAATGTCTCATATAAAATATGATTACTGTAATAAAAACAAAGTGTTATTATCGTAGTAGTTTTACTAGTCATAAGAGTACAGATAATTATTTAATCATAAATTTGTTCTTAAATTTTTAAAAGTTCTTTGACTTGCTTCTCTAACTTAGCTAAGGAAAAGATATATGAGTAATTAAAATTGATTTCAAAATTATAATTAAATCAATGGAAATGGAATGGAAGTGGAAATACTTATACGATAAAAACAACTTTGTTTGGTTTGGTTCTTTAATGATGGGGTTTTGAGCGTAGAGCGCCGGTAGAGCACATATCACTTCACCAACGTCACGTTGTATGGAGAAGACACGAAACAGGTTGTGCGGTAAAAATGTGATAATTTTACACAGTAGGAGAATGCATGTAAAAAAAAAGAATCCTGTTAAATTTTGCCTTCCCCCTCAAAAAAAAACAAAACATCAATATATACATTATATACATAAGACAGAGTGTTAGTTATAAAAAATATATAATACAAAGGTGTTAGCTTACAATTTAATATTGTTATATCTAATATATTTACATAAAAAATTACATAGAGGACTAAACACAAACATTGAACATTGAGGGGTCGAGGAACTTTATGAGGAATAAGAACAACTTGTCAGTGGGTACACAAAGACATTAAAAATGTTATATCCAAGTACAGTATTTTTTCTAATACTCTTTTGCAATTTTTAAAGGTTTTACAGTGGGACGAATGTAATATTTCAAAGGAATAATAAGGAAATATTACAAATTTAAGGAAATTTACTAAATAGATGGGTTGTACAATAAGGAAGCCTTTGAGAGCACTGCACGGTAAATTGATTGGCTACTTCCGTACCGATATTTTGCATTACGTACGTTCGCCGAGGCGCAGCGATATTAAATCAGGTAGTACTTCAATAACTAGAGGCTTGGAAATTTGTTTGAAAACGCATTACGTATATTCTTTGAATATTCTATCTCTTGTGTTCATATGTAGGCGTATCTTATGAAATCGTTAGATAATAGTTTTTGAAATTGTAAGAAAAACAAGAAATAAAAGAGTTCCTACAAAAGCGGGAGGCTGGTCATAATAATTATGAAATTAATACAGAAATAATAATTAATTAATTAATTTATACGATTAAGAAGATAGCTAAATAATTATATACGGAAGCGCGAGTAATATATAACCAAGCCAAAAACCTTCCAATTCGGCGGGGTCAGTCAATGAAGCGGAAATAAAAAAAAAATTAGGGGATAGTGTAATCGTTCGACTTGTTCTTTTAATTATAGTTATAAAAATTAAACTTCAAGGCCAGTGACATAAGCTTGCGATGTAAACGCACAGATAGATTGTGGGTTCAACTTTCACTCAAGGAAATTAAATATCTATATTTTCATTTCTTCCTTCTGCCTATGTCAGAATTTGGCCTAGTCTGCTATGTGCGGGATACAGTGTGAAGCTAAAAAAAAAAGAAAAATAAATTAAAGCTACTGTATGATGATAATCTACTAGATAAGTGAAAATAGCCAAATATTACGTAAGCAAAACATTTAATTCTTTGTCCTACTTCTTTTTCCCGTTCTGTTCCTAGTGGATTATTCCGAAAAAAAAAAGACCGGAGCGCCAAACGCTACGGTCCTCACATATGTCTTTCGCCTCGTCGACTATCATCAACCTTTTCATACCTACTCTCTATAGGTGCTAGTGCTTTTTACATGTTCATCCAGTATAAAATACAATACCTATCGAGGATATTGTGTTTTTAAAAGTCAACTGACGGAGTTCCCCCCTCGATTGATCCCCATCCATTTCTGATATATGGATTTCTAAATACTAAAATAGCTTTCTAGCCTAAAAGAGCTTATAGCGAAGAGGGGCAACGCCTTAGGCACGTTGCACCTCTTTGCATTAAGCCCGATCCCGACCCTATTTCCATTAAGCGAGCTGCTTCCATGAAACAGCTTAGGCGCGCAGGTGGGTCAAAGTGGCTCCGGTCAGAGTGAGGATAGTTTTGTATTCTCTATTAATATAGAAATTTAGTATTTGTTTTTATAAATTTTTTTAACAACCGTAGTACTATGTAGGTCCTCAATTATCAGACAATTTTTATTAAAATAAAATTAAAAACAAAGCGCCGCAACTGCTTCTTACTTACCTTACCCTTTACTGCATATATGACTATAAAATGATGAATTTCCAACAAAATAATTACAATCTGTAAAAAGAGCCAGTCATGCACATTTTGTTACTAATTAAATTGCCTTTTAACAGAATATATCAAAAATGTTTTCCAATTAATTGTTTCCGGTGACAATTGTCTATCATACCGTTCATGTGTAGATTTTTGTACTAAATGAGCCTTGTGGAGCACAGTCACAATACAATCTATAACATTCGATCTTGCTTGTGTTATTCTTAAAATTCTTAGTAAGTTCTTTAAATTTTCGGTTTCACGCTGTATCCCGAATTATCAGGGTAGATAGAGGGAACATAGTGTTATGACACTCTATCCCAAAGTTACTACCAAAATTTCGAACCTTGATAAATATAAATAAATAATAATGCATTCCCCCAAGTGGGAATCAGACCCACAAACGTCGTGCGTACAGTGCTCCTAGGCTACGACGACCACAGTAAGTCGTAAGTTCTTTTTTTAGCAATTATATAATAATTAGAGACTGGGAACGGAAGTATTTTAATAGAGAACTGGTTGTCTTAACTCTAGGTTTCCAAGTTCCCGTCTGCCTTCCTTGTTATTTGATTTTTAAATATATATATATATATATTTTTATAGATCTTATAACTTGGAGGCCAGTCGTAGCGCAGGGGCACAAAGTGTGACTGTAAATCTGGTTGTAGGTTCGATCCCCACTAAGGAGATGAAATATTTACTTGAATTTATATTTCCATTTCTTCGCTCTGGTGTCGAATAATTGATACCTAAAAATTGATACCTAAGCAGGTACCTATTCAAATCTGCAAAAGAAAACCAGTTACCAAAACACATCGATCTATCGAAATAATTAACTATAGTCCGGGAATAAACAAAAGAAGTACCTCGAAATGCGCTCCCCACTATCCACAAATCCGTAAATTCTTATTGGTTAGTTCAGCACAATCGTTTTTTGTCTCTGATAGTAATGGTAACGGTGAGGCGTGGCTATGTGACAGACAGATGACTGATTGATTTTATAGACCAACCTTCTTTACAATCTCTTTTGTTGATTTAGAAATAGTTTTTTTTTCAGCTTCACGCTGCATCCCGCATACAGCATAGTAAGCAGAGGCAATTGAGTGTTAAGACACTCCGTTCCCCATTTTTGAGGAAATGAAAATATTAATAAATAATAATTCATCAACCCCGAGTAGTCATCGGACCCACAACCGTTGCGATGCAATCACACCGTGCCTTTGCGCCACGACGGCCTTAAATTATTATTTTTTTTTTAAATATTTATATAACACTTTTCCGTTACTGACAGATAACGGACTACCGAAGCAGGTGATAGTCCATTTAAACGGATTTGCGAGATACACTCATACATACACAAATATAGTCCACATGATTATCCACACAATATACTATGATGACGCACTGGCAATTGAAACACATAGAAATTTTGCTGTATTCCACACAAAGCAGAGTAGGCAGAGGGAACCTAGTGATAAGACATTCCGTTCCCAATTTATATCTTAAGTACTAATGAAAGCCGTGGGTTCTCTAACACTAGGTTATCAGGTTGGTAGAAAGCTAATAAAAACCTTTAAGTATTACGTGTAAGTACGATATTTAACTATTAATTTAATTTGAACGACCGATAACAACAATAAAAACTTATTTACGATTATATCACAATAAAAGCAAGCAATGAAATCTCAGTACATAATTGTATTAATTTTACAGACAGCCATTTCAAGAGTGTTAGACATAGAGAAAAAAAATTTTTGCGCGAATTTAGCATGTCAGGAATTTGTATATGACAGTGTTTGTGGCTTCCGCTCTGAGGGCGAGGGTTTCAGATTGAAATTATTTGAAAATGAATGTAAATTGTTGAAATATGGATGTAATGTTGACGACGATAAAGGTAACTTATTATTTGTTTTACACGGATCTGCCGCATCAGTCGGGTTAGGAATAAAAAACTTAATTCTTCCGTTCTCTACTTTGCGCCGTTCTAACAGATATCACATGTTAATTAGTAAACAGATTGTTGTTGGTAAGAATTATATTTATAATACATATGTTCTCGTACATATATTAAGATTATCCGTAAATATTTCCTTATGAAATGTGTTTGATAAAAACAAAATTAAAAAAAAGTCTTATCTTTTATTCTTTTGTCAGACTAAATTTTTTATTCAATTTGAATGGAGAGCTAAAAAGAATTTAAATATAGAATTATGTTCATAATTCAAATAAAAAATATAATATTTGCACATATTGTTTATGAAAATCTAGTTATAAAAAAAATTAATAAAGCTTTCCGTTGCATCATCAAATGAATGTGAGGATTAAAAATGAATATCGAGTAGTATTACATTGTAATTATAATAATGGACCAGCGCATGTTCCAGCTTACGGTTTAATTAACAAAGTGTACTGTGAACAGACATTTGAAGCCGATTTTAATAAGAGGTCAGATAATCCCAGTGGTAATGAGCGTAAACTGAATGATATACTCTTTTACAAAAACAATGAAACAGACTGCAATATTGAGTGTATTGATAAAATATTGAGTGCTACTTGTGGCATTAGAAAAGATGGAGCGGGTTTTCGAATAAGAAATTTTGAAAGTGAATGTGATATTGATAAATTTAATTGTGAAAACGATGTGGAGTTTACCAAAATCGATAATTATATTTGTGATAACGATATTGGTAAGCAGAATGGAGAAAAAACAGTGGAGAACGATAAGATCACGAAGAGTATGGGTAACAACACTAATCTGATAGTAGTAAATGGTGGTATTATTGGAGATATTGATAATATAAACGATACGATTGACACATTTTTTGCTGCATCTCATGTATTTGATTTACCAGTGAAAGAAGTTACTCCTACTAGACGTAGAAGAATTAAGATTGCTGGGCCCATAAAGGTGTTTGTACCTTGGATTGTTAAACCTGACGTCATAAGTAATGATACTTATAGCATCCCTACACTTTCCTCGTGTTATCATAGGTGCCCAACGGTAAGTAATATTTACTACTATGGTCTAATGAAAATCTATCTATCACACTAACTTGCATAATTATTTATAAACATATATAATAAATGTCAATATGTAAATTTTTGAATTTTTTTAAATTATTTAATTTTTTTACTTATAGCTTTCTTCTATTACAGGTAATAAATAACTAATGTAGAGAGTAACTTTTTTTTGTAATTTTAATATCACCTAACCTCATTAATTAGTAATATACTTAATTCCGCCACTCAACACGTTTCTCGAAAATTGGGTGGGAAGTGGAAAACGGCATGTCTTGACAAATGACATTTAAAATTAACATAAATCAGCATTCTTTCCAACATTCAAATGAATCTTTATCAATGATGATAAATTAAAAAACGAAAAACAAGAAAATTGTAACTGTTTGTTAATTATAAGCTCACTGACACTCTTTATTAATCATTTTTTTAAGTTAGGAAAGAAAAATACTTATTTAGAAAAAGTAAAAAAAATTAAACATAGCGGGACTCGAACCCGCGCCTCCTAGGAACCACTCTATAATAATAATTTGAATTGTTACAGAAATGTCCGGACACGTACGCGCCGGTGTGCGGCGTGCCCGGCATTGTCGCGCGGGAGCCCTCCATCATGTTCCAAAATCACTGTTTCATGGACGTTGCACAGTGTAAAATGTTCTGGGAGAACAAGAGCTATACGTCACAAAGTTCTTGTTAGTAGATTACAATCTCTCAACTATATCACTCTCTTAACTATATTAATAGAAAACAAAAAAACTGTTTCATCTTTTCCAATTAGCGTTAGCACATTCATCCCATTTTTCGTCCGAATTGGCATGAGCGTGAGTCATGGTGTGTTTAATGGTGATAACAAATAAAAATACATTAACTACTATTCTCTTAAATTGAATTCCACAACTGACGTGTTGGAAGTCAGATGTTTTACCACTGCGCCAAGACGGCCTAAAAGATAAAAATGCTAATAAGTAATATCACAATTTATTGGTCCTATTAACTGACCTGATTAGTTAAACAAGGACTATTTGTGTCATATAATCAATATTTCTGGAATGTAGAGAAAAAAATAAAACGTAAAATAGTTGAGAATAACCAAAGTAAACGGTAAAGTAACTTATGACGCAGTTGTCTGCTATTCCTATTTTGAATAGTTATAGGTAAGTAGAAGAAACATACTTATTTCAACTGCCTTATCACCTAACCAAATGCCTTATTTAATTCAATAACTATATCCTATTAAAATAATGAAAAATACAACTTTAATATTATACATTTAGTCTAACTAAGTCTACCGCCACCCCAAGCGGAAATTACGACCATCGGTACACATTGATTGACATATCAAATTACGGCACAAAGGCATCAAAGAAAAATATTGTTCACACACAAATTAATTTAAAACGTGTTCCATGCACTGTCTGGCTCATGCCGGATAGGTACCTGTAAATATTTATTTACCTCACTGTAACCGTTCATACTAGACCGACATCAAAGGCTTGCCCGTGACAGCCTTTCCATCAATACACGATATTACCGCCCAAGGCACTTGTCATCTGTAGCGCCCGGTGAAATCAAAATCCGTTGCGTTTGTCGTTATATGAGTATAATTTGAAACATGGCTACGTATCAGTCAGTTCTTTAATTATGGCATTTTGGAAGTGCTGGTTGAGCACAAAATCACTTTGCCAATGTCATGTTGTATGGAGAATTCACGAAGTTTAGCTTCACGCTGTATCCCGCACACAGAAGATTTGGTAGGGAACCTAGTATTAAGGCACTCCGTTCCCCACTTTCCGCTGTGACTTACCTCCTGCCTCCACGCCTCCAGCATTGCGTGTTGAGTGGCGGAACTCAACGCCGTGGCTTGCCTCGACACCAGAACGAGGAAATGAAAATATAAATGGAAATAAACATTTCATTTGGGTTTCCTATCCACAACCACGGATCAAACCAACAACCAGTCGATTTTACATTCACACTTCGTGCCCCTGCGCCACGACGGGCCTCAGTATAGTAAAAAATAATAAAATTACTCAATAGAAAACTGCACATTTAAAAGAGATCCCATTATTATATAGTCCCATCACTTATAACACTACAATAAATACATACTAAAAACAAAAATGATACTAGGTTTGTCCTACATTAACATGAGATACAATGTCTCGATTAATTGAAATCGCGGTGACAATGTAGCGCAGGCCGCCACCGTTGTGTTACCTCGAACAGTAATTTCTACCAAATAATTACGGTTTTGTCAAATTACACGTCACGTTGTATGGTCCTTTCCATTAAAGCTTATATTGTTCCCATATTAAACACTATTATAGATTATTATAATTACTAATGTAGTTATAATTATTATTTTATAGTATGTCAGTAATGACGGCAGACGTGGACAAAGTGAGACTGAAGACCGGCTGGTTGTGGGTTCGATCC
Source organism: Heliconius charithonia (assembly GCA_030704555.1). Lineage (NCBI taxonomy): Eukaryota > Metazoa > Arthropoda > Insecta > Lepidoptera > Nymphalidae > Heliconius > Heliconius charithonia. Next base: position 2,513,934 of record CM060819.1, on the reverse strand, counting down.
CCACTCGAGAAGATGAAATATTTATTTTAAATTATATTTCCAGAAATCTGCGGAATGTGTCGAATAGAGTGTGTTAGTACTTAGATTCTCTCTGCCTACCCTGCTGCATGCGGGATATATTATGAAGCTATCAGCTTCATTAATTTCGTCACGGAAAATCGTTACTTATAAGGGGTCTTCCAGTAGCAACCTACAGAATGTACACAAAGAGTTTTGATAACTTGTCCTTATTATAAGAAATCCTAACAAGAAGGCGATTTTAATCCTTTGTATAAAAAATATATATTAACATAAATAAAATATGTATATCTCTCATTAAAATAATGTGGTTTTTTTTTATTTTCAGCATACGTCGAAGCATCATTTCTCTTTTGCATGGGGGACGAGATGAACGCAGTATACAGGTTCTTACCAGCAATAAGAACGCTACAACATATGGGACGTTTAAAGAAAAAAGGAAAACTTAGAGCGAAGTTGAGGAACTTTAGATATGTCAGCGACTTTAGATCCGGACGACCTAAGTTTATGGGTTAAATAAAGCAAAAAATGTCTTGTGTTACTTTATTTATTTTTACTTTTTTAAAATACCAAACAAAACTGAGTAGCTGAGGCCAGTTGCAGCGGATGTGCGTTTTCATCTCGTGGAAATGAATTAATATTTTCATTTACTTACTCTGGTAACGTTGCAAAGTGCAGCGTTGAGTTCCGCCACTCAAAGCATTGCCTCTCGAATTTGACGGAAAGTGGTTAACTGAAGTGTGTTAGAGGGCGTGAAGTTTCTTGACACTAGGTTCCCAAGTTCCGTCTGCCTACAGCAGGATACAGCGTGAAGCTACAAGAAATTCTAATCTAAATTTTATATTAGATACAAACGAGCTACGTAGGCCTTACGTAAAGTAAACATTGAATTAATGAGTACGTTTTCGGTAAACTCAAAACTTTATTCTACGTGCACCTATAATAATGAATACCGAACAACATGTCATCCTGTGCTTGCAACATGTCATTTCCAGGACAAAGGGGCCTGAAGCTTAACTAAATGAAAGATAATTCAAACATGAAATTACACGAGAGTTATATAATGCATGTTTAATCAATTCCTCCCGCCCCTGGTTGTCCCGGGCACATCACCACGTCACGTCGGGCGTCGGTCAGTCGAACAATGCAACGTAAATAGCGTTCAATCAAAAAGGCTACCACGAAACATATTTTGTTAAATTCCAATAATAATAAGGCTGTAATTAAATTTGTGGTTATTTCGTGTAATTTTGTTCGCAAAACTCAATTTAACTAGATTCAATGTTTTGTCAGATAGGCTTTTGTGGAAGTTGTTTTTTTTTTCGACGTTACATATTTTTAAGACAGAGCCTTCTTTTCATAAAGACTTTTTTTTCTTTTCTCTATTATTTTTCGTTTTGTTTTTTATCTATTGTCATTGCTAAATTCTTTTGGGAGTTTAAGTAATGGTTAAATTTTTTTAGTGTCGTATATAGGTATTGTTGATAATTAATTACACATTAATTTTGTTTAGTTAAGCGTGCTAGTAAAGCACAAATAAAAAAAAAGCTTCACGCTGTATCCCGCTCACAGCAGAGTAGGCAGAAGGAACCTAGTGTTAAGATACTCCGTTCCCCACTTTCTGCCGAATTCTGGAGGCAGAAAGTAAATATTTCATCTTCTCTAGTGGGGATCGAAACCACAAATAGTCGGTTTTACAGCCAAACTTCGTGCCGCTGCGCCACGACTGTGCTGGAAACACAAATAATTTTGCCAATTTCTATATAGCTACGATTTTGTCACGTTGTTGATGTTTACTAAAGTTGACATTTATCTATTTTTAAAACTATTATACATTATTAGTAAATATGAGTCATTATTAATTAATTTGAGACGGAAATCGATTGTTATAATGAGTGTTCCAGTCGTAATTCCACGGAATAAACAAAGGAAGTTTTGATTACCTTTACTTGTTATGTGAAGTTCTAAGATAAAGATTGTGTGCATGGATGCTATTTTTATAATATTCTTAATCTGTATAAATAAATGATGAAAACTCAAATTAATAATGTATTCACTTTAGCTTTGCTGACTTATAATACTGTTTGATGCTAATGGACGTTACACTTTTTATTTTCTTTACATGTACCATGTAAATAAAGATATATAATATATTTCTGTATACAAATTAAAATTAAAAATTAAATCAGCTTCACGCTGTATTCCGCACACGGCAGGGTAGGTAGAGGGAACCTAGTGTTAAGACACTCCGGCCCCACTTTCCGTCGAACTTTGGAGGCATTGCGTGTTGAGTAGCGGAACTCAACGCTGCTTTTGCCTCGACACTAAAAGCGAAGAAATGAAAATATGAATTTAAATAAATATATTATTTTCTCGAGTAGGGATCGAAACCACACACGTCGCTATACAGTCACACCCTTGTGCCCCTGGGCCGCGACTGGCCTCATATTAATGACGAGATAATTATTGCGCTCGACTGGCACGCATAAGAGTCATAAAATAAGAAACAACAACAACAAGATGAACTATTTTTTCAAACAATTTTTCTATCCTTATCTTTTTTTCTTTTTACCCGACTACGAGGACGAGGGTAATGTGCTTTGGTAATGTCTTATTTTCTACTTTTAAGTTTTATGCAGTAGGTTTTTGTTTTTTATATATTTTTAATATCGAGATTTTTAAGATTTATTAAAATGAAAAATGGGAAATGGAATGTCTTATACAGCCAGAAACTAAAATATATAGGCAAAAATATTTTCACGGAAATGTTTACCCAGAATTGTCCCTAAATTTCATTTACTGTTGTAGTACTTAAGTACTTAAGTTCTTAAATATAAACGTTTCATTAAGTGGAATTTAAACCCACAACGAATGTGTGTGTTAATCATTCTTATGTCAGATAATATTTTAAAAAATATTAATGCGATGGTGGAAAAATATCTAAAACAAAAAAATATATATTATTATAACTTTATATTTTATTTATCAACAATATTAGCTATATTAAATTAGGGGACATGGTGGTTTAGTGAGACAGGATCTGTTAAAATTAAATTGAACAATGTCGTTTCCCCGCTCTGGTAAAGAAAGCGCGGTGTTGAGTTTCGTCATTTAACATGCAATGTCTCGAAAATTATATGGAAAGTCGAAAACGCAGTGCCTAAAATGCTATACGAGAGAAAACATGATGCTGCTTCTTTTCATGTCGTCATGTTGTATCTGGCACACAGCAGATTAGGCAGAGGGAACCTAGTGTTAAGACATTCTATTCCTCGTTTTCCGCCCAATTCTGAAGGCATTGCGTGTTGAGTGGCAGAACTCAACAACTCAATGTGCTTTGCCTCGGCACCAGAGCGAAGAATGAAAAATGGGAATCGAACCAACGACCTATCGCGTTCCCTGCGCCACGCCCGTTCTTTTCATAATACAACATTTTATAATTAGATTTCAGTATCGAAATCTAATTTCAAGCTAAGTTACAACCTAGGTTTTCTAAAAACATTTTCCAAGAGAAATTGCGGCGGAAATTGGACCAATTGGGTTTGGCGGTGGCACCTGCGTTTTTTTACGAACTCTCGATGCATTTTGCTGATGGAGTATTTTATTGGTTTAAGCACTTAACCAGCGTGCTTTTAAAATTAAATTATTCGCCGGTAGGGCCAACTCGCTTAATTACTCCACATTAATAGGATCGACCGGTTAAAAACATGGCGCATATTTTCATCACATATGAACTAATAATAATAAGGATGATTAAGTAGCTGTCGTGTTGTTGTGCCCCACATAGGTGCGACTGTAAACGCGACGGTTGTGGGTTCGATTCACACTCGGTATTTTATATTTTCATTTCTTCGCCCGAGGCAAAGCACTGCGTTGAGTTCCGCCAGTCAACACGCAATGCCTCGGTGGTATGTGGGAAACGGAAACTGAGTATCTTAATACTAGGTTGCTAGGGTTTCTCTGCCTACCCTGTTGTGCGTAATACAGCGTGATGAAAAATTGTTATTTTTAAGATAGCAAAATTTTGGGTTCTTTTAATTTCGACTAACATAAAGTATAAGATCGAAAATCTGTTGTTACAATGTATTCAGACCACCTACTCTCCGTGTAAATTAAAATTGTTGCTTCAGAGGTAGCGAAGCATTTATTATTTTTTTCAACTAAAATGAAAAATTCTGTATTAAAAATATTACAAAACTGTACGGATTATTTTAACGTATGGTTCTAGTTGCCTAAAATAAATAAAATAAAATTTGATTCCTTTTTTTGTAAATAAAATCAACAGTAAGAGAATATCGTTCAAACTATGTATGCTTATAAGTAATATAAACTTTGAATGAGCCTCAATTGGGAATCGAACTATTGAACCATTAAAGCGCTTCGATAGCTTCAACAACAGAAGGGCGGAAAGTCATTTTAAGGTCAAGACAAGAAAAGTATAATAGAAAATATAAGTATCCTTTAAAAAATATAAGTATCCGTTCTCTCTTTCGTCTATTCCGTTCCGTATCCGTTCTATTGTGAGTTCTACGACTTCGTAGACGATTTCGTAGCATATCGACAGTCGTGGACAGTATGTAGAGGCCAGTTGTGGGGATTCCCACTGAAATAAACTATTTAATATGTCCATTTCTTCGCTCTGGTGTCCAGGTCATACCGTGGCGTTGAGTTCTGCTTCTCAACGCGCATTGCCTCCAGAATTCGGCGGAAAGCAGAAAGTATCATAATCAAATTATAATATTATTTTACATATCATATATTTTATCAGTATAAGGGGCGTGGTGTGTAACACTAAAGTACTGCTTTCAACCCCTTCATTAAAGCTCACGAGCACTAATTGCGAACTGCTGCGTAATAACTCCGTGTATAAATTAATTGGAGTCTACAATTAAGTTTCGTTATAAAACCTAATAATGATGTACACCGGCTGACCATCGTACACGGTGAAAGGAGGAGACGGTAGGGGTGTGACAAGGGTGTGTCTACATGGTTATATTTAAAAAAAATCAGCTTCACGCTGTATTCCCCACATACAGGGTAGGCAGTAGAAACCTAGTGTTAAGACGCTCCACTTTCTGTCGAATTCTGGAGGCATTGCGTGTTGAATGGCAGAACTCAACGCCGCGATTTGATCGCTGTGCCACAGGTTTTGAATAAGAAATTTTATTTATTTCTTTGTTTCTTATTTCCATTTTTGATGATAGGTCACAAAGGTTTACTTATAACTAATGACTAATGTAAACATTTTCTGCTATTATATTTTTTTTATTACAATCCTCACTATCTTATGATTTCCTAGTACCTACATGTTGTGTAATAAACATCACAGGAAAAGTATTTCATTATATCACAACTCATGTCGTCTTCTATTTATTTTGCTTTTTGAGAATTAGATTTATTGAATATTTTATTGTATTATATATATATATATATATAGAAAAACTGTATTTTTTTATATTATCATTTTTGCGGGGTTAAAATCTAATCAAGTTATTAAATTATTTAATAACGCAAAATGTCTTAAGTAATTTTATCAAAATCAAGGAATTTATTATAATTATCTTAACCCTTTCAGACCTGAATTATTTTTTGTGTCCAAAAAATGAAAAAAAAAAATTGTGGCTAGAGTAGAATAAAAACAATAAGGAAAAAATTACGAAAAAAATCCTGGTTGTCAGGTTTTTAAGAAAAAATAGTTTTTCTTTTTGTGTACAAATGTGCACATCCGTCCTATGTTATCAATAGACTAGTGTTTAAGGGGGTTTCTTTGTAATTATAAAAAGTTTAATTTATAAATGTTTTTATTAGGAAATATTAATTATTTTTATAAAATTTGCATAACTTAAGTACAATTCTTATAATTATTAACAAAAAAGATTCTTTGGGATAGGCAAATAATTGGCACATAGGTAAATCAGTCATCGGCCCCATTCAAGAAGCATGTTTCATAAGTTTACGTATGAAATGCTAAGAAACAGTTTTTATCTTTAGTAAGGCAAAGATGAATTTTGCATTTTATACATTTAATCCTGGTTCTTCCCTTGCATCCAACCATTTTGCAGCGTGTCCCAAGCCCCTTATCATGTGCAGGGAAATGCCCAACACCGTCTTTTGCTATATCCGCTACAGGGCGAACCTCTCCAGGTCTTCTTGGAATAATTTGAGGTATTGGGCTACTGTTACTGGGCCGTCCTCTTTTACCGATGATAATTTTATTACTCAACACCAAACTTTCAGCCAGCTGGCGACGAAAGTGTAGCAACGTGAGTTGTTTATTATTTGGTATGCCTAACAACGCATTGTCAGTTTGGTACTCTCGGTACGCCTGCACTACAGCTAAATCAGAAGCATGAAATATCATACGAAGAGTCCATTTTTTTGATTTTATGAACGTCCTGTAGTAGCTCATGCGTTGATCTAATAGGTCAACTCCCCCCATTGCGTGATTATATTTCCTGACCACTTCGGGGCGTTCGACGTCAATAAATTTCTTGTCTTTCTTACACCACCTGTTGACTAAGTCTTTTTCACCAATACCGACAAAATTGGAAGCAAGATGGATAATCTTATTATCCAGCCACTTGACCACAGTTACATCTTCGTCAAAACTACTTACCTCCTGGGAAAATCCTCGAGGCTTTTTATTAATTTCTTTATCGCTTAGTAGCGACGGGTTGGCGAATCTATTTATACGAGCTGTGCATGCAGCCATAATGCCTTTTCGTTTCATAATTTGTAATAAATGATATGATGAGAAGTAGTTGTCAAAGTACAGCTCGTGGCCCTTGCTTTCTCCAATTCTCTTAGTGAGATGAAGGACAATAGCTGCACCGTATCCAATTTTTTTGTCAAATTATTATCAAGTTCTGGACTAGAGCTTTGATAAAGTAGAAAATCATAGGCTTGCCCATGTTTACTACATATAAAGAATATCTTAAGTCCCCATGGACAAGGTTTACCTTTTATGTATTGTTTGGCAACATGTTTCCCAGTGAAAGGAACCATCTGCTCATCAACGCAAAGTTCTTTTTCAAGAGGTAACTCTAAACATCGATTCCTAACAGCATCAAATATTGGTCGAACTTTGTAAAATGCATCTTTGCAATTAGCTGGTATTATTGTATTATCAACGAGGTGTAAATTATTCCGCAATTCAAAAAAGCGATCCCGAGCCATATTCTCTGAGAATAAGGGTATGCTGATGCCTGTTTCCCAGTACGTTTTCAAGCAAGGATAGCTAAATATACCAGTAGCTAAATGTAACCTAAATAAAACTTCTATTTCTTGTGCAGTGGTAGGTTTATACCTGGGTTTATTTGAGTGTATTGCGTATATGTTAGTCATTTCAACCATAATTTCAAATAATTGTTTTGGTACATATCGAAAGTAATAATCCACTGGGGCTGCAACTGTAGGCTCAATTGATATTGGTGGAAACGAATCTGATGAGATTGTGTTTAGGAGTTCCCTGTGTCTCCACCTAATGTTCTGTTTAGGCGTAATATTATGAAGAATATTTTCTTGAGAGGACTCTATTTCTGTTGTCAGTGGTACTTCGAGAACCACTTCGTCGTAGGTGTCAGTAGCTACTGGACCATTCAGCCCAATCCACAATGAGCTGGGCCCTTCATCTTCGTCAGTGTCAGGTGGGCATACCTCTCGTTGGTTTTGATTGATGACATCTGCACCAACTCGAACAGGCAGCAAATCTCTTTCAGATGTAAATCCAAACGGTTCTTCGTCATCAGACGATAGCTCCAAATCGGAAAGAGTTCCAGCAAATAGGGCTTTCGAAGCATCCGGTGAAAACATATCAAGGTTTTTTTATCTGAAAATGTAAAAAAAAGTATTTTATCTAACACATAACATATTTTGTATACAGCATTAATAACATCAACATTAATAATATAGTTATAAACATATTCAAAATAGATTTTTCAAATATAACTAGAATACTTTAGCAATCGTAAAAACATCGTTTACGCCTGATGTGTACATTTGTGTACAAATATAAAAATTGTGATAATTGATACAAAAATAGAATAACAAACTCAAATTATATGTTACTTATGACCTTAGGAATATAACACATCAATTTATATTTTTGCAGTGCGTATATTTGGCTATTTGATATTTTTTAGAAATAAGAATAACGAGCTTACCTGTTTAGCTCCAACTTCGGTCAGCCACTGATCGAACCGTGTCGAAAAAGTCACAAAGAATGCTAAGAGATGGCGTAAGTAGTATATATTTTTGTAGTTTATAATGTGGACATATGAACACAGGCGTTCTCAATTGCACTTGTAGCGAAATAAATACCAAAACATTTTTTTATATTTTATGTGTACATTTGTGTACGCCAGGTCTGAAAGGGTTAATTTTATTATTACATTAACTTACACTCTTCAATAAAATTTTTCGGCAGTAGATATTGTATTGGTTATAATAATTTTAACCTAGTTTTTAAAATGTACTATATTTTTCTATATAAATATATAAACTTGTATATATATAACTCTCCGCATATCAAAAAAATAAAAAATACAAAATCAATCATACGTCAAAAAAACTAATGAATCAATAATATATATAATTAATTAGAAATCAGCAATATTTTTATAGTAAAATTGAAAAAATAGGTGCTATAAAATAGAGGATAATCAACCTACAACACACCGACAAATTTCAAAATAACTGACAGTAACAAATAGACTGCGACGGCAGTTTATTAATAGCGGTAGAAGTACGGAAGGGGAGTACTGTGTCAGTGGGCTACAGGGGCGTTAGATCTTTGATGCGTAATCGTTTTGATTTCTGTCGACTTTGTTTATTTTATGCGACGATTTTTCTTGTTGATATTGTAAATTATTTTTTTATAAGATACTATAACTGATTTCATTTTAGAAAACAGAAAACTAATAATATTAATATTGGTTAATCGAGGCGCAAACGTACCCCACGTTTGTGTACAATACTGTAGACGCGACAGGTTCTGGGTTATGAGTTCCATTCCCGCTTGATGAAATGAAATATTTATTATTTGTATTTCCTCGCCCTGATAACGTTGAGTACCGTCACTCAACGCAAGCGGAAAATTAAATAATGACTTTATTATGTAGGCATTATTATTTCAAACATTTATTATTATTTATTCTTTATTGCACTTAAAAACAAATAGGAAACACAAAACTTAAAAGGTTAGTTAGCAAAGGTGGGCTTATTTTTATATAAAAAATATACTTACTTTTCTATGTATACCATAAACTGAATAATTTAAAAGGATTCAGGAGCAAGAATATAATATTAAACATAAAAACTAAACGAAAACTTCTAACTCCTTTAACTTTTCTTAAGCGTCGTATTTGCTGTTGCTAGAATCTTCGTCGGCATCGAATTTATTTAATTTTCTTTCCAGGATTGATAAAAAGTTTAATCTTCTTGCCAGGATTGATAAAAAGTTTTTTAAATAATAGATTTGCTGCTATTTAAGTGTCCTTTTTTTGCCAACTTTTACCGACGGCTTGTGTATTTAAACGAAAATAGCTAAAAGTATGAGCATTTGTCACATTTTATGCACCCGAAATAACAATGACCGCAGCTACAGTGGGTTACGTCGATTTTATCTAAGGCCTTTATCAATAAATGAACATATCATCAAAATTATTAATTTTAAGCAATGGTTCCTGAGATTAGCACCATTAGAACCAAACCATTTCTTCAGTTTTATAATAATTTATATAAAGAAAGAACTGATAATAATACAATATTGTCATAGTGTAAAGATAAACCTTCTTCTCACCCAGCGTCCTTGATAGGACGACTCTTGTTGATCTTGGTAAAAAATAAACAAATTTGTTATTATTAAGTGTTTTAAATAACAAATTTCACATTTTATATCATGAATGTTAGTAATTAAAAATGGTAATGAGAAAATTGGGAAAGAACTAAGAAAATATTTTTAATGTTATCAATAATAATAATTTACACGGTTAGAATATTATCCTCTAATACCATAAAAAAGCTACTCATGTATTTGTGAACGTCTTAAGCCGCTTTGCAAAAAAGAACTTAAGATATACAAGTAGAATTATAATAAACTACCTTCAAAATATATATTTTTTTTTCAAGTTCAATTATTTTTTTATGACTAATTATTAGGAATTACAGAATATTTCAACGCTTAAAGATTTTTTTTTTAAAAAAGAAACATTTATTTATACGATATAATTAATGTAATTCATGTGGCGAAATCTAACACCCAGCCCCATCCCATTTACCACAACTGAAAAAAGAAATGTATAAATATTTAATGAATTTTAAGTCCTCCCTTCCAAGCTTTGAAAATTACATTAAATATTTGTAAATTTCAAAACGTAAAAAAATAACTAAAATAAAATTAATATCAAAATTAAAAGATCCAGTGAAATCGAGCCAAAACACTAGTTGAAAATAAAACATACGTTTATAAATCAAATCATGGCAGAAATAAAATTATTAAAGCGAAAAGTCAATCCCCACCACTACGAAATCTGTAATTCTAGATTCTAGGAACAGGGGGAAACTCCCGAGCACGGGATCCCCCACCTCCCTAGGGGCGTGGAATCTGTTGCACTGGGAGGTCCCGCCCTCCGACCTGCTCCAGGGGCCTGTGTCACCTCAGACCTAGTTGCAGTCGCAGCCTGGACCTCATACAGTCGACATCTCGCTCCTCTAGTGGTCTCTAACTAGTCGCTGAAAGGCTGTGGCAATATTGAGATAAATTCTTCTAAATTGTAAATAGCTTTAGATGAAAAACTTTAGATTTTTAATAATTATTATTCAGATTTTTATTAATTTTAATGGGTGGAAATGGTAGTCAAATTATCTTTGTTTTGGTAAAATTGGCCAAATGTGTTATGTGATTCTGGATAACCGAAAATCGTAAGTAAACTCTTTTTTAAATATTGTATTGAGTGCTTTAGATTTTTTAGCAGATGCTTTATATTGTTTTTTTTTTACAGATAGATGTCTTATGCTAACCGAGCGCCATAAAATTATTGAATCTCTCTCTATATAAAAAGGCTTTTATTTATATAACTATGAGAAGAGACGTGGAACTAATATTGAAAAGCGTATTTCTATACTTTACCAATTACTATAAGGTGAGATAAATTAATATTTTTAAATTATATTTTTGATTTAAGTACTTTTATTTTAAATATAAATGTATTTTTTACATTTTTTAAAAATTATTATTCAAAAACGGATTTCACAATATGTTCTTTTTCAGGTAATCTTTTCCGGGGATGTCGAGGTCAGTACAAAATTTCTCTTTATACGCCACTACCAGAAATAAAACATTTGATTTTTCTGTTCCTGCTTTCATACGGGAAATACCCGTTGTAATGATCATCGTTGTCATAGCAACGCTCATTGTTTGGACAAAGCTTCGCGCCAACACTAATATTCAACTCGCTCCAATGGATCGAAGGAAGGACTCGAAATTTATTCTCATTTTTGTTTTATTTACACGAATATTCTTTTCTTTACTCAATACTTTATATAAAATTGTATTTATAACCTGATTCAGAATGTATTATTTTATTTTATATTTATGTTCATTTAGGAAATATTTGTTTTTTAAAAAAAAATTAAAGAAAAAAAAAATATTAGTGCGGCGATCAGGTCGCCCTGTTAAATTGTTTATTTTGCGGAAAATTCGTCTATACCTCATCAAACTGCATATTCTACGCGTTCGTGTATATTTATTAGCACATAGGGGCGAGGCTACAACGTTGCTAAGTGTAAATATAAGGATTGTAACAGTGAAATATCGAATTTATACAAGTAGAGTTATTACTACATAAGGACATTTTGATGCTCTTTGTATATTGGGAAGTCAATTGTACATATTAAAATATTCACATATGTTAAGCAATGAATAGATAACCACATGTGAGTGTTCGACATTTACGATGTTCCAAGTTACAAATAAGACATAGTGTCAGTGCGATTACCTAATATTCAAAATTAGAATAAAAATACTTGAATAACAACCATATCAACTGTTTTACTTACAGATAATTTGTTAGTAATAGAATATTTTGTAATATAAATTAATATAATATATAAATTTAAATATAATAAAAAAATCTATAAAAAACAAAAAAAACAAAAAAAACTTCTAAATCATCGTATGTTACATAAAAATATGTGTAGGTATTGTGTAAAAATAAGTTGCCGATTGTAAAAATAATTAATCCATTTTATGAAAATAAATATTAAGAATATTAATATACTGTCCTTAAATTAGAGTAAAACTATGTTAATAACAGAAAAAATACAAAAAAAATACAAAAAAAAACAAAAGTAAAAAAAAACACAAATAGAATAATAGGCAAACGTCTTGTAGAGCGTTTACTTGATAAATAGGTTAAAATAAAATTTGCTAGCTTGATTTGTCTACATACGAAAATAAATTAAAATGAATAAGGTAACTAGTATATAATATCAGTATACATATCTGAAGAAATTTTGAGATAGAAGTAGTAATTAAATTAGAAAAAGTACTTAGACTTAGAAAAAAATCCATAAAAGCAGAAAAAAAAATAAAGCACAAAATAAACGTATAAAAATTATAAAAAAAAATCGAAATACAAAAAAAGTTGAATAGTCAAGTATTAGAATAGCAATTACATAATATATATGTAGAGTAGAATAAGTAATAAAATAGGACATTTAGGGTAAAAATTTAAAATAAGACGAAAATAATATTAAGAGAATCTATCATACATTAGATTATGTGTTAAAGAAGTTAGGCTAGACCTAGTGTCAAAACACGCCACTTTTCGCCCAAATTCGATTCACTGCGTGTTGAGTGATGAACTCAACGCCGAATTTAATTATAAGCATCTTATAATAAGAAAAAAAGGTGCAGAATTACCATTGTAAGTACATAGTTACAGAGAAAGTAAATTAAAGTAAAATTAGAATATTCATAGAAATACGAAAAGCTTTTTTTAAGATATTTAATAATAAAAAAATAGCAAAAGCTACTAGAGGGGATAAGAATGTAGTACTAAATATGAGAGTCCACTTCATATACTTCTATTTTGATTAGTCTCGTTTAAGTCTTTCTTAGTCTTACTCATATATTAAAAATAATTAAAAAAAGGTAAAAAAAAAACAAAATATAAAATCACAAAAAATGCAATACAGTTAAAGTACAGTTAGTAGTAAATTGTAATGGAATAGACTAAAAAAAAAAACAAAAAATATGTATAAGTTGAAAAACAAAAAAAAATTAAGATAAGAGTAGTATATGTTGCAATAAAATTAAAATATGTAATGCGATAGCTTAAAAATAGCAATGGATTAGTTAATTATGTACGTCGGTAAGCTTAAAAATATCAAAAACCATAAAACGAGAAATTTGCAAAAATATTTTTAAATTAAAATGTAAAAATAATTATAATAGTCATAAAAATATATATAGACAAAATATTAAAAAAAAACTATAAAATTAAATATTTACAAAAAAAATATAAAATTGACAAAACACAAAAAAATATTTTAAAATTAAAATATTTAAAAATAATTATAATAATCACAAAAATAGATAAAAGATATTATATAAAATGGAAAAAAAAAATTAATTATAAAGGTTGTCTGGAAGAGATGGCTACTTAGCCATAAGACCGCCTTTTGTGCATTTTGTTTTTTATCATAGTCTACGTGTGTATCTATTGTAGTGTACAAGTAAAGTAAAAAATATTCTAAAATAGCTTAAGGCATATAATAGGATTATTTTAGACTAATCATGGTTATAAAAAATATATTTTAAAAACTCAGGAAATAAAAAAAAAGTTACAAAATACAATAAAAAAGAAAAAAAATACATGAGAAAATATTATGTACGATATACTATAGACTAAATTTGAAAAAAATAACGAAAACGACATATATCAGGATAGAATAATTATAAAATATTTAATTAGGTTAAAATTCTTAATTAAGGTATAAGATGTTAATTAAAAAAATAGCTTTTTTAAAAAACTCGTATATCAAAACTCTTCATAAGAGAAAAAAAAATATCGATAAAAATAAAAATTATGTGGAACAAAATTAATAGGCTTACTTTAGATTTAAAAAAATGTGTATTACGAGCTTCAAATTCATTTAGTGTAAAATAATCAGTGTAAATATATAATTAATGTAATTTACCAATAATCAAATGTAAAATAATTATAATAATATCTTAATTACAAAATATTTATTACGATAATCATATTTAAATGATTATATCAATATTTGGTTTCGTAAAAAAAAAAATCAAAAAAACCTCTCAAAATTACTAATTTATTGCACAAAAATATAAAAATTTAGAGTAACAATTTTAATAATATTTAAAAGTTAAGGTGTAAAAATTCGAATTTGATTCGTATAACTATAAATGAAAAATGGAATAGAATAACAATAGCTGTAGAAATAATTTGTATTCCTAGCTAGGTTACGATCCCAGCATAGGCTTTATCTCGTCCATTGACAACTTCTGGAGCAACGTTCGTTTGGCTTGTCCTTTTCAGAAAAAAAAAATACTTTGTCATACTGCACCACAATGGATTTTTTATTATACTTTTTTTTTTCAACGTAAAGTTTATTAACTTTATCTCTTCTGTTCATTAATTAATAATACCGTACACGAATTAATATACACAAGATAAACAACCTTAGCTACTTCATTACCTATAGTAAGTACATATCATGTAAATTGATCAGCAATCGGAAAAGCGTATTAATATTTTTAAAATTTTAATACACGATCTTAAATAAGTTAAATAATGAATCAAACCATTTTCGTTATAGATAAAATAAACAAGAACCAATACCTACCTGAAATCCAGTACTCGTGTTAGAATAACCCTTGGTAGACCGTCCTTAGTATATCGATTGGATAAAGCCTAAAAATCATAAAGTCTAATGACATATAGTCAAGTCTAAAAGTAATGGATGCTTACTATAATTTGTAAATTCTCGTATAATACAAAGTTACGGTTAAAATCAGGGTATTCTGTCCAAAACTCTGAAATCTACGTAATATTGGATTTTTTTTGAACACTTGATTTCTAAATAATATAAGATATGTAAAGTAGTATTTAATAATGCGATAATATAAGAATGTCTACAGGACAATAAACTTTTATGTTATTATTACACTGAACAGGTCATTTGGACTGTTCAAGTTAATTTTAATAATAAAAATGTATAATATACCATAATAGTGTTTTTAAAATATAGCGTACGATTAGTAAATAATACAAAAAAATACTTATAGTAAAATATTTCACTCTAATATTTTATTTATAAAATAATAAAGATAGTATTATTAGACTTTAAGAAACGTAGTAAAGAATCAATAAAAAATTATAGCTTTAATAGTATAGTCAAAAAGTTGTATAATATTCACAAATATACAAAAAAAAAAAAAAAAACATAGTTATGATATAGAATTAATAAACTTAGAACAAGAAAGAAAAAAACTACAAAAAAAGTAAAAAAAAATTAAATAAAATGTAAAAAAAATATATTATTTTAATAGTTTCATAATAAAAGTAGCATAGAATAAGTAAATATAAAAATACCATAAGAAATAAAAAAATACAATAATGAGTAAGGAAATAGAAAATTATTCACTATAGCAGTTGAATAATAATGTAGTGTAGAATCGTTCAGATTTAAAATGATAGTTTTAAAAAACAAACTAATTATTTAATAATGATAATACACGTTAATTATGACGGCAAATATTAGAACTGTGATTTAAGATAAGAACGAAAGTAAAAATTAAATAAAATAAGTATCTAATAATTATCAATTAAAGTTATCACACTTCGATCAACTATACTATACAATACATTAGATTAACATTAGTCAATGGCAATACCACATCAGCCGCAGAGGGTTAAACACAGCTGAAAGATTTTTTTTTATTTCGGATGTCGTTTATTGTGGATTAAAATAAAATTTATATCCATACGAAACTAAGCCTTACACACTTTTATATTTTATTGAAATGATCTTATGTCATAATATTTTGAATTTCTGTTTATATTGTCTGTTGCCATATTTTTAGGCCGTATTTGTATGCAATTTTTAAATTATCTAGTATATAGTTGATCGAAGTTATCATAAAATAAAATGCCCATTTTAACATTTGGCTTCGCGGCGAACTAATGATGTAACCACATGCTTTGGTACTACTAGTTTTTTTACGACTTTACCCAATCTTCTTAAGCAACTTTTATCTTAAAAATATCTTGATCGATCCATTTTTGTTCCTTAACCAGTAATAAATAATCTGTGGGCAATATGACAAAATCGTTATACTCCGCAATGTACCTTCAGGACATTTCGATAGATAAAAAAATAAAGAACTTCAAAGGCGTGAACTACCAAAATGGGCCTATTAGTTTGTGATAAGTTTAATAATAGCAGAGGAGCCGAAAGTAGCCTGACCTTTTTTATGTAAAAAATCAGAAAGTTAAGCAGAAGGATCCTATTTAAAAGGTCTCATGTTGAGTGGCGGAATTGAACCCAACAGCTGTCGCGCTTATAGTCACACGACTTTGCCACAACACACATTCTAACAGATTACAATATATATATATATATATATATATATATATATATATATATATATATATATATATATTATGGCATAACGAGGTCTGGCTTGATTTGGCTCTTGTTCCATAACTAATTTAGAACTTAAAATATAAAAACGTAGATTAAACGTAATGATAAGGACACAAAGTAAAAGTCAAATGTGCTGTACAATCGTCCAAATGGTGACCATTCAACGTAGTGTGTAAATATATATGTATAAACGATAATAAAAATAAATAAAAAAAAAATAATATTTAAAAAATCAAATTAAATATGTATTTCATAAATAATAATTAATTTTAAGTAATGTAATAATATATTTATTATAATATATTATCATTAGACAACAGGATAAGTAACATAAAGATTAAATCTTATATCTAGGTATATACGCTTACAAAAGTTAGTTTTGAGTAATATTATATATAAAAGGGTTACTAATAATTATTATATGACTTATTATATGTCATTATGAGGCCAGTCGTGGCGCAGAAGTGTGACTGTAAAACCTACTGGTTGTGGGTTCGATCCCACTCGAGGAGATGAAATATTTACTTAAATTTATATTTCCATCTCTTCGCTCTGGTGTGGAGGCTAAGTGCGGCGTTGAGTCCTGCCACCCAACACGCAATGCCTCCTGAATTTGGCAGAAAGTGGGGAACGGAGTGTCTTAGCAGCTGATTTGATTTGATTAGATTTAAGTCAAAATAATCGTAAGCTAACTAAGCAGATATTAAAAATAAAAAAAATTGAAATGGTAAGCAAAAACTTAGAAACAATATTTTATTACGAGTCAAAATAAGATAGATATATGTATGTGCAATATTAAGTAGATTTTGTAATAAAAGTTGCAAACAAATTAAAAAAATCTAAAAAATTACAAGAAAATAAAATAAAAATTAGTTACTAATTAATTACATATTATATATTAGGCTTATTATTCATATTATATTATACATATGATATTATGTATATAACTATTAAGTAGTCTTTATAAAAAACAATAAATTAGATAACATGCTAAGTTATGTCAAATTGGGATAATTTAAAAATATAATAAGTAAAAAATACATAAAACTACAAAAAAAATATACATAAAATATTACAAAAAAGTAAAAAAAATAACATAGATAACAATTCATTATAAGAAAGAATATTTATTATAAAAAAGAATATATGTTCCCATATTGTATAGATTTTGTAATAAAAGTAGCAAAAACACAAAAAAAATAAAGAAAATTAATAAAAAAATTAAGAAAAAAAATTTATAAATTATATGGCTTATTATACATATTAGATAACATATATAACTATTAATTAGTCTTTATTAAATATTAAGTGTATATGAGTCAAAATTAGATAATTTAGGGATACAAAAATTATATAAGGGTAAAATTAAATAAAACTTACCATAAGCCAAAGAATTAGATATAAAAATTTAACAAAACAATTACAAATAATAATTTAATGTAAGGTGTAATAAGATGGACATTTTGTAATAAAAGTAGCAAAAACACAAAAAAAAATAAAAAAATTATAAAAAATTAAGAAAAAAATGTTATAAATTATATGGCTTATTATACATATTAGATTACATATATAACTATTAATTAGTCTTTATTACATATTAAGTGTATATGAGTCAAAATTAGATAATTTAGGGATACAAAAATTATATAAGGGTAAAATTAAATAAAACTTACCATAAGCCAAAGAATCAGATATAAAAATCTAACGAAACAATTACAAATAATAATTTAATGTAAGGTATAATAAGATGGAGATTTTATAATAAAAGTAGCAAAAACACAAAAAAAAATAAAAAATAAAATATAAAAAATTAAGAAAAAAATGTTATAAATTATATGGCTTATTATACATATTAGATTACATATATAACTATTAATAAGTCTTTATTAAATATTAATAAAATAAAATATATTATACATCTTTATAAGTAACTATAACTTACCATAAAATAAATCAAATGAGCTTCACGCCGCAAACAGCAAGATAGGCAGAGGGAATCTAATGTAAAGACACTCAGTTCCCCAATTTCCGCCTAATTCTCTAGATATTTTGTGTTAAGTGGCGGAACTCAACGGCACGCTTTGCCTCGACACCAGAGCTAAGACACAAAAATATAAATTTACATAAATATTTAATCCTCCTCGAGTGGGGATAGAACCCACAACCAGTCAGGGCGTAGGCGTTTACACTTTGTGTCCCCACGCCACGACTCCAACATAACATGGTCATATGAGTCAAAATTAGATAATTTAGGAATACAAAAATTATATAAGGGTAAAATTATATATAATTTTGCCATAAGCCAACGAATCAGATATAAAAATTTAGCAAAACATTTACAAATAATAATTTATTGTAAGGTATAGTAAGATGGAGATTTTGTAATAAAATGTAGTAAAAAAAAAAATAAAAAAATACATAAAACATTACAAAAAAAATTTGTTAATAATTATTATAAAATGGCTTATTACGAGTATATCTATAATATTTTGAATATAATTATCAAGTAGTTAATATTACAGGTAACAATAAATCATAATAACAAGATAATTTATTTCAAATTGCGATAATTTAGGAATTTAAATATTAAGAATTATATAAAAATACAAAAAAAAATAAAAAAAGGGTTAGTAAGAAAATTGAAAAAAAAAAAGCTTCACGCTAGCAAAAAGGTCCCGGACCACCAGGGTTGGTAGAAGGAACCTAGTGTTAAGACACGCCGTTCCCCACTTTCTGCCGAATTCGGAGGCATTGCATGTTGAGTGGCAGAACTCAACACGGCGCTGTGCCTCGACACTAGAGCGAAAAAAATGGAAATATAAATTTAAGTAAATATTTCATCTCCTCGAGTGGGATCGAACTCACAACCTGTCGGCTTTACAGTCACACTTTGTGCCACTGCGCTACGACTGGCCTCGATAGTAATAATTATTATATGGCTTATTATAGGTGCATATTAAATTATACGTATTATACATGTAACTATTAAGTAGTCTTTTTAAAAAATATTACAGATAAGAATATATCGCGTCCTGGTCGGTTTCCAGGACGCGCGGGTTCAAGTACCGCTTCAAATTTTAATACGTTTTCTAAATAAGTATATCCTATGACATGGTCATTTATGTAAAATTTGGATATTTTAAGAATATGAAAATTGAAAAATATATAAAACTACAAAAAAAAATAAAAAAAGGTAAAAAATACGAAAAATAAAAAAAAATATAAAAAATAATAATTTAATATGGGATAGTAAATTTTATCATAAGCCAATCAAATAAATAAAAAAAAGCAAAAAAAAAACAATATACGAATCCAAAAATATGATAGATAATCATTCATCAGTCATAGTAGTAAGTAGTAAGAGGGTCATTGGTCACATTAATTCACAGATAAAACTTAAAGCATATTACATTAGTAGGTTAAAAATATAAACCTAAGACATACAAAATAAAAAGCATAAAAATAGTGGAGTAAGTAAGTACAAAATATTGGCCCGCAGGGCAGCTTGTGGCGAGCTGTTGGGGAGTGACGACCCCACGGACCTGAGTCGTTTAGAGGGGAATGGTAATCTGTCCCCCGCTTCTGGCTTGCCTTCATTGGCCGGCAGAGTGGAGCTATGTGCTTGAGTGGTGGAATTACTCAGGAGAAACCTTCACGAGCTTTTCGTGATGGTTTCTTCTGTTCTTTTTCCTCTCGACACCCCAAGCCGACCACGTCCATGTTACACCCACGGCATTAAACTGCTTTGTGGGGTAACACCTAGTGGAAGGCGAGCCACCGTCCGTCATCTATTCAATTTGAGACTGTTGAAAAGGCGGACGTCCGGTAGTCTCATTCAATAGCCCAGTACTCACATCATCTAAGTTTCATTTCTCAATAGTACCATACTTTCCATAGCTCCATAGGCTCCTATAGGATACCTAAAACATGTTTAAATTCCCTCTCCATATGTCCAATATATATATATATTTTTGTGCAAGCCTCCCAAACAACCGTGGACTTTTGACATCGAATATCTTAACAAAACATAAACAAGACATGCACGACTAGTTGAATTCCGTTGTATAAATAAAATATTAAAAGCAATTTGTACACAATTTATGCAGGAAAAATGACTATAATAAAGCATATAATTAAAATTTAAAAGCATAGAACATTAAATTTCATAATAAATGTAAATAATGAAGTGAAAAAAAATCTTATCAAAACTGGGCTGTGTTTATAATAGTAGTCGGTTATCTTCTCACGCTGTATTTTAAGGTAGTATTGTAAATACGAATCGCCGGAGCTGTATATGTGATATTTAGTAGTCCTTAGATTTAGCCTCTTCATCAGTTCTTTTATTTTCATCTTCACTTGCGAAATAAATATGGAGAATCTATGCGTAATGATTTAACACTCCTATTTTTACTTGTCATTTAATAAAAGCTAGAATTGAAAATCACCTATGTTTGAGCATAAATATGTCTAAAACCTTAAACCATAAATTTTGGCGGTTAATAATTTTATATGAATTTAATTGATTTACCCAGATTTCAATTTAAAATACTTAAAAAAATATTTGTAAATATGTACCTATGTATATAAGTGTATAGTAAATACTATGTACATATAAAGTAAATGTATAAAGATATAAAAAAAAATATTGTAAATTTCCTCCCTTTAGTCAATTCAAACCAACGTCTAGTTAAAAAATAGAGACTAAATTTCTAAAAGAAAAAGGAGACCCTTATAATCTTACATCTACTTATAATTCTTGGCATCCATTCGTATCTTCATACCTCGCTACGCCCAAATTGATACTATAAATATAAATAAAATATAATTTTTAAGGTTCTTAAAATAAAGCCAACACGATCGAAAAACACAACAATCAATTTGAAAATTAGTAATTTACAGGTTATATCACAAAAAAATACACAAAAATGTTATATTTCCAGTAAATTTTATTCAAAAATACGGCCGTAACTTCAGTTTCTCAATTTTCCTCTAATCTACAATGAAGAAGTTGGTACGGGACCCAGTAAGCTAGCCTAACCATCTTATTGATATAATAGACAAGTGTAAATAGACGTACAAAGCACGGTGTGTTTCACTACAAAGTACAAAATATAAAAAAAAAAAAAAATAAATACAACTAATTACAGATACAATACTTCTAGGCGTAAGTGTATAAAACAAAAATAATTGAAGTAACAAAAGCTTTAATATTAACCTAAATAATCTTGGAATTATCTTGTAAAATAAATGTAAAAAAAATGTCCTTATGTAGTATATGTAATATATGTAACAAATTTGTAAATAGTATGATGGTACCATATGTATATATATGTATGTAATTGTACAATTTGTAAATAATCAGATTTAAGTTTTTCTTATTTTTATCTTAATCTTTAACGATGTTATGTTATATATTTTTAGTTTTAAATTTCACTGTAAATATTAATTAAATTGTTTGTAGCTTAAAGTATATTATATAAATACAATATAAAGTAATTATTGTAATAACATTAAATAATATAATATAAAGTAATGTATAGCATAAAAATCTTAGATGTACAATAAAAACATAAGAAAGATTAGCGTGGGAATACTACCCTTACTAACTTATAAAAATGTATTATACTGTAAAATGTATATTGTACAGATCTAGGTATAAGCTTGTACGAAGATATTAGAAATTTTGTAATTTAACTGTAAAAATATTATAAAACCATGATGCATCATTCATCTTAGATTAAATAGTTATTAATTAATTAATTTAGTGCAGCTGCGTATATTATGTAAGACTTTGTATATAATATGTATAAATATGTAGATAAACATTTTGTATATATGTATATAATATAGTGAATAATTTAGGATAACGTAGGTTAATAGGTGGTGTTCCATGTTTATGTAGAGTTCAATGGTGATACCTCCTACAAAACTTATGTGAACCGACCTATTGGTCTGCACTGCACTCCACAACAAGGGAATGGATACACAAATATTATGAAAAAATATTTTCAGAAATTAAGAAAAAAATGATAAGTGGAGATGTGAACATGTTTTGGGCACAAGTGAAGATGTTAATTTTTTGGTTGACTTATTCTGAACAAGACATGTTCATCGACCACATCATTTGCTATCTCCGGAACGCATATATCATCATATCATCATATTTATTATGTTATAAAGCTTTTTGTTTATTATTATCCTATAAATAGATAAAGCAACCAAATTGTGAATTCATATCACATGTTGTCAGTATCTACAATCTTTATCAAAATTTGTTTAGCTGATTTCATTGATTACCATTCAGAAAAAGTTAATTAATTTTATTAATTAAAAACGTTAATTAATTTAATTAATCTGCACTGGTTACGTGCACAGCGACCAGTTCCGCTGCTCAACGTGCCTTGATATTTCGGAAAAATGGCGGAAAGTGGAGAGCAGAAGTATCTTATTGGGAACTGTGTCTCAACACTAGATTCCCTCTGCTTAAATGGCTATATTCAAATAAAAATAAAAATAAATATTAACAAGAAGGATACGTAGCTCTAAAGTGCATATTCCCGGTTCTTTTCTATAGCAACTTTAGGCATCAAAAAATCGGGATCTACTCGAAGAACATTTTATTGGAAATCCCATATTTTTCGTCGCTTTTAATTTATAGTGTTTCCACACTATTTATAAAAGCAACAGAAACTTATGAGGTTTCTAACTTTCAGCAAGAGACCAGCACAGCAAAAACATACAATTAACATAAATGTAGACTGTAGTAATGCTATATATGTATTGTTCATATATACTTGTTGATGAGTTATTGTGGTCAATCAACAACATATTGTAAACATATTGACAATTATGATGAGACTTGATGATGAGGCCATTCGTGGCGCAGTGGCACGAAGTATGACTGTAAAACCGAGTGGTTGTGGGTTCAATCCCCACTCGAGGAGATGAATTATAGTAAATTTATATTTCCAGTTCTTCGCTCTGGTGTCGAGGCGTTGAGTTCTGCCACTTAAAACGCAATTCCTCCAGAATTCAGCAGGAAGTGGGGAACGGAGTATCTTAACACTAGGTTCCCTCTGCCTACACTACGGGACCGCACTGTGTGCGGGATACAGCGTGAAGCTGATTTTTATTTATAATGAGACTTTATGATCATGTGTAATTTAATGTTAAATAATTAATTGTAATATTTAGGTTTGTATATTCTCGGACAAAATATGGCAATCTTACATATCATTTAAAAACGACACATATCCGACCAAACCAAGAAACCAATCATTTTTGATTAAATGTTTATACAATTTTCAGGAGAGTAAAGTTAAATTGGAACTATTACTTTGGAATATACATTAATTTTTGAGTAAATTAGTGTACATGCCAATGTAAATACTTCCATAACAAAACATCTGAAGAAGTACGGTTCATCATGTAAAAGTGTCAAGAAGTACCCTTGAAATATAGTCGGGGCTGTGATTTGGGTGTCAGTTTAGCCAATAGTTTACCACTCGTACATTTTACAGTCACGGCTTTGTTTCATAATACGAAACGAAACAAGAAGCTGTTTTCTCCAGTAAAATACTTGTACCTACATTCGTATCTATATTTGTTGTCGTTATGTTATTTTAATGACTGATTTAACATAATATAAGGGCAACAAAAATTGGATATCTATTAACTACTTCATTGCTGTTAAATAATATAAAGTGTATGTAATTGTGTACATTTTAATGTAACAGTGAGTCACGCTAAGGAAACAAAATAATTAAAATAAAAAATAGTGCATTCGATGCGAACCAATAGTAGTTCTTCTTCTCTCAAAATGATTAAAGTTAAATAAGTAAAGAAATAAAACTTATTTTTATCTAATTTATTTTGATTATCAGTTCATCTTATTCATTGTACAATCTGCCATTCCTATATAATCATATAACGACATTTTATATCGGCTTGTGCACAATTTATTTAAGTTATTGTACTCTTATAAGAATGGTCCACAATTCGTATAATTCTATTTTATGTTAACCGCATCCCCAAATTTTTGTCACTTTAGTACTATTATTAACTTTAATAGCTGTATTTTTGGTGAGGGCAATTGTCGGGGATGTACGACAGGTTGCGGAACTACGGAACTAACAAATTAATAAGTTTCTATTAGGGAATAATCTTCTAAGATGGATTTTGTAATTCAATTACTATCAAAATGTATAATTGTGTTTAATGTTATTGGCATTTCCATATTTTCCCTCATTTTAGTACTACTAGTTTTACTAACTACAGTCAAGATGAGGGGAAGTGTTGGAGGTGAACGATACGCTGCGGAACAACGGAACAGGGATTGAAAGAATTGAAAAAAATCTAATAGAAAATAATATAAAATTTCCCAACATGGATTTTATAGTTCGAATAATATCAAAATGTATAATTGTGATTAATGTTATCGGCATTCCCATATTTTTCGTCACTTTAGTATATTAGCTTCAATAGCTATACTTAAAGTGAGGAAAATTATTGGGGATGTACGACAAGCTGCGGCATCATGGAAGTGACTTGAAAGAAATAAAAAAAATCTACTAAGACATTATATTAACATAATATATTCCAAGATGGATTTAGTTGTTCGAATACTATCAAATCTTGTTAGTGATTTATTACTGTTGTATTTATCATACATCCCCTACATATTGCAGGATACTTACTTACTTCGGTCCAAAATAATAGTTTATGTTTTAGATTACAACAGGATCATCATTTTGAAGCTATGTAATTATGATTTTATGGGAACAGTTAAGGTAAAAAAAAATATAAAGACAAATCCTTAACTGATCCCACGAAATGTTTTTACAATTTCAGCAAAAATATTATGCGTTGTATCACACGTTAATACACACATAACCGATATCTTACTGTACGGTGATAGTATCACAAGTGAAGTTAAAATTATTCAACAGTTAATTTTGTGATTTTTTTGGATCGTTGTATGTTATTGAATTTCTTATGATATTTATAACAGATATATTTTTGTCAAATGGTATTTATAAATCTATAACATTTCTCCATAGGATCACCATTTTCAGCAATGTACTAATGTTTTATGGCAAACTGTTAAAGGTAGCGTCACCTAATTATTAAAGTAAGTGACCTCTTACAATTGCCGCTAAACATTAATACTCTTTTGCAAGCAATATTACCTGATAAAATACTTTATATTGTTTATTTATTTTTAAAACTACATTTCTTTATGATTTAAGTGCTAAGTTTAGTTAGTGATATTTTTTAACTTTCATTCAATTCAAATTTTTTCAACAGGATCAACAGATTACAGCAATGTAATTTAGGTTTTCTGACAACTGTCCAAGGTTGTATTGCCTAATTCAAACGTCTCTGATCTTAGACAATTGTCACAAAATCTTATTACAGCAACATCACTAATAATACCAATTCAAGAAGACGCAAAAATTAATAATTGTAGAATATACATAATATAATATTTTAATTTCAGCATTTTTCAATAATGTAATTTAGGTTTTATGACAATTGCCAAGGTATTATTGCCTGACTTTGAAAGTCATGTGCCTGCAACAATTGTCACTAAATCTTTTTACAATTACATCACAAATGGATCAAATTCGAAATGATGCAGAAATTAAAAATAACATACAGTTATATAATCTCATATATTTAAAAACTTTGGCGTGGGAAGCGCTAAAAGACATCTAATCATAAGACACAGAAAAAATACTTATTAACGAGGATGAGAACACCTCCCGTAAAGAAACTTTCTTCTCAACCTTTATTTTTAACCTAATTTGTGTTTTTTTTTATCAAGATCGATATTTTTCAAAGTAATTAAGGTTTTATGACAACTTTTCAAGGCAGCATTGTCTAATTTAAGCAACGCTCGCCTTAAATGTTTGTCACTAAGTCTTATTACAATTACATCACCAATAGTACAAATTCAACAAGATGCGGAAAAGAAGTATTATTGAATTTATAATGTACCTATTATATTTTAATTATAATGTCATTATTTAATTTACAGAGCTGCTTCATTTTATTTGTAAAGATGTCCATTAGATTTAGATATCACTAAAATGTTTAATTCCATTTACATAATCGTTACTGAATAAGGCAAAGAGAACTCGAAATGTATAACTTTCCATTTCAACATATTTTTAAATTTAATATAGATTTTGTCACAACTGTTCAAGGTAGCATTGTCTAATACAGAAGTCTCTCACCTTCAACAATTGTCACAGAATCTTATAACGGCTATTACAAAAGTTCCATAAGATGCAAAATATTAAAAAAATTGTTATCATTTAAAAGGTTGACATGGGAAGCGCTTAAAATACCTACAAGATTTAGTAGCTACAAAATCTGTAAATCTTTTAGTTGATTTCAGAATTTATTGATGAGACATCTCGTGTACATAGTAGAGTATCTACGGTAAAGAATCTTTCTTTTCTATTTTATTTTTAACTTAACCCTTATTTATTTTTTTATCAGGACAGACATTTATAGCAATGTAATATAGGTTTTACGACATCTATTGAAGGTAAATGGCTGCCTAAATTAAAATGTCTCTCACCCTCAATAGATATCACTAAATCTTGTTACTATTTCATCACCAGGGCAGAGTTTAATAGCTGCAGATGAAAAACGCGATGGAAATACAATATGTAAATTTATAATAATTATTTTAAATCATTTTTTTGTATCAATACATCTAAAGCTTTCTCAATTTTTGCTGCGTGGCTCAATTATTTCCCATAAACCTAAATAAATGTTTCAAGGAAATTTTACTAAGTTGAAAGTATTTTCACGAATCATCTATTTGGGTTTCTAGGAAATTAGTTGAGATTATGCTCATTATTTAAATGTATATCATTTTTTTTTCTTTTTCAGTTCCATATACTTCGTAGATCTTTTATAAAAGCATTTTTAGATATCTTCAAATGTAAATAACATTTTTAAAAATATGTTGAATATGTATGTTTTACAGAATTTAAATAATAATTTAAGAGTAATAATCTCAAATTATTTCCCATTAATCTAAATAGATGTTTCAAGAAAATTTTACTAAATTGAAAGTATTTCCTTGGAACATCTTTTTAGGTGGATCTTTTTAGGATCGTTTTCCTATCATAAAAACTGTCTTAAGGCTATGTAGAACTGTCTAAGTTATTTTCTGTTTAAATATTCTTGAATAAATCTAATTGACAGCTCTTAATTAAATTTTATAAAAGCACTAAAGAGCAAATTATTTAGAAAAGTGATGTTAAGTCAGGTAGCGGCAATTTTTTAAGAAAAAGAAGTCAATGCTCTTTTACTCAAAACATGGCACTGACAACTTAACGCTTGCAATTGTATGCATAACATGAAGAGCTATGTTAGTACCTTATACTGAAATTGTAGTTGACCGGTTCGTTGATATTCGTGTATATAGAAATACCAAAAAATCGGCAAACTACAAAATTTTGTGTATAACAAACAAAGAATACTTGGTGAAGAAGATAAAGGAGATATTCAATTGTTTGTAGCAGTTTTCTTATTATTATATTTTATCTTGCTAATTTTAACAATGTTCTTTATTTTAATTGTGCCAAGAAAATATTTTTAATGAAGTTTTGTTAGTTTAAGTTTTAATAGATTTTTTCTTATATGACAATCTATCGTCAATCAATCACATGGATGTTCAAATTTCTTAGTTGTTAATCTACTTTACAGTAAAATAAGTACTTCTATTCAATTTTTTCTGTAATGTTGATTGATAAATAAGAATCAGAATCAGCGTTGATATCAATTATTTATTTATGGAAATATTCAAGTTTTTCTTCAAGCAGCCAGAAGAATTTCGAAGGTGTTTTGACTATTGCCCAAGATTGTAGTACTATTTTTATATATTTTTTACTATAATACTGATCTTTAGTCAGAAAAGCCTACATCGAGAACAATTGAGAAGAGATGAACTCACAAGGATATAAGGACAATAATGAAATTCTTAGCTAAGGACCAACATTATTGAAGTACATATTAGCAGTATATTTCTATGACGTTAGTCCATAGGGAAGACGGGAATTGAAACTCATGTTTTAAATTCTTATTTACTCGTAAAGAAGACAGAAGATGTCAAGATTTTTCGAGCTAGTTCTCACTATTATACTAATTTGTATATAATTTTGATCGATTATAAAAAAAATCTATTCCGCTTTACATTCACTGTTGATAGTAACCAAAAATACATTGCTAGATATTATTTGTCCTTCTTCACTGAAAAAATATACTGCATGAAAAGGAGATTGGGTCGTACTGTTCGTAGATTGTATATTTTTCGACAGTTAACTTAATTTCTTGTCCAATGTTATCTTTTTAAGAATTAATGATTATAATATATAATTTTATGTCAATAAACTAATTTTGTATATAAGTTTGTTTCATTTCATTTCTTAACAAAAACAATAAAACAATTTAATATTCAAAATTAATTTAAATTAATTTATTTATTAGTTTTTATTAATTAATTAATTTGATATTGGTTTGGTTTAAATTATTAAGTTGATAATATCGTAAAAAAAATCTAACATAAAATACAAGAATATACATATTTAAGAGTAAATTTATATAAGTTCGCTCAAGCTGTTTCCGACTTGCCTCCCAACTTTCGAGACATTGCGTTTTGAGATTCGAAACTCAAAGAGAGCAGCTTGATTAGAGCCTGAGAGCTGCTACCCTAAGCGTTGGCTTAAGAGACCTCTTTAAAATGCTCAACGATAAATCTACTACTGCTGTATTTAACTGAACGATGTATGAATGCTCAACGATAAATCTACTACTGCTGTATTTAACTGAACTGAAAATTATATGACTTATGTGTTGTAATTTAGAACATAAACAAAAGCTTGGAGGCTATAACTTCTCGGAGTAAGTTATTTGGTTTGCACCTTAACTCAATAAAAAAAAAACTCAATTGATTTTAAATGGTAGTGCTAAACTTATTTCAAAAATATATGCATCGACTTTACCAGCAGTATTTCTTAAAAGCGATATTGTACTATACAGCAAAACAGTAAAAGATCTTGGTATCACTCTGGATAATAATTTGTCTTGAGATTCACAAGTAAGTGAGATAGTATTTTAGTACAATAAAGAATATTATAGTAGAGAAGTAGAAAAATATTTGAATTCTTAAGGACTCTTAGATGCTTGCGTAACGTTCTGACATTTGCTATCTTCATTTAAGAGAGGAGCAATTAAATAAACTTAAGCGTATTCAAAACTTATATATTTGATTCATACGCAAAAACTCAAGCAATAAAGGGCTAATTCGCAGGAATCCTCACATACTTTATCTTCTCTACTGCAAACTGTTCAATCTTATCACCCTCCTTACCTTAAAGAACGTTTTGAGGTTTTATTTGGATCTCTGCGCTCTGTACGATCTTACATTCACTTACACACCAGTTCATTTAGTGTGACTGCGTGTAGGTTGTAGAACTCCCTCCCTTTAGAGGAACTTTACAAAAGTTCCAAAACATTTGTAACCTTCAAACGCCGCTTAAAGTTACACTCTATGTAATTTTAAGATTTAGATTCTTAATTTTTCTGCCATTGCACTTCTTACTCTTACCTTTTATTTTTATTTGTATATTATAGTGTTTCAGTACGTCGTTATTGTGTTGGTGTATACTCGTATGGTAATTACATTCTTATTTATTTTATACCCTTAAATTACACTATTTGCACTATTTCGTTATCTCAATTTGCTATTTCTTTGCCATTTCTTGGGTTGTACACCCAAAATAATAAAAAAATTATAATACTAAATAATTATTATTATAACATTTTAAAATAGATACATTACATGCGTACTTTGGAAGTTAAATAAAAACTTGTAAAAGCAAAAAGTAACCGATGTTCAACGAAATATGAATAAGTGATCAGCCAATTGCAGATCAAAGCATCGTCGGTAGTCGGAGTATAATATATTATTTATTAAAATAATTTAATTTACACAAAAAAATATATATAGAGATAAATTTTAAGCCCGTTTTGCATGAACATATTAAAACCGTATATGGATTATTATTAAACATCGGTCAAGTGCGAGTCGGACTCGCTCTTTGTCGGTTTACGGGAATACCATATACGTTTTGGTTACGCGGTAAATAAAATAAGCAAATTTTTCGGGCAGGCCGTGGCACTAAAAAAATGGTAGGCTTCTCGTGTGGTCCCCTTTTTTGGTTTATTTCTGACAAAAGCTGAATATTAATTTAAGCCTGATACCACCATCTGATTTTGATATAAATGGTCTTCACAAACGGACAGACGGACAACAATGTTTTTTCCCTCTGAGGTACGGAACCCCAAAAATGGCAAATATCCGTCCTAACAAAAAATGGAAATCGCAAAACAGAAGTGAACTTTGCCATCCTACACCAATTTCATTCCCACTGTACCATACGGTCGTTGGCAGTCAATATCGCAATTAGATACAGAATTTTGCTCTCCCCTACAAATGTAAATACAAATACTCGTCCTCTGAAATATTTCGCTGCATATCAAATAGTAGTCAAAACATTGTTTGACACAAAGTTACAAACCCTAGCTAGCGTATTACAAACAGATTGAAATATTAAACTCTAAATGAATAGCCCTTTGACAAGTCAGATGTAAAAAACAAAGTTGAGTACGAAACATAATTAAAATGTTGCAAAGGACACTGCATATTATTTATTTACATTCGTAAGCTCTCATGATATTTGCTCTAATATTTACTTTTGAGTTAATTATAAATAAACATGGTAGACTGAGATCTCAGATTCACAGATCTACGTAATTTTGGCAAAGCTAAAATTTTGAGCATTTCAGTCCAATTTGAAGTTAAAACTGTATGGTACTCACTTATTTGAAAGTGTGGACTTGTCAGAGGTAGCCTAACCTACCTAAGTCAACCTAAAGGTACATAAAAACCAAACGCACCTACGTTATAATAGAAACGTTCGTATTTAAATATTGCTATGCAGCAATGCTCGTATTTAAATATATTTTAAAACATATTGTAAAAAATAATTCATTATTGCCAGGTCCTTTACGTGGGCCTTTATTCCCGCCACACATTCTAAAGGATTAAAATTGAGGCAAACTACGCTATACTTAGCAAGCCAAAATTTTGTAAATTACCATATTGATAAAGATAAAAACACATCGTCTCTGTGTTTCTAAATTATTAGGGAAGAGATTCTACGTAATTGCAATAAGTCATACGTATCACCCAACAACATTGCTTTACATGCGTTTCCTATTCTGTAAGCAACTGCCCTTGACACAATAGAAAAATTTCTCTGTCTCTCTCTCAAGCAAATTCAAATATTCCCAGGAAATTTTATCTGCAATATCAAAATTTTTAACGACACTATTTAACTAAACCAATCGCGTATATGTAGTATTATACATTTCATTTAAAATGTGTAATGATCTTGAAAATCAAAAAAGTACTCCTATTATTGAAATTATTTATTACAACTTACATAGTTTTTATTTAAGTAAATTTATTATATATACAATTATCGATTTTTAAACACTAGTGAAATTTACAGATTTTAAGAAGAAAGAAAACTCAACTGGACGTGGACTCATACCTCTACCTCTTATGTCATAGAAGATAGTTGTGTAATTCATTTTTATTTTGTATTTTTATTTCTTACTTTATTTCCTTTAGCATCACGCTTAATCCCGCAAAGAAGAAAATTAATTTTAAGATACTTCGTTTCCTACTCTCCGCTCGATTTTCGAGACATTGCTAGGAAACAATTCAGTTCTCTGAATGAGAATCGAACCTACTACCCTGTCAGTGCACCACAACAGCACCAAGGTTTTTATTAAATATAAACTTCAGAAACTTCATTGAAATAACGTATATAAAACACACATGTACCAACATAGAACGAGTACATTATGAAGTTCAGACGTGAACGTGAATAAGCTTTAATATTTCCAAAATGAAATGAAATTAAAATATTCAATTTCTAGCGACTCGAACTGGCGTATTAAATTCGCAGCATAATTACATACGCTGTATGAAATGCGAGACGTATTATGTCCTCCGAGCTATTTCCCCGGACTGCCGGGATGCGTTGCAATATTGATTTTGAGTCTATTTACGTATACAGCGATTCAACGAAATCTGGGCAAATTCAGCCTCAATTTACAGTTCTGGGAAGTTATAATGATTTTCGAAATTTCAGGTAGGTACTCAATATACATGAATTTGCTATATATGTAGGTTAGACAGAGGGAGGGGAGAGTGTTAAGACAGAGGCGTTGCGTGTTGAGTGGCGAAACTCAACGCCGCGCTTTTGCCTCGAGCACCAGAGCAAAGTAATGAAAATATTAAATATTTTATTTTCTCGATTTTAAACCGAATACACGCGTTTGGAGTCACACGCTTCACGCTTTTTTTATCCCGTCCGTATTTGTGAGATACAACATGCGGTTGAAAAAAAGATAAAAAATATTACACCTTTTGTACCTACGCAAATGGCAAAGAAAATTTCAAAACAATTTGGAAAACAACGATATTAATTTTGTTTCTATTGTCCACTTTCATATTATTATTTTTTTCCTTATATCATCATATATTAATCCATAATTACCAGTGTTCAATTTTTTTTCACCCTACAATTTAGTTAGGTAGAAACAAGTACAAGATAGAGGTATACATATATAACGAAAATAATGAAGGAGTGGTAACTTGAAATGTCCATTTTTATATTAAATGTCAATAAATTAAATTATGTCACCATTTTCTGTAAGAAAATCGTAATACTTATTTTTTCATTATGCTAATATTTAGTTTCTGTAATAATCTTATCTTTTGTGCACATTACTCGTGCGAACACGAAGTTTCACATCTGACAGCCAACACTATATTTTTTCTCTCTTAAAAAACCTTATCGTATTTGAAACCCCTACCAGAATTTTTAAAACAGTACAATGAGTGTAATATACAATACATGGACATTTATGTAATATCAAATATTTATCATAGCTCTACGATATCCTGTAAAGGGAGCTAGAAACACGCAGAGGGATATCTAAAAACGGTCGAACATATTCATATTTGTTCAGTGGAAACAAAAAAAAACGTCTACACGGGACGTCCACGAAACGTATATACATAGTGTTTTTGTTATAAATATTTTTCATGAAAATGTTTGTTCAAAGAGTTTTTTGTACCTCACGTTATATCCCACATATACGAGTAACTAGCTCACTTTTCGTGTTCATTGACGTAACTCAACTCTGCCTTTTGTCAATGACATACGGACGACCGGACAGATATAACAAATATATAATAAGAGTTCCGTTTTCTGCATTCGGCTGATTTCGTTCATAGTTTGCTGGTGACCGATTGACACTTTTTAAAAGTTAACGTTAACAGTCAAACCCACAAAGCGTTTGAAGTAATCCCTTTAAAATTTTTGAAGGCATGGATGTGGTGTCAAACGCATTCATTTTGTAAAAAATCGCCATGTTTTTTGTGTTCTCTTTGAGTTTTACTAAAATATTTTCGGATATGTAAATTCTACTATGTTTTACAAATGTTAAAAGTTGTTTAAATATGTTTTTATGCGTAATTACGCCGTACACAATATTTTGTGTAATTTTTTATATGACGCAACAGATGGTGGGTTCGATTCCCAGTCGAGGAAATGAAATATTTAATTTTTTCATTGAATCATTTAATATTTTTCTATATCTGTCTAAATATATATTTTCTACTTGATGAAATCACTAATAAAAATCTGAACTACAGATAACAACTATTACAATCTTGTAGTCTACTTGTAGTCGATGTCATACAAAATTCATGTACACGCCCGCAAATTTAAATTTATCATATTTTATAAATTGCACCACCTGTTGACCTGAAATTGATACGAAAACTTCGGTGGGCGAATACTACTCGCACTTGACCGGTATTTTTATGATACAACTAAAAAAAATACCAACTCTAAGTAAAAAAAATAATCACTTAAAACATCAAAAATATATTCATACTATACAATTTTTGTCTTTATACATAAATGCAACATATGTTTAATCAAACGTCGATAACTAAGTACAGCGCACTGAGGCAATCCCGTGTAATAATCGTAATGGCGGTCGGCGGACCTGCCCCTAGTCAACCGGATACAGCTCAAATCCAATCTGTGGGCTGTCCAAACCGCAACATGTATAGAAACAGATAGCCAAAATGGAGCAATATCGAATTCTAATATGTAGTTTACATTGCTGTAAATATAATATTTGAATGTGTAAATATACCAATATAATATTTATATTAAAGTATTTATTAAATATTTTATCATTTTCAAATTGATTCTTTATTTTCTCTTGCCAAATGATATTTCTCTGCAATTATGTTTGGGTAGCGGAAATTTGTAAAAATCTTCCTACAGAGATGCTAACAACATAAATAAGTTGTATCAAGCGTATATGATACGTTTCGACGTAACTTGATAAGAATATATGGGTTAGTGGTCACAGAGTTTTTACGGCTTCCAAGAGACGCGGGTTCAAATCCCGCAACGTTAAAAAAATTGTATTTTTTTTAAAACATATATTTCTTTCCTAATTATAGAATAACAATTTGAAATTGTTAAAATATTTCATAAATGGCAATCTATTATAAATATTATATTGATATCTCTCTCTACTTTCAAATTTTAAATCTTCCTACAGAGATGCTAACAATATAAATAAGATGTATAAAGCGTGTAAGAATTTTGACGTTATATAATGAGAATGGATGGTTTAGTGGTCAGAGCGCTTGGACTGTTTCCGGAAAATGTGCGAGTGCGGAAAAATTCAAATTTTTATATATTTGCTAAAAAGTATATTTCCTATTCTTTGATAAATAAGAGGTCCTAGAAGAATTCTTCACTTATATGTTTAAAAACGCGAGTGGCAGTAGATTATATAACTGTTACCGAACATTCCACTTTATAAACACGATCAGTACAAAATGTAAATTTAAGTAAACTTGTTTATTTTTAATATACAAAGAAAACCCCGATATAAATCCAAATTGAACTGATATTGTCTAATTAGTGCGTAAATTTAAAGTAAATACTACGAATTCATATCGTAGACGTCGTCGTAGCACTGTCGTAGCACTACGGCAATGAAGGCGCTCAAAATAATATACCTATTTTTCAACTATTATTATATCTATAAAGTGTTATTCCAAACTTAGGTAAGAAAGATAATTTAATTTCATTTATATTTTTTGTATAAAAAAAAACTTTTAATTTGTGAATTTTATCACTCCACTTTGCATTTTTACACACCGCTTCTATAGAATAAATTACAATCACATACGAGAAAGATAGCGTGTAAAATTCATGTCACGCCATAGAAATGTATGTAAATATCAAACGGAACCTATGATCGTTCAGTGATATGCAGACACACGCCCTGAATTGTTTCACTAAAAGCATTTTAGGCCTTCAGCCTTATTCATCCCTCCATCACTAAATTGGATGAGTGCTTTTTAAAACGATAAAAGTGAACTCTAGCTTGAAAAATTACATTACTTTTTATTGATGTTTTGGTTTCACCCATCAATCTCACACAGGAATTTGCGCTTATTTTAAGATCTATAAGTGACGGAGACCAACGTCTTCTTTGTCGTGCCATATGAAATAAATCTAAGTACCAATTTTCACAAATGAAACTCGTATCACCCGTACACTCAGACATTCACTATGCCACGATTACATAAATAAAATAATAAAACGGTATAAGCATGAATCGGCCTCGCCACCGAGGCTTCCGTACCAATTTCAGAACTACTAACTTAAGTTTTCAGTCATATGCCCGCATTTTATTTGAAATGAACTACAAATATAAATTTGTAATGATAATATTTGTTTTTTTTTCTTTATTTGTATTGTAAGTTCTTGCCAAATTAAGGTTCCGTTTTTACCTTTTGTTGTACGTAAGCCTGAAAACACCAAGAATACTTAAGCTCAGTGTATTATTAAATATTACATACCAAATAAAAAATCTAATTATACTAAGATCACGAAACAAAGAGACAATTTTCATATAGCTGTTAAAAATACAAAATCAATACCATCGACAATTCCACGTCAAATTAATAGACCCTTCATATCTAATCCCCGAACGTTCAAACAAGAAGCCTTTGTTAGTGTCCCGTTTCATATCCTATAAAGGAGTACTAATTTCCGACTTCCGACACTAAACAACCTGCTATTACATATGTTCAATAAATTTCTTACAGTCGATCCTAGGTCTTATATAATAAGGTCTAGAGATCATTTTGGTTTGCATGAATATATCGGGTTAAATGTAGGTCTAGACTGTAAGCCAGGCACGGCACAGGTAGCCCGGGGTTGCCATGGCAACTGCTGGGATGCATCTGCCCGGGCGAGCTGTAATAAAATTGTAAACAAGCGTTAGCTTTGATGTTGAATGAGCACGGGTTGTTTTATGGAATATTCTCGGAACTACATTTATATTGTTATTTGTTTTCAATATGGAGATTGCAC